>JAIVEN010000019.1:260000-867500 GCA_026686845.1 Adenanthera pavonina
TTTGGTTGTTTCCTTCCGTTGGAACCAAAGTTGCTTACAATGATAGACCGAATTTTGGTGGCACTGGTTAATTTCAAAGAATTGGTTGCTTTTTGTTGGATTTAAGAGTCATTTAGAAGTAAAAATTGAAACTAAAATGCAAGCGATTAAATATATTTATAAATGTTTTAACAATTTGACTCTAAAATTGTACAGTTTCAGTGTACAATTCGCTGCATGATTTGGAGGAGCTTAATATTCTTATTTATGAAAAGTAATGGTAAAGCTAACATAAAACAAAATGTCCATGTCTAAGCTTATCCTTCAACAGTGCTACCTGTACATAGTACCCCTAGTTTTCTTTTTCTTTTCTTCCAGAGTACCCGTAGTTATGTAGTTTTTTGCTAGCATTTTTGTTAGAATTTTGGTACATATATTACTAATTTTACAGTTATTTACCACTCTGAGAGCAATTGTAAAATGGGCTATGGAGTCCATTGAGGGTGTATGCATCAAATACGATAAGGCGACCACCACTCTGAAGAGCTTGGCTTATCACTGCCTCTGTATCTGCATTCCTCCACTCACTAAAATAAAAAAAGAAACTACGTTATTAATTAGCATGAACAAAGGGAAACGAGTTAGTTTTGTAAGAGTAGTAACACCTGTTACAAATTGTTATGATTCGGTGTAAAGCAATGATGAAGTACAATATAATGTTGTTGGTATACGTATGATCTTGTAACGTTTTCTTTTTAACGTCTAGAAACAGTTTTGTCACTAGGATTCTATTAAATTAGCTAAATCTGTCCTACTCACAAATAGCTACAGTCAACCTCCTCCCCCCCCCCCAAAAAAAAGTATGTATTTTCATATATTTTTTAGTGACATTGTATTTTCATATTACATATTATAGCATAAAATAGTAGCCAGTAGTGCATTTGTTAGCCATAGTTTAAAGCACCTGGCATGCAATTGATGCAGACTTCATTAACTCGATCTCTGAAGTTAACTTTATCCACTGAAGCTGATGCGCATAAGTAGGTATCTGACCAACATATTTGTATCTAAAATGATAAAAATGATAAGTCAGCTTGCCAACTTATAAGCAAAGTTAATACACACATGACAACAATGCTTCTACTATGACTAATGGATAAGAGATTTTTAAAATAAATTATGAGGATTTTTATCATTCTTTTTTTTTTTTTGCATTTTAGAAGACAAAATACTATTAAAAATCAGATGGGGCCTAGAAGAAACTGGAAAACAAAGTGACGCTGCTAAATTTTACTAATACTTGAATCCACTTCAATAATGAATCAAAATCCCATTTAAAATAAATTTATTTTTCTGGTCAATAGATACATAGAGCACACAAACCTGATAAACTTACAAACATCCAATCCTTGTGACCATTAGGGGATAAAAACTTCCAATATGCATCAAAGGCTGACACCCTAAATTAATCATAGTGTTACATGTAATATCTCTATTTTCATACAGAATGCCAAAAAACACACGAAAAGATGAAAAGAAAGTAAGACAGAGAAGTTGCATAGACAGAGAAGTTGCATGCTTGGTTTAATTTCCCATATTGTTTTCAGAAGAAGTTATCTTTGGTCTTTAATTAAAATTAATTTTCCACAAGGTCTTAGATAAGAACTAATTCCAGAGCCTATCGTGAAAGGTATGCAATATACCATGTGAATAGAAGCTCGTCACAAACTGAGCACAACAATATGTGTGTCACCAGGAGATTTAGGTTGGAAGACAGACCAATTTGAAAGTTAATATGAATAGTAAAAAATAAATAATAAAATAATTACAAGAAAATTCCCAAAAGAATGGGTAGTTACATTTTAACCCGACTTAGAGGTAAAACAGTTATTTCCCAAATTAAAAGTAAAATATGAAAATTACATTTAAGTCTCAAGGGAAAAACACTAACATTATACAATGTAAAGAGAAATAGTGGAAAGGGAGAACCATAAAAAAGATAGCAAAGGGGAAAAACATTATTATTCCTAAGTAGAAGGCAAAATGTAACAATTATATTTTTGCCCCAAAGAATGGGAATTCTGTGTAAAATGATCCTTGCAATAAAAAAATTAATTCATTTTATACCTCAGGTAAAATTACCAAAAAAGACCCCAAAAGTTTCAAAAACTATAAATTGGCCCAAGTCGGGGGCATTTTTGAAATTATGAAAAATTATAGTCAAAGTGAAGCTTCTGATGAGCCTACTCCAATGGAATATAATATGAAATTTATTAAAATTAAAATAATATTTATTGGATAATTAAGGTTTAATATTAGTATTTTGTTCGATAAAAGTTAATTTAAACTATAAGATTGGTAGAACAAATTCAAAGACACTAAATGAACTTTGATAGAATATACTTTGGGCTAAGATAATAATTTTGGTCCAAAAAGTCATGCTTATTTATTTCCAAATTGAATTAATGAATTTAGTTTTCAGGTCAATAGATATGCAGAGCACACAAACCTCCAACTTACAAACATCCAAAGCTTGCCACTATCAAGGATAAAAACTTCCTATCTGCATCAAAAGTTGACACCCTAAATTAATCATAGTATTACATGTAATATCTCTATTTTTGTATGGAATGCCATAAAACGTACGAAAAGATGGGAAATGAAGTAACATGGAGAAGTTGCATGCTCGGTCTTAGACAGAATTAATTTCCCATATTATTTTTAGAAAAAGTTATATTTGGTCTTTAATTGAAATTAATTTTTCATAAGATCCCAAATAAGAACTAATTCTAGAGTTTATCCCTGAAGGTATGCAATATAACACGTGAATAGAAGCTTATCTCGAGCTGAGCGCAACTATTTGAGTGTTGGATCACCGAAAGCTTTAGGTTGAGAGATAAACCAATTTGAAAGTTAATGAGAATAGTAAAAAATAAATAATAAAAAAATTACAAGAAAGCTCCCAAAAGAACGGGTAATTATGTTTTACCTGACTCAAAGAGAAAATGGTCATTTCTTAGGTTACCTAACTCAAAGAATGGGTGATTTTTACATTTTAATCTCAAGGGAAAAACTCTAACATCATAAAGTGTATAAAGAAACAGCAGAAATGGAAAGCCAAAGAAAGAGACAGTAAAGGCCAAAAATGTCATTTTTCCCAAGTAGAAGGAAAAGTGTAACAATTATATTTTTGTCCCAAAGAATGAGAATTCTATGCAAAATGATCATTGGAATAAAGAATTTTATTGATTTTTTACCCCTGGTAAAATTATGAAAAAGGACTTGAAAGTTTCAAAAACTGTCAATTGGCCCCGGATCGACATTTTTAAAATTATGAAAAACTATAGTCAAAATAAAGCTCCTGATCAGCCTACTCCAATGGAATACAATATGAAATTTATTAGCATCAAAGTAATATTTACTTGGCAATTAGGGTTTAATATTAATTTTTTACCTCATAAAAATCAGTTTAAATGTCAGAAAAGGCAATACCTATTTAAAGACACTGAATGGACATTAATAGAATATAGTTTGGACTAGGATGGTAATTTTAGTCCAAAAGTTATGCTCATTTATTCCCTAATTGAATCAATGATTTTCTTTTTCAAATCAATAGATACAGAGCACACAAACCTCAAACTTTCAAACATCCAAGGCTTGCCACTATTAAGGATAAAAACTTCCCATCTTCATCAAAGGTTGACACCCTAAATTAATCATAGTGTTACATATAATATCTCTAATTTTTTACGAAATGCCACAAAATGCACGAAAAGATGGAAAAGGAAGTAAGATGGAGAAGTTGTATGCTCAGTCTTTAAGCGGAATTGATTTCCCATATTGTTTTTAGAAGAAGTTATATTTCATCTTTAATTAGAATTAATTTTCTATGATGTCCTAAATAAAAACTAATTCCAGAGCTCATCCCAAAAGGTATGCAATATAACACGTGAATGGAAGTTCGTCTTAAGCTGAGCACAAAGGTATGAGTGTTGCATCACCAAGAGGCTTAGGTTGAGGATAGATCAATTTGAAAGTTAATGTGAATAATAAAAAAGAAATAGTAAAAAAATTACAAGAAACCTCTCAAAAAAATGGGTAACTACATTTTGACTCGACTTAAAGGTAAAACGGTTATTTTCCATATTAGAAGTAAAATATGAAATTTACATTTAAGCCTCAAAGGAAAAACGTAGATATCATAGAGTGTATAGAGAAACAGAGGAAATGGAGAGTCACAAAAAGAGTCATCAAAGGGCAAAAACATCATTTTTCCTAACTAGAAGGAAAAATGTAACAATTATATTTTAGCCCCAAAGAATGAGAATTCTACGCAAAATGATGCTTGGAATAACGAATTTTATTCATTTTAGACCTCGAGTAAAATTACAAAAAAGGACCTCAAGAGTTTCAGAAATCGTAAATTGGCCCTGGGTCAAGGGCATTTTTGACATGATGAAAAATTATAGTCAAAATGAATCTCCTAATGAGTCTACCCCAATGGAATATAATATGATATTTATTAAGATCAAAATAATATTTATTGGGTAATTACATTTTAATATTAATATTTTGCCTGACAAAAGTCAATTTAAAATGCAGAAAAAACAATACCAATTCAAATACACTGAAAGGATTTTGACAGAATATATTTTGGGCTGGGCTAAAATAATAATTTTAGTCCAAAAGTTATGCTCTTTTATTCCCAAATTGAATCAATGAATTTATTTTTCTAGTCAATAGATATACAGAGCACACAAACCTCAATCTTACAAACATCCAATTCTTGCTACTATTGGGGGATAAAAAAATTCCTATTTGCATCAAATGTGACACCCTAAATTAATCGTAGTGTTACATATAATATCTCTATTTTTTTTATGAGATGCCATAAAATGCACGAAAAGATCGAAAAGGAAGTAAGAATGAGAAGTTGCATGCTTTGTCCTTAAACGAAATTAATTTCCCATATTCGTTTTAGAAGAAGTTATGTTCGGTCCTTAATTAAAAATAATTTTTCATAAGGTCCTAAATAAAAACTAATTCCAGAGATTATCCCAAAATGTATGCAATATACCACATGAATGGAAACTCATCTCGAGCTAAGCACAAAGGTATGAGTGTTGCATCATTAGAAGGCTTAGGTTGAGAGGTAGACCAATTTGAAAGTTAATGTGACTATGTTTTGACCCGGCTCAGAGATAAAACAATCATTTCCCAAGTTAAAAGTAAAATATAAATATTACATTTAAGCCTCAAGGGGAAAATGCAAGCATAATAAAGTGAATAGAGAAACAATGAAAATGAAGAGCCACAGAAAGAGACAGCAAAGTGCAAAAACATCATTTTTTCCAAGTAGAAGGAAAAATGTAACATATATTTTTATCCCAAAGAATGAGAACTCTATGCAAAATGATCCTTGGAATAAAGACTCTTATTCAGTTTAAACCCCAGGTAAAATTATGTAAAAGTACCTGAAAGTTTCAAAATCTATAAATTGGCCCCAGGTCAAGGGCAATTTTGAAATTATGAAAAATTATAGTAAAAACTTAAGCTCTTGATGAGCCTAACCCAATTGAAGACAGTATGAAATTTATTAAAATGAAAATAATATTTATCAGGTAATTACACTTTAATATCAATATTTTACTCAATAAAAGTCAGTTTAAACTACGGAAATGGCTAGCCAATTGAAAAACACTAAATGGATTTTGATAGAATATATTTTGGGCTAAGATAATAATTTTAGTCTAAAAGTCATGCTCATTTATTCCCAAATTGAATCAATGAATTTATTTTTCAGGTCAATAGATACACAAAGCACACAAACCTCAAACTTACAAACACCGAATGCTTGCCATTGTTGGGGGATAAAAACTTCCTATCTGTATCAAAGGTTGACACCCTAAATTAATCATAGTGTTACATGTAATACCTCTATTTTTTTATGGAATGCCATAAAATGCACAAAAAGATAGGAGAGGAAGTAAGATGAAGAATTTACATGCTTGGTCCATAGATGAAATTAATTTCCAATATTATTTTTAGAAGAAGTTATCTTTGGTCTTTAATTAAAACTAATTTTACATAAGGTCCTAAATAAGAACTGATGTTAGGGCTTGCACTAGAAGGTATGCAACATATCACGTGAATTGAAGTTTGTCTCGAACTAAGCACAATGGTATGAGTATTGCATCACTGGAGGTTTAGGTTGAGAGATAGACCAATTTAAAATTAATGTGAGTAGTAAAAACAAAACAATAAAAATATAACAAGAAAGTTCCTAAAAGAATAGGAAATTATGTTTTGGCCCGGCTCAGGGGTAAAATAGTCATTTCCCATATTAGAAGTAAATTGTGAAAATTACATTTAAGTCTCAAGGGAAAAATGCTGACATCTTAAAGTGTATGGAGAAACAGCAAAAATAAAGAGCCACAGAAAGAGACAGTAAAGGGTTAAAACATCATTTTTCCCAAGTAGAAGGAAAAATGTGACAGATATGCAAAGCACCCAAACTGAATGGACTTTTATAGAATAAATTTTGGGCTAATATAATAATTTTAGTCCAAAAGTTATGCTCATTTATTTCTAAATTGATTCAACAAATTCATTTTTCAGGTCAATAGATATGTAGAGCACTCAAACCTCAAACTTGCAAACATCCAATGCTTGCCATTATTGGGGGATAAAAACTTCATATCTTCATCAAAGGTTGACACTCTGAATTAATTATAGTGTTATATATAATATCTCTATTTTTTTACGGAATGCCATAAAAAGCACAAAAAGACGGGAAAGCAAGACGTAGAAGTTACTTGCTTCATCCTTAGAAGAAATAATTTCCCATGTTGTTTTTAGAAGAAGTTATGTTTAGTTTTTAACTAGAAATAATTTTCTATAAGGTTCTAAATAAGAACTAATTCCAAAGCACACCTTGGTAGGTATACAATATATCACATGAATGGAAGCTTGTCTCGAGTTGAGCATGTAACATCTAAATTCTTATGATTTTTTTTTTGAATTCAGGTTTAGAAATTAACTGCATAATTGGAATTAAAAGAGCTTAAATATCTTATGTAAATCAAACCAGGAACTAACTTGTAAAGAATAATTAGGGACCAACTCGTAAAGAAAGTTGGATGACATAATTGAAAATATTAATTCGTAGCAAAAAGACAAAAAGGGGAACATAGATGTCATTTTCTTAAACAAATTATATGTTCAGTATTTGCTAAGACTAGTTATAGAAAATGATTCAAGAAAATTATCGTAAGAAATTATACTATAATCAGCAAAACCAAAAAATAGATATATTAGGTAGAAAATTAGTCCAAAGTTCCATAATCTATAAATTAATAAAAATTAGAAAATAAGTCTAGATCAAGAAACTCAGATATATTATGGCATAAAAAGAGATACTAGATTTTTCTATAAGGTTTTAATAGCCATAAAATTAGTCTAATGGATATTGGGCTAAAGTCAGAGTATGGGTCTAGTAAGACTGGACCGATTTCTTAATAGGCCTAAAGTACCATTCATAGAGGCCCAGTAAAGGTGTAGAAAACTCTAATAGGCCAGGGATGACCTTTGGAGGCCCAAAAGTATTATTGACAAGAATAATTCAAACCAGGTCAAGAAAGGATAAAAGGCTCAACAAGCTTAATTCACGCGATCTCCAAACTGATTAAATTATAGGTGATCCAGTAGACTATGAAATAATCAAGAATAAGTCCAAAATAATTTTAGAATGTTTATAATAATTATCTATATAAAGAGGTTTACAAGAAAAATTAACCAGGACTAATTTTATCATTATTTTCGGTTAAAGCCCAATAAGGTAAAATATTTTTCTAAAATAAATTATATGGGTTTATAAATGATTAATTAAGGATATAATGAGTTTGAAATTCATATAAATATATTTATGCATGAAAAATTTTACCAGACAAAATTTACATAATCGGAGCCCGAAAATGACCTAGAATTAAATGGTTTAAACCCAAATAATTAAAGGGATCATCTTGGGCTGATTTTGGCCTCAAAATGGCATGCAAATAAGAAGAAAAAGGAGTGAAGAAGAATTAATCACCATGCATGATATTATGTAAAAGATTAGGTGTCAAAATTGAAAGTTTGGATGAAGTAAGGTTATGTAAGTATAATGATGCAATATTTGCCTTAATTGGAGATGAAAATGGCATCCAAATTGATGAAAACAAAGGAAAATTAATTAGATAACAATTATGTGAAGAAATTAAGTGTATGGAGGAGAAAAGAGGTGATGTAGTGCAATTTTTAGCCCTTTGATCAAAATTAAATCCAATGGATGGAGTTGCTTCTTGTTGCCTATAAATAAGCTCTTCCTCCTCTCCATTCTTCACACCAAATTCAAAAATTTTACCATCTATTAGTGAGAGAGTGAGTTATAGAGAGAAAGAGGAGGAAAGGAGAGGAGAGGAAGATTTGCAAGTTTAAGGTAACATCTTTTCCCTTACATTTTATTTCTAAATGGTTATTTAGATCTTGTATTTTTATAATTGGTAGGTAAAAAACATGTTTATGTTATAAATATGATGATGATGTTGGATCAAAATGGTGAAAGAATGATGAACATGCTATAAATTTTGCATGAACAAGCATGAATAAGTGAAGAGCATGATAAACATGCTAAAAGATGGATTTTGATCTTAAATGTTACCATGCCAAAATGAAATCATGTTTCTTGCAATTATTTTTAAATATTATGCTAAGAATGGGATTATGATGTTATTGGGATTTTCTTAAATCTCACCCCACCAAATATCTAACCATGATTAGGTTTAAATCATGTGAAAGGCAAGGAGATAAAGGAGGACTAATGAATAAATGTTTAGAAATAGGAGGGATATTTTGGATGCTTATGTAATATCAAGTTTAATAACATTTTATGTTACAATTATATAAATTATGTGTGACTCCTAGATAATGAACAAAAGTTTATTTTTGATCAATTTTACATGTATTATATGACTACTATTGAAAATATGGCATTATAGAATTTTATGGAATGAAATTTGGAAAAATTAGGGTAAAATTACAAGTAAATTCACGAAATTTATTGTAGCAATTTTCCCAATAAAATTTCAAATTAATATTTTTTCTTATAGAGTATTTTAAGAGATGAATTTAGCAATTTAAACCACCTTTAAATGATTTTTCTAGAATTAGTTGTGATTTTTTAAAGTTCAGCCAAATTATTATAGTTACCAAATGAATAGTGACTTTTGGTAATTTTAGGAATTTTTTGAATTTGGCCTAAATTTGCTTCCAAATGCATCTAATTGGAACTCAAACCACTAAAGTGAATAGTAAATGGTTCCTAAAGTTAAGGTTTGACATTTTTTGTATCAGAGCAAAGATCTGGGAAATCTTTGTGATGAGAAAGTAAGATATTCCCTTCAGTTATAGTTTCCCATTGAAAGTAAAAAATATTCCATATGAGAAATCTAGCTGAAGAATGTTTTAAAGACATAAGAGATTAGTCTTGAGGATAGTCTAAGGTAGTTGCTATATTATATGAGGATGTTTTATAGATTTATTCTCTTTAGGTCTTAAATCCTTTCAAAGTTAGATCGTAGTTAGATCCTATCAGTAAAGAGATGATATATGATTACGGAAGATCCTAGTAGAGCTTAGAGATCACGGTAGATCTCATAGTCATAGTAGACCAATAATGATGTTGTAGTAGACCTCTATAGAGAATCAGATAATTAGCTCTACAGTATTGATAGTTCTTTGGAAGAAAATGACCTAAGATGATTTTAGAAAGATATAAGACCTCATCAATCAGCAGTTAGTGTGAATATTTACCTAAGACTTTTCTCTATTGCCAAGCCACTAAATAGAAACTAATTAAGGAAATGTGGTAGTGGGTGATAATGAATGTAAAAGGCAAGTATCCCACCTATGAAATGAAGTAAGATCAGTGGAGAAATGTTTTAGTAGTAAATATAAGAGGCCAGTAAAGGAAAAAGTAATTATGATCAAGGAAATGGGGGAAACTGATGGCTAATGAAAGTTAGATAAAGGTATAGTATAAAGAAAAAGTATGACGTTTAAATAATGAAGTATGAGCCATGACAGGTGAAAATGATGGTAGGCAATTAAGGGACTATGAAGCCTTGAGATAGTTGATTGCTAGGCTTGGTATGAAATCTAGCTATAAGAGAATTCTTGGCTGGAAGATCTCACAGTGAAGGAATTCCTCCATTAGCTGCTAAGGTAAATTAAAAGGGAGGTAGCTCTTGGGGAGAAACCTAATTGAGCAAAGAAATGAAATCCTCCATATGATAAAAGCAGCCAAGGCAAGATAGATAGGAGGTAGCTTTTAGAGAAAAGTCCAATTGAGTAGAGAGATGAAATCCTCCATTAGATGAAAGTCGCCAACGCAGAGTAATGATAGGTGGCTCTTGGGGTAATGCCAATGGAGCAAGAATAAAAGTATGTTTTAGATCAATTTTACATGTGTTATGTGACTACCATTGAAAGTATGGTATTATGGAATTTTATGAAATGAAATTTGAAAAAATTAGGGTAAAATTGCAAGTAAATTCATGAAATGTACTTTAGCAATTTGCCCAATAAAATTCCAAATTAATATTTTTCCCTGATAGAGTATTTTAATAGATGAATTTAGCAATTTGAACCACCCTTAAATGATTTTTCTAGAATTATTTGTGATTTTTCAAATTTCAGTTAAATTATTATAGTTACCAAATGAATAATGACTTTTGGTAATTTTTGGAATTTTTCAAATTTGACACAAATTTGCTTCCAAATGCGTCTAATTGGAAACCAAATCACCAAAGATGAATAGTAAATGGTTCCTAAAATTAAGGTTTGACAGAGCATAATGGTAAGAGATAGACCAATTTAAAATTTAATATGAATAGTAAAAAAGAAATAATAAAAAAATATAAGAAAGTTCCCAAAAGAATGGGTAATTACATTTTAACCAAGCTTGGAGGTAAAACTATCATTTCCCATATTAGAAGTAAAGTGTGAAAATTGCATTTAAACCTCAAGGGAAAAATGATAACATTATAAAGTGTACAGGGAAAAACCGAAAATGGAGAGCCACAGAAAGAGACAACGAAGGGCAAAGACATAATTTTTTCCAAGCAAAAGGAAAAACGTAACAATTATATTTTTAACTGCAAAGAATGAGAATTCTATGCACAATGATCCTTGGAATAAAGAATTTTATTCATTTTAGTCCCCAGTAAATTACAAAAAAGGACCTGAAAGTTTTGAAAACTGTAAATTATCCCAAGTCAAGGGCTTTTTGAAATTATGGAAATTCAGGTGAAAATGAAGCTCTTGATGAGCCTAGCCCAGTAGAATATAGTATGAAATTTATTAAAATCAAAATAATATTTATTGAGTAATTATATTTTAATATTAATATTTTACCTGATAAAAGTCAATTTTGACAACAGAAAAGGCAGTACCGATTCAAAAATACTGAATGGACTTTGATAGAATTAATAATAGTGTTACATGTAATATCTTTATTTTTTTATGGAATGCCATAAAATGCACAAAAAGATGGGAAATGAAGTAAGACGTAGAAGTTACTTGCTTAGTCCTTAGACAGAATTAATTTCCCATATTGTTTTTAGAAAAAGTTATGATTAGTCTTTAATTGGAAATAAATTTTCATAAGGTTCTAAATAATTTTCCATAATAATTTTCCAGAGCATATTCCGGAAGGTATGCAATATACCACATGAGTGGAAGCTCGTCTCAAACTAAGCACAACGATACGAGTATTGCATCACTGGAAAGCTTAGGTTGAGAAGTAAACTAATTTGAAATTTATTATGAATAGTAAAAAATAAATAATAAAAAATTACAAAAAAGTTCCCAAATGAATGGTAATTACATTTGACCGAGCTCATAGGTAAAATAACTATTTCTCATATTAGAAGTATGATGTGAAAATTACATTTAAATCTCAAGGGAAAAATGCTAACATCATGAAGTATAAAGAGAAATAGCGAAAATGGAGAGTCAAAGAAACAAACAGTATAGGGCCAAAAAGTCATTTGCCCCAAAGTTGAAGGAAAAATGGAACAATTATGATTTCACCCCAAAAAATAAGAATTCTATGTACAATGAACCTTGGAATAAAGAATTTTATTCATTTTAGTCCCTTGATAAAATTATGAAAAAGGACCCAAAAGTTCTAAAAAATATAAATTGTCTCCAGGTCAAGGGCTTTTTGAAATTATGAAATATTAGGGTGAAAATGAAGCTCTTTATGAGCCTAGCCCAGTGAAATATAGTATAAAATTTATTAAGATCAAAATAATATTTATTAGACAATTACAATTTAATATTAATATTTTACCCGATAAAAGTCAGTTTAAACTGTAGAAAAGGGAATACTAATTCAAAGACACTAAATGGACTTTGATAGAATATATTTTGGGCTAAGATAATAATTTAAGTCCAAAAGTCATGCTCATTTATTCATAAATTGAATCAATGAATTCATTTTTCAATGTGAACACCCCATTTTGTCCGGGCATAATACAAAAAATGACAAAAAATAATAGTGAAATAAAATAAAATAAATAATAAATAATAATACATAAATGAAAAAATGAAAGAAAAAACAAAACAAAAATAAGAAGAAATTTGTAAGAATTAACAAAATTAATATACAAACGCATAACCAAAAAATAAAAAAAAGAAAAAACCCAAAACAAAACAAAAAATAATAATAACAATAAAAAAAACTAATTAAAAAGAAAGAAAAACTAAAAAAAGAGGAGGGGTTAATTTTAGGCCCAAATACTACGAGCCCACAATTGGACTCGTGGGCTTGGACCAAAGGGGCTGCCCTAAACAATTAGGGCAGCATACACCAAAAGAGGGGAGGACGCGTGGACCGAAAGAAAAGAAAAGAAAGGACAGTGGAAGCCGCAGGAGACAGCACGGGACTGAGAAAAAAGCAGACCGAAAAGAAAAAGGAAGGAGGCAGCGTGGAGCAGAGAAAAGAAAAGGGAAAGCAGAGGAGGCGTGCACGGAAAGGAAATGGAGAGAAAAGCCGGAGGAAGCCGCGGGAGAGGGGACCGAAGCTAAAAAATTGAAGAAAAGCAGAGAAAAGGGGGAGAGACCGGAGGAATTTTGGAGGAGAGGTCAAGAAAGGGAGCCCTAAAATTTTGGGACCGGGAATCTGAGAGAGAGATCTCAGAGGAATCAAGTGCGTGAGACCGAGAGACCGAGCAAAAAAACACGAGCCAGGAAGAGGAGGACCGGAGACCGAGAGGAAAGCCGGGGGCATCTGCGGGGGAGGAGAGCCACGAGACATAGGCGAAGAAGGGGGGTGCGAAAAAACAGAGGGAGCCACAGACCGAGAGAAAAGCCGGGGCATTTTTTGGGGAACCAAAGAAAACCGGAGCACCCGAAAAGAAACGGAGGGGTTGGAGCTGAGCATGAAGAAGCAAGAACAGAGGGGACGATAGTGAGGAGCCCGAGGATTTGAAGCCGGAAATTGGAAAGGAACGCCGTAAGAAAAAGGAAAATCGAAGGAGGAGGAGATTTGGGGCAAAGCTCGAACCACCAACTCGTTCCTCCTCTGTAGCTGTAGTGATCCGAGGACACGGGAGGAATCCAGAAAAAAAACCGAGTAGCAGGGGCCTCTATCTGGTATCGTTTCATGTCTGTTTAGCATTATGTTTCCATGTCCAAACTGTGATTCATCCCCCTTCTGCGTGTTGGCTCTTTGTTCCACGGTTGCAAGGGTCCAATTTCATTTTGTTTATGCTCTGTTAAGATTAATAAAAAGGGAGTGAACGAATAAATAATTGTGACTGATAAATAATGAACAAAGTGATTTTGGTTTCTGCTTAAGACATTTAGGCACCATTGGCCGAATTTGTTTGGCGTCATTTGTATTCTCTGGTAAATGATTTTCCTCAGGCCGTGTATGCACTTTGCTTGATCTATCTATCTCTGAAAGCTTGCAGTTGCGCTGTCTATTAACGTGAATGTGATATCATGTTTATTTGAGGATTAATGTTTACATCTACAGTAGGTATGTGTTGGGAAGGCGAAGTAGTTTTAGTCCTGAACCTGTTTTGTCCTGGTAATAATGATCACCAAGAGAAACCTTGTAGTGAGTCTGGAATTGAGCCATAGAGAGTGCTATCCCAGTTGTGAGTTATGGTGGAAAATGGGGCTTCATCGTGAAATTTGGAAGCCCCTCAAACTGCACAATCGTGTTCCTTCTTCTTTGAATATGATATGCGGAATTTTATGGCATAGGAAGTAGAATTTGGCATGAGAATTTAGCTTCGAAAGATCCCCTGCTTTCTGGGTTGCAAACACTGAACTGTTTACTCGTGGGCCTGACTTTGAGAAGATTGCTATACATAGTTCGATGGGTTTTGTTATGGGCCCGGCATTAGGAAGATCTTTATGATTTATTAGATTTTCTGGTGGGGCCTGATGCTGAGAAGTTGCTTAGGTATATTCTTAATTTGTATGGGCTTGACTTTGTAAGTCCATAGGGTGTATGAGTACCCCATAAAGCTATGCACATAATGGACCCCAATGGCTTTTGGTTACTCCAATTTTTATTTTATAAAAAAAAAAGGGAAAAGAAAATTTTTTTTTCTGAATGAGTAATTTTTTGTTATATATAATTTTGAAATGCTTTGGTGTTTATTAAAAAAAATAAATAATAATAATAATATACACAATTGATTTAATAACCATACCACGTGAGGTTTTTAGAACCCACGCAGGTATTTGGGCTTGCTGAGTTTGTCGCGTGAGGCTATAAATCCACGTAGATATATCCGTTAAATAACTTTCAATAAAAATTATATTTCAAAAATAAAATGATATGACAATTTCTTCAAATTTTATTTTAAAATATCTAACAAGTTTATTATATGGCACTTTAAAATAAAACCTTTGTACCGCGAGTGTTAGAACTTCGGCAGGTAATTAAGGAACCGATCTATCGGGTACAACTGCGAGTTTGCAACAGGTAGTTCGGCTTTTATTTTCTTTTAAAAGAGGAATCCCCAAACACACAAAAATATATTATTTCAAAAGTCAAAAATCAAATAAAAGCATTTTCAAAAATCAAAGAAAAACAAAAAAATATTTTCAAAATAAAATAAGAGTAAGCAAGTGGAATTAAATTGTCTTTTGCAAATTAAAACACACCAACTCAATCTCAGAAAATTGTTTTATTTGCAAAAAGTTAAATTGTTTTCTATTAACTTTCTCTTATTACAAAAATTAAAACAAATATATATCAACCAATTGACACGCATTTTTAGTCCCGAACTACGTGAACTTTGATCCCCATCGCAGGGTACGTAGGCCCCAGGCTCTGATCCTGGGTCAAGTCCGCCTTTGTAAATGAATAAATATTTTCTGGTTTTTTGGTGTTTTTTCCCTTAATTTAATAAACATTTTTCAATTTATTTTCTTAAATTCCTTTTTCCTCATTTTTTAATCTCCTTAATTTCTAGGTTAATTTATTTTCCTTATTCTATTTTTCAAACTTTCTTAATTTCTTTTTTTCTTTACCCATTTTATCGCATGAGAATTATAAAAGAAAAACCAAAATATATTTTAAAGCCATATTAATTTACGTAATCAACGTAAGGTAACCGTTCCTAGGAACGGGTGTCGTGGGGTGCCTAACACCTTCCTCACGCACAATCGACTCCCGAATCCAACTCCGATTACGCAGACCATCCTTTCCTCTTCAATTCGGTTTCCCAAGATTTTTCTCAAAATTTTGGTGGTGACTCCTCATAAATCGGTTTTCGCTAGAAAATCATATTTGTTCTCTTTTTTCCCTTTCGTTGCATTTTTCCGGGTGCGACATTCAAGTTAGTTGATATGCAGAGCACCCAAACCTCATACTTGCAAACATCCAATTCGTGCCACTATTGAGGGACAAAAACATCCTATCTGGATCAAAGGTTGACACCCTAAATTAATCATAATGTTTCATTTAATATCTCTATTTTTTTTTTGCAGAATGTGATAAAACGCACGAAATGATTGGAAAAGAAGTAAGATGGAGAAGTTACATACTCAGTTGTTAGACAAAATCAATCTCCCATATTGTTTTTAGAAGAAGTTATAATTGGTCTTTAATTGGAATAAATTTTCCATATAGTCCTAAACAAGAACTAATTCTAGAGTATACCTCAGAAGGTATGCAATATAGCACATGAATAGAAGCTCATCTCAAGCTGAGCACAATAGTATGAGTATTGCGTAGTCAGGAGGTTTAGGTTAAAAGATAGACCAATTTGAAATTTAATGTGTATAGTAAAAAGAAATAATAAAAAAATTACAATAAAGTTACTGAAAGAATGGGTAATTTTGTTTTAACCTGGCTCAGAGGTAAAATAGTTAATTCACAGATTAGAAGTAAAATGTAAAAATTACATTTAAACCTCAAGGGAAAAACGCTAACATCCTAAAGTGTATAAAGAAGCACAAAAAATGAAGAGCCACAGAAAGAGACAGCAAAGGGCAAAAACATCATTTTTCCCAAGCAGAAGAAAAACCTAACAATTAGGTTTTTGCCCCAAAGAAGGAGAATTCTATGCACAATGAACCTTAGAAAATGAAGCTCTTGATGAGCCTAGCCAAGTGGAATAAAGTATGAAATTTATTAAGATCAAAATAATATTTATTGGGCAATTATAATTTAATATTAATATTTTGCCTAATAAAAATCAGTTTAGAATGCAGAAAACACAATACCAATTCAAATACACTAAAAGGATTTTGATCAAATATATTTTGGGCTAAGATAATAATTTTAGTCCAAAATTTATGCTCTTTTATTCCCAAATTGAATCAATGAATTTATTTTTCAGGTCAATAGATATTCAGATCACCCAAACCTCAAACTTGCAAACATCCAATGCTGCCACTATTGGGGGATAAAAACTTCCTTTCTACATCAAAGGTTGACACCCTAAATTAATCATGGTGTTACATGTAATATCTCTAATTTTTTACAAAATGCCATAAAATGTATGAAAAGATTGGAAAAGAAGTAACATGGAGAAGTTGCATGCTCGGTCCTTAGATGGAATCATTCTCCCATATTATTTTTAGAAGAAGTTATGGTTGGTCTTTGATTAGAATAAATTTTTCTTATGGCTCTAAATAAGAACTAATTCCAAAGCATACACTGGAAGATATGCAATATACCATATAAATGGAAGCTCATCTTAAGTACAATGGTATGAGTATTGCATTATCGGGAGGTTTAGGTAGAGAGATAAACTAATTCAAAATTTAATGTGTATAGTAAAAAAGATATAATAAAAAATTACAAGAAATTCCCTAAAGTATGGGTAATTACGTTTTGACCCAGCTCAAAGGTAAAATGGTCATTTCCCAGATTAGAAGTAAAATATAAAAATTACATTTAAGTCTCAAGGGAAAAATGCTAACATCATGAAGTATACGGAGAAACACTGAAAATCGAGAGCCACAAAAGGAGATAGCAAAAAAACATAATTTTTCCCAAACAAAACAAAAATCTAACAGTCATATTTTGGGTCCAAAGAATGAGAATTCTATGCACAATGATCCTTGGAATAAAGAATTTTATTTATTTTAGTTGCTCGGTAAATTACAAAAAAGGACCTGAAAGTTTTGAAAACTGTAAATTATCCCCAGGTCAAGGGCTTTTTGAAATTATGGAAAATTCAAGTGAAAATGAAGCTCTTGATGAGCCTAGCCCAATGGAATATATTATGAAATTTATTAAGATCAAAATAATATTTATTGGGTAATTACAATTTAATATTAATATTTTATTCGATAAAAGTTAGTTTAGACTACAGAAAATGTAGTACCAATTCAAAGACACTGAAAGGATTTTGATAGAATATACTTTGGGCTAAGATAATAATTTTTGACTAAAAGTTACGCTTATTTATTCCCAAATTGAATTAATGAATTCATTTTTCAGGTCCATAGATATGTAGAGCACCCAAATCTCAAACTTGCAAACATACAACGCTTGCCACTATTGGGAGATAAAAACTTCCTATCTGCATCAATGGTTGATGCCCTAAATTAATCATAGTGATACATGTAATATCTCTATTTTTTTATGAAATTCCATAAAATACACGAAAAAATGGGAAGAGAAGTAAGATGGAAAAGTTGCATGCTCAATCCTAAGACGGGATTAATTTCCTACACTATTTTTAGAAGAAGTTATATCTGGTCTTTAATTTGGAAATATTTTTCCTTAAGGTCATAAACAAAAACTAGTTGAAGAGTATACCCCAAAAGGTATGCAATATACCATGTGAATGGAAACTCATCTCAATCTAAGTATAATGACATGATTATTGCGTTAACAGAAGGTTTAGGTTGAGAGATAGACTAATTTGAAAGTTAATATGAATAGTAAAGAAGAATAATAAAAAAATTACAAGAAAGTTCTTGAAAGATTGGCCAATTACATTTCAACTCAACTCAGAGGAAAAATAGTCATTTCCCATATTAGAAGTAAAATGTAAACATTAAATTTAAGCCTCAAGGGGGAAACTCTGACATCATAAAAGTATAGAGAAACACAAAAAATGGAGAACCACAGAAAGAGAAAGCAAAGGAAAAAATGTCATTTTCCCCAAGCAAAAGGAAAAATATAACAATTATATTTTTTCCTCAAAGAACAAGAATTCTCTGCCCATTTATCCATGGAATAAAGAATTCCCCAAGTAAGATTACAAAAAAGGACCCCAAAAGTTTTAAAAACTATAAATTGTCCCTGGGTTAAGGGCACTTTTGAAATTATGAAAAATTATAGTGAAAATGAGGCTCTTGATTAGCCTAGCCTAGTGGAATACAGTATACAATTTATTAAGATTAAAATAATCATATTGGGCAACTAGGGTTTAATATTAATATTTTACACGATAAAAATCAGCTTAGACTGCAGAAAAGATAGTACAAATTCAAAGACACTAAATGGACTTTGATAGAATATATTTTGGGTTAAGATAATAATTTTAGACGAAAGTTTCACTCATTTATTCTCAAATTGAATCAATGAATTTATTTTTCAGGTCAATAGATATGTAGAACACATAAACCTCAAACTTGCAAACATCCAGTGCTTACCACTATTGGGGGATAAAAACTTTCTATCTGCATCAACGGTTGACTCCTTAAATTAATCATAGCGCTACATGTAATGTCTCTATTTTTTTAGAAAATGCCATAAAATATGGAAAAAGATGGGAAAGGAAGTAAGACGTAGAAGTTGCATACTTGGTCCTTAGACGGAATTAATTTCCCATATTGTTTCTAGAAGAAGTTATGTTTTGACCTGAAATTATAAAAAGAAAAAATAAAAATTACAAGAAAATTCCTGAAAGAATGGGTAATTATGTTTTTACCCGGCTCAAAGGTAAAACCATCATTTCCCTGATTAGAAGTAAAATGTAAAAATTAAGTCTCAAGGGAAAAATGCTGACATCATGAAGTGTTTAGAGAAACAGCGAAAATAGGGAGCCACAGAAAGAGCCTGCAAAGTGCAAAAACATTATTTTTCCCAAGGAGAAAGAAAAATGTAACAATTATATCTTTGCCCCAATGAATTAGAATTCTATGCACAAGGATCCTTGGAATAAGAATTTTATTCATTTTAGTCCCCAGGTAAAATTACAAAAAATGACCTGAAAGTTTCAAAAACTATAAATTACCCTTGGTCAAGGGCTTTTTGAAATTATGAAAAATTATAATGAAAATGAGGCTCCTGATGAGCCTAGCCCAGTGGAATACAATATAAAATTTATTAAGATCAAATTAATCATATTGGGTAATTAGGGTTTAATATTAATATTTTACCCGATAAAAGTCAGTTTAGACTGCATAAAAGGCAACATAAATTCAAAGACACTGAATGGACTTTGATAGAATATATTTTAGGCTAATATAATAATTTTAGTCCAAACGTTATGCTTATTTATTCCCAAATTGAATCAATCAATTTATTTTTTAGGTCAATAGATATGCAAAGCACTCAAACATCAAATTTGCAAACATCCAATACTTGCCACTATTGGGAGATGAAAACTTCCTATCTGTATCAAAGGTTGATGCCCTAAACTAATCATAGTGTTACATGTAATATCTCTATATTTATGGAATACCATAAAATGCACGAAAAGATGGGAAAGGAAGTAAGATGGAGAAGTTACATGCTCGGTCCTTAGACAAAATTAATTTTCCGTATTGTTTTTAGAAGAAGTTATGTTTGGTTTTTAATTGGAATGAATTTTCCATAAGGTCCTAAGTAAGAACTAATTTTAGAGCTTACCCCAGAAGGTATATAATATACCACATGAATGGAAGCTCTCGTCTCAAGCTGAACACAACAGTATAAGTATTGTATCATCGGGAGGTTCACATTGAAAGATAGACCAATTTGAAAGTTAACGTTAGTAGTGAAAAAGTAATAATAAAAAAAATACAAGAAAGTTCTCGAAAGAATGGGTAATTACATTTTGGTCTGGCTCAAAGGTAAAATGGTCATTTCCCTGATTAGAAGTAAAATGTGAAAATTACAATTAAGCCTCAAGGGAAAAACGCTGATATCATAAAGTGTATAGGGAAATAGCAAAAACGGGGAACCACAGAAAGAGGCAGCAATAGGCAAAAAGGTCATTTTTCCCAAGGAGAAGGAAAAATGTACCAATTATATTTTTATCCCAAAGAATGAGAATTCTATGCACAATAATCCTTGGAATAAAGAATTTTATATTTTTTTAGTCCCCACGTAAAATTACGAAAAAGGACTCAAAAGTTTCAAAACTGTAAATTGTCCCTGGGTCAAGGTTTTTTTAAATTATGAATAATTATAGTGAAAATGAAGCTCTTGATGAGCCTAACCTAATGGAATATATAATAAAATTTATTAAGATCAAAATAATATTTATTGGGTAATTAGGGTTTAATATTATATTTTACCCGATAATAGTCAGTTTAGACTGCAGAAAAGGCACTACCAATTCAAAGATACTAAATGGACTTTGATATAATGTATTTTGGGCTAAGATAATAATTTTAGTCCAAAAGTTATTTTTGGATAATCTTGTACTAATTTAATGATAATTTTGCCAAAAGTATTTAAACGGTACAAATAAATTTAATTGACAAAGGATATTTTGATCCACAAAAATTATTGAAGAAATATTTTTCCAAAAAGGAAGGTGAATCATGTCTAAAAACAGGCCTGGAATACAAATGGAAATAGTTGAAAAACTTTTATTACAAAAAGTAACTAAGGTTGAAATTAAAATTAACTATGATTAATTTTATTTCTTATCTCCCTTAAATCACTTAATTATGCACTTGATCATCATCGTTAGCCTCAAAACATTTTTGGAACCAAAAGCAAAGGAGAGAGAAAGAGCAAAAAGTCTCAAGAGAGAAAACAAGAGCTACAAGTCAAGAATCAAAGCAAAGTTTCAAAGGTAAGCTTCCAAGGTTCCTAGCTTGTATTTTCTTGAGATTTTTGGTAGTTTTATGGAGTATTTTTCTCTTCTCTCTCACTTCAAGTTTCAGCCATGGCAAACCTTAGAGATATAAAGTAAAGCTATGGTAAAATAAAACCATGAAAAGTGAAGTATAGGCCATAAGGAACGTGACATTGGTTTGCAAGTTTGATCAGTTACTATTTTTCTACCATTTTCCCTAATTTTTTTCCTATTTTGGGTTTGTAATAGGAAGAGAATTTTATGATTTTGACCCCAAAAATAGATTTTTCAGGTCCAAAATAGGTTAAAACAAGTGTGTTGTATAAGAAATTCCTAAAGAAAAATTAAGTGGAATTTTAAAGTCTAAGTGCCACTTTGTGAAGCAAGAGTTGGAAACAATGGATTAAGACTTGATTTTATGATGTTATAGGGTTCTGAGAGGCAATTGAAGATCAAGAAAAAAGTGTGCAAAGTTTGGAAAGGTTTGGAAAGCTCCAATGTAGTTATTTTTCCATTTATGCCTAATATCGCTAAGTTTGATTTCCATGATTCTTTGAATATGCCATGCCTTTGATTGAATGATTTGTGATGTAAATGTGTTGTTGACTGGTTGTATGAAGGGTTTTAGGACTCTAGGATGTCCAATTTTTAAAGTATTATCATGCCAAAATTTTTATGAATATGTATGGCATAATATGATTTTATGATTTTCACTGATAATTTTATGAAATATCATGATAATATGTATGTATAAATGGATGTAACTATTGATATTCTTTAAATCTCATTCCTTTCCAAATGACTAAACTTGATAGGGCCAAGATGTGACAAAGGTCAAGGTAAAGCTATGTGGATAAAAGAGGAGAACAATTATGGAATAAATGGAGCCAATTAGGATGTATTATTTTGGCAAATTGTATAAAACCATGTATTATGCTATGAACCTTTAACCTTCCATGGTTTTGATTTTATGATCCTTGCATGAGGTTATATGTAGATTGAGAGCAATGAATGATAAAGTTTTAGGTTTATGTAGTTTATTTTGATGAGTTATAATATGATTTTGTCCAAGATGACCAACTAAAATTAGAATAGAGATACTTCATTCAAAACATGGTATTTTGTGTATGTGCTATATATGCTCTTAAAGTAGACAAGTAAAGCTTTAATATCTTCAAAGACCACTTCCTTTATATGTGTATGCAAATTGTTATGAATTTTTGAAGTTAGGGTTCAAAACAGGGAAATATGAGTAAAACTGGAACTTCCACTATAGGTAATGGTTGATTTAAAAGATAACATAAAATCATATAGAGCTCTAAAAATCTAATGGTTTCCAAGTATGGAAAGATCTATGTCTTAGGTGTAAGATGTAACTAATTTGGGAGTAAGGAGCTATAAAATGAGATATGTAAGTTTTATTAAAACTATTCTAGTTAAAGTTGAGCTTTGACCCTTATTGATTTAAGTTAGTGCCCTTCCCTATTCTAGTAGAAAAAATGTATAATAAAAATATGCTTAAAAAATAGATACACAAGAATTTCCAATGATAGAAAAAATGCACAATTTGGCTTAGGATATCATGAGTTATAAATTTTAAAATATAAGGCCAAAACCTGGGAAGTTTCAAAATGACCAAATATATAGTAAATATTTGAGGAATAAACTGTAAGAATTAGGTCATAAAATGCTGCTTGTTATAATTTTTTCCATGTAACAAATGTTCTTAGCTATTTTTAAAGACTTGAATTACTTTGATATGATTTTTATAGAATTAGTTATGAAATTTCAAAGTTTGACGGGTAAAATGGAATTAACCAAATGAATAGTACCCATTAATTGAAAATTTTTGTTTTACTATTTTTATGTAGTCAACTCTCTAATCATATAATAATGGACATAATTAGAGTCTAATACATGAGAAATGGGTCTATAAGTTGTTACATTACATATATCAAAACCAAACTGAAATGAAATACACATGAACAAATATATCTAATCAAAATCATTTTACATAAGCTATAAGCTATCAAAGAATGTAACTTATAACAAAACTTGCCACTTTCATCAGCATGAGTCTACTTACAAATGCTATAAAGGACAAAAGTAATTTTTCAACATACTACAATGTATTTATATAGCTTGGTTGTATGAAGATTGATGTGCATTAGTTCTTCAACATAAATGTCTTTTTTTGGCCATACTTCAATATACATGTCTATGCATTCTTTTTAATTTCAACTCATAAATATTCTTTTGACGACTCAAATCTTTGATCAACAGTATATGGAAGAATATGATGAAGCAACCGTAATATACTTTTATCCCATAAAGTGGCTATAGATTTTGATTCTCATGGCTAAGTCTGTTGTTGAGTCCTTTCAGGTAAGACAATTTACACAATGATTTTACTTGGGACCCTAATTATTTAGTAATCCAAATGACGAGCAATCCATCTATTTATATCATTATTACATACTCATATTTAACCAATAGAAATTGGAAAACAGGACCAAGGAGAAAAAAATAGTAGAAAAAGGAGGGAGCATTCAAAAATTTTTGCACCTCATCAAGAGTTCCATAAGCTCCACCCATAATGACTGTATCAACTCCATCTCATATAGCCTACATAGAATAGTATGATAGCAACAAAGGAAAAACTCAGTATAGAGAATATAATAAAACCAATTAATCAATTTCCAAGCTATTAATTCTCTAAAATAATCTCTCTTGCTATGTCAATAGCATGACAAGGAATTGAAGTTAAAGATTCACATATCTAAGCAAAACCAAAATGCAAACTCATGTATTAATGAATTTTGGAAAGAAAAATAGTTACAGCATTAGCAAACTTCATCAACAACAGAGAGGGAACTCACATTGCATTTTCATGAGTTTGATTTTGTCTTAATCTTAACCTATAAATACTAATGTCAAAAACCATTACAGATATTACCAATACTAATTTGGAAAGGACAAGGGAGTGAGAGAAAAGAGAATGAAAAGGAATGCCATTTGAGAAATAAATCCAAACAGCAAAACAAAGAAAACAATGATCCTAGACAAATAAAAAATATATAAAGAATACCCTATTGCTCATTTTCATCTGATCCATAGCATGATTGTCAAACTCACTAATTAATAAGAAAAGCAGGCAATCTAAAAAAGAACAGGAATTGAAACTTGATATAAAGTACCAAAGGAGGTCTTTCTAGAAAACATGATGGTTTAAGGCCCATGAACTCTATAATTACATTTTTCCTCCCAAATGATGCCACATTGAGCACATTGAACCATGTCATATAATAAAGATGGATAAGGAAGCTATTTTGAAATAAAATATGTCAAAGCTTGTGTAATAGATTTTGCTAGAGACAGTATTTTATTTTTCTATGTCAAGAGACTTGCACAAAAGAGCAAGAAGGATTAGATAAAACTTTCTTCTAATGATAGTGTATAATATAACATCTTAACTTTAGACCTTATTTCTCATGTATTAAGCTATTCTATAATCCATTTAATCATGTTTGGAAGATTATCACTTAAAAGATTAAAATAGAAAATTTTCAATTTCGGTGGTACTATTCATTTAGTATTATCCTTTTACCAACCAAACTTTAAAAATTCATAACTAATTCTAGAAAAATCATATAAATGTAATTCAAGTCTTTAAAAATAGCTCAAAATCTTATCTACATGGAAGAAATAAGAAATAGATCATTGAACATGTCATTTTGTATAACAAATATCACGAAATTTACTGTTTATTTGGTCATTCCCCTGTCATTCAATTTTCTAGCATTAATTTTGAAAATTCATAATAATTAGTACACTTATCCAATTTAAGTGTTCTCTAATTATGAAAAGGTTATTCTGTCTAGTTTTATAAATCTTAATCAATTTGCCCTTTCATGGCCAAACAATGTTGACTTTACCCTCAGGTTGTCAAAATGAATCTTTTCATCCATGTAAGTTGTCAAATATGCGAATACCCTATTTTGTCTAGGCATTTAAAAAATAATAATAATAAATAAAAAATAATCATAAATAAATAAACAATAAAAAAGGGAGTGAAAAAAATGATAAAGAAATAAAACAAAATTCTCTTCTAAATAGGGAAATTGATTTCAAGATCCAATTTCTTCTTTCTAGAATTCGATATCTGAAATTTCAAATAAAGAAAAAAGAAGAAGAAAAGGAAGAAAAAGAAATTTAAAAATGATAAAAAAAAAAGAGAACAATAAAGATCCCCAAATAGATTAGATCCTACCAAAACACAAAAAAAAAATATATATATATATATAATAAGCAAAAAGTAAGAAGAAAATAAATCAGGAATCATAAAAAAAAGGTAAAATATATATATATATATTTAGGTTGACCGAAAGTTTACGAGCCCAATTGAGGGCTCATGAACAGGACCAAAGGGTGTAGCCCTAGAGAAAGGAGGGAGCATGCTAGAGAAATGAAGGGGGCCACGGGAGGTGACAGAGGGAGCAAGAAACCAAGGGATGGCCATGGAGGAAAGAAGAGAAAAGGCAAGAGGCAGAGGGACCGAGCATGCTCAGAGCAGGTCAAAGAAAGAATGAGAGAAAGGAGACACAGAGGGTGTAATATCCCTATTTTTATAGAATGTTATAAAATGAATAAAAGATGAGAAATGAAGTTAGATGAAAAGACTGTATATAATCAGACTTTAGAAGGAATTAATTTCTCATTTAATTTTCAGAAGAAGTTATGTTGGGTCCTTCATTGGAATTAATTTTTCATAAGGTCTTTAGTAGAAATTAATTCCAGAACTTACCCCGAAAAATATGCAATATACCACTTGAATAAAAGCCCGTTTCGAGCTAAGCGTAACGGTATAAGTATTGCGTACCCGGAAGGTCTAGGTTGAGAAATAGACCAATTTGAAAGTTAATGTGAATAGTAAAAAAGAAATAATAAAAAATTTATCTTTGAGTAAAATTACAAGAAATACCCGAAAGAATGGATAATTATATTTTTACCTGACTTAAGGGTAAAACGATCATTTCCCAAATTAGAAGTAAAATGTGAATAATGCATTTAAGGTCCAAAAATGAAAAATTTGACATCATAAAATGTAAAAAGAATTGGGAAAAATGGTGAGACACCATTAAACATCATAAGAGGCAAAGAGGTCATTTGTCCAGGTTAAACAAAAAAATGAGAAAAATTATATTTTGGTCCCAAAAATAAGAATATTTGCAATTTGGTCCCTCAAGAATGACTCAACATCCTAGGGAAAAGAGAAAATAAGTTTGGGAAAAATTACAGTTAATGACCTAAAAGTTCTAAAAATTATAAATTAGCTCAGGTCAAGGGCATTTTTGTAAATATGAAAAATTATAGTTAAAATGAAACTCTCAATGAGTTAGACCCAATGAAATATATTATGAAATTTATTAAGGTCAAAATAACATTTATTGAGTGATTAGGATTTAATATTAATATTTTACTCGATAAAGGTCAATTTAGACTACAGGAAAAGGTAGTATTGATTTAAGGACAATGATTGGACCCTGTTAAAATATATTTTGGACCAAGATAATGATTTTAGTCCACAAGTTATTTTTGGATAATCCTGTACCAATGCAATGACAATTTCGGCAAAAATACTTAATCAGTATGGGTAAATTTAATCGGTAAAAAGTATTTTGATTCATTAAAGTTTATGAAGAAATTTTTGGCCAACAAAGAAGGTGAATCACGTTGGAAATCATAATTGGATACAAAAGGAATTAATTGAAAAGCTTTTATAAGAAGAAAGGCCAAAAAGTCAAAAAAGGAAAAAAAAAGTGACTTTATGATTAACTCATTTTAAGTCTTCATCTTCTTCTCCATTCATGTCTGAAACAAAGGGTTAAGGGGAGAGAAAGCATGAAACAGAAATTAAGAAGAGGAAGAGCAAGAAGCAAGGGCCAAGATCTTAAGTGTTTAAGGTAAAGTTCTATGACTACTAGCTTATGTACTTTGGTGTTTAAGAGTATTTCCATGAAGTATTTTTCTCTTTTCTCTCACTTTAAGGTTCAGCATGGTGACCCAAGAGAGAGAAAGTTGAGCTATGATGAAATCAATCCATAGAAATGCTTCAAGATGCAAGAATATGGCATTTGATTTCAAATTGATCAGGTAGTTTTTTTTCTACATTTTTCTGAAAATTTCTACCTATCTAGGGTTTGAAAAGGAAAGGTAGTTTCACAGTTTTGACCCCAAAAATGGATTCTTTGGGTGTAAATTATGTAAGAACAATGATGTTGTACAAGAAAAACTCAAAGAAAAGTAAAGTGAAAATTTTAGTCCAAGTATGCACACTTTGTGAATGAGGTTGTGTAATTGGTGGCTAATGGCATCATTTTGTGATATTATAGGATTCAAAGAAGTATTAGAAGTTCAAAGGAAACGTTTGCAAAGTTTGGAAGGATTGGAAAGGTAAAAGGTAGTTTACTAATCTAATCTTGCATTATATAGTTATATAGTTGCAATGGTTTTAATGTTATACCAAATGTTTGCCGTTATGTGATGATTTGTTGATATTGGCTGAGTTATTTGAGGGGTTTTGTGACCCCGGGATGTCCAAAATGTAAGGAATACTCTATCCAATTTTCTATAAAATGTTTAAGCATAAATGATTCTAAATGTTTGAATGATGATTTGATGAAGTATGCTTGCACTATATGATTATATATTTGCTTGATTAGTGGTAACTACTGAGATTCTTTGAATCTCACTCTTGCAAATGCTAGCCATAATAGGGTCAAGGAATCCAAGAAGAGCTAAAGGAAAAAAGGAAGAGAATGATGAATGATATTATTATGTAAGTCTTAATGTTATGTTTTGGGAATCTGTATAAGTTTGTATGAAAGGGATAAATCAGGTTTGATGCCCTGAATATATTCTTTTAAGTTCTCTATGATATTATGCATGAAATTGGAGAAATATATGTCAATATAAATGTGTTATGAAGTTTATTATGTAAGTTATGGCATAAATTTGTTTGAGATGACCAATATTGATTTGAGCAGGGGAACTCTATTCAAAACAGAGCATCCTATATAAGTATTACACATTCACTTAAAGTAGACAAAACAAGATTTTTATAGAGCTAAAGAATACCTAAATTGGATAAATTTATGAATTATAGTGATTTTTCAAAGTTAGGGTTCAGAGCAGAGAAAAATTGGAAAAATTGGAAACTGAAAGTTAGGTACTGGAAAATTAAAAAGATGATATAAATTGTGTAGATCTCCAAAAATTTAGTGGTTTATATTTATGGAAAATTCTATGTTTTGAGTTTCATATGCCACTGATTTGGAGATAATTGGAGCTATATGATAGGAGATATAGAGGTTTTCCCAAAACTGTTCCAGCAAAAGTGGAATTTTGACCATTTATGACTTAAGTTAACACCATACCCTGTGATAGTTGAATAAATATATGAGAAAAATATTTCTAGATACTCACAGGCTTTCCAATGACATAAAGAATGTATGAATTGGCTCAGGGTAGAGTGAGATATGAATTTTTAAATATAAGGCCAAAATCTTGGGGAAAAGAAAATGACCAAATGTACAGTAAATATTTGAGGAATAAACTATATAAATTGGTCAAGATAATGCTCTGTTTCATATTTTTTTCATGTATATAAGGTTTTTATCTATTGTTAAAGACTTGAATCACTATGAAATGATTTTTCTAGAACTAGTTATGAATTTTCAAAATTCAGTCTACAAAGTGGAAACTATCATATGAACAATAATCGAAAATTTTGGAAATTCTGATTTTCATTCTTATGTGATTCAAGCTTAGAATCAAGTATAATCAGACTTAAAAGGAGTCTAATTCATGGGAAATGAGTTTAAAAGTAAGGTGTTACAGAGGGAGCCCTGAGGGCTAGGAAGAAAAGAATCGAGGGAGCCACGGGTGAGGGGTAAGAAAGTTGACTAAAAGTGAAGAGAAAAATAGAGGGAGCTCACGCAAGAGGCCCTAACATGGAAGCTAGAAAAGCCGAGGACACTGAC
The DNA here is from genome assembly GCA_026686845.1 of Adenanthera pavonina. NCBI lineage: Eukaryota > Viridiplantae > Streptophyta > Magnoliopsida > Fabales > Fabaceae > Adenanthera > Adenanthera pavonina. The sequence continues at coordinate 289,561 of JAIVEN010000019.1, forward strand.
AAGAAAGGCAACCCATCACTCTGTACCTGCCATAGCAGGGCAAAGCAGATGAAGGCAGCTAGAACAGGGAAGAAAGGGCACCGGCACATGGAAACAAGGTCGAAATGGGCTATCACGTGCTCAGGATCTTTTTTTCTCTTCACTCGTGAAGTTGCTATAAATAGAACAGAGGAAGACGAGAAAGTGGGAGAGGAAGATTGAGACAAAGGGAGGTTCGGGTAAGGTAACAAATAGAGCTGTGAGCACGAGGGGGGAGCAATCAAAGGAAGACTCGGCCGAAATCACAGAGTGATACTGCGTGGTATTGCAGGGCAAATTTGCACAAGAGGAGGCCGAAAGGAAGAGCCCTAAGAGAAACAGGGGAATCCAAGAGTCTGAGAAAAATAGAGGAAATTTGGAAAAAAGGGACTGGATATGAAGAAGGAAGGAGATTTGAGGAAAGGGTCAAGTCACAAAATACAAGGATCATCAACTGATAAATCTTGTTTTCAAATTCAAGAACTGAGCTGAAGCTCCTGCTTTTTTTTATTGTTTCATCATCATCCTATTTTCTTCACGTTGGTGTTTAGCGAACAATTAGCATTAAACAGTGTCGGCAAGATGGGTATATGACTCCTACTCTCTTAAGGAAAATGCAAGATATGATTGATGTATCTATTTGCTGAGTTTTGCACGATTTGGAAATTAGTTTTCTGTTATTTCAAGGTCAGGGTTATGTTTTCTTAAATTGTTTCTTCAAGCTGTAAATTTCGCATTGTGCTATGGTCAAAGATATATGGCTGCTGTAATTATGCTAACTATCTTTTTGGCTTGTTCGATTTTGTTTTTTTTTTCCTTCTGGTTTATGATAGGTTATATTAATATCTCAAATTGCTTTCAATGTGACAGATTTGAACATAGAGTTGTTTTGGTTGTGATTATACTTTCATCAAATTTTTCAACTGGGCCTATTGGGAGTCACTATGATCCATTCAGTGTATTTCTTACATGATAAGGTGTAGGACTTGAAACAATAGGAAAGCATAAGTTCAAGAAATACCGTTGTCATTGGGGTCAGTTTTGTCTTTCTTTATAATTGTACAATGAAACTTGTAGTTGTTTGTCCTCCCCTTTAGTTCACAATGTTGAATGTTTTTTAGATGAATTGATTATGGTGCTGGCTAGGTTTTTAATTGTTGATTAGTTTGGTCCCTTGTTACCAGCTGAACCACGAAGCTCGTTTTAGTCTATTGATGACTTAATCTCTGTTTCTAGCATATCCTGTCTTGGTCTGATGTTGTTCCTGATCAATCATGTCCCTGTTTTCTCAAAATAAATGTATGACTGAATAAAAGGCCTTCTTGTTTGTATTGTGGGATATTCTCGTTGAGGGGATCTCCCTTTAGAGTTTTGGCGGATGATTTTTGAACATCTTGGTTGTGTATGTTGTCTTGTTTAAGTAAAACCTTAGGCTTAGTATGTTTGTGACCAAGATTTTGGGATGGACATTAAGACGTGGCTTGCTTATGTATTTTGGCTGTTTGAAAGATTAATCATGGTATGTCCAGTGTGTTTGTTTCTGGAAGTGATGAAATTGTTGCTTTTCTTTTGATTATGAACTTAATCTGTCTTGATGATGTAAGGTACATGATTGTGAGCATGGAAAATTGATTTTGACTGTAGAGGACGCTTTCAATCATGAATATAGATCCAAGAAAAAATATATACATATATACATGTAAAATAAAGGAATGGTTTAAGCCAACCCGAAATAACCTTGCCACCTGAGGCTATTTTTTTTATCTAAGCAGGTGTTCAAGTTAACATAGGCATATCAGTTAGATTAATTGGCCTACATTTATTAAAATAGTTTTACATATATTAAATATAATAATATTCCCTAAGGGTGATCTCGAGCCTGAACCCTATAAAATGTTGTGGCATTATACCATAAGTGAGAAATTACCACAGTACTTATAGTGAATATGCTTTAATATTTGTGGGTTTATAGTTTTCTTACTTACTAAGAGTAAATATAAATATTAATTTTCTTTTTATTTAAAGTAAAATACAAGATGAAAAATAGATAAGAGGCCTTAATTTTTCTTTTTGCCTTTGTGCTCCGAGTAGTAATATCGTGGGCATTTAGGTGTCAATTAGCGAGCTATGAGTAATAAAGTTACCACAGATCCTGATTAATTATTTTTTAAAAAAAATAAATAAATGATATATATATACACACATATATATAAGTCATATTTTAAATTTTTTTTATCGCTTTTCTTTTTATAAAAATATGTTACCATCGTCGTATTTATTTTTATAATTTAATATAAGGCAACAAAAATGATTTATGTAAAATTTATTTTTTCCAATTTTATCCCTTAAACCATTTACTTTTCTGCCTCGAATGTTAACACCATGGATATTTAGGTATTGATCAGTAATTTGTGAGTGATGAAGTTGCCACATATGTTAATTATTTCTCCTTCAAAATACATGCGGTAATCATCTTTTTAATAAATAAATGTGTTGAGAGGGTTTTATTTATTTTATAATAAAAAAAAGAGAGAAAAAATAATTTGTTCAAAATTATTAGTTTTCTTTCAAACATTTTTTATTCTTTACGCATATTTGTCATGAGTGACACCATCGTGAATATTTAGGTATCAATGAGCGGATTGTGAGTGATAAAATCACCACATAAGTTAATTGATTTTATTTTATAAAAATAAAATTCTTTTCAAATTTTCCTTTTTAAATTAAAAATAAAATACTCAAAATCATTTATAATCATATCTTTTAAATTGAGCTAAACATATATTCTTGTTTTAGGAATTAATTTTTAAAAAAATGAAAAATTAAAAAACTGAGTGATAAGAGAAGATAATCAAAATTAATCTATCTTTTACCAATTAAAACACACCAACCAATTTTGAAACTATTTTCTTTGTGGAAAGATAAATTATTTTTATAAACTTCTCTTTCCAATATATATATATATAATAAAAATATCAACTCAGTGACACACACTTATAATTCAAACTATGTGGACTTTGATCCTTACCGCAGGGTACGTAGGCCTCAAAATCTAATTTTGGGACAAGTTCGTTCTTGTAAATAGATAATATTTTCCTCTTATTTTATTTTTCCAACTTCCCAAATTTTCATTTTGTTCTTTATTTTCATTTTTACACTCTCTTTTATTTTTATATTTATTTTTACATGTGAATGATTAAAGGGTAATCAAAATAACTTTTTAAAAAAGCCATAAGAATGTATGATCAACTTAAAGTAACTGTTCTTAGGAATGGGTATTGTGGGGGTGCCTAACACCTTCCTCACTCACAATCATACTCCCGAACCCAACTTTGATTCGCAGACCATCCTTTTCCTTTATATTTCAATTTTCCATTTTAAGGAAAATTTTGATTGCAACTCCTCCCAAATTGGCCTCCGTCGTGTGGGTCGATTTTACCCTTTTTCTTTCATTTTCTGCGCTATTAGCGTCGCATTTTCAGGTGTGACAAAATAAATTCTACAACATGTTTACATCAACATTTCTTATTCCAAATATGTACTAAACATTATGTGAATCCTAAAGAGACATCACAACTTCAAGATACAAATTTACACAACACACATAAATTTGCATAATAATTCAAAATAGAAGATCATGGTCAAGATTGTCATCTTAGTTATCAATCTTTTCTTCCTTTCCTTGCTCTTTCTTGGAGGCTTTGCCATAACTTATTCCTAACATGTTAGTCATTTAGGAATGATGAGATTCATATAATCCCAATAGCAATCTCAAACAATTTATGTATGCATGTCATCAAATATGTCACAAAACATCAAACATTCATAATAAGACACAATGGGCCATATAATTTCATAAAAATTTTGGCAGAGTTTCCTTTTAGAAAATGGATATCTTAGGGTCAAATTCCTTATATATTTTCAGCCAAAATAATCACCAATCATCAAAGTAGTAATATGGCAAGTCACATATCATCATAGAACATTATAAAACAACATAATGCATTAAAGAGAAAATTGCTACCTTAATGAAACTTTTTGACCTTTCACTTGGTTTCACTCCTTTCAAGGGCTTCCACAAACTTTCTTGAATCTAGATACAACATTAAACATTCATTTAAACCACTGATTTTAGGGTTTGCTTCACAAAGTCTCTATTGAACCCTAAAAATCCTTATAAGACATCTTTGATCTTTTCATGAAATCAGTACTTGTCTTTACCTAAATCAACCATGAGGAATCCATTTTGGCATTGTTTTCATGAAATTCTCACTCCTTCCATGACATCTCATCTAGCCGAAATCAACCCTAAATGAGGAACAAATGATTTTTTATGCAACTTGTCTTAAACCTTTGCAAAACCTTACTTTCACAACTATTTCATGGTTTCTATCAAATTTTTTGCATGAAAACTCATTCGTTTCTCCTCATCATGCTTGGCTGAATTTATCACTTAGAAAGGGAGAGAGGAGAACTTCACTAAACCATGCCAAACTACTTGAAAAATTAGCTTGAAGGCATAGAAAAACTTACATACCTTTAACTTCAAGTCTTCAAGCTTTGCTCTCTTCTCTTCCTTCTCTCTTCCTTACACCAACACTCTTCTTTCCCATGCAAATTTTTGAACTCTATTCCTCTTATGCAACACACTAAGTCAGTTAAGGAGGGAGTAAAAATAAAAAATCCCAACATGCATAGTTACTTAAATAAAGTGGTTATACATGTGTTATAACATTTTGCCACTTATTCCTTGATTTTTCTTGCATAAAATAATTAAATATTCCATTCCTTCATGTGCCACCTCAGGGGTTATGTGTCCAAAATATTGGATACTTTTCTTAGTCCAAATATATTCCGGTTATTTTTACCTAAATTGTTAAAGATACTTTTTACAATATTTTTACACTATTTGTACTTTATTCCGTACAGGAAATAAAACAATTGGGATTTTTATATAACTTAATTCCTGTCCCAAACAATCTTTATGTGGAGCCCACATACTTTTCATTTTTACTTTATCTGCTTTTGTGAGCCCACAGTACCTTTTTATTTATAATGTTTATTTTACTATACTCAACAATCAATTTTTCTTTAAACTTAACCCTTTAACCTCAATGCACTATGTCATTGGGCCCAATATGTCATAAGCTTCGTTTTGACTATAATTTTACATATTTACAAAATTGCAGCAAGGATTGGTCAAATTGTAAATAACTTTTCTTTTGTATCCTTTTATGTAACATTTCCGAGGGACCAAAGTACAAATAATTTTTCTAATAGGTACTAAATTTGCAAAAACATTTCTTTTAAAGTCCTAACATAAAATTTACCATTTTACTCTTTTTTTCATCAATTTTTATATTTTGAATTTTATCACATTTCTATACATTTTATGATATCCTAAAATTTAGAGGTGTTACATGTAACATCCCCAATTTTTTGGATTCCGCAATATGCATAAAAATGTAATAGATAACATGTGATATATAATTTGAATGAAAGAGATAAAATGATGGTTTCACATGCTCGGTTCTTAAATGAAATAATTGCAATTTAGTCCCTGATTAGGAAATATTTACAATTTGATCCCTAAAAATATTTGCAAATTGGTCTCTAAAAAAATTATTTGTAGTTGGGTCCCTCTAGGGGTAATTTCAAAAATATTGAAAATATATGTTAAAATGGATCTTTTGATATGTTGGATCCAATGGAATAGTTTGAAGAGAAATAACTTGCAGAATGCAATATAAAATTAACTATAAAAGTAAAAAACACTATGGGTCTCACAAATACAGAAAAAATAAAAAGAAAAGTTTGTGGGTCCCACATAAATATAGTTTGGGATAGGATATTAAATTAAATGCAGATCCCAAACTAACTTAATCTTGTATGCATAAAAGAATAAAATACTACAAAAGTACATTTAACTGTTCAAGTATAAAGTAAGTACAGTATATATCTAGACTAAGAAAAATGTATATAGTATTTTGAACACTCCCTCCCCTATGGTTGGACAAAAATTTCAGCATGTGTGGAAAAGGATTATTTTAATATTTTGAGGAATTTAACCCTAGGTAGTAACCAAGTCTAACCACACACATGTAAAGCTACTTTTGGAGGAACTATGGCAAGATAATTTCTTTATATTTACTCCCTCCTTGGCTGACTTAGTGAGGCAAAGAAAGAGAGTGTGAGCTGAAATTTTTAGTAAAGGAAAGAGAAAGAAAATGTGAGAAAGAAGGAGGAAAAAGAAGAAAGAAAGATGAAGCTTCAAGAGCTAAGTTCCTTCCCTTGATCTTCTAGGGTTTTTTGGTGAGGGAATGAGTGAGAATTTCATGAAAATGATGGAAAAAATAGATTCTACATGGTTGAATTACCCAAAGACAAGTAGAGTTTTCAAGAAAAAGTTAAAAATAAAGAATATGAGGTTTTAGGGTTTCTTGGTTCTTCGTGGAGTAACTCAAGTAACCAATTGATTTAGTAAGTGTTGGATGGTGTGTTTAGGTTTGGTATATCTCAAGAAAGCTAGTAAAAAGTTTGGAAGCATGTGGAAGGCAAGAGGATTCCAAAAGGTAGCAATTTTTCATTTATTTCTTTATGTTATCTTGTAATGCTTTATGATGTGCTATGACTTGCCATATTATTATTTTGATGATTTGTGATTGGTTTTGGCTATTTTTAATGTGAGGGCATTGCCTAAGATGTTCATTTTTTAAGGTGAACCTCTGCAAAAATTTTTACATAACAATATGGTATTATATGTTTTATTATGATTTGCATAATATTTATAGCATGCTTGATGACATATAATTGCATAAATGAAATTGCTATTGAGATTCCATAATCTCACCATCTTAAACACTAACTATGCTAAGACCAAGCAATGCAAGGGATCAAAGGAAGGGAAAGGAAAAAGAGGAAGAAAGTGATGAATAACTTGATTTGCAAGTTATTATGTTATGTATTGAAAATATGTATAAATTTATGTATGAAGGTTAAATTTTGTATGACAACTTAGTTATGTCCCAATGAACCCTCTATAATGTTTAGTATAGAATATGGATGAAATTCAATGATGTATTATGATTATGAAATTTATTATACAAGTTATGGCACAAAATGTGTTCATTTAGTATGTTGTAAAGTTAGATAGAGCTAATCTATCCAAAACAAGGCATAATGTATAAGTGGTATATATGCCTATAAAGTAGACATAAAGATCTTTCTAGCAAGCCAAAGAATGCCTCAAATGGTTAAGTATAGAATAAATTATGAATTTTCAAAATTGAGGTCAGAAAATTTGGAAATTGTAAAATGACCATATGAACAGTAATTTTTGTACTAAATAATGTATGAATTGGCATGACTCAAGACATATTTCATATTATTTCCATATAGGGAATGTTTTAAACTATTTTTAGAGACTTGAATCACCTCATAATTTTTCTAGAATTAGTTATGATTTTTCAAAATTCAGCTTAGAAAATAGGGTAACCAAATTAACAGTAATAAAAAATTTTAAATTTGTCTATTTTGGTCCCTCAAGCATTTCAAGTCTTTAAACCCAACAATTTGACACTAAATGAGGTATATTACATGGGAAATAAGGTCTAAAGGTAAGTTGTTACATAGTAGCTTTGCTTTCTGCATAGTGCCTCCAATATTCTTTCTAATGAATGGTTGCAACAAACATGTAAAAGGAGTAACATTGGCCAACATTTATTTTTTGCATTAAACTATATCTTGCACAAATTCCCCAAAATTTGTGAAAATGCAGTGAACATAGCAAATGCCAGATGCATAGTGCACTATGCATTGACTTTAAGATGTCAGATAATGCAACGCTAGTTCTTTAGTGATCTTTATGTAATGAAGCTAATGTTAATTACTAGATTAAGAAAGTTATTTTTGATAACCAATATGAGGTCCTGTCAATAACTTAAAATAGGATTTTTGACAATAGTTCATATACACACATTGAGATTACATAACAAATATGCAAGGAGAGTCCATCTTTGGTAATTGGAGTTGCATAAATTATTGAATCTAGTCCTTGAATACAAAAAATTTCAAAAGTAAAAAAAAAATCATTGCTTTAAGAATAGGACACATCTCTCATGAATGTATCAACATGGGATAATAATTTCTTAGCAAACTCTATCTTGGTAGCATCCTAAAAATTTTCTCTCAGCACTACTCCAATGATAAAAAAAGAAGTGGAACTGGGAAAAGGGACAAGAGTCAAAAATCATTACTATGCAATTCTTGGTTCTTACATGGGAAGTAGAACTAGCCCTTCAAAGTTGGCATTAAGATATTTGATCAAGTCATGACTTTCTCCTAAAACCTTGCCAATGTGCTCCAGCTATTGCACCAATATTATAAGCTAAGAGACATGGTGAATCAGGAGAACAAAGTTGGCCAGCCATGTGCAGCTAAACAAATTAAAGAGCACCAAGTTAGCCCTTCTCCTAGTACCAAGCAAGCCTATTTAGAAGGTCTATAGGAACCAATTTGATATTTTCTTGTTGTCCTTATAATTTAAAGGAATTGATTACCAAAACAAAGAAAGAGAAATACCTTTCATTGAGAAACAAGTCGCTTGAATAGGCCAATTGTGATTCCAATTAAAGAATACCACAACAAAAGAGGATGAGAAACAAAGCCTCCAAACATACGAAAAGAAAATTAAACAAAAGAGGAGAGACACAAGGGAAGGAAAAAAAACCATGTAGTTCCTACCAATCCATGCTGGTTGTTCAAAGGGGCAGACATAATTGATGTACAACCCAAGAGAATGTCCAAACTAAACATAACTAGCATGTGATGGATGGTAAAAGCCAAAAAAAAAATGGAAATTAAGTTAAAATGGGACTATGATCAACTACAAAAAAGGAAAAGAAAACATAATGGATGAATGAACCTAGTGGCTCCATTGAAGAGAGGAGGTGGAAGTTAAGGAAGGAGGCTTCAATTTGTCAACACCTCTTGAAAACATCAAGATAGAGGAAAGGTGTTAGATAGAGAAGGTGAAATGATTCAAAGGGAAGTGAATGAAGAAATGTCTTACACAATTGTCATTAGTGTCATTATGGTCTCCAACAAATTCCTACAGCTATAGTAGAGAGTAGCGGTAGTTATGTGATGTAGAATGGTGTCCTTTTATAGAAGTGGTGATAAATCCAAAAATAAAAAAAAAAGAATAACCTAGAAAAAGCCAATGATAATGTAGAATAGAGAAAGGACAACGCACAGTTAGTCATAATTGTCCACAATGAATAGCAAAAACTAGACATCAAAACTGAGGATGGAGCAAAGAACGCATAGTTGGTCGACGATATCTAGATTCGAAAAATTACATCAAAACATCAATAAGGATAATCTATTGACAAAGATACAAGAACAAACATGTATAACTGTGAAAAAATTTGGCTACCAGCAAATCAGAGATCACAATGTAAATGAGATAAAGAACAGAAAAGGAAGTTAGATGGAAATAGAACATCCCAATTAATATATCTCAATAACATAAACAGATGTTGGAATCTGTGTAAATTGGTATAATAAGAATGGAGATTTTGAATTCTTCAAATAAAGATGAAGAGTATGAATCTCACTATAGAGGAATAAAATAATAAATTAAACCAATGAACATTTAGAAACATCTTACCTTGGACTAAAAGAAGGTGAAAAATCCCCATTTGTAAATTCTCAAGTGTAGCGCCATTGAATGTAAAGCAACCCTCCAGATTGGTGGCAGCAAAAATATATGTAAGAGGAAAAGCTTAAATGTATAATAGCCCAAAATGAGCCAAATGAGGCAAGATTGTGAACAATAATAGCTTATCTATATTTTAATGTTTTATAATAGATTATTAAATACTCCATGCAGTCCTTAATATAAATCACTTCTAACTAACTCATCAAAACTAAGAAAAATTTATTTCATCATTAAAATTGTCTTAAAATTAATTGTTTTCTATCTTTACCCTCTAATAAATACTATAAATTTAAACAATTCACAATCTCTCTTATGATTAAATAAAAGTATTTTGGAAACAAAGTAATTAATACTCCAAAAACTCAAACAATGTGACTTATATTTAGGACCATAAAAAGCTTCTAAAATGTGACTAATAAAAAGAACCGGAGGGAGTCTATGTTAATTATGTCTTCTTATAAACAAAATCTCTCCATGTCTTCTTATAATTTCTCACATTAATAGGAGAGAAAGAATGCAAATAGTAAGAAGGAATAAAAAAGTACACATTAATTATCGATATAAGTAATTAATTGTATTCATTTTAATATGAAAACAATTTATTCAATAGTATTAAATGAAATCAAATTATACTTCTAATTAAAAAAAATTCAAACTATACAATCTATTACTCTCTCTATCCATTTTTATAAGGCATCGTCTAAAGCTTTTTCATTGTTCAAAATATAAGTCACTTTGTAATATTTGACAAGCATTAAATTGTTTTTCCCAATTTTATCCAAAGCATTAATGATAGAGAGAAGAATTGAGAGAAATATAATTATAATAATGTTATAATTTAATGAGAATAATATTGGAAAGTTTTTGTAACTTCTGAAAATTTTAAGAACCCTAATTAACCTTCACTTGATTTGTATAAAATAGTTAAAAATGAATTATAAATGGGAACAAAGAGAGCATGATTTTAATTACAAATATGCTAAATATGAAAACTAGAGTTGAAGCCCACGCACTGCGTGGACCTATGTAAATTTTATGCAAAAACATTTTCTATTATTTGCTATTTTTTTCTTGAACATCAACACTGATCTTTGATTATGATTGATCACAAGGTAATAATTATCATTTCTCTAGTTATGATAAGTTTAATGGGCAATTTTTTCAACACAGTGGACCATTTCAATACTTTCTTTACCATGGCATCTCTTTGGCATATAATGTGTATGCTAAAACACTATAGACATTGTTCCCTTTGGATCCAAGACCAGAAGCTCATTTGTCAATAGGTTAGCTAATGGTTGTTATAGCTCCAAAATTAGCAATTATAGCTCCAAAATTAGCAATATACCATAACAATTGTTGGCTATATTATTTGCAATATTTTTTTACACACTCATCATTAATGAAATAGAAAATATATATATATATATATAGTGTTCAAGTAAAGAAATAAATTATTGGGGAAAAATGTAGAGAACTAAATTGTTGAAAGTTGAAAAAGATGTCAATTACAAGAATAGATAACCTAAAATAATAAGAAAAGAAAATATTTATTTAAAATGATATGCCCCTCAAAACATTAAACATATGGTTGTTTATTAGTCTTTCCCTAGAAGAAACCAATGTCTTAAACATATGGCAAGGAAGATATGCAGAGGTCAATTTTGTCCCACATTGTTTAGCAAAACACTTGTAGAGTAATATCCACCATGTCTACTCTATTATTGTTGTCACCATTTTTTTATAAACTGGAGGAAAGAAATCAAATGAATAAGTTTCATCTTAATTTTTTTATAAAAAAAGGAATAGATGCCTAAGTTTCAAAAATAGAGAATTTACAGATGTTGATAACAGGGTTTCTCACTAAAGCCAAGAATTTTGAATTCTTGGTTGTGATGTGTTGCATGCAACCTTAAATTTTTTAAGTATTTTATTGGATGAATTCCAACAGCATTGGAAATGATATCATATATTATCCGTGGGTGAATTCCAACTATCTTCTTTCCTAAGTAAATTTGCAAAAGGTAATAATTTGAAAGCTGGAAATTTTTTTATCTTCAAATTAGAGAGAATAAAGTTTTGCTACATTCCTTCTGTAACACCATAAATTTAAGTCTATTTCTCATATATTAAACTCCAATTATATCCATTATTGCATAATTAGAGACTTGATTACATAAAAATATTAAAACAGATTTTTCTTTATTTTGTGCACTGTTCATTGTGCATTTCCCATTTTACCCGACGAACTTTAAAACTTCATAACTAATTCTTGAAACATCATCTCATAGTGATTTAAGTCTCTAAAAATAGCTAAAACAATTCTCTACATGAAAAAAAAATAAATCAGAGAATTTTCTTAGCCAATTTGTATAGTTTATTTCTCAAATGATTACTATATATTTAGTCATTTTGAAACTTTCCATGTTTTAGCCTTATTTTTAAAAATTCATACCTCCTGCTATTGTAAGCCAAATCTTGCATTCTCTATGTCATTGGAAAGCCCTATGTGTTTACTTTTTAGAAATATTTCTTTCTACATTTATTCTATTAGAATAGAGCAAGGAATTAACTTAAACCAATAAGGGTCAGAGCTCAACTTTAACTAGAACACTTTTAATAAAACTTACATATCTTTCATTATATAGCTCAAATTACAAGAAAATCAATGACATATTAAACCTAAGATATAGAGATTTCCATATATATAAACCATTAAATTTTTGGAGCTCTACACAATTTTATGTTGCCTTTTGAATCACCCAATACCTACAGTGGAAGTTCTAGTTTTTCCCATATTTCCCTGTTTTGAACCCTAACTTCAAAAATTCATAACAATTTGAACCCACATCTAAATGAAGTGCTCCTTGAACCATTTCAAAGCTCTTTTCTATTTTAAGAGCATATATATCACATGCAAAAACACCTTGTTTTGAATAGAGTACCTCTATTCTACTTTTAGTTGGTCATCTTGGATAAAATCATATTATAACTCATCAAAATAAATTTCATAAACTTAAAACTTTATCATGCATTGCTCCAAATCCATACATGTAACACCCTACCTCCAAATACCTTCAGACTTGACCAAAAGCTTCAAAATCTAACCAAACACAACTTAAAACAACTTCTCAAAACTTCAGAACAGCGGAACCAAACCGAAATACACCAAAAACTAGGCTGGGGCCGCAGCAGCTGTAGGACCACCACGGCTCCGGCCTCCCCTACTTTGCACTCGCTTTTGCAATCATTGGCACTGCGGCCTGAACTCTAGAGCCACGGTGCCCCATGCTGGTTTCCATACCAACAAAACTCAACACCTGGGGCAGACTTCAAACGTACATAACTTTATACTCCAATCTCTGATTGACTTGATTTCAACTCCTACAAGTCAATCTAGTCAAAATCTATCCATAGACACCAACTTCATTTCAATCCAACTCCATATGGAGATTCTGGACCTCTGACACCATTTTGGTCACTTATTAACCAAAACTCACCACTAATAACCTCCAATTGCCACTGAAGGCAAATGTTCACTCAAAGACCATTCATACAGGTCCAAAACCCCCAAACCAACTTGTCCAAAGAGGTTTCACCTCAAAGGAACCACTCCTCTGAGATTTGACCCCTTGAGACTCCAACTTGACAAAACGGGCTACAGGCCCTAAACACACCAACAATGCCCAAATCCACTCTGGGCTCACAAACAACACCATACTGATTCCTCAATATCCAAAATCATGTAACCATACATACAACATCCATACAATCCATATCTATAACCATACATTCATTACAAAATATTCTATCTTACTTGGCACAAGATACATTATGCAAATTACAAATACTACATAGACTATTTCCATGTACGTAGCTACTCTCGCGTCCTCTCTGGACTAGTGCCAGAATTGTCACCTGAAAGGTTAGTTCATGGGAAAGGGGTTAAAAATGATGTTTTAGTAACCAGGAACAACCACACACATATATATACATATATCTCATACAACTCATGAATGCAATGTGAAATGAATAGAATGCATGTCATCCTCGCAGGGAGCCTCATCCTTATCCTCCCTAACATATATATATATATTCCATCCTTATCCTCCCTAACATATATAATCCATCCTTATCCTCCCTAACATATATAATTCATCCTTATCCTCCCTAACATATATATACATTTCATACATCATATCATCATCACCCAATACGCTATATATCATAGTCTCACAATATCATATGGTGATACTCATGTATCGTCATATCATCATCATCATAATCATCATAATATCATGTATGCATCATGTCATATCATATCAATGTCATCATCATATATATCATCATCATCTAACTGTGTACATACCACGATATATAGAAAACAGTACATTCCAACACATCAATATCATGGTATGAAAGAAATATGCATATATACACAAATATACATACTATCATACAATCTACATAATACAATATAAACAAACACCTCTCAAGTTGTCAATACCACGCTCACACAAGTTCCACAAGCTTTCTTGAACGCCAATCCCACAACTAGCCTTCTCCGAGTAGCCAAACAACCTTAACAAGATCACAATTCCTCAATTAACCACATATACCAATAACCAAAAATTACAATTCAACCACTTTAGGCATAACCCAAGGTTCTAACACCCCTTTCATGCATCAATGAGCTCTTAGAGACCATTCAAACACCAAACAATCTCGTACACATTGGATTCCCAAGAGCTCAAACCGAAAACAACCTAGGGCTAAGCTCAAATCATGCATAAACCCTTCAAAACTCACACCCAAACAACAAGAATACCATAACACACTTCATTAACCTCATTTTATCCATTTCAATTGGTGGATTTCGGCCAGAACCAAAGATCCAACCGCAAAACCGAAAAACCCCAAATTTCAACCGAAGAAAATAGAGAGGAAGGAGTAGGGATCACTTACAATTATGGATCCAAGCTTCCAAAGGCTGAAAACAACTCCTAATGGTCGAATCTAGCAATCCCTAGCAGAGCTCCCTCAATTCCTCCTCCGTTTCTTTCTTTCTGATCATCCGAAATGATCTGGATTTAAACAAAAATCTAGAATTTCACCGCTACTCCAGTAGTTTTAGTTGAGACAATGCCACTGGACACGCTTTTGCCACGGTGGCCCTACTTCTCGCTGTGGCGTGGAGCTCTTTCAGACTCCACTTGAATCTTTCTTCATCCTGTTTCCTCCAGTCCTGAACACAATGCCTAGAAAGATATCATGAGGGGTATTACAATCCTTAACCCCACGCAATGATCATAAAATCAAAATCATGCTAAGTTATAAGTTCATAACATAATACATGATTTTATACAAGTTTCCAAAATAATACATCCCAATTGGCTCCATTTATTCCATAATTATGCTCCTCCTTTATTCACTTAGCTTAGCCTTGACCTTTATCACATCTTGGCCCTATCAAGGTTAGGCATTGGGAAAGAAATGAGATTCAAACAATCTCAGTAGTTATATCTATTCATGCATACATATTATCATGGCATTTCATAAGATCATCAATGGAAATCATATCATTACAATAAACCATAGAAGTTCATAAAAATTTTGGCTTGATAACACTTTGAAAATTGAACATCCAAGGGTCATATAGCCCTTCATACAACCAGCCAACAATTCATTTACATCACAAAACATTCAAACAAATGCATGGCATCAACAAAGAATCATGTAAATCAAGTTTGACAACATTGAGCATAAGAGGAAAAATAACTACCTTGTAGCTTTCCAAAGTCCACCAAGCTTTCCATACCTTTTCCCTGATCTTCAATTGTCCTTTGGAACCTTATAACATCATTAAAACATGTCTCAATCCAAGGATTGCACAACTTGCTTCACAAAGTACCACTTTAACCTTAAATATCTATATAATTATTCTTTGGGAATTTCTTATACAACACACTTGATCTAACCTATTTTGGACTCAAGGAATTCATTTTTGGGGTCAAAATCATAAAATTTCCTTTCCTTTCATAACCCTAAATAGTAGAAAAATAGAGAAAATTGTAGAAAAATAATAACTCATCAATCTTTGAAACCAATATTATAATCTTACATCTTGTGACATATACTTCACTTTTCACGGATTAATTTCTTCATGACACAACTTTCTCTCTCTACTCTCTCTCTAGGTTAGAAATTTTAGTGGGAATATTTGAGAAAGTACTCCATGAATCCTTACAAAGCTCAAGTATGTACAAAGTATTAGCTAAAGAAAGTGACCTTAGAAGTTTTGGAAGCAAACCCTTGCCTTTTTTCTTCTCCTTTTCTCCTCCTATTTTTCACGCCTCTAAGCCCTTATTTCTTACTGTTGCAGTGTGCTTTAAGATGAAGAAGATGATGTTTGTGAAAGCCACTTGCAACAAAAAGTAATACATATAATGTAATTAACTTATTTACTTTATTTTTAACCTTTACTTTTAAAAAGCTTTTATAAAAATTCCTTTTGTGTCCCAACTCCTGATTCAGATGCCACTTGCTCAATTTTTTTGTCAAAAATTGCTTCACAAATTTTAATTGGCCAAAATACCCTTTACTGATTAAATTTACCTATGCCAATTAAATATTTTTGCCAAAATTATCATTAAATTAGTACAAGATTATCCAAAAATCACTTTTGTACTAAAATCATTATCTTACTCAAAAATATATTTTATCAAGATCCATTCAGTACCCTTGAATTGATATTACCTTTTTCTGTAGTCTAAACTGACTTTTATCGGGTAAAATATTAATAATCAATCTTTGATGCTTGATCAATATTCTATTAATCTCATTAAATTTCATATTATATTCCATTGAGTTAGGCTCATCAAGAGTTTTATTTTGACTATAATTTTTCATATTTTCAAAAATATCATTAACTCAAGGTAAATTTATAATTTTTGGAACTTTCGGATCATTAGCTATAACTTTTCCCAAGACTTATTTCACTTCACCTCGCGACTTTTCTTGCTTGGAGGACCAAATGGAAAAATATTTTATTCTTAAGACTAAAATATAATTTTCTTATTTTTTCGTTTAACCTAAAAATGATATTTTTCCCTTCTTTATGCTTAACAGTGTCTCTCTATTTTTCTCAATTTCTTATACATTTTATGATATCAACATTTTTTCTTAGAATTTAAATGCAATATTCAAATTTTACTTCTAATTTGAGAAATGGTCGTTTTACCCCTAAGTTGGGTAAAAACATAATTATCCATTCTTCTAGGCATTTTCTTGTAATTTTTCCAAAGATTAATTTTTTATTATTTCTTTTTGCATTACTCATACTAACTTTTAAATTGGTCCCCTAACTACGCAATACTTGTAACATTCTAATTCTTACTAACTATAGAACTCATAACATAACTTGAATTTCACATGCTTTGTATCTATGTTTCTAGTTGAATTTTGGTTGAACTATGAATATGCGTTATATGACATTAGAAACTATATGGAACATTTAGCAAGAACTAAATAAGTTAGATATGCTATTTAGAAATTATGAACATTTAAAATTTCATATGCCGTTATATACAAATCTAGATAAAATTTGACTTAGTAGTCAACTATGAATGTATACTGTATAACATCAGAAATCCTGTGAAGCTATAGGTTATACCTTGGGAAACATGGTAGTAGTAGTACTTAGGGACCAAATTGCAAAAAAAGTTAAATCATTGGGTCAAAGTAAAAATTGATGTAGTAGGCACTAAAAGACAAAATAATTGGACATAAATATCATTTTTCCAAACAAATTATCTGCTCAGTATTTGACAGTACCGGTTGTAGGAATAGAGTCAGAAAAATAATCGCTAGAAATTATCCTCTAATAAGTAGAACTAGAAAATACATATATTAGACAAAAAAGAGGACCGAAGTTCTATAATTTAGAAATTTCTAAGAAATACAAAATAAATCTGTATTAGAAAATCCAAATATATTATAACTCAGAATAAGACACTGGATTTTTTTATGAAGTTTAAATAGCCATAGGATCAGTCTTTGAATAATTGGATTAATCGGCGAATTAGAAAACGTATAAAGCTTAATATCAAGTCTTAATTCATCAGAGATTGAATGATAAGTGAACCCTTATAGAATCAATCCAAAGAACTCACTTGAAATGAATGACACTCGGATCAGTGCAACAACAAAAAACACGAAAACTGGAAAATTGAAAACAGTAAGAAGAAAGACACACAAAGAAGAGAATGAACAAGAAAGCACACAAAATATGTTGGTCTAGGTGAATTAGAACTCAAGAGAACCTGTGTCTTAAACCCTAGTTCTTATGACGCCACAAGGAAGGACCAATTCCTTGATAAGTCGTAGTTCACTCTAGCACTCAAAGAACGCAAGAGAAACAAAGTCTAAAATTTTATTCATCCAATCTCCAAAACACACATGAAAGTTAGCTTTAAATAGGCAAGGTAAAATCTAACCTAATAAGCCTAGAAACCTTAATTAATTTGGGCTCAAGTAATCCTAATAGGATTAGGAGACTTTAGGCCCAAATAACAATCATATTAGAACTAGGAAACTATTAAAATAAATCCCTAAAATAAAACAACAAAAATTCATAAGAAAATAATAAAAATAAGACCTCAGCCCCTTATAAATATGACACCACATTAATGAAGTCACATGTTTGGCACATGACATGCTTATTTACAAAGTGGGCTATCAAAAAGACCATTACTTAACTAATTGGGCTTTATTAATCAACAAAGTTCAGTCCATAATTAATAAAAATGAAATTAATACTAATTAGGCCCAATAATGCTTAAGTCACATGCTATTTTAGTAAAGCATATGATCTTTTAAGTAATCTCTTCCAATGGACTTCTCTTGGGCTTGAATCTTTCTAAGTGATAAGGCCTCCTACCATGCTCCTGAATTTGTCCAAGTCATCCTCTATCATTCCCTCCCTCTTCGAAAAGATTCATTCCCGAATCTCCATAATCTACGTGAAAAAAAAGAGAACGATTAAAAGCATAAAATAGATAACAAGGAGTATACTTACCTTTTAGACTTAATTGTTGCTTTGTGGCTTTGATCTTCACATTAACTTGGAAGACAATATTCTCCCTTGGTTGTAAATTGGCTTTAAATGTTCCTCTAAGCTTTTGCAACCAATCTCCAGGATCAAAAACCTTACTATGCAATCCATTTGTTTGAATCACATACAACTCATTTTCATGGATTGGAAAACAAGAGCTTTCATCAACCTCACTCAAAACCTGTAACAAATACCTAAACACCAATTCGAAACAACAAAACTTAAATAGAACCAAGGTGTTAGCGGATTCATGGAGAATGATATGGGAACAAAACTTGACACAAAAGGACTTAATTGAAACCAATGCATGAGAAAGATCATACGGGATGAAATATGGGCAGATGTAATTATAATGCAATAAACTTAAAATCTGGACAGATTTAATATTAAATGATGATGCACAATGGTAAGACAAAGATAGAGAAGTAATGACTAAAGAAGTACATACTAACACAAAACCAAAAGAAGGGAATGAACTAGAAAGCATTGAACATAATAGACTTATGTGGATGAGATGAGACACAATGCCAATAATTGAGCATGAAAGCACATGACTTATGAAACACATAAACAACATAAAACATAAAACAAATAGGGACTATTTCACAAATGCATAGGAAATACAAAATACTATGATGATGAGACGGAATGACATAGAAGGATAAACTAGAGAAAGAAGGCATTAAAGTAATTAATGGATTCATTATTAACTATGCAATTTGGACTCAAAAGAAATTGTGGACTCATGCAACAATGATGGATGACATAATTTAAAGAAATTAGAAACATAATGAGAAGGAAGAAGAAAACACAATGAAGACACATAAGAAAGATGAGATGCAGAAGGAAGGAGCTTTGTATAAACAACTTTAAACTCACCTTCACTCTCATTCTTCCTCAAACTCTCTTTTTCTGTTCTCTTTTTCCTTTTTTTCTTCCTCTTTTTCACTCTTTTCTCACTTCTCTTCTCTCGTACTCTTTTTGTATTCTTTTCATTTTTCTGGACACTTTCTTTCTTACATCTCTCTTTTCTTCTCTCATTTCTACCACTCTCATTTTTCCACTCTAGCTCACTCTTCAAGTTCTCATGATTTTCACACAAATGAATACATGGTAATGGTTTATAGGCTTTATCGAAAACACAAGAACAGTTTTTAACATGCCCATTAAAATCAATGCAATAAAAATCTCCAATCACCATGTCAACATGCTCAATCTCATCAGTGTAATCATAAGAACCAACTTTCAATGAAATCACATCATTAGGACTACTAGGAATTAGCATACTACTATCCAAAGAATTTTTAATTAAATCATTAGCAATATGTAAATCATGATTCTCATATAAAAGTTGCTTACAATCAGGGTTAATCTCAACATCATGAAAATCACTTTCTAATTGTACTACATTTGCAGCACAACTAGACTCAACAAAGCTATCATTGCTAATAACATCTAGCACAATTTTCTCTTCAAGATCTAGCAAGACATCATGTTCAATCAATTCAATGGACTTCTTATAATCAACACATTCAAATTTAATTTCCAATTCAATTGATGCAACATAAAAAATATCATCAATATGATTCAACTTACTAGGACTAATACATCCCAAATCATCTACTTCAATACAAGAGGTATCATCACAAGAGATTTGAAAATTAGACATACCTTTAAGCATAGTTAACTCTCTTGTCACAACATTTGTCAATGTAGCAACTTGTTTATCCACTTGATTGACTTTCTCTAGTTGGGAATCATATGAATCTTGAACCATGGGCACTTGTTTCTCCTTAGAATGTTCAATTACACTCTTAGCTTTGGATGGTATATATTTTTGCCTCAAGACTGCTCTCATTTCATTCCATGTTATAATGGAGGTTCACCATTCATAGCTCATCTAGTTTCCATCCGTTTCCACCAAGCAGCAACCTTTTTATCTAATCAAAGGTAAGCACATTGTGCCTTCTCTATTTCAGAGTAGTTGCAACTTGCAAAGACTTGTTCAACTTTTCTTTCCCAATCCAAGTAACCATCAGGATTTTTCTCATCATGAAATAGTGGGATCTTCGGTTTGATCTTGCTAAGAACATCCGTGTGAGCAGGAACTTTTGGATTACACCTTGCTTTGGTTTTAGAAGGAAACTCCAAGCGATCCAATTTTACATTTACTTCCTCAATTTGATCATTGAAAGCCCTTAATAAGGTCTTAAAATCAACCTCTCCAACAACCATATTTACAATCTGAAATGTTAATGTAAAACAAAGAGAAAGAAATAGGGACCTCACACACTCTCTCACGTGTTTCACTCAAATAATGCAAATGTATTCGTATTTCACACTAAGTCAAGGCTTTTTCAAATGATGCAATTCTCCCTTGCCTTTTTCCACTCAAAACTTACTTTCTTATGAGAGTGCTAAATTAAAACCACAATTTCAATCAAAAGGAAATTGGTTTTTAAAAAAGTGGCAATCACAGAAAACAAAAGTTCAAAATTAAAGTTCTCAAAGATCCTAATTTAATTAAGCAATGACCAACAAAATGAGCACAAAGGAATTGGAATTTCCAACAAGAGGATAGAAATTTAGGCACTGGAAATTAAAGAAAAACAGTAGCAAATAGAACAAAGAAGGATGAAAATTAGGAAGGAAATTTGATAAGGAAAGAAATCTGAAGGAATGACAAATTATAGAGATATATGCTCAACAAATTAGGAAACAATCCTAAGTGATCAAATATATGATTTTTTTTTTGGATAAGATTGAGCTTAAGCAAGGAAAAGCTACTTGGGATTATACTTTACGAAAGTATAATTGTGAATCAAATTAGGAACTTAATCAAATCACAAAATTCTAAATTTAGCCCAAACAAATCTCTTTTTTTTTTTTACTTTTTTTCTTACTTTTTTTGTTGTTGCTGCTATATATATATATATATATATTTTTTGCAGCAATCAATCTCTTTTTTTAATATTTCTTTTTGCTATTTTTTTTCAAATCTGGGCAAATCACAGAAGAATATATGATGATTTTTTTTTTAACTTTGGAAAACAAAAACAGCGCTGTGAACAGTGATGGGAACAGTGTAACAGTACCGGAACAGTATGATGAATAGTGAAACAGTCCGATGAACAGTGACGCGTACTGATGAACAGTGACGATAAAAATTTCCAAAGGCAACGAAGATGTGAAACAAGGAAATAAGGAAAATAGAGAACACATCTTGATTTGCAAACCTAAGCTCTGATGCCAAATGATAAGTGAACCCTTATGGAATCAATTCAAAGAACTCACTTGAAATGAATGACACTCGGATCATTGCAACAACAAGAAACACGAAAACTGGAAAATTGAAAACAGTAAGAAGAAAGACACACAAAGAAGAGAATGAACAAGAAAGCACACAAGATATGTTGGTCTAGGTGAATTAGAACTCAAGAGAACCTGTGTCTTAAACCCTAGTTCTTATGACGCCACAAGGAAGGACCAATTCATTGATAAGTCGTAGTTCGCTCTAGCACTCAAAGAACGCAAGAGAAAAAAAGTCTAAAATTTTATTCATCCAATCTCCAAAACACACATGAAAGTTAGCCTTAAATAGGCAAGGTAAAATCTAACCTAATAAGCCTAGAAATCCTAATTAATTTGGGCTCAAGTAATCCTAATAGGATTAGGAGACTTTAGGCACGAATAACAATCCTATTAGAACTAGGAAACTATTAAAATAAATCCCTAAAATAAAATAACAAAAATTCATAAGAAAATAATAAAAATAAGACCTCAGCCCTTATAAACATGCCACCACATTATTGAAGTCACATGTTTGGCACATGACATGCTTATTTACAAGGTGGGCTATCAAAAAGACCACTACTTAACTAATTGGACTTTATTAATTAACAAAGTTCAGCCCATAATTAATAAAAATGAAATTAATACTAATTAGGCCCAATAATACTTAAGTCACATGCTATTTTAGTGAAGCACATGATCTTTTAAGTAATCTCTTCCAATGGGCTTCTCTTGAGCTTGAATCTTTTTAAGTGATAAGGCCTCCTACCATGCTCCTGAATTTGTCCAAGCCATCCTCTATCAATATGACTTAGTAACATGTATAGATTCATTTTAGACAACTAGAATACTTTTAGGAATAGATAACTAATATGACTTTACTTTCGATAATAATATACAAATGAACTTAGAAACTGATATTATGATCTAATTAATTCTGTATGAGGCAATTAGTCACTAATCAGGATATATTAAAATTCCAAAACAATGTTCTAAGTCCCAAAATATATAATTACATTGCTGAATTAATTTTAGATCCTAAAAACCCAGAATAAGGAAGAATTGGAACCGAAATCGGTAAAAGAAGCCCAAAAACCCATATACCTTGAACTAAAGCCCAGAATGAAATATGTAAAACCCAAATTGCATAAAAGTATATTCATTGGGCTGATTAGACAAAGAAAGTGACGAAAATTAAAAGGAAAAAGAAGCAAAAATCAAATTGAACTCCAACACACACATGGCACCATTTGAAGAAGACACATGATAGAACCAAACAAAATATATTTTTTTGAGTTAGAAATATCAACTAAAAACTTCTAGAATAGGGCAAGGTGGAAGCTTCATTGATCCCTCACATGATGAATTAAATAAATTAATATGGAATAATTAAGAGCCATTGGATCAAGATCTAATCCAAGGGCCATTATGTCTTCAACTCACCTATAAATAGAAGCTCCTCCTTCCCCCATTTAGCCATCAAATTTCATTCAAGGTAGAGAGAGGTTAGAGTGAGAAGCTCTAGGAAAGAAGATGTGATATGAGGTTTTGAAGTTCTAAAAAATATTCTAGGTAATATGCTTTTCCTTTTCTTCCATTTATATTTTAGTTTAGCTATTTGATTTATTAAGAGTAGTCATTATGCTAGTAGAAACATGTTTTTGGATTTGCCATGATGAAATATTGGATGAAAGTTGAGGTTTTGCTACAATAATGCTTTGAATGTCATGAAGGTTGTTTGACCATGCATGATCATATAGAAAATGATTTTAAGTTTGATTCTTAGTAATTATGGTTGTACTGTTATGCTATTGAAATTAAGTGTGGAAAAATGAATTGTCATATTACTTAGATTATGTCTGAATCTCACCCCAATATATAACATTTTTAGGCCCCGGTTTGCCTAAGGAAATAAAATGACAAACTGATGAGGAAATGCTATCCAAGTCATTTTAGAATCATATTATATTTTATATTACATTACATAGGATTAGATGATATATTACATTATATAATGTAAATTACAACATTTTGATAATGAAATATTATGTCCCTATACTTTGGTGTTAAGATTTTTCCTATTCTTTATTTATGCTTCATTATTAACAGGATAGAGTCTATAAAATTTGAAATTTACTGTAATAGTAAAAGTGTGAATCAACATTTTTACTTTAAAATAGACATCATAATATTTTCATAGAACTTGGAATCACCTCAATATGATTTTTGTAGAATTAATTATAAATTTTTAAAGTTCAGAAAAATTTTACAACCTAAGCTTAGTCTATACGAAATTAAGGGCTCATTTGCTTTCAAATCACTTTATTTTGAACCTTAATCATGAAATCATGCATGTTTAATGGTTGCAAAGTAAGGTGTTACAATATTTATACTGTTACACTCAGCTCAAGACGGACTTCCATTCAAATGGCATGTTGTATGCCTTCTAAGGTAAGTTCTGGAATTAATTTTTGCTAAGGACCTTATGAAAAATTAATTTCAATTAAGAATCAAACATAACTTCTTCTAAAAATTAAATAAGAAATTAATTCCTTCTAAAGCCCAAGTATATAACATTTTCATCTCACTTTATTTCTCATCTTTTATTCATTTTATAACTTCCCATAAAAATAAAAATATTACACCTTCCCTCAACAGAGAAATGCACTTATAATTTTGGATGGAACATAGCTGTTGTCGAAATTAATTGAGCCACAACTTTAACTCAATTTGCTACAGAAATATTTCACAAATAATAATACTAAATATTATAAAATGAGAATGGTAAAAGTACCATACTAATTTTGCTCTGACTTATTTTCTTTCCTTCTTCACACTTTTGAAATATAAAATTGAAAATGAGTAGTTTTGTTGATCTGATAGGCTGCAGACAAAATACAGCACCAATTGGTAAAATAGAAAGTGATAATATACAAAATAGGGAAACATGAATCAAGAGTAATAATAAGAGGAAGAACAAATGAAAAAACACATTACTAGGTAGCATAATCAAGAAAACAATGATCCTCATCCAATTAAGATAAAAAAAAATGTATTAACAAATTAGGAATGAAAGGAAAATAAAAAATAAAACTGAAACAAAATATTCACTAAAAATAGGGCACTCATGTTCTTCATAGGTTGGGTCAGTTTATTAGGAGAGGAGAGTACAGTTTAAAATAAACATTAAATATTGATCTAATGAGCAAAATAAAACAATAAAGTTAATTGTATAGTTACATTTTCTGATGTAGTAAATGAGGCAACTAAAGAAAATGCTTCTATTTTATCTACATTCAAAACATACTATGTCCACTAAGATCAAAATCTAACAAATTCAAGTGGTAGGAACATTGGAAGTAATTATTAAGTACAAGAGGCAATAAATAGTTATTGTAATCTAAATTCTTAGATATAAAATATGACTTTGACCATGCTCTTCCTAAATAGAAATATATATATATATATTATGTGAGCTCTTTTTTACCATTAATTTTCTTTAAATAAATGCTTTCCCCTCCTAGAGAAGTTTGATTGCCTTTTAATCATCCAAATCATTTCAAGGATGAATAGACACCAATTTACATCCTTCATTAATGGCCTTTGACGAGCCGTGTCGTTACGGCCGTAAAATTTAAAAATAACCTATGTACAAAAGATAAATGTATGGTGATGAATGCAACCTAAGTCGTGTCTCTCAAAGAGAAACAAGTAAATAGAATGATATATGAGTATGTAATCTCAAACTAAAATGATACACTTAAATAATTTTAAAAGAAATGCAAATAATTCTAAGAGAGCAAAACTAATTTCTAAATAAAATGAAATGCAATATCAAACTACATAAATGCAATTGATCTAATTAAATAACTAAATGCAACCTAAAATGCAATTAACTACTAATTAACTAAATAAAATGCTAACAACAAAAAAATAATGCAAATGCAACTATATATATTTATTTATTTTTATCATATGAGATGCAATGCAAACTATTTCTATATGTAAATGTCAATTACAATTATGATTTTGGAGACAGTGCTTTGTAAATAATTAGGTTTAAAACAAAAACAAAGATTGAAATTAAATTAAATTAAAGCAAATTAAAAATAAACAATTAATTAAGATAAATTAAACACTAATTAAGATTTAAAAAGGAAACTAGAAATTAATTATGGAAAGGTGGGTCATTTATGGGCTTAACATATTACTTGAGTCTATCATAGCTTGAGTCTAATTAAATTAATAATAGGGATGTGATTAATTAAGTTAATTAAATAGTCAAGACACTTTACTACAAGCTTAGTTTAAGTAATCAATTAAACCTAGAAACTCCTAGTCATTAATCAACCATTTTAAACTTATCTTGTCTAATTAATTAGCTTAATTTTAATGTTAATTTGGCTTCTAAATAATTCTGGAAAAATTGAGCAAAATTATCAAATCAAACCAAATTAGACAATTAATTCCTTAATTAACTATGATTACACTTAGAATTAATTAGATTACCTCATAAATCAATAAATTAATTAAGATAAAACCAATATTAGGCAAAATACTCAATTTTCCAACTCTAGACATAACAATAAACTAAGCTCAAATTAATGTAAATCATCCAAAATAATAAATACAATCCAATCCAGTTAACTATAATCTCTAAACATCAATATTACCAAAATTTTTTATCAATTCCAACTCTAAAACCTAGACTAGAATCAATAAAAATTCTATGAATAACAGATGAAAAGAGAAAAGAAAAACCACCATTTTTCTTGCAATCCATCCAAGCTCAAGACGGCAAGCATTGTGCCTATTCCATAAATGAACCACCAGCACCCTACTCTTCCATATTTTGAATGAAGCTAATGTTAGTTAGGCTGACTTCCCAAGATGGGGGGTGAATTGGGAAGATTAAAAATTTTCTGCACAAAGTGAAATAGGTGAAGAAAGCAAGATATAATGAAAGCAGCGTATAAGCAGAGCAAACTGAAAAAAGTAATGATAGGGAGAAGAACACTCAGAAATTTATCCTGGTTCGGTCTATCCACTTGACCTACATCCAATCCCCAAGACACCTCTTGAGATTTTTCACTATACAGCAAGAATTCAATGGGCTTCTTGCAAATGCCATAGTACACAGCTTGTGCTCTGTTTTCTAGAGCTTTCTCAATCTCTCTAAGCACTTCCACAATGTGCTTCCCAATCCCCTTGTGATATCCCCTCACAAGTAAATCTATCTTCCAGATGAAGATTGAATTGTTTACAAAGATATAACTCTCTTGAATAGAGTAAATTTGAAGGTTAAAGTACATATATTGAAGTTGAGAGGGTAAAAGCTTTTTGAGAAGAAGATTTGACAGAATTTCAATATATACAAGTTTTATTCGTTACCTACAACTTCAAATGATGTTGTATTTATAGATTGAGGTCCCAACTATTCGTTAGAGACAAAATCTATCCGTTGGGGAAGTTATCCAACGGTTACTCTGAAAAACTATCCGTTAACCAACCGCATTTAATGCTTCTGAAATACTGAAATTTGAATTTTGGTTGGTCAACAGACGAATTTCGAAAGAACCGAAGGTTAAAGCTTCCAACGTTGAAATACCGAAGTTCGTCTGTTCATGAAGTGAAATTTGAATTTTGAAACTTAGAAAATGTTTTCATGTTGTGACATACGAATTTTCAAGAAGAAAGTTTTTCTGTTAAGTGTGAACAGTGTTTTCAATTTGCTACAGTGCCCTCGAAATTCGAATTTTGAAAGAGTGAAGTTCGTCTGTCAGAGAGTCCTCTCTTCAGACTTACTTCAACATTCGAAGTTTCAAAACTTTGTTATTCGTATGTCAACATTTCATTTTTAATAGACTCACAGCCTAAGCTTCTGAAATTCGAATTTTAATGTTCAAAGTTCGTCTGCCAGAGAGCAATTTTGAAGCTCAAGATAATCTTGATTTCAGATGAACTTTAACATTATTTCAGACAAATTTCTTTGGTTTTCACAAATTGCATTTTGTCTGAAATTTGAATTTTGAAGACTTAAAGTTCGTCTCTCTCTAAGAAGCTTCTTTCAGGCTCATATGAAAATTCAAATTTTGGTAAATCAAAATTCGTCTCTCAGAGAGGCATCTCTTCAGACTTATTCAGTTTCAGCTCGAAATTCGAATTTCCAAAGTCAAAGTTCGAATTTCCAACATGACAGTTCAATATAAACTTTCCAACTTCGTCTGTTGGTGGGTATTTTTCAAATAGTTCATGATTTAACATAAAATCAACATTTTAAAACATCTTTTCATCAAATCAAAGTCTTTTACCCATAACAAAAGATCTTACAATAATCCTAGCAATGATTACTCAGATTTTCTTTACTTGAGACACTTTGAGCTCCTTTGATATCTTCAATCCAAGCTCTTGAGAGTTGATTTGGAATCATCAAAACTTCTTGATTCAACAGCTAACACCAAGGAAATTAAAGGAAGATTCGGCCATGTTTATGTTAAAGATTGTGCCCTAAGTTAATCATTGTATTACGAACATTGTACTTCATTATGAAAAAAAAAAGGTGTTTTCTTTTATTACATTGTTGCATGTCTTTTCTTATAATAATATCCTTGGATAAATCATTTTATCCTAAATGTTCCTAATCAATCATCTTTGTAGAAATAATAATGAACTAAAACTAGTATGATTTGATTGATAATTATGGGTTAATTATGTATGAAGATACAAATCAAAATCATAAGCACCTGTTAGGGAACATGCGTTAGATTGACCCGTTATGAGATAGCTACATGGATCAAGTCATAAGCATATCTCATATATATAACTATGCCACTAAGCCCTTAGACCTAAAATCACCATGGCTTCCTACATGAGGAACACTGTACTTTAGCATAGTCAAAAGTCACATTTAATCGGGAGATCGTAAAGGTTATGATCAAGCATAGTGGAATTCATGTAGAGGAAGATGAATAGTCAAAAAGGAATTTGTCCCTCTAATTAATGGAGAGATATATATCTAGGCCCCTCGATGATTAAGACTGAGAAATGCATGATAGTGCTCGAATGAAAAGGTTTCCATTTATTCTGTCAGTTTACTCGGACATCGAGATAGTAATGATCAAATAAGATGAGAATGATATTTTCATGCCTCATACTTGACTTATATATCATGAGACAAAAGGGATATGATAAGATTATATGATAGGTTGTATCGGATCACCGATCTCATATGATTTGGATAGTCGCAATGCCTTGTTAGAAGCCACTTGTGACTTATGGATCTAATAGTGTCATTGGCCTATTACCAAAATCATATGAGTCTGTAGGGTCACACACAAGAATGAACTAACTTGAGCTAGAATGTCTAGATTTATTGAATCTAAAATGTGTCTAGATTAAATGAATTTAATGTTCAATTTAGGGTGGATGAATTTTATAAATAAATAAATATATATATATTTTTTATAAAATTCAAAATATATATATATGTTTCATATATTTGATATATTATTTCAAAATATACATACATATATATATATCATTTAAATTAATTTAAATGAATTAGTTTAAAATTTAATTCTATGTGATAGATTTAAATTTAAACTAATGTCATAATCTAAATTTGATTTATATGATAAATTAAATTTATATTTTATTTTGAATATAGATTAGATAGTTAGTTTAGATTTAATCTATTAGATAGATTTAAATTTAAACTAATCTATTTGATTAATATTTGATTTAAATTAATCAAATAATAAACCTTATTTACATATTGATATAGACTAGGGTTATTAGATTCAGAATCAATAGAGTCTTTATCCACCCTAGAGAGATAACGACATACACTTAGAGAGAAAAAGTGTACAGACGCATAGAGAGAACATACCGAAGCACAAAGAGAACATACAGGCATTTGCAAATAGAGGTGTTAGCACGCTGTTCAAGTAGGACTTACCATTTGTGTGGATACCAGTAAAGGGAGCTGATCAGACACATCAGTTCCTAGGGTCTGAAACCAAAAAAATTGAAACGACATGCATGAAAGGTAATATTATCTTCTACACCTCAATTTAAACAATGTTAACAAATCCATGAAAGGAATTTTGATTATGTAATTCTGCTGCACATATGCTGAGATTCCAAACAGTTCAAGTATCCAAATAGATGTTTGCAACTCAACTAGAAGATTAGTATTGCCATGGCTTCAAGTTCCTTCTTCTTCCATGGTGATGATCGGCTAAGGCAAAGAAAGTAGGAGGAAGATGAAAATAGATGAATTAAAGCATGGGTATGGTAGGGGAAGGACGAAATCAATGGTGGTGTGGGAGGGAGCAACCGAAAATGGAAGAGAATGGTGAACAGATGGATGAATTTGGAGAAAGAAAGATGGGAAGAATGGTGAAATGAAGGTGTGGGTATGGTGAATTGATGGAAGGAAGTAAGGATTTAAGGGTTTGTATGAAGAGATTGAAGAGAAATTAAAGAGGAACAAGATGAAAAATGGTAAGGCATCGGAAGGAAACTGAGAACGAAGGGAAGAAACATAGGAAAAAAAGAAAGGGTAAGTGGCGGCTTCTTCTAAGAAGGAAGGGTTACGAGGCATAAAGGAAGAAAATGAAAAACAGATATGATACTGTGTTTATGTTTGGCCCATAGAACTACTTATATGATATTGTGCACAAGTTGGAACCTTATTGGTAATTATGGAAAATTTGGGTCCTTAATGATTTTTAATTTCTAATTTAGCAAGAATTTAGCACATTATAGGACCCTAAATGATGTCTTTAAACCTTGATCAAACAAAAAAATCCAAATGAAAAAGGAATTGGGCCAAGAAATAATTTATTAAAATAAATTGCATAATTAATTAAAAATCATAATTAATAAAATTGGGTCATCATTTGCAATTTTAGAAAATTGTTTAAACCCAACTCCATATAAAGGAGTAGAATGGAATATATGGATTTTTTTACAATTTTAGAAAATTATTCAAACAACCCTAAATCTTTGTTTTGATACCAAATTATCACATCCTTTCCTTTTAATATCTCTCCTATAGATATTACCTCATTCAATTGCAATATATAGGTTTATGAGATCTTGAACCAATGGAAAGTTCAGAACTGCAAAAACTATTTTCTGTATACTTTTCCTTTTACTCATAGTAAATTTTAAAAAATCATAACTAAATACATAAAAATTGTTTCTTAATTATTCAAGTCTCTAAAAATCATATATATCGTGAATATTATGGGAAAAATATAAAATTGGAATTTGGATGTGTCAATTTGTATAATTTATTCATCTAAATTTACTATTTATTTATAGCTTCCAAATTCTATCTAGTTTCAAAGCCATAACTTTGAAAATTTATATCTCATAAGACACAACGACAATTCAAGTGTTCTTTATACCAGTGGAAAGTTCTACATGTCTACTTCCTAACCATGTAAATATTGTATATTTATTATGCACTTTTCCTTTTAGTACATAGTGAACTTTGGAAAATCATAACTAAATATGTAAAAATCATTTCTTAGTGATTTAAGTGTCTAAAACCCATACACATCTTGAATATTATGGAAAAAATATAAAATTGAAATTTAGATGTATCAATTTGTACAGTTTATTCATCCAAGTTTACTATTTATTTCTAGCTTATAGATTCTATCTAGTTTCAAAGCCATAACTTTGAAAATTTACATCTCGTAAGATAGAGGCAATTCAAGTGTTCTTTATACCATTGGAAAGTTCTACATGTTTACTTCCACTTGTATATTTTTATTCACATACTAGACAGAATGATAATTTAAACTATCCAAGGTGTTATATAATCTTTATTGAAATAATTCTAGAAAAACATGCATAACTTTCATTATATATCTCCAATTACATTCTAACCAATGCCATATTTTTCATAAAACATTGTTTTTTTTCATACATACAAGTAACTAAAATTTAAAATTACTATACAAATTTATACAACTTTTCAAAATAAACAGTATTTAAGCAAAAATAAAGTTTTTCAACAACTGTTCAGTTTTTAACCCTTAAATTCCTTGAGCCATATAAGTCATACCATACTAGGCCAAATCATACCAAATCTGTTTTGGCTCAAAGCTTAATATATTCTCTAACTAGAAGAATCATACTTTGGCTCTTTTTTTTTTTACCATAACATACTTTAACTTTTCTAAACATTATCACATCATAAATTTCCAATAAAAGGAAAATACATAACTTTTCAATTTAATTCTCTTTTCATCACTTAAGATCATCTAGCATGATTTCCTATACATCATATAGGATCATGATACATTAATTACTTAAATCATATCATAATTTATAAGCATGCTTCATGATCAAAACATCTTTATCAATTATAAACTTTAATTTGCTTCTCCATCAAATTTTCTTCTTTGGCCTTTCATCCATAGTCACATTTAGCCCAACATGGTGGCAATTTAGGAGGATGAGATTTGAACAATCTTAGTAGTAAATATGCACATAATATCACATCACATTAAAAACATTTATAACATTGCACAATTTAGTAAAACATGAAAAAAAATACCATATTGGCTAACAAAATTTTAGCAGCATTTCGACTTAGAAACATAACATCTTGGGTTTAGCCGTCATCAAATAATCAACCAGCTAGTCAAGAAAATATTCACAGCAACAACATGACAACATTATCATAGCATAAAACATGCATAAACATTATTGTGCAATAACATAAAAGCATAGCAAGTAAATACCTAGGAGCTTTAACATTTTCTCTCTAAACTTGAATTTCACTTGCTTGAATCATTTCCTGATTACTTCCTTACAACTTGCCAAGCTTAGAAACAAAATAACCATGCTAAATCAAATAATTCTTTTGAAGCTCTCATAAAGTTTACTTTGATCCTAAAATATCATATTTCATATACTTGACTCTCTCTTGAAAACCTAACTTGCCTTTTGCTAATTCATGCATGAGAAATCTATTTGTACCATTGGATTTATGAAAGTCAACTCCTTCCTCACCTTTCCTCTTGGGCAAAATCATGTAATATCCCTCCCTAATTTCCTGGATATCATAAAATGTAAAAGTATGTAGTAAAATTTGAGATATAAAGATAGATGTAAAAAAGGGTAAAAAGATTATTTTTCCAAGTCAGGAAAATAAATTTTTTCTATTTTGATTCTTTATGAGATTCAAGCCTCTAGACATAGTCAAATGGACTCTAATAAGGTCTATTACATGGGAAATAAGGTCTAAAATTAAGATATTACAAATTATTTGTTGAATCAAGTGTTTTGATGATTCTAATATCAAAAGAGTGTAAGAGCATTCAAGTGAAGAAATCCAAGAGGAAATAGGTGAAGAATTAGTTATTAGGATCTCTCACTTTGTATACGGGGTAAAAGGCTTTGATTTCACTCCCACTGTGTTCTAAATATATGTTTTTCATGTTATCCTATGTTAACATATATTAAATTTGAAAAACACTAGCTAACAAACGAATTTTGAGCTGATAAACTTTGTACACTTTGTTGAAAATTTGAACTTTACTTACCAAAATTTGAAGTTACAAAGATGTTGCCTTTGACAGACGAATTTCAAGTATTGAAATTCGAATTTCTAGTCAAACATAGTTAAGAAAATGTGCAAAATTCATCTAAAGTCATATCAAAGTTTGTCTAATATTAGAGTGCAAAAAGACTTGTAAGTCGAGTTAGAGGTCTTTATGACAGATGAATTTTGAAATTGCAAAATTCAAATTTTGAAAAGAAGAATTTTTATGTTATGTTAAGCTAAGCTCTAACAAATGAATTTTGGCCTCCCAAAATTTGAATTTTGAGTGCATAGTAAAAACATGAGACAATTGTTCACACTCAACAAATATACTTTGAATATGAAAATTCGTATATTTTAACATAGGATGTATTTGAGAAAATCAAAATTCAAATTTTACTATCGAACAGATGAATTTTGGAAGTTCAATGTTAAAATTTTTAGCTTATGGTCTCTGTAAAATTCATCTATTGGCACCCAAAATTCGAATTTCAGTATGTCAGATACATTAAATATAATTGGTGAATGACTAATTTTGCAGAGTAATCGTTGGATAACGTCTCTAACGGCTAGATCTTGTGTCTAACATCTAATTAAATCACAAATCTATAAATAAAACTTCATTTAAAGTTGTGGGCAACAAATTTTTGTTGTAAATACCGAAATTCTGCTGAAATCATTAGTCAAAGTCTTTCATCCACTTACACTTCATTTATTGCACCTCAACTGTCTTATTTACTCTGTATTAGAGAGTTTTTTATCCTATACAAAATCTTTTCTTCAGCTGAAATAAGGATTTTCTTGTGAAGAGTTTTTACAAGGGATTTGGGAAATAATATGTTAGATTGCAAAGTATAAATTTAAAAGCTCTTAGAACAGAGCACAAGGTTACATTGTGGCATTGCAATAAGCCCACTAAATTCTTGCAAAATAATAAAAAATCTTAAGCGGTGGCTTGAGGATTGGACGTAAGTCAAGTGGAGTAGACTGAATCAGGATAAATCTCTGTGTCCTCTCTTCTTCTACCTTGCAACTACCTCTTATATTTTGTACTATATTTATTGCAACTTTTACTATCACTGTTCTATCACAATTTTAGCAAGTGAAGGAATTTTATGATTCTTTTATAAAAGCTCATGCGCACTTACTTTCTTGAGTATATGCTTCCTTTAACTTACTTTCGTGAAAACATAACCCTTACATGATTTTCCTCTTTTGACCAAAACCAAACCCTAGGGAAGGAGAAGAAGAACTCATCTAATCCTAATACTACACCATGAAAAACTAGCTTGGAATGAAAGAGGAGATTTACCTTAACTTGCATTCTTGGACTCGTGCCATGCACCAAGCAATTTCCCGTTCTTCTTCCTTCTTCATCCTCTCTCTCTCTTACTCTATTTTTCAGCTTGTTTTCTCGACTCTTCACCCTCTATGTTTCATCCCACAAAAGGAGTATGCATACCTATTTATAAATCTCCCAAGTCCACAAAATTTGTCCCAATGTCCAAGTAGATGTATGGCCAAAAATTGTTCTTTCCTAGGGTTCCCTACCCAAAAGTAAAACTTTCAGCTAATGGGAGAGAGGCATTTGCCCTCCAATATAATATATTTCCCCTGATCCAAATCAATCATGTATTATTTACTTTATATCTTGCATCATTTACCTTTTGTCTAGATAATTTCTTTGTATTTTGCAGTATATTCTAATACTATTTGGACATTAATATGTATAGGAAATATATTGGTTTAAGATATGTATTTATCTTAATAACTGCCTCAAATAGTATTTTATGTGGAGTCCACATGCTTTCTTTTTCCTTTTTTTTTACTGTGGGGCCCATAGTTCTTTTTCTTTTTAATATTCTGTTCCTTCATATTTTGTAGATGGTATCATTTTTAAACTACACCTTTTTAGCTCAACTTATACTTCTAACATAGTCCAGCATATCAAGAGGTCGATTTTGACATATATATATTTTTTTAATTTTTTGAAATAATTACAATTAAGGATCAAATTTGGAATTTATTTCAATTAAGGACTAAATTTAGACCCTAAGGGCAATTAATTTCTTCTAAGGACTAAATATATGAAATTACCATTTTATCCCTTATAACATTCATTCAATATTTCACATGTGATATCTTCTCCATTCTTGCGTTTTGTAAATTCTTACAAGGCACATTATAAACATCCTTTAAACATTGTCTTAACAATGAACACTTTCTTTTCTTACCCTTGAACCTAGTCTTGAAAATGCAGATAGTACATGAAGTTGTTGTCAAGAATCTAGACCAATGACATGGTTTAGGATAGAGCATTAGTAGATAGTGGTGTTGTTAATTGTTAATTGTATTTCCCCATTTTACTCTATTGTTGAGCATCATAGATGTAACATGAAGCAAAGTTCTAGAACATAAGTCTCATAGATCAACCACATAAAGTGGCATGTCTACAATAATTGTCTTACAAGCAAATTCACAATTTCAATGTGACATTTAAGTCCATAGTTTTCACCAAATAAAAGTTTAAACAAAAATAAATACTCGTAATACTTAGAATCATGAAAGCTTTTATTTACTTCTCAAATGCTTCATTGAATCACCATATATAGTACAATAGCTAGTAACAAAAAATGTCACAATCTAAAGAGCAAGAAAATGAGAAGACAAGCAGAGAAATGTTTACCTATGCAATAACAATCGATATGCCTATCCATTTGCACATTTCAAAGTTTGATCTAATGAAATTCTTGAACTAATCAAAATTTCCCATGGGATCCCTTACGAAGCCTTGATTTCAATTTCAAAGCCAAAACAGATTATAACATGATATGAATAATCTATAATCATTAATAAAAAAAATGTTATCAAGAAATATGTTTGTTGGAATTACAACTAAGTTCTTAATCTACTATCAAATTCTAATAGTAGAATAAGAACTTTAATGAAGAACTTTAATAAATTTTTTGTTAATGATTAAGAACCAAACCAAAGACTCAATCTACTCTCAAATTCTAGATCTAACAGATTAAATTTTCAAATATTCTACATGCCTTTGTTTGGAAGGAAGGGATTCTCAGGAACACAAGTATTAGAAAGCATTTCACCTAAGAATATCAGTGCTTTGGTTTTCATTTCTTTCACCTCTATGCGATAAAAAACAAAATGAAACTATTTTCTAGTAAACTTAATAGAATACTTCAGTGCTTATTGTTGTTATATAATATGCTGCTGAATTGGGGAGAAAATAGTAAAATTTATGTAAGCAATTCTGCTTCAGTGGGGAAAATTTATGTTAGTAAAATAGTGGGGAAATCAAGATCAATCACAATGCTTAGACAAATACATATTTAAACTATCAATCATTGCATGTCCCTCCATTCCTTCATTCCATTATGCATTTTCAATTATATCTATTTTTCTTGTGCTTCATCTAGATTGATTGTATTTTTAGACCATTAGTGCTGGAATTATTTTGTCTGGACTAATATTAGCTAATGACCTTATGCATACACTAATCCAAGAAAAATTTTTGTATATATCAACTAAATTTGCATTTTTCTAGAATAGCTTACATAACTAATATCTTAATGCACTATTCTATTTATGGAGTTAAAGAGATG
Organism: Adenanthera pavonina; assembly: GCA_026686845.1. Taxonomy (NCBI): domain Eukaryota; kingdom Viridiplantae; phylum Streptophyta; class Magnoliopsida; order Fabales; family Fabaceae; genus Adenanthera; species Adenanthera pavonina. Next base: position 326,892 of record JAIVEN010000019.1, read on the forward strand.
GTAGTCGATGTTCATAATCACAAATACTATTGTGTCATTTAGTGAAAACTTAAAAAGCAATACCCAAATGCTACAGCTATACCATGAGATTTCTCTATATTTTCTTCGTCAAGAATCAAACCATGATAATAGCATGTCATAGTTCAGTAACTGATTACAATTTATAGTAGATATCAATGACATTCACAACATTTGTGCCTATTGCCAACACTTGACCATCTCACTATATAAGGCATAGACATGTATATTGAAAAACTGATGCACATCTATCTTCATACAACTATGCTATATAAATGCATCATTATATATTGATTAAGCTTTAATTCATTATCATTTTAGGGAGTACATATCAAACTTGGAATGTGCAAGTCCTTGATCTAAGCCACTCTTGCAGTGTAGACTTGTCCTGTAGACAATTTTACCTAAATTTCATTGATATTTGATACCATAAATTTGTTAAAAGGCAAGGCATTCACCAATTAGTAATTTTAATGCCTAAAGTAAAATGGTAGAAAATCTTAAGAAAATACAAATTTATCATTGCATAACATACATCAACAGAGAGGATGCCATTCACACCCTTAATGAGAACATGCCACTTTGGTGGTCAAGTTGGAACAAGTCTATCTCCAAGTTTAAAATTTTCAAAACAAATCCTAAATAAAAAAAAAGGTACACCAAGGTAACCATATAAAAACATATTAGACAAACTTTTAATTGGTATCATCTTTAAAATGCTTACATATTCGATAGAATAAGAGCTAGGCATCACTTCCGAGAATTTGGAAATAAGCTTGGAGAGCTTGGAAGACTTGATAAAATTACTGAACATAAAGCCCAAGCTTCAATGAGATCATCAACTCCAAAATATAAGTTTCAGATCCAAGTCCAAGAGGAGCCCATTGAAGAAGATTATTTAAAAGATCATGTGCTTCATTAAAAGAGCATGTAACTTAGACATTAATAGGCTTAATTAGTGTTAATTTCATTTTTATTAATTATGGACTGAACTTTATTAATTAATAAAGCCCAATTAGTTAATTAGTAATCTTTTTGATAGCCCACATTTTAAATAAGCATGTCATGTGCCAAACATGTGATTTCATTAATGTGGTGGCATATTTATAAGGGCTAAAGTATTATTTTTATTATTTTCTTTGAATTTTTGTCATTTATTTTTAGAATATTATTTTACTAGTTTCCTAGGTCTAATAGGAGTGTTATTTTAGCCCAAAGTCTCCTAATCCCATTAGGATTACTTGAGACCAAATTAATTAAGTTTTCTAGGCTTATTAGGTTAGATTTTACCTTGCCTATTTAAAGCTAACTTTTATATGCATTTTTTAGATTTAGATAATTAAAGTTTCAGATTTTTGTGGGTTTCACTTGCATTCATTGAGTGCTATGATGAAACTATGACTTATCAAGGAATTGGTAAATCCTTGGGTGTCACCGGAACTAAGGTTCAAGAGACTGATTCTCTTGGATTTAAATTCACTTAGACCAACATATTTTTTCTATTTTCTTGTTTGTTCCCTTCTTCTTGCTGTTTTTCTATTTTTCAATTTTCGTTTCCTTGTAATTGTATCCAAATATCATTCACTTCAAGTGGGCTCTTTAGACGGGCTTCATAAAGGTTCACTTATTATTTGGTATCAGAGCTTAGATTTGCAAATCAAGGTGTGTTATTTATCTTGCTTCTTTCCTTGTTTCATTCAATTTTCATTGTTTTCAAAAAAAATTTTTGTCACTGTTCATCTCATACGATTGTCACTATTCACTGGCACATTTTTTGTACTGTTCATCGTACTGTTCTGGTCACTGTTCACTAGCACTATTCTCATTACTATTCATCATACCATTCGGTTACTATTTTCATTTTACTATTCACTGCCACTATTTTGTTTGCTATTCATCATATTGTTTCATTCACTTTTCATCTTCTAGATAAAAAAAATTGTTTGCTGCTAAAAAAAAAACTAGCAGAAAAAAATATATATTAAAAAAATTTGAAAAAAAAAAAGAGAGAGAGATTGATTGCTGTTAAAAAAAAGAATACAGCAGCAACAAAAAAATAGTAGTAAAAAAATTATTTGATTAGATTTGATTTGGATCTTGATTGACTTAATTTATCAACTTTAGTGGCAAGTTCCATTAAATCTTTATAATTTGTCTTTCCTTCAGATTTATTTCCTCATCATTTTCCTATCCAATTGTCATCTATCTTTGTTTTATTTCCTTCAGATTTCTCTTGTTGGAAATTTTAGTTCCTTTGTGCTCCTTTTGTGTTGATCATTACTTAATTAAATTAGAATCTTTTAGAACTTTAATTTTGGATTTTTATTTTCTATGATTACCACTTATTTCAAAATTGATTTCCTTTTGATTGAAGTTGTAGTTTTAATTTAGTATTCTCATAAGAAAGCAAGTTTTGAGAGGAAAAAGGCAAGAGAGAAATTGCATTATATTTGAAAAAGCTTTAACTTAATGTGAAACACGAATGTATTTACATTATTTGAGTGAAACATGTGAGAGAGTGTATGAGGCCCCTATTTCTTTTCTCTTTCTTTTATACTAAGATTTCATATTATAAACATGGCTAATGGAGAAGTTGATCTTAAGGTCTTATTAAGGACTTTCAATGATCAAATTAAGGAAGTGAATGTAAAATTGGATCACCTAGAGGTTCCTTCTAAAACTAAAGATTAAGGAAGTGAATGGAAAATTAGATCACTTGGAGTTTCCTTCTAAAACTAAAGCAAGGCTTAATCCAAAGGTTCCTGATCACATGAATATTCTTAGCAACATTAAACTGAAGATCCCACTATTTTATGGTTAGAAAAAACTTGATATTTACTTGGATTGGGAAAGAAAAGTTGAACAAGCTTTTGCATGTTGCAACTACTCCAAAATAGAGAGGGCACAATGTGCTTACCTTCGATTGGGTAAAAAAGTTGCTGCTTGGTGGAAATGGATGGAAACTAAATGAGCTATGAATGGAGAACTTTCCATTATAACATGGAATGAAATGAGAGCAGTCTTGAGGCAAAAATACATGTCATCCAAAGCTAAAAGTGTGGTTGAACATTCCAAGGAGAAGCAAATGCTCGTGGTCCAAGATTCATGTGATTCCTACTTAGAGAAAGTAGATCGAGTGGATGACGATGTTGCTACCACTTCAACAACTGATGATAGAATGAGAGAATCCACTATAGGTACACCTAATCCTCAAAACTTTGATATTAATGTCTCTTGTGATTTAAGATATGATAATTTTAAAGATGAATGATGTTGCTTGCATTGATGATATCCCTTGTGATGGAACAATTGAATTGGAATCTGAATTGGGATGTGCTAAACTTGATAATCCCAATAAGTTTAATGTTATTAATTGTGATAATGGGATTGAGTATGATATACTGCTAAATCTTGAAGAGAGAATTGGTCCAGATGTTGATAGTGTTGTATTAGAAAACTTAGATGATTCTAGTTATGCTTCTAGTGTGCAAATTGAAAATAATGTTGTAGCACAATTAGAAAATGAATTTCATGATGTTGCTTGTGCTTCTGAGCATAATTATGATTGTTTGCACCCTTTAGAGGAAAATCATGCTTTACATGTTGCTAATCAGTTGATGGAAAATTCTATGGATAATGGTGTGATTCCTTTAAAAATTGTCTCTTATGATTGCAATGATGTTGAGCATATTGACATGGTAATTGGAGATTATATTTTTGATTCTAATGTGAATGGACATGTTAATCTTTGTTCTTTTGCATTGGAAAAGACCCATGAATCATTGCCATGTAATTTAGGTGAAACTTGTGAGAAAATAAAGAGTGAGCTTAAGTGGAAAAACATGAGTGGAAAAAATAAGAGAGAAAGAGTCCACAAAAATACAAAGAGTGCAAAAAGAGTAAGTGAGAAAAAGATTGAGAGAAGATTGAAAAAGAGAAAGAAAAAGAGAGTTTAAGGAAGAATAAAAGTGAAAGTAAGCTCAAAGTAGTTTGTACAAAATTCCTTCTTTCCTCACCACATCTTTCTTATGTGACTTCATTATATTTTCTTTATCATTCTCATTATGTTTCTAATTTCTTTAAAATATGTCACCCATCATTATTGCATGAGTCCACAATTCTTTTTGAGTCCAAATTGCATGAGTCCATAGTGAGTCCATTAGTTACTTTAGTGCCTTCTTTCTCTAGTTTATCCTTCTATGTCATTCCATCTCATCATCATGATATTTTTCATTCCTTATTCATTTGTGAAGTAGTCCCTACTCATCTTATATTTTCTGTTTCTTTTGTGTCTCATAAGTCATATATCTTTTTGGTTCTTTGTTGGTTTGTTCCATTTCACCTTCATGAGTCTTGTGTGTTCCATTTTCTTTCTAACTCATTCTCTTCTTCTTGTTCTATGTTAACATGTGTCCCTTTATTTACTACATCTCCATCTTTGCTCTATCCTTATGCATCATCAATTTTGATCAAATCTATCCAGGTTTTAAATGTATTGCATTATGTTCAACTCTATCCAGATTTTGTCTTCAATAGTTCTTTTAATGCTTTGGTTCTAATTGAATCTTCTTGTGTCACATTTTGTCCCTATTTCATACCCCTTGTGTTTCCTAACATCTTGATTTTGTTTGAGTCTTGTTTTATGAAGTTTGTGTCAAGTTATTTCGCACAGGTTATTGGTGGGATTAATGTAAAAGAAAATCCAAGTTCATGTTCACCAATACCAGAAAACAAGACAAGTTCACTTCAAACTAGTGGGTTGCATGAGCTTTTTGATCCCAAAGATTGGTTGCAAAAGCTTGAAGGAAAATTTAAGATGAAAACCAAATTGCAGCCAATTGAGAATAATGTCATTCAAGTTCATGAGAGCATCAAAACTATAATGCATCAATTAAGTTTGATAGGCAAATATCCTCCATATGATTTATTTGATGCATTTAATCATTCCCTTTCTTTCCACGTAGATTATGGAGATTCGAGGATGAATCCTTTCAAGGAGGAAGGGAATGATAGAATAAGGGCTAAGCATAACTTGTAAGAATTTGGAAAGGAGCATTGAGAGCTTGGAAGACTTGATAAAGTTACTGAACATAAAGCCCAAGCTTCAATGAGATTATCAACTCCAAAAAACAAGTTTCATATCCAAGCCCAAGAGTAGCCCATTGGAGGATATTACTTAAAAGATCATGTGCTTCATTAAAAGAGCATATGATTTAGACATTAATGGGCTTAATTAGTGTTAATTTCATTTTTATTAATTATAGGCTGAACTTTGTTAATTAATAAAGCCCAATTAGTTAATTAGTAGTCTTTTTGATAGTTCACATTGTAAATAAGCATGTCATGTACCAAACATGTGATTTCATTAATCTGGTAGCATATTTATAAGGGTTTAGGTGTTATTTTTATTATTTTCTTTGAATTTTCATTATTTATTTTTAGAATATTATTTTACCAGTTTCTTAGGTCCAATAAAAGTATTATTTGAGCCCAAAGTCTCCTAATCCCATTATGATTACTTGAGCCTAAATTAATTACGTTTTCTAAGCTTATTAGATTAGATTTTACCTTGTCTATTTAAGGCTAACTTTTATATTCATTTTTGAGATTTGGATAATCAAAGTTTCAGACTTTTGTGAATTTCACTTGCATTCTTTGAGTGCAATAATAAAACTATGACTTATCAAGAAATTGGTCAATTCTTGTGGCCTCACCAAAACTAGGGTTCAAGAGACCGGTTCTCTTGGGTTCTAATTATTGGAGATTGTGCCCTAGGCCAAACATTGTATTATGAATATTGTGTTTCATTATAAAAAAAAAAGGTATTTTTTTTCTTACATTATTATATTATTTGCATGTTTTTCTTTATAATAATATCCTAGGATAAATTATTTTATCCTATATATCCCTAGTCAATCATCTTTGTGGGAACAATGATGAATTAAGGCTAGTATGATTTTGATTGATAATTATGTATAAAGATACAAATCAAAATCATAAGCTCCTGTTAGAAAATATGCGCTAAATTGACCTGTCATGAGATAGCTGCATGGATTAAGTCATAAACATATCTCATATATAACCGTGTCACTAAGCCCTCAGACCTGAGATCACCATGGCTTCCTGCATGGGGAACACTATGCTTTGGCATAGTCAAAAGTCATCTTTAATTAGGAGATCATAAAGGCTATGATAGGACATAGTGGCACTAGTATGAAGGAAGATGAATGGTCAAGATGGAATTTGTCCCTCTAATTAATGGAGAGATATATTTGGGCCCCTCAATGAGTGAGACTGAGAAAATGCATGGCCATGCTTGAATGGAAGAGTTTCCATTTGTTCTGTCAGTCTACTCAGAGATCGAGAAAGTGATGGTCGAATAAAATGAGGATGATGTTTCCATTCCTCATACTTGACCTATATATCATCAGACAAAAGGGATGCGATCGGGTTATATGATAGGTTGTATCGGATCATCAATCTCATATGATTTGGGTAGTCACAATATCTTGCTAGGGGCCACTTGTGACTTGTGGGTCCAATAGTGTTATTAGCCCACTGCCAACATCATATAGGCCTACAGGATCACACACAAGAACGAGCCAACTCTAGCTATAATGTCCAGATTCAGTGAATCTAAAATGTATCTAAATTCAATAAATTTAGTATTCAATTTAAGTTGATAGAATTATATATATATTCGATATATATATATTAAAATTAGAAATATATATATATGTTTGATATATTATATATTTGATATATATATTTCGAAATATATATATTGTTCAAATTAATTCAAATTAATTAGTTTTAAATTTAATTCTATATGATAGATTTAAATTTAAACTAATGTCATAATCTAAATTTAATTTATATAATAAATTAAATTTACATTTGATTCTGGATATATATTAAATAGTTAGTTTAAATTTAATCTATTAGATAGATTTAAATTCAAACTAATCTATTTAATTGATATTTGATTTAGTTTAAATTATTGATTTGAATTAAATAAATACCGAATCCTATTTATCTATTGATATAGACTAGGATTAGAATCAATAGAATTCAAATTATCCTAAAGAGAAAGCAGTCATACACTCAAAAAGAAAACTGTATGAATGAAAAGCGAATGCGTACGGACTTGTACTAAATCGTATGGACTTGTACGGACATCACAAGCAAAGGTGCTAGCACGCCATTTGAGTTGGACTCACCATTGCTGTGGATACTTGTAAAGGGAGCTGACTAATCGTGTTAGTTCTTGGGGTCCAACGAAATGAAAAAGAACACTAAGGGACGCACCGGAGGTAAATCTTTTTCTACATCTCAATCTAAACAATGTTGATGGATCCATGGGAGGGAATTTCTTATAGTTTTTTCCATTGCGTGTATAGTAAAATTCCCAACAGTGATACTAGAGCCACGTCAATGATTGTTTAAATTGAGTTCTTGAGCGTATAATTGCATGTATGTGATATGTGTGGAACTCAATTTGTCCAATTCAGTTTTTCAAATTAGTTTTCAATTTGATTGTAAATCAGCCATTCATATATGTGATATATGTTTTTGAAAAATCATATTTCTGAATTCAGTTTCTAACGTCATATGTCTATGTGAAATAAGTTTTTTTTTAAACAATTGTGAATCTGTTTAAAACAATTTCATTTTCTGTATGACATGATTAGATTCATGTGATTTTCATATGTGGTGCGAATATGTTTCTGCATATGTATACAAGAATATGTTGTTGCAACGATATGATTCGATTAAAATCCATTTGTATGTAATTTAGATTTTCAATATGTTTTGTATATGCTTAATTTGATTTAATATTAAAATCGCAAAGTTTACAGTTTTTCATCAGATGAGATGTTTGTTACATGTTGTGATTTGTTTGTTTGAATTGGATGGGTATGAGCATGATATGGCCCTAGGATGAAATTGTGATTTTAAATACAACCTGTGTGTTGTGCCTTTCTCTATATTCTGGATGTACATTCTCTTCTCACCTCACTTCCCTCAAATATTCAATCGAGGTTTCTTTTGTATATAAGAGTTATATTAGAAGAATCCTTTCATTGGCTTGAGAGGATATAGGTTAGATGGGTCATATTATGACACATTTATTTTATACTTTATGATGAGATTATATGCATGTATGGGATGGCACCATTATATATATGTTCATGTAATGAATAGATGTATGAATGACAACAATATAGTAAAATCCCTCAAATTAAATTTTAAGTATAAATGTCACCCATTTATGAACACCTGTGAAGGCTTTGATTACCTAAATATAGGATCCACCAAAGTAGGATACACTTAGGTTATCTTAGTGAGACAGTTAGGGTAATGATGATACTCATAAAGGTTCATGATGGTATGACTTAATTGAGACTATCAAAACGGTTTTGGGTCTCAAGGCATTTGATGGGATTAAACATGCTGGGTCATATGATGATAGGATCCCATAAAGATCTAAGAGTTACATATGATGTAATTGGTAAATAAGTTACCTACCTAAATAACTTAAGCATCTTGCTAAAACGGACTTACAATTAGGTGAAATATAGGTCTTAACCTACTAAACTAAATTGAGGGTTAATTTTTAGTAGGAAATTATTAATTTAATTTTGCATATTTTGTTGTAGAAAATGTCGACGAGTAATTCTGCTAAACTATCATTGCGATCTGTCCTTGAGAAGGACAAACTTAATGGGACCAACTTTCTTGACTGGTTTAGGAACTTGAGAATTGTTCTCAAACAGGAAAGAAAGTCATATGTCCTAGATAAACCCATTCCTGAGGAGCTGCAGCCAATGCTCCAAGAGCCTAAAAGGATGCCTATAATAAGCATCTTAATGACTCTGTGGATATCAGATACCTGATGTTAGCCACCATGATTCCAAAACTTTGGAGATATCTGAAACATATGGAGGCTTATGAGATCATTAGGCATCTCAAGGAAATTTTTCAACAATAGGCAAGGCAAGAAAGGTTTGAAACCACGAAAGCCTTATATTCTTGCAAAATGACTGAGGGTGCATTAGTTAGTTCTCATGTTTTGAAGATAAAAGGCTACATGGATCACCTTGAAAGGCTTGGATTTCCCATAACCCAGGAGTTAGCTACAGATTTGATCTTAAACTCACTCCTGAACAGTTATGACCAGTTTGTCATGAATGACAATATGAGCAACATGGAGAAATCAATTTCTAAACTGCGTACGATGCTTAAAACTGCTAAGCAAAACATCAAGAAAAAACCCAGCAACATTTTAATGGTTCAAAAAGGAAAAGGAATGAAAAAGAAAGGTAAGGGCTTGGGAAAGGGAAAAGGCCTGGACAACAAGTCCAAGGAGCATGACAAGCCTAAGCCCAACCCCAAACCCAAGGCTGCAGCCAAGAAGCCAAAGCCTCCTAAGGAAGGACTTTGTTTCTTTTGCAATGAACCTAGTCATTGGAAGAGGAACTGTGAGCTCTATAAGGAAGATCTAAAACAAAAGAAGGATAGTGGGACTATTACTTCAGGTATTTATGTTATAGAAATTAATATTTCTACTTCTCCAACATGCGTATTAGATACTACATGTAGAACTCACATTTATACAAATGTGTAGGGTCTCAAAAGGAGTAGGAAGCTGAAAAATGGCGAAATAGACCTACAAGTCGAAAATAGAGCAAGAGTTGCTGCTTTAGCCATAGGCACTTATAATTTAATTTTGCCTAGTGGGTTTTTATTAATTTTGAACAATTGCTATTATGTTCCAACTTTGAGTCAAAACATTGTTTCACTTTCTTATCTAGATGAGGAAGGTTTTACTTCAATTATTGGGAATAAAAAAATGTTCTATATATTTTAATGACATCTTTTATGCAGATGGAGATTTGCATAGTAGTCATTATTATCTGAACCTTGAAACTCCCAATAAGGAACATATTTATCTGCCAAAAGGATCAAGTCAAACGATTCAAATCCGACCTACCTATGGCACTGTCATCTAGGCCACATAAATGAGAAATGCATTTCAAAGCTTCATCAAGATGGACTTCTCAATTCATTTGATTTTGAATCATTTGACACTTGCGAATCTTGTTTATTAGGAAAGATACAAAGGCACCTTTTACTGGACACAGTGAAAGGGCCACTAACTTATTGGACCTAATGCATATAGATGTATGTAGTTCGTTAAGTACAATTGCCAGAAGTGGTCACCTGTACTTCATTACTTTTATAGATGACTTTAGTAGATATGGATATATCTATCTAATGAGACAAAAATGTGAATCTTTTGAAATGTTCAAAACTTTCCAAAATGAGGTACAAAATCAACTTGGCAAATCTATTAAAGCACTTCAATCTGATCTAGGTGGTGAATATTTGAGCCAAGAATTTATTGACCATCTTAGAAATTGTAGAATTATTTCACAATTAACTCCATCAGGAACACCACAATGAAATGGTGTTTCTAAATGGAGGAATCGAACCCTGTTAGATATGGTTCGATCTATGATGAGTCAAACAGATCTTCCACCATCCTTTTGGGGCTATACATTAGAAATAGTTGCGTTCACACTAAACCGTGTTCCATCTAAGGTGGTTGAAAAGACCCCATATGAGATATGGACTGGAAAGAAGCCTAGTTTGTCTTTTCTAAAGATTTGGCGATGCAAGGCATATGTTAAGCAACAAGTCTCAAATAAGTTAGCTCCTAAATCTATAAAATGTCTTTTTGTGGGGTATCTCAAGAAAACTAAGGGATACTACTTCTATAATCCCACTGATAATAAAATGTTTATTGCTCGAAATGGTATCTTTCTAGAAAAAGAGTTTGTCTCTAAAAGAACCAGTGGGAGTAAGATAAATCTCAAAGAAGTTTAAGACCCACAAAATCGCATTAAGTCAAAGATGGAAGAATGAGAAGACTCACAACAAGTTGATGAACCTACTCAAGTAACACAAGGCCCAAAAAGGTCTGATAGAGCACGACATCAGCCTTAAAGATATGGATTTCTTTTAACTGATAGTCATGATGTTTTGCTCTTGGATCAAGAAGAGCTAACCACCTATCAAGAGGCCATAATGGGATCTGACTCTAAAAAATGGCTACATGCCATGAAGTATGAGATGTAATCCATGTGTGACAATCAGGTATGAACCTTGATTGACCCACCTGAAGGTATAAAAACCATTAGGTGTAAATGGATTTTTAAGAAGAAAACCAACTTGGATGGCCAAGTGCATACCTACAAAGCATGAATGGTTGCAAAAGGATTCAAGCAAACTCATGCTATAGACTATGATGAAACCTTTTCGCCAGTCACCATGATTAAGTTAGTCAAGATCCTTCTTGCCATTGCAGCATACTATGATTACGAGACTTGGCAGATAGACGTCAAAACAGCATTCCTTAATGGAAAGCTGCTTAAGGATGTGTACATTGTTGAATCAAGAAGTTTTGATGATTCCAAATCAACTCTCAAGAGCTTGGAATAAAAGATATCAAAGGTGCACAAAGAGTTCAAGTGAAGAAATTCTGGAGTAATCCGTGCAAAATTTGTTGTAGGATCACTAGTTATGTTTAAGTATAGGTAAAAAACTTTGATTTGATGAAAAGATGTTTTAAAAACTTGATTTTATGAAATACTTGAAAATACCCACCAACAGACAAAGTTTGAAAAGTTTACATTGAACTGTCATGTTGGAAATTCAAACTTTGGCTTTGGAAATTCGAATTTCGAGTTAAAACTGAATAAGTCTGAAGAGATGCCTCTCTGACAGACGAATTTTGATTTTCCAAAATTTGAATTTTCATAAGTGTCTGAAAGAAGCTGTTAAGCAACAGACGAACTTTGGGTTTTGAACATTCGAATTTCAGACAAAATGAAATTTATGAAAACTGAAGAAATTCGTCTGAAACAATGTTAAAGTTCATCTGAAATCAAGATCATATTGAGTTTCAAAACTGCTCACTGACAGACGAACTTTGAACATGGAAATTCGAATTTCAGAAGCTAAAGTTATGAGTCTATTGAAATGACATGATGACATACGAAGGATAGTGTTTACAAATTTGAATGTTAAAGTAAGTCTGAAAAGAGGTCTCTCTGACAGACGAACTTCACTCTTTGAAAATTCGAATTTTGAAGTAAATGAACTACTGTGCCGTTTGAGCCTGTTACGGACAGACGAATTTTGGGGTTCCAAAATTTGAATTTCGAGGGCACTGTAGCAAATTGAAAATACTAGTCACACTTAACAGAAAAACTTTCTTCTTGAAAATTTGTATGTCACAACATGAAAACATTTTCTAAGTTCCAAAATTCGAATTTCACTTCATGAACAGACGAACTTTAGTATTTCAACGTTGGAAGCTTTAACCTTCCGTTCCTTCTAAATTCGTCTGTTGACCAATCAAAATTCAAATTTCAGTATGTCAGAAGCATTAAATGCGGTTGGTTAATGGATAGTTTTTCAGAGTAACCGTTGGATAACTTCCCCAACGGATAGATTTTGTCTCTAACGAATAGTTGGGACCTAAATCTATAAATACAACATCATTTGAAGTTGTGGGTAACGAATCAAACTTTGTATATACTAAAATTCTGCCAAATCTTTTACTCAAATACTTTTACCCTCTTACTTCAATACTTGTACTTCAGCTTTCATATTCACTCTATTCAAGAGAGTTTCATCTTTGTAAACAATCTAATCTTCATATGGAAGATAGATTTGCTTGTGAGGAGATATCACAAGGGATTGTAAAGCACTTTGTGAAAGTGCAGAAAGAGATTGAGTGAGCTCTAGAATACAGAGCACTGAAGTTGTACTGTGGCATTTGCAAGAAGCTCGTTGAATTCTTGCTGAATAGTGAAAAATCTCAAGAGTTGTCTTGGGGACTGGACGTAGGTCAAGAAGAGAGACCGAACCAGGACAAATATCAGAGTTTTTCTACTCTCTATCACTACTCTTTTATCTTACTGCTTTATACTCTGTTTTTCTGTCATACCTTGCATTCTTCATTATTTTCACTTTGTGCAGAAAATTTTAATCTTCCCAATTCACCCCCCCTCTTGGGAAGTCAGCCTAACTAACATACATGACACAACCTGAAGGTTTTGTACATCCAGAAGATTCTGCAAAGGTTTGCAAGCTTCAGAGATCCATTTATGGATTGAAGCAAACATCTCGTAGTTGGAATCAATGTTTTGATGAAGTAGTCGAAGAGTTTGGATTTATTCAAAATGTTGATGAACCTTGTGTTTACAAGAAAGTTAGTGGGAGCACAATTGTATATCTAGTGCTTTATGTTGATGACATCCTACTCATTGAGAATGACATTTCTACCTTGCAGAATGTCAAGACTTGGTTAGGAAAGTGTTTCTCAATGAAAGACTTAGGAGAAGCCACCTATATTCTAGGTATTAGGATCTATAGGGATAGATCCAAGAGTCTAATTGGCCTAAGTCAATGCATTAATATAGACAAAGTATTGCATAGGTTTAGTATACAAGACTCAAATAGGGGTTACATACCCATGTCTCATGGCATCAATCTTAGCAAGGCTCAGTGTCCTTGTTCATGAGATAAGCGAGAACGCATAGCAAGATTCCATATACTTCAACAATTGGATCTATTATGTATGCCATGTTGTGCACTAGACCAAATGTCTCATATGCCTTGAGCATGACTAGTAGATATCAGTCAGATCCAAGTGAGAATCACTGGACTGCTATCAAGAATATTCTAAAGTACTTAAGAGGGACTAAGGATGTATTCTTGGTGTATGGAGGATTGGAAGACAAGCTAGTTGTAAATGGTTACACAAAAGCAAGTTTCCATCCAATCTGACAAAGATGATTCTAGATCACAATCAGGATTCCTATTCTGTTCGAATGGTGGAGCAGTTAGTTGGAAGAGTTCCAAGCAAAGCACTATAACTGATCTCACAATAGAAGTTGAGTACCTAGCAGAATCAGATGCAGCAAAGGAAGCTGTTTGGATTAAGAAATTCATCACTAAGCTTGGAGTGGTGCCTATTATCTCAAATCCAATAGATCTATTTTGTGACAACAATGGTGTAATAGCAGAGGCTAAAGAGCCTAGGTCATATCAAAGAATCAAACACATACTTAGGCAATATCATCTCATCAAAGAAATCATTGATAGGGGTGATATAAAGATATGCAAAATACCAACTGATGACAATGTTGCTGATCCTCTTACTAAGCCGCTTGCATATATAAAGCATGAGCGTCATGTTAGGTCAATGGGTATTAGATACATCAACGATTGGGCCTAGTGCAAGTGGGAGTTGTTGGAGATTGTGCCATAGGCCAATCATTGTATTATGAACATTGTGTTTCATTATAAAAGAAGTGTTTTTTTTTCTTACATTATTATATTGTTTGCATATTTTTCTTTATAATAATATCCTTGGATAAATTATTTTATCCTAAATATCCCTAGTCAATCATCTTTGTAGGAACAATGATGAATTAAGGCAAGTATGATTTTGATTGATAATTATGTATAAAGATACAAATCAAAATCATAACCTTCTGTTAGAAAATAGGTGATGGATTGACCCGTCATGGGATAGCTGCGTGAATCAAGTCATAAGCATATCTCATATATAACCGTGTCACTAAGTCCTCAGACCTGAGATCACCATGGCTTCCTACATGGGGAACACTATATTTTGGTATAATCAAAAGTCACCTTTAATCAAGAGATCATAAAGGCTATGATCGGACATAGTGGAACTCTTGTGGAGGAAGATGAATGGTCAAGATGGAATTTGTTCCTTTAATTAATGGAGAGATATATCTGGGCCCCTCGATGAGTGAGACTAAGAAAATGTATGGTCATGCTCGAATGGAAGAGTTTCCATTTGTTATGTCAATCTACTCAGAGATCGAGAAAGTGATGGTTGAGTAAAATGAGGATGACATTTATATGCCTCATACTTGACCTATATATCATGAGACAAAAGAGATGTGATTAGGTTATATGATAGGTTGTATCGGATCACCGATCTCATATGATTTGGGTAGTTACAATATCTTGCTAGAAGCCACTTGTGACTTGTGGGTCTAATAATGTTATTAGCCCACTGCTAACATCATATGGGCTTACAGGGTCACACACAAGAATGGGTCAATTCGAACTAGAATTTTCAGATTCATTAAATCTAAAATGTCTCTAGATTCAATGAATTTAATGTTCAATTTAAGGTGATAGAATTATATATATATATTTGATATATATATATATTAAATTTTGAAATATATATATGTTTGATATATTATATATTTGATATATATATTTTGAAATATATATATTGTTCAAATTAATTAGTTTTAAATTTAATTCTATATGATAAATTTAAATTTAAACTAATGTCATAATCTAAATTTGATTTATATAATAAATTAAATCTAGTTTTGATTCTGGATATATATTAGATAGTTAGTTTAAATTTAATCTATTAGATAGATTTAAATTCAAACTAATATATTTAATTAATATTTAATTTAGTTTAAATTATTAATTTAAATTAAATAAATATCGAATACTATCTATATATTGATATAGACTTTGATACAGAATCAATAGAATTTGAATTATCCTAAAGAGAGAGCGGCCGTACACTCAGAAAGAAAACTATACAAATGAAAAGCGAAGGCGTACGGGCTGGTAAGGAATCGTACGGACTTGTACGAACATCACAAGCAGAAGTGCTAATATGTCGTTCGAGTTGAACTCACCTTTCGTGTAGATACCGGTAGAGGAAGCTAACTAATTGTGTTAGTTCTTGGGGTCCAACAAAATGAAATTCCCAACACTAAGAGACGTACCGGAGGTAAATTCTTTTTCTACATCTCAATTTAAACAACGTTGACGGATCAATGGGAGGGAATTTCTTATAGTTTTTTCTGCTACATGTATAGTGAAATTCCCAACACTAATTCACTTAGACCAACATATCTTTTCTGTTTTCTTGTTTGTTCCCTTCTTCTTGATATGTTTCTATTTTTCAGTTTTCATTTCCTTATAATTACAACGATCTGAGTGTCATTCACTTCAAGTGGATTTTTTGGACGAGTTCCAAAAGGATTCACTTATCAATATTAGATATCATATGCTACATAACTTAAATTTTAATACTTCTTGATAGAGTGAGAAACTTTTGTAATAGAAAAGCACAAGTTTTCTATATGTTTGCCAAAGCAGGCTAAGGGAATATATCTTCCCCTTTTATAATTTCTACAATTGAAGACCAAAGATACAATTCCCATTTGACACAATCATAAGCTATATGACTCATTAAATCCCCCTAGCTATGATCAAATGGTTGAGTCAAAAGTCCTTAGAAAGAACAAATAGGTTTAGATGATTCAATTGAAAAGGAATATAGCATATGGAGTATGGGATTTATAGGTACCTATTTCTACAACTAATGTTTGCGCCTCTTTGTGATTTATCTTTGTAGACCCATCTTGCAACACCTAGGGACCAAAGTTCTTATGAATAACTTTATGGACCCTTTTAGTTTTCCTTGGCATTCTCCTAGATTGTTACCTACGTCAGAAAGAGAAAAGCCAACAAAATAAAGAAAAAATCATGGACAAAAATTTTGATTTTCTTTTCTATTTTCTCCTTGAAAGCCTGCATGTTCACTTATATCATGCAATCAAGATGTCCATGCAATCCAGATTACAATCAACCAAATTATGTGATCCTTACAAATCAACAATACAAACTACATTTCAAACCAAAAATTTTCTGGCAAATGAATAAAAATGACACAGTAACTTTTAATACGGCAAGGCACCTCTATGAACATATACAAATTGCTTCTTTTAGGGGAAAAAAGGAAAGAAAAAAAATGAAAGGGGTACTTTAATGTCACATATTGGTTCACCTCATAAGTTTAGGATAATATCCAATTACTATATAGCAACATTGTTGGAAGGCACACAAGCAACATAATGATTTGCATTCTAGCTAAGTCATTACAGGAAAATAAAGTTTTGGTGTCACACTGATTTTTAACTAAAAATAAAAATAGAGTCGCCACCAGAATTTCGAGAAAAAATTCTAGAAAATTTAAAGATGTAAGAAAAGATGGTGTCACACCCGATTTTTAATCTTCCAAACATGAAAAATTAAAATAAAATAAAGTTGCCACCAAAATTTTTAAAAGGGAAATTTTGGAAAACCTTTTAAAAAAAGTGGTCTACGAAATATAAAGGATTTGGGAGTTAATTGCGTCATGGGGAAGGTATTAGAAACCCCATAATACTCGTTCATAAAAATAATTACCTTAAGTTAATTATACAAAAATCAATGCGGCCCTTAGAATTATTTTAATTACCTTTATAAAATATTTATAAAGAAACAAGAAAAATAGGAAACATAAATAAATAAATAAAATGGATTTATTTACAAAGACGAACTTGAGCCAAAATTAGAGTCTAGGGCCTACGTAGGGATCAAAGTCCACGTAATTCGAATAATAAAAATTCATGTCATTTTGTTGGTAATTTTTAGGAGAAAAATAATATTTAAAACATATAGTTTTTGAAATATATTTATATTTTTTTATTTGTGAAAAGTGAATTATATTTATTTAAGAAAATTATTTTATTTTTATTATTCTTATTGGTAACCCTATGGAGATTCGAAAATCTCACTTAATAACCACTCAACTCATATACCCGCAAAAGTTCACAAAACCTTACACGAGATGACTCAAAAATATATTTAAAATAGATACAAAATTTATCAAATTTGAGAAAATTATTATTATTTTGTTTTCAAAAAAATATTTTCCAAACAGAAAATGCATAATTTGATTAGTATACCTGCGGAGGTATATCATAATACGCGGTAAATTTATTAATCTAAATACCCACGAAGATTCCAAAAACCCCGTCAGGAAAAAAAAATAAAAAATATATATGTATATATAATGGGAAAATATCATATTATCCAAATCACATGAGCGAATAAGAATAATGTAATCAATCATCTAACTATCATCATTGTAAAGCATATAAAAGTTACATCTTTTAAAACTATATGTGCCTTCTACCACAACTTTGAAGGATAATTATTTCAATTGAATTCCATAGTCTTGGAAAAGAAGTTGTAATTATCTAATATCATAATTTTTGGAGAAAAGAAAAGAAAGAAAAAAAAAAGAAAGAAAGGAAATAAAGAAAAAAAATAGGAAGGAAGAAAATAAAACAAAAAAAAGAAAGCGAGAAGAAAGAAAATGAAAGGAAGAAAAAGAAAAAGAAAAAAAGAAAAAAGAAGAAGAAAAACAAAATAAAAAAAAAAGAAAGAAAGAAAAATAAGAAGAAAGAAATTAAAAAAAAAGAATTCACTACAATGGTTATGCCAGAAAGAATATCACAGAGTGTCATTCCACTAATTTAACCAACGTGTTTGGCAAGTATGATCATAATCATATAATTATATACCTTGACTTATGAAAAGTAAGTCATTATAAAATAGGACAAACCTATCCATCATCAACGAGAATGAGCTTCTATTCTTATTAAGGATATTCATGGATATGGGTAATTTGTCTCTAGGATCTCACCAAAATATCATAATTTTGGGTCTATAGAAAAGAAAAATTGAAGAGAAGAAAACAAAATATATCATAAGCATATCTCCACCTATTGTGAGGTGTTCATCGATATGAATAAGTTATTCTATGGACCTCTCAAAATATCAAATTTGAGATCCATGGAAATGTTCAGAAAGAGGAGAAGGTAGTAAATCGTATCCTAAAATATATATATATATATATTCTAACCCTTAAAAAACCACAACTACGTAATAAAATAGAATGAAGAAGAAAAGAAGAAATTTTCTATCTTAAACCTTATTGAAAAAACCAACACTCAAATCTTAACTTTTTCTTCACTCTTAGACCACCCTCGCGTACCCTATCTCTTTCTCTCAATTTTTCCTTTTTCTTTTTTTCCTCCTTCCTTCTCTTCTCACCTTGCCTCTATTTATAGTGTCAAAAAGCAAATCATTCAATTAATGCTCTAAAATCACAAAAATCTCTTTCATTATTTTTCTTTAATATTCACATTGAGATTGATTGATTTGCTTTATTTTTTTTTCATATTAATTTGATATCAAATCTCAATCAATGATTTATTTCTTTTTTTTAGTTTTATGAAAATCTCAAAAAGGAGAAAATCATAACTCCTCAAAATATGACAATCTTTGGGAGATATTATCATTATTTTTTTACTATCTTATGTAATTTTTTTCTTTTCATATTTATTAAAAAAATTATTATTATTATTATTATTTTAAAAGGACGCGGATAAAATATGGTATTCACATATGATCTACAAACAAAGTTAGGTTTGGGAGTCGGTTATGTGTAAAAAATGT
Source organism: Adenanthera pavonina (assembly GCA_026686845.1). Classification (NCBI taxonomy): domain Eukaryota; kingdom Viridiplantae; phylum Streptophyta; class Magnoliopsida; order Fabales; family Fabaceae; genus Adenanthera; species Adenanthera pavonina. The sequence continues at coordinate 346,347 of JAIVEN010000019.1, forward strand.
GTTAAACACCTTACGCTACTCGTGTGAAAGAATAGTTACCCTAAAATTATTGTGCTATATTAAATGGGCCTTAAAAAATAAACTATCCTTATTAGTTACATTTGATTGCTAAACCCAGAAAGAAATTAGATAAAAGAGAAAATATAATATTTTTTTATAAAGCAAACTTGACTTAGGATGAAAATCTAGGGCCTATGTATTCTTGAGAGGAATCAAAGCCCACATAATTTGAACTAGAAAAATATTTCACTTGGTTAGTGTCTTTTAAATAAAAGTATTATGATTGGTTGGTGCATTTTAGTTTTGTAAAAAGGCTGAGTTATTTCTTTATTATTTAATTTCTTTTTTTATTTTTTAAGAAAGAGACTTTATTATTATTTTATTTTAAAAATCATGTGTGTTTTACTTTTGGAAACAAATTAGATTTAAAGTAGGAAAAAATATTTTTTTTCAGAATATTTATAAAAAGACTCTAGAAGATATAAGTAATTCTATAGTAAAAATTAGTATCACTCATAGCCTCTTTATATAACACTTTAAATGCACATAAAGACAATTGGTATCCCTTATGAGGAACATCTAAATTGGAGAGAAAGAGAGAACTTTTAAAAAAGAAAGTCATTAATTTCATTTTTTTATTATATTTCTTAAATGTATAAGTAGCTACGGTGAAAATTGGTATTATTCATAGCCCACCGGATGACACTCTAATTGCACATGAAGAAAATAGTATCCCTCGTGACTTTTCTAATTGCACAGAGAAAATAGTATTCCTCATAGCTTTCACCAATAATAAAGAACATAGAGGCAATGCTCAGATTGTCAAACAACAACAAATTATGATGTTTATTTTAAAGCATAATGGTAATATTTGAATTGTTAACAACATCAGGTTGTGAGCCAAGTAATTTATTTGATTATCATACTTCGGTTTCGAAGAAGGCCCACCTTGAATGATAACCCAAGCACAACGTATGAATATATATAGAGAAGGAATGGAATTGGAAACAGATATGTGAGGAGGAACAAAGAGTGATTAAATGAAAGTAAAACAATTTACATGTAATTGTATTGCAATATGTGAGTTTCTCCAAACCTTCTTCCTTCCTTTATCTCTGTTTAATACCTCAATCTTGCTTCATTCAACTTGATCGTTCAGAATTTTCAAGCTCTCTTCTTCGTACCTCTCGCATTTTATTTTAGTCTTGCCTAAAGCTCTCTGGGTTTTCTTTATGCCTAAAGTCTCTCCGTTTTGTTGATGCCTCATTTAGTTCCCAAGCCTTCTATTTATAAAGGAGTTTGCCATTCATTTTTTTAATTTAAAATATTTTAAAATTTGAGGATAAGAATTATAAATCGATAACATATTGATTTCCTAATTTTTTTAAAAATTATTAAATTTCATTTTTTAAGGTTTTTAAAGATTTTCTATTATCATTATTTTTCTATTCACCCACTTTTAGATGACTTAATTCCTTTTTCCTTTTCCTTTTATCATTTTTTTAAAAATATTGTGGATAAGGAAGTTGGCAAGATTGTAAAAGATAATCCCTAGATATGTTTTTTTTTTTGTTTCTTTATATTATGTATTTTAATCAAAGGATAACCTTCAAATTTTACTCTAAAATTTTGTAAAATGACCCAAATATATTTTATATTTAATCTTTTTAATCACTTAAGGGGCATTGTAAAATAACTCAAGCTTATTTTATATTTAACCCCTTTCATCTCATAAGGGATAATTTTTTAAAATATTATAAATTTATTTTATTATATTTTCAATCCCTTCCAAAAGATATCTTTTATCTCTTTTATCTGTTTCCTATGCTTTTGTGAATCATTAATGAATAGCTCCATCTCATGTCTCTAAGCTTTTCAAATTCAATACTAATGATTTGTTTGTAACTATATACTCTCTCCGTTTTAGTTTATAGTACACTTTTAATTATCACACACGTATCAAGACAATAATTAGTAACCAAATTTTTTTTCATTATTTCTCAAATTACCCTTATTTAATAATACTTCCTACATTTATAAATTGCATTCATTCTCTCCTTCATTTTTTTTTCTAAGTTCTCATGGGTTATTGGCAATTATGAAGAGTAAAAGTTTTGAGGAAAATTCTCCTTCATTCATTTATGGTTTGATCAAACCATTAAAAAATTTTCATTAAATGCATTGGTAACTGTAGAATATATGAGCTTACTCATTATGGACAATACTGGAAAGATAATAAAAAAACACAATATAATTCACACAATACACTATATTTTAAAATATGAATTTCTCATAATAGTGCACTATATAGTATAATGGAGGGAGTAGCTATCATGGTTGCCAAATATGATGTTGTACGTATCATTAACACACTCCGTTTGACTTGGAGAATAAGAGTTAGTGTGATTCAGCGTTCAAAAATGTTGGGTTTTAATATGCTTGATGAGATTCAATAGGTAGAGATGATTTCGCAAGACGCCAGACATTAATTGTTCTTTGGTTATTAATACATTTTTCTACAAATACTAGTATGGTATATATTTGAATTGAAATATATGATATTTATATCAATATGTATATCATATGTTATTTTTAAGGATTTATTTATAACGAATTTGGAATATACTAATATATTTTTCTACAATTTATTAGTATTGATTTTGAATTTGTAACGCATTAAGACCAGATCCACGCTACCATGTATTTTTTTATTACGATAAAATTTTGTTGTTCTCTTTTAGGTAGTTGTTGAATGTTCTTCTCCGTTTGGTTTCCCAAACACTTACTGCATCATGTCTTCAATGCTCAAGGGGTTTCAGTTATAATTTTGGTTGCTGAAATCTTCATCCCTTGCATTGTCATCCTCTCGGTACGGTCACTTTTGGTTTCATCTACGAAGAAGCTTTAGAAAAGGGATTTGGAGAAGTCTTACCATTTCTCTACTGTATCTTCAGATATGTTCAGCCATCATCAAAGCACAAGAAATTTAGTATTTATTTTATGCCAATGCTTGCTTTTAAGGTTTTTTTTTTCCTAATGTTATACAAATGTAATAATTCTATATGTGTGTATGCACACTGATATGGAATAAATAAGGTTCTTTCTCTCTTGTGTTTTTTTTTTTTTACCATTTCATTTTGTAATCTTTTGTATTTTTTGTTGTCTACCATGTACTTCCTTCACTTATATGGAAACAAGCCGCAAAGAAAATGGAAGTACGAAGATATCAATAGTAAAGCATAACAATTTAATTGCTTTTCAAATTCAATATTTAACCCAATCAATAATTTAATATTTAAAAGTTGATACAAATCATAATTCTTGAGTTAAATATGAACACTTTTTTTTTTGCAATTTTGAAGTATACAGATATAAACTTGGCCAAAAAAAGAAGTATGAGAACTTTAAAATAAATTGCTTTTTCACATTCTTTGTTCAAAATATCTTATAAAAATAATTCAAGTGCACAACTAATAATCTTTTATTCCAATTATTTCAGCCCCTCTCTCCAATTGTTGACTGAATTTTTTATATTTTATTAATTATTAGTAAATTTAATATTAACTAATTATTGTTGAATAGAGTGTAATTGACTTGACAACTCTTAAATAAGGTTACAGGTTAGAACTTTATGAATAGAAAATATTACATTGAAAGAACTATCATTATTTGAATTCGACAATACCTGAATTGGAACTAAAAGCACCAAATACTTGATAGTTCTAAAAAAAACCTTACTAACATTAATTTTTAAGACATCACTAATAACACATTTGGTTCAATTACCAAGGGGTTTGGGGATATAATGGTAAAGGAAGTAATGGGAAGAGATGTAAATAAAATACATGGGAGTTTGTTTGATAAGATATTAGAATGTATGAAATAGATTTATTTTCTAAATTTAATTAAACAAATAAAATGAAAAAGACTAAAAAAATGCCCTGGAAAAAAAAACTTTCCCCTCCTCCTTTTTCTTCTTCCAGGTGTCACCATCTCCATCCAAAATGTCGGCATCTCTATCATTGGTCAATGATACTAGGGATAATAGATCGAACCATATCTAAAGGATAGAACTAGAAATTGAAACCAAAACCCATTCTAGAATCGAAAACTAGAACTAGTTTAAATGATCGAACCACGAGCTGAAACCCATTCTAGAAGAAGACAATGAAGAAGAAAGCAATTGAATAGAGAATGAATCATTGTTGTTGGAAAAAAGGACAAAAGCTCAAAGGTATTACAACGTTGTCACAAGAAAAACTAGAATCATTGCCGCCATAGGAAGAAATTGAAGCTAGAGGAAGAAATCGAACTTGGTGAGAAATCAAATCTAGTGAGAAATCCAACCCAAAATGGAGGTAGGTGGTGGATGTAGTGAAGGACCAAATCTGGAAAGGTGGGGGGTTACTAGAGGTGAAAGTTGCAGATCTAGTATGGAGGTGGGAGAAAGACCAACGAAAGGGAAGGAGGAGCACCCAAGGTGATGTTGCCTAGGTTGTACTTTTGTTTGTTCATAAAGGGTATTAAGGTATTTTTATTTCATTTATAGATATATAACCCAAATTACATAGGTTTTTTTATGTGAGGCTTCATGCATGCAATTCGAATTATATAGATTTTGGCAAACCAAACTTAATTATCCACATAATATAATCCCATTTATATCCCTATATATGAGGATAAAGGCATTTGCAATTATTAATTCAATGTACATATGCTTTTGACTCTCATAAAACATGAGAGTACTACCAACCAATTCAAAAGACATCAATATTGATAATTAAAAATGTTTTTCTGTTGAATATTTTCATTGGTGATGAAACATTATCCCTAGAAATAAAAAAAGAGCAAACATGATTATTCTGCAAGATCTTCTTTTAAATGATTCAAGTGATCCTATAAAATGTATATTGTCTTATTTTTTTTAATAAAATTCTTATTTTTATTTGAAATTCTTTTATCATAATAAAAAAATTAATACTGATTACATTGCCTTGACAATGGATTAACCATTTGTCCATTATAATACAAATTATCAACATTTTATAGGATCAATTGAATTAAGAATTATGTTATACATTCACTTATTTGTAAGGATGTTGATTGATATAAAAAGTTATAAAGTTAATACATATATTGCTAAAGCTATACAAAAATGGATAGTATAATTTGCTAATAGTTATAAGATCACAATTTAAGTTTTATACAATTTTTTTTGAATTAATGAAAGTTTATGGCAGGTTAAAGTAAAACTAAAGTTATATGAAACTTCTTATACAAAAATTTATGAATTACCAGTCATATGAATTAAATCAATTGATTCACCACTGGTTACAGATTAAATGAATTACTCTGATATGAGAAAATAATGATTTAGTAAAATCTTATACTTGATATTTAAAGTGTTTCATTGTCTTCTTATTATTCTTAAATTTTTATAAACTTTATCAATAATAATTGAATTGAGTGGTAAGAAATTTAGTATCCTTTTAAATAAGGTTTTGAATTCAAGCCTTATGGATGAAAAAGAAATCTATATTGGGAGAAATAGCTACTTCCGTTAAATTCTGACAAAGTTTAAATATAACCTCATAATTTTGAATATCAAATAATTATAAAAGAAATCTTATAAACATTGTATTTAGCAGCATAACTTCATTGTTACTACTTGGTGAAAGAACAACACATTCTCTATATTGCATGCTTATGTTAATAATTGAAAAATCAATCCACAGTATAAAATTCTAGTAATATAAAATGTCTTTCTTTGAACCTTTCTAAATTGAAATTTGAGAGATATTCTCAATTTATAAAAGTGAGCTGTTTAGCATCTTACATGAGTAAATATGTTGAACAAATATATAGCTAAATATTTTTTACATCAAATATGTATTTTATAAAATTTGATTTATTAAAGTGATTTGTTCATTGCATTGACGAGTACATTGTTAATTTTTATTTAAAAAAAAATCATACACCACACGCCATCTCATGTCACAATTTTCTTTGTACCTTTCCAGGTGTCATCGGGATAATATTTTCTCGGTGACACCAAAAATTAAAATTTATGGACTGCATCATATAATCTTTTCATTTCAAAGAACTATTTTAAATCTAAATTATGGGCAAAAATAAAATAACTATTTAAAATATTCCAATTAATTTTCACCATTAAAATTATTTTATTCAAGCTTAAAGACGTTTTCTCCTCATATATGAATTTTGAAATGTGATGAAACATTTTTAATCTAAATATTTTTGTCTTCAACTTAAAATGAAATTTTTGGTGTATAATTCTTTAATTAAAAAATTTTCCACACAGTAAAAGTTACTATATTGATTATCTATGTACTTGGGTTTTTTGTTGAGAGATTCTTTTGATATACCAAAAAATTATTTTTTTTCTCTCTAATAAAACATCTTTAACAGATTCACGCATCCTAAAAAAAATATTGGATCATTAAATTTATTAAAAAATTTTAATATTTTTTATTATTTATTTTTATTAATTATATTATCTCTTATATTTATTATAATATTTATTTTTTATTTATTAATTATAGATTAGCAGTATGAATAGGAAAAACTAACACTAGATAACCTTACAAAGTGTTATATAATGCTTCTAGAACTAATCTTATTTAGAAGGAAGGAAGTATTTATTTCGTAGTTTTGTTTCGTTTTTTTTATCTTACTTTTAATCACTAATAATCACATCAAGATCATGCGGTCTAAAAATTGATTGAATGAATCGAATGGTTCGCATCATAATTGTCCTTGCCGCCGTTTCCATTCAAGGGCGGGAAACTGGTTTCGGGAATATTAATATTTTTCAAATTTTCAATTTTAAAAATTTATTCAAGGACCATTTTGCCCCTAGGTCACACGCCTCCCTAGCTGGACGCACTTCCCCTATTTCACATTTTGGCATCGCAGACCGACGTCGATTATCCAATCCAAGTTTCCAGAAATATCTTCCGGTTCTGTGCTCTGCACCATTGTCCGTTCTTTACCGATCGCACTTTTGCATCGTAGCTCAAGCATCGCACACCAACGTCGCGAATCCAAGTTTCTAGAACTATCTTCCGGTCCCTTGCTGTGCGCCATTGTCGGTTCTTAGGGCACTCAGGTAGGCCTGCGTCTTTACCCTTTACCCTCCCTGCCTCTCTTGTCAAAGTTTTCTTTTCTTTTTTTTTTCCTTGGTATAAATAGAAACATGATTAGGGTAATCTTAGGAAAATGGAGTATCAGTGCTCTTCTATTCGTGGAGGCCTGAAAAAAGAAACTCCGAGTGAGATTGAGATTGAGCTTCATGCGCAAGCGAAAAGAAAAAACCCGACTGACGCTGAAGATAGAAAACCTAAGATCAGAATCGTTTCCCGATATTTTCAACATCAGTATAAAACGGGAATTGAGAATGAGAAAATCATTGTAGATAAACCCAGACAGAAAAGACAGAGTGAGATTGAGATTAAGCTTCATGCGCAAGGGAAAAGAAAAAATCCGACTGACGCTGAAGATAGATAACCTAAGATCAGAATTGTTTCCCGATATTTTCAACATCAGTATAAAACGGGAATTGAGAATGAGAAAATCATTGTAGATGAACCCAGACAGAAAAGACAGAGGATTGTTTCACAGGGAATTGCTGCTGGTGGAGAAACAGTTGACAATGTGGAGGGAAAGATTCGAATAGTCTCTCCTTATTTTCAGCATCAGAAAAAGACCGGAACGGATGATAAGAAAAGCAGTGAAGTTGTCATTGGTGGAATAGGAGTTGAAAGAATTAGAAAATATGAACCTAAACTGAAGAAACCCAAGATTCTTTCACAGAGCATTGGTGGTGGTATAAAAATAGTTGACTATGAAGGGAAGATTCGCACTATTTCAAAATATTTTGCCCATCAGTATGGACTTAAAATTAAACCCTGTAGAAACCGTCCTCTTTCCAGTGCTGAGAAAGTAAAGGAGGCATATAAAAGAAAAACTCCTGATAACACATGGAAGCCTCCGCGCTCTAAGTTTCATCTTCTTCAAGAGGATCATGCTCATGATCCTTGGCGAGTGATGGTAATCTGCATACTGCTAAATTTAACTACTGGATCGCAGGTATATTCATGTATCTATCTCCTTTTAACTTTCTGCACGAAAAATTATTTGATTTTATTACTTATAAGGCACTTGGTTTGGTTGTTTCTTGGCATCTTGTTTAGCTCTTCATATCTTCATATTGGTTTCAGAATTTGGATAATTTGATTTATATAAAAAAGCTCATATGTAATCTGACTATCTTGGGCAACATCAACTAAAATCTCATATATGCTTGGAAGAAAATTTTCTCTCCTTTCATTTATTTTGTGGAAAGAAGATTGTGATGATTTCTGTGTTGGGACTAGGTTTTATGATATAAGATGATGTGAAATCTTGGGATCTGGAATACCCTGTGATTATCTTTTTTAATTCACCTATTCTTGAAGATGGAGGTGTCTTTAGACCGAGTGAGATCATTACCAAGATTGGTTTTTTGCCTTTACAACATCTTAGCTTGCTTTCATGTTATCTCAATTAACATGTAAGGTTGTTTTTGGAAACCAAGTGTTAAACATTGTTTCGGTTGAATGGATGTAATGTTGGTACTGCTGTGGCTTATGAGAGATAGTTTTATAATGCAGGTAAGAAGGGTCTTGCCACAATTATTCAGTTTATGTCCGGATGCAGAAACTTGTGCTCAAGTTGCTCAAGAAGAAATAGAAGAGGTAATAATGAGTTTAGGTCTTCACAAAAGGGCTGAAACACTACAGCGGTTCTCTCAAGAATATTTGAAAGATAGTTGGACCCATGTCCCTTTTTTGTATGGCATTGGCAGGCAAGTATCATGATGCACTTTTGTTTTCCTCCTCATCTTTATATTTTTTTAGTCAGTTCTATCTAGCTGATGCTCTCATGACTTGTACCCTTTCTCTCATTCAGATATGCAGCAGATGCATATGCAATATTTTGCACAGGAAAATGGGACGAAGTGGAACCTGAAGATCATATGCTGAATCATTACTGGAATTTTCTTTGGAGTATTAGACGTAATTGATGATGCACTTGTTTATTTATTTTTTGGAAGACAGCTACGTATATTTTAGGTATGTAAACTGTAGAAAAGATTAAACTTTTAAAATCCATAGCAAGGTTTTTAGTTGTTTCCAAACTTACTGATGATTACTGATTCTGGTGTTTAATGGAAAGATTTGGATAGGCTGAAGTGTTTCTTGTAAATTGCTGCTGATCTTTTTATTAAATCTTGTTATTTAAATGTTGGTATTTCAGTTACCTAGCTGTTTGTGCATGTATCTTGTGATATGCATGTATAATAGCGAACTGATGAAAGTGTTCATTTATCTGAAGATTGTATTCCTACAATCAGGGATGAAAAGAGTAGTGTATTTGAGTCAAGATGCAAGTGAATGATAACTTCTAACTTATATGCAAGTAATTTACAGAGTTGTACTTCTCCACCTTCATCCTTTATTTCCCAGAGGTTGCTTGAGGTAGATACAAATTTCAAGCGCCCTAATTTATAATTCTTCTCAGGACTAGCTGTCTCTATGATGATAGAGAGCTAAAGCAACAATATATGTTGCAGTGTGTTTGGGTGTGCTAGTGTTTATTGCATAGGTTTGCAACTATTTTATTTGAGGTCAAAACTCTATTTTCCTACGTGCAAACTTTTCTTAGGCAAGCTTATATTTTATTATACTAATAAGAATGATGATAGGACTTTAGTTGTATCAATAAGAGGATATCAATATATTTTGGTAACACTGCTGCTGTGGGATTGGTTGTCAACTGTAGAATTTTTTTTGCAAATTTTTTATTTTTTGGCTTTTCTGTGATTGAATCTAATTTTGTTTTTGCAATTTGGTCCGATCAAAGAATTAGAGGGGGGATTTTTCTTTTTGCTGGTTTTCAAACTATGGTTTCTTGTTCCACTATTTTTTTATGTTGAATTAATTAAATTCATGTTATGGTTTCTTAAGATTCTATGATTATGTAATCTGTGAATTTCTGGATTTTTTTTCAGGGTTTTTGAAGGTGATCGAAGATGTTAGACCAGCAACTCACAGCAAAAGGAGGATTGATACCTTATTCGATATTGTCTTTTGTATAAGTAACTCAATCTAATTAAATCATAATGGATTTTGAAAGCTCTATACGTCTCTCAGCATATGAAGTGCAAAGTAGCCTGGTAACTTTTTAAAGCGTGGTCATTGTTCATCTTCTGTTTGAAGCGCGAAGACATGGAGCTCTTTGGAAATATTTATGCTAGGATTGGTTGTGATGTCTGTATGTTTTGGAATGTCGCTGTTGTATGAAATTTAGTGGATGTCAAATTTTTTTTTTTGGAATATTTGTGAATCTCCATGTTATACTATTGGCCTATGGAAGTTATATGGTGTAGTAAATGGTGCTGAGATATGAAAATCAGTTGATCAGTTTACTAAAATAACAGTAAAATCTCATTTTGCTGGTCAACCAAATTTTAGTGACTTCGTAATTCCCTAGTTAGCATTTTCGAATATGGTATTATATGGAAGTTATAAGGAAAATTGGTTGACTAGTATACTTAAGGGAAATCTCATTCTGCCGTTTAATCAATTTTGCTTGGACTACATAATTTTCAGCATAAGCATTTTCCAATGGGGTGTTATGTGGAAGTTATTAGAAACATTGGTTGATTGATTAGTGGAAAGCCTGTTTGGATTATTCCATAATCATAATTATTTATTTGGAAAAGTTGTTAAACATATCTTACTTTTTAATAAATATGTGTGGGATATGGTATTTTTTTTTATTTATAATAATTATTTATTTTTTTCATAATTATTTATTTTTCTTTCCTTTTTCATTATTCACTCGATAATAACTTAAATTCTTAAAATTTAAATGTATTTATTTTCTCAAAATCACTTATAAAGTAAAAGCATTTAAATATTAATTATTTTTTACATAATTATTTATATTCATAATTAATTATAGATAATTATTTATTTTTATAATTAATTATAAATAAGTTAATCTAAACACACACTTAATTAGCTAGGGAATCTCATTATGCTGATCAACCAATTTTTTTGGACACCAATAATTATCAAGTTAGACTATTATTTATAAGTTAAACTCTAAAATGCCGAGGTTTCATAATTTCCAATAGGTACTCCACAATATTGAAGTTGAACTCAAGAAATAACAAGTGAATTAATTTCCAATAGAGGCTGTATAATGTACTGGTTAGACTCTATAATTTACAAGATAGATTTTATAATATCCCAATTAAATTCAATAAATCATAAGTGAAATAATTTCAAAGTCTTACTCCATAATTTTCAAATTTGACTTCAAAATTTTCAAGTTATATTCCATAATTTCCAAGTTTAACTCTATATTATCCAACTCAAATGAAATAAATCACAAGTGAAATACTTTCAAGGTGAAACTCCACAAATTTCAAGTTAAACTCAATAATTTTCAAGATAAATTCCATAATATCCAAGTCAAATTAAATAAATCACAAGTGAAATAATTTCAAAGTCAAACTCCATAATTGTTGAGTTTGACTCCACAATAGACTCCATATTTATTCAAAATTATATTCAATGAATCACAAGTGAAATAATTTACAAGAGAGACCATACAATATACAAGCTATACTTCATAATTTCCAATAGAGACTTCAAAGTATCCCAGTAAATTTAATAAATCCAAGTGAAAAATAAAAGTAAGACTCCATAATTTCCAACTTTAACTCCACAATTTCTAAGTTAGATTCCATAGTTTCCAAGTAAGTTACAAGAAATTACAAGTGAAATAATTTTCAAAAGAGACTATAATTTCAAAGTTTGACTTAACAACTTCCAAATTAGATTCCATAATATCCAAGTCAAATTTAATAAATTACGAGTGAAATAATTTTCAAAAGAAACTCCACAATGTATAAAACAGACTAATTTCTAAGAGAAACTCCACAATATCCTAATTAAATTCAATAAATTAAATCAAAAGTGAAATAATTTCAAAGTTAGACTTCTCAATGTACAAGTTGAACTTGGAAATTATATAACCTAACTTAGAAATTATAGAGTCTCACTTGAATATTACTGTTAACATTGAATTCTTCACTTGGAAACTTTTGACTTGAACTTTAAAATTATGGAGTCTAACCTACTGAAGTCTCACTTAGAAATAAGGGGGAATTACTGTTCAGGACCAATATCCCCACTTTATTAACTTTTAAGATCAATAAATTGTAAAATTAGGAAAAGGGACCTTGGGTCCTTAATACAAATTAAATCACTTTCTACATTACCAAAATACCCTTAATGAATTGCACCGTAAAAGTGAAAAAATGAAACCCACCTCCCATTCTTATTTTCTCCATGCTGAGCCACGATCTCCTTCCCTCCCATTCAGTATAGTTCCCGCCGGTAGCAATGAACAGTGCAAATCTCTAGCAACAAGGGGAGGAAAACAAAGCTTAGAGAAAACAATGATTATATGCAGCTAGTGCAGTGTTCCTCGATTGTATTATAAGGAGTTTGAGTGAGGTAAATACTATATAATTTGTTCAAAAATGGTTTTCATAGAAATGGGTATTGGGTTGCACAAAAATAGGCGGTGGGTTTCACGATAGTCAATATAAATACTAGTAAAAAGTCTTAACTTTCAGAAATGAGTTTGTGTTCAACCATTATTCTGATTAAATAGTGGCACAAGTTAAGCTAAGATTCTTTGTTTAGATTAAAAGTTTTTACTTTGACAAGATTGAGTAATGGGTCTCACAATAGTCAATGGTATATCATCCATAGGTGCATGTAAAGGGTTTTCTGTAATGGTTCCCTATCTGAAGTTGAAACTATTTGTTCATAGTAAAACTTGCATAGTAGTACTTGCATTGTTTTGCTAGATGGATAATTTAAGTGTAATGGTATATTTGAATATATTGTTATGTGATTGTGAAATCTCACGTAAAGGCTCTACAATGGTATATTGTTCTATCATTGTTAAATTGTAGAGAAGTTAGTGGTAAATAGTGGAATGTAAGTAGTAAAATTTAAAAGGCAGTTTGAGGATTTAAAATTTGAATTTGTATTAGTAAATAATAGATGAGAGTTGTGAATTCAGTATTTTTATGAATAGAAAATATTTGATAATGAGTAACAATAATTAACACATTTTAATATTTTTGGTGCAGGTTGATTTTTAGGTGGTGGAATGGCAAATAGTTCGTCAAAGGAAATTTTTTGTTATTTTCATTTTGGTGGAAAAATTGTGAAGGATTTAAATGGGAGTATGCAATATGAGAGAGGTAGGAAAAATGGAAGTTTTATAAAAGAAGGAATGTCACTTGATGAACTGAAGAATGTGATATCATCATGTTTGAATTGTGATGTTAATGGAGTAGAGTTGAAATACACATTAAAATTTGATGGCACAACATTTTTAGACCTTATAGATAATGGAGGGGTAGAAAAGCTAGTGAAGTTTAATGACAATTTTGCTCATTTATACATCAATGGGATAGGACATCAAAGTATAGACACAATTGAGTCATCTCAAAGGTAAGCTTTTACATGTACTAAAGTATAATTATCATGCTTTTGTAGTCAGCATTAATGAATTTGAATTTATTGTAAATGCAGCATGGGGCTTGTAGATAAAGATTCACATTTAAGCTGTCCATCCAACCTTGAGATTGAACCATTGCCTTGTGTAATATCAGGTGTGCCATCCCAATTTGCCGAGGTAAATGCTAGCAAATGGGAGAATCTATTTGTTGGAACTGGACAAATTATTTCAAGTGCTGAAGCTTTTAGAGATGCATTATATAAGTTTAGCATTGCACAAAAGTTTGACTATGAGTATGTGAGGAATAGTCGTGACAAAATGATTGTGAAATGCATAGTTGAAGGATGCAATTGGAAGCTTACAGCATATGCATTTGAGGAGTACACCCCCTTCCTTCGTGTGACAGCGTTTCATAATGAGCATATTCATTCAGCTCAAGACAACTTGGAACTTGCTCACAAGGCAAGATCCAAATTGATAGCATCTATCATTAGTGAAGGAGTGAGAACCACTGTGGATAAAGATCCAAATGAAATTAGACGTGACTTATTTAGAGACTATGGATTAAAGTTAACATATTCTCAAGCTTGGAGAGCCAAAGAGAGTGCATTGCAGATTATACATGGCACACCTAAACAATCATATCAGCTAATTCCTTGGCTATGCAATAGATTGATGGAAACAGACCCAGACACTGTAGCCAAGTGGATAGCATTTGATAACAAGTTTGAGAAATTATTCATTGCATATGGGTGTTGTATTAAAGGATTCTTACTTGGGGCGCGGAAGTTACTCTATGTGGATAGATGCCATCTTAGCGGTCCTTACCAAGGAACATTATTGGCAGCTTCAGCTTATGATGCTGATAATAACTGTTTCCATTTGCAATTGCGATAGTGGGAAAAGAAACATATGAGAGGTGGACATGGTTTCTTCAAAACATAAAAGAAATTACAGCTTCAGTTGAAATAACTATAATCTCTGACAGACATCATGCTATCATTAGTGCTGTAAGAGCCATCTTTGGGGGTGACAGACATGCATTTTGTTATCGCCATGTCAAAGAAAATTTTACCACCCAGTTTACGAAAGTCGGTAGTGGAATGAAAAGGAAGAGCAAGGAGGCGGCACTGAACTTACTTGATGCAGTTGCCTACACTCGAATAAAAACTGATTTTGACATAGCCATAGGAAATTTGAGAACATTCTGTCCACAATTGGCAAGATGGGTTGAAGATGAAGGTGACATGGATAGATGGGCTTTATCACAGTTTCCACATCGTCAGTGGGATAATATAACAACTAACTTAGCTGAATCATTCAATTCATGGTTGCTTGATGAGAGGAGTCACAATGTTTTTCTATTGATCAATGAACATAGAGAGAAGTGAAGTCAAAAGTTTTTTGCTACCAAGGAAGGCATGAGTAAGTGGAAAAATGGAGTTGGTCCCAATGTTGAGGCAAAGCTTAAGGAGAATGTTTTAAGAGCTGAATTTATGCTAGCTCTACAGTATGATGCACATTTGATATCAATTCGAACAGCTTCTATTGACGTAATTGTTGATCTAGCTTCACGAGAATGCACTTGCCAAGCTTGGCAAATGAGTGGGGTTCCTTGTCCTCATGCTTGTGCAGCCATTAAAAAGGTGCATGGTAATGTGTACAATTTTGTAGAGGACTGCTACCTCCTTAGCTCACAGCAGAAAATTTATAGTGGTACCATGTATCCAATTGAGACTCATGACATGCCCAACTTGAATGCCTTAAAAATGTCTGATTACTTGAATAATACCTTTTTATATCCACCTACAACATCTCGACCAGCTGGCAGACCACGTCGAGCCCGAGTTGAGTCACAATTTCAGCAGAAGAAGACTTATCATTGTTCTTGTTGTAAGGAGGCTGGTCATACTCGGAAGAAGTGCAAAAATCCAAATCCCAGTTGATATGGTTTTATTGTGGTTCTACATCAAGTTGGATTTGATAGGTATATTTTGATGTTATATATATATATATAGTATGATGGAGTGAAGTGCTTTTTTGTTTATGCAGCTAGAAAATGATACATTTTTTTGGTATAGATCCATAGTTAGTAAATTCTATAGGTACATGGTTCTTTTCTGATAGATGGTACATGGGAATGGGACATATTGTAGATTGGGACTAGACCTTATGTTTTGTATATGAAATACATAGGCAAGTGGAATGTACAGCTGCCATATCCCTTGCTTCTTTTTTGTGACAGGGGTACTACATAATGAATGACTAACTTTATATTATGTCCTCAAAATGTATGTTTGTGGCCACATGTTGTAAACGATGTTAAAATTCAATTTAATCCTGATAGAGTTAAAATTCAATTAACCAAAGTCAAAATTGAGAAACTAAGCTGAAAAATTAGAATAAGAGATGTGGGAAAAATGAGTAAGAAGTTGTAAATCTATGGCTCCACTTTGGTGACTAAAAAGTTAAAAATCTTATTCTTCAATACTAAAATTCGAAAAACAACTTGCAAAATTAGGACAACAACATTGCAAAATTGGAAGAAGGAATTGTAAATCCCTGCAACTATTTTGATGATTAAAAAGATAAAATCTGATTTGTTTAGGTTAAAATTGGGAACATGAGTTGCAAAATTAGAATGCCAAAATTGCAAAATTGGAAGAATAAGTTGCAAAATCTGGAACCATTTTAATGATCATGAGGTGAAATCTGATTATTCGGGGTTAAAATTGGGAACATGAGTTGCAAAATTAGAATGCGAATGTTGCAAAATTGGAAGAATAAGTTGCAAAATTTGGAACCATTTTGATGATCATGAAGGTAGAATCTGATTCTTCGGGGTTAAAATTGGGAACATGAGTTGCAAATTTAGAACGCGAATATTGCAAAATTAGAAGAATAAGTTGCAAAAATGTGGAACCATTTTGATGATCATGAAGGTGGAATCTGATTTTTCGGGGTTAAAATTGGAAACATGAGTTGCAAAGTTAGAACGCAAATATTGCAAAATTGGAAGAATAAATTGCAAAATCTGGAACCATTTTGATGATCATGAAGGTGGAATCTGATTCTTCGAGGTTAAAATTGGGAATATGAGTTGCAAAATTGGGAAAAATAAGTTGCAAAATCTGGAACCATTTTGATGATCATGAAGGTGAAATATGATTCTTCGGGGTTAAAATTGGGAACATGAGTTGCAAAATTAGAACGCAAAAGTTGCAAAATTGGAAAAAATAAGTTGCAAAATCTGGAACCATTTTGATGATCATGAAGGTGAAATATGATTCTTCGGGGTTAAAATTGGGAACATGAGTTGCAAAATTAGAACGCAAAAGTTAAAAAATTGGAAAAATAAGTTACAAAATCTGGAACCATTTTTATGATCATGAAGGTGAAATATGGTTCTTCGGGGTTAAAATTGGGAACAATAGTTGCAAAATTAGAACTTGAAAGTTGCAAAATTAGATGAATAAGTTGAAAAATCTGAAACCATTTTGATGATGATAAAGGTGAAATATGATTCTTCGGGGTTAAAATTGGGAACATGAGTTGCAAAATTAGAACTTGAAAGTTGCAAAATTAGATGAATAAGTTGAAAAATCTGAAACCATTTTGATGATCATAAAGGTGAAATATGATTTTTCGGGGTTAAAATTGGGAACATGAGTTGCAAAATTAGAACGTAAAAGCTGCAAAATTAGAAGACTAAGTTGCAAAATATGGAACCATTTTTATGATTGAGGTGAAATATGATTCTTCGGGATTAAATTTGGAAACATGAGTTGCAAAATTAGAATGTAAAAGTTGCAAAATTGGAAGAATAAATTGCAAAATCTGGAACCATTTTGATGATCATGAGGTGAAATATGATTCTTCGGGGTTAAAATTGGGAACATGAGTTGCAAAATTAGAACGCAAAAGTTGCAAAATTGGAAAAAATAAGTTGCAAAATTTGGAACCATTTTGATGATCATGAAGGTGAAATATGATTCTTCGGGGTTAAAATTGGGAACAATAGTTGCAAAATTAGAACTTGAAAGTTGCAAAATTAGATGAATAAGTTGAAAAATCTGAAACCATTTTGATGATCATAAAGGTGAAATATGATTCTTCGGGGTTAAAATTGGGAACATGAGTTGCAAAATTAGAACTTGAAAGTTGCAAAATTAGATGAATAAGTTGAAAAATCTGAAACCATTTTGATGATCATAAAGGTGAAATATGATTTTTCGGGGTTAAAATTGGGAACATGAGTTGCAAAATTAGAACGTAAAAGCTGCAAAATTAGAAGACTAAGTTGCAAAATCTGGAAATATTTTGATGATTATGAGGTGAAATCTAATTTTTCAGGATTAAAATTGGGAGCATGAGTTGCAAAATTAGAATGCGAATGTTGCAAAATTGGAAGAATAAGTTGCAAAATCTGGAACCATTTTGATGATCATGAAGGTAGAATCTGATTCTTCGGGGTTAAAATTGGGAACATGAGTTGCAAAATTAGAACGTGAATCTTGCAAAATTGGAAGAATAAGTTGTAAAATCTGGAACCATTTTGATAATCATGAGGTGAAATGTGATTCTTCGGGGTTAAAATTAGGAACAAGAGTTGCAAAATTAGAACGCAAAAGTTGCAAAATTGGGAAAAATAAGTTGCAAAATTTGGAACCATTTTTATGATCATGAAGGTGAAATATGATTCTTTGGGGTTAAAATTGGGAACAAGAGTTGCAAAATTAGAACGCCAAAGTTGCAAAATTGGAAGAATAAGTTGTAAAATCTGGAACTATTTTAATGATCATGAAGGTGGAATCTGATTCTTTGGGGTTAAAATTAGGAACAAGAGTTGCAAAATTAGAACGCGAATGTTGCAAAATTGGAAGAATAAATTGCAAAATCTGGAACCATTTTGATGATCATGGGGTGAAATCTGATTCTTTGGGCTTAAAATTGGGAACATCAATTGCATAATTGGAACACGAATGTTAGAAAATTGGAAGAATAAGTTATAAAATCTGGAACTTTTATGATGATCATGAAGGTTAAATCTGATTCTTCGTTTTTAAAATTGGGAACATGAGTTGTAAAATTAGAATGCAAAAGTTTCAAAATTGGAATAATAAGTTGCAAATCCATGAAACTTTTTTGATGATTAAGAAGTAGCAAATCCATTGACTAACTTTGATGCTTAAGAAGTTAAAACATTTGAGTTGCAATATGTCAGTACAAATTTGCAAAGGTATTTCTTTTGCCATTGTTTAACTTGTTTTTTGCGCTTGAGTTAGCAAATATTTGTCAGTGCTTTTTTTGTTATATGGCAATTAGATTGCCAGATATGGTATTATTGTACCATACCAAATTGCTATAAAAGTTGCAAATTCTTTTAGGTTAATTTTTTGTTGAATGTGGGTGGATTGAGTTCAGGTGAACCCAGATCTGCCAAAAAGAAAAGAAAAACCAACCCATATGCTCATCAAATTGAAATAACTGAACAACCCATGAAAGAGATCTTCTTGATTAGAGGCCACATGTATACAGTGGTGGCCAAAACACTAATGGTTGGAAATCTTACAATAAAAATGGGGTCATAATGTCATCTTGATGACAATAACGTTACATACAACAAAAAATTACTATATTTACAATGTGAAATTCATACATTGTCAGCAACATTCACATTTCTCCTACTTTCTCTCTACCTTCTTTCCTTTGTTTCTAGTTGTCATACAAGTCATGACTTTATCTTTCTCCATATTTTGGGGATGATTGAGTAGCCACCAAAGCAAGTCAATTCGAAACTGCAACAATTGTGGCTAAACAGACAACACAAATATAAGTCAGAACTTATTGACTTCAATTATGAAGACTTCAACAAATGACTTCTATTACCATAACATTACTCACATTTGTAAAATCCATCATTGTTAACCCATTATCCTTTACTGTATTGTCCCATTCTTGGAGGTACTTGATGACATAAATGCCACAGTCATAACTACACACAACAATCATGACTAAAATCAACATATAGGTGGGCATGGATAAAAAACTGCCAAAAACATACAACTTACGTATTAGGTTGTGTGGGCAAAGGTTCAAATTTGATATCAATGTTAGGCTCATGTGGATAAGCATCTGGTTTGATAGTTTGGAGCACTTTGTTGAAGCAGTTCCTCTACAAAGTTAAAAGAAGTAACATAAATTAAGTGGACAACACGTAGAATGAAATAATAAACTGATGTAACCAATTAACTGTATTTCTGAAAAGCACATTACATAGTCTGCTAGAGGACCCCTAGGGCAGTGTTTACAACCAACAAAATTAAACCTAGTCCACGTGGTGACATTCAAGGGTTGAGGCAAATGCTTACTCAACAATGAAAAACAGCAAGGCAAGACAAAAAATAAAAAAAGACTACTAAAACAACACAGCAACAACACTAGATATAAAATAATTAAAACAAAATTTAACATAAATAATGACAATTCATACCGTCAAACCAGCCAAAATCTTCTTCTCCTTCGTAACATTATTAGGCTCACCATCCTTCTTCTTCTTCTTCATTTTCTCCATTGGTCCTTCTAATGAATCCATAACATACATCTTGCTGTCTTTCATGTTAATACAAAAAACAAACCAATGGAGATTAAACACTGCAGGTGCAAAAATGAAGTCACAATCTGCAATGTTGTAGCCTAGTATATCAGGCATTATCATTTTTTTCACTTCAGCATCTTCCACGGTCCAGTGTAATCTTTTGACAATAATGATTCTCTATAAATAACAACAACAACAAATCAATCATAGATAAAGATATCAGACAATAATGCAAATACATTTATATGGATTTCCACACACCATAAACTCAGGACTGAAGATGTGATGACGCACACTCCCTTCACGCTTCTGGTCACCAACTAAAGTTTGTGCAATCAAAGTTATGAGACCAGAATGGATCCACTTTCTAGGACCTAAGCACTGACAATTTGCTCGAGTAAGGTTGTAATTGTACATGTCAACAATCACTCTGTTAATTGATAAGCACACTACATTAGTTATATAATTCTTCAAATCTCATAGTATATGTAAAGCAACAAGCATAGATAAACTTACACATCACCCCCATCCTCATCGTCATCCTCCCTATCCTCATCCTCCCCAGTCTTCCTAATGCACCAGTTGTAACATTCATTCTTCAAGTTAAATCTCCCCCTCTGGTTCATCGATTCCAGAATAAATGGTGACCATTTTAGCTCTTTTTTCCCACATTTAGATCTTCGCACAGGAGGTTCATTTGTTCTCTTCCTCTTCACATTTTTGCTAGCAGAAGCAGATGAAAAATCTCCATCCTGATCTTCTTCTTTTTCATCCTCTTCTCCATCAACTCCCTCATGTCTATCATCCTGTTGTCCATCAAATCTATCATCTCCATCATCCTCATGTCCATCATCTCTATCATCCCCATGTTCATCATCCCCATCATCTTTGTCATGTTCATCTTGCCCTTCATTTTCCTCATTCAGGTTCCTTTGCACATCACTCTGAATGATGTTGTTTTGGACCCTAATTAATTGATGAAAAAATTCAGTTTCAAGTTGTTGGAGACGATCCTGGAACCAAGTGAACAAGGCTTTGATTTCCTGCATCAACATTCACACATTAAGTTTTACAACCATAAAAAGCATATAATTCTCAATCATCCTTCAAAAGTAAAATGCATACCGGATGGTGTAATGAAGATGGACCTGGCATACTAGTGGTTGGAGCATTAGGAGTCTCAAAAAGAAGTCCATGTTCACTATTTGTTTCCCTATCCACTCGGGACTTAATATTTGTCCAATTCCAATATTGCAGCAATGGTTCACCCATATGTCTTGGTATGTCCCCCAATGGAAAGTGTTCAAAAAAAAAATATCTGCAAAATAAATTCTTTGTTAGATGCTACAAATTTAGTGAACAACATATAGAAGAGTTTGAAACAAACCATGAGGAAGAACAAACAACCACCGATGCTTGCCTTCTTCTTTCCTTTTCGAATGGCCGACTTATATGATGACACTTCCTTAACAAGTTCGGACAATACAAATGATGACCAGTCATATTCTTCTGGCCTTGTCTTCCCGCTCACCACTTTAATCAATCGATCACTAACAGTTGAACTTGATGATGGAGAAAGAAAATTTCCAAACATAAACAACATTAACAGTGTTTCAAATTTGTCTTCCTCCCCCTCGGATACTATCCTTTTGTTCAAATCAGTAAAGGCGACTCCTTGGAATTCTTCCTTCATTTGCACCAAGGAATCACTGTCAACATCCAAAATAACAGGCTTTCCACCATAGGGTATACCAAGGATAGAATGCACATCCTCAGCATGAACAACAACTTGTCTCCCTCTAGCTGCAAGTGTTGATGTTGGTGGGTCATATGAATTTATAAGCACCTCACATAGCTCCCTAGGCAGCCTTTCACAACTAAATTTAAGATTGATCCAAAACCCATTGAAATTACTCTTTCCTTTAATCTTTCATTGCACTTGATATAATCCACCACTTTCTTAAGTTGACCAGGTGAGCATCTTGTGTTCATTAGCATCTACACATCAAAAGAACAATATAATATAGTACAACACAAAACTTTAATTTGCATAACCAATCATCATATCTAATAAGATGAATATCATACCTTACTAGAATTTTTTTCTTCTTTTGCTACATTCCTTTTTATTGTATCCTTCTTGTACCAATCTTTCTGACGCTCTGTCATTCTATTCCAAGCTTGTATAAGTGGTTCATTTGCATCTATAATATTCTTGTATTTTCCTTTATTTTTCTCAAAGAATTCACCTCTGAACTTATTAAGTCCAGTACTATACTTTTTATGTTCCTCTTTCTTCTCCTTTGTCATGCTCTTATAACACAAAATATTCACATCATAAGCAAATCTATTCAAACAAATAAACAAATTAATGCTAACCAGAATTTAGTCATGATAGAAATCAGGATACAGTTTACAATTATCTGTTTAATTTTTTTTTTGTTGAAACTGTTCACAAACACATCCAATTTGTACATAAGTTATCTCTTTAAGATTTTCATATTTGCTATGATAATTAAAATAGAAGTTATATTAAAAAGAATGCAATTTCAAAGTTAAACCTATGAATACGATATTATGCATTCATTTGATTTGACTTTAAAATGCACAAGGTCCAGTTGAGAAGTTATGGGATAGGAACCATTCATATATGAGAAGTTCCAGTTGAGGTAATTATATAAAATAAGCCCTACAAATAGAAGGGAGTGATTGAGTAAAATGGCAATGCCTTAGCACACACTAGAATAGGAAGTGAAGATTTTCCTCATAAGTAAAAGATGATAAATAAATATGGCGCCAAATTAAAAGAAGATAATTGGAAAAACACATCAACAATGAAAAATCATTCTGAGACAAAAAATTAACCAATGCTGATGCACACAATTATCATCCTTTAAAGCACAAGTAAATTGTTGAAGAAGAGAGAATGGATGAATGTATATCCGAAATTCCAGGAAGAGAAGGTATTGGTGACAAACTTGAATGGGTTTTCTTCACCTTAATCCATTAATAAGGAAGACAATTTGGAAATCAACATGACTTTGACATTTTTTCTATAGAGTTTCTCCACATCTTTACTCAAATTCATCTCTATGTATTTCTGGCTTTTGTAAAAGGAAGGCAATATCTAAGATAAACACATACATATATTAGTTTCAGTGGATCATGGATGTTTATTATTGTAGATACCCCTATCAGATTCCATCTCATTGAACTGAACTGAACCAGTGGTACAACAACTAGGTGATCCATATCATTCTAAAGTAGTGTCGAACAAAATAAGTTTAGGTTAGTTGTGCCTGCATAAGATAAGTCTGAGGCTAACAAAGAATTTGTATATGCAAAAGTGATTCAAAAACAAATTTAATAACACATTTCTAATATAAAAAGACAGTGACCAAACTGTTACACCAATGCAATGTATATGAGCTGACCTACATGATTAGTGGAACAAGTCCATTCCTTCCCTCAGTGGAACTGTTACATTCATATGGCATCAGGTTTCTGAGTTTTCATGTGTTGAAATATATCATGCTTTCACTCAACAAAATTTCTTTAAGAACTATAACACCTCTCTGAGTATGAACTCATCTTATTAAGTCTTAACCTAGAGAGGTATAAAACCCAGCAGTAAATAATATACATAAGATGTACAAAGAAGGGTTTAGCACGATGATACAGGACAAACAAACGAATTTAATGAAATTTGAGAAGCATACACCAACCTTAAAGAAGAAAAGATGAAAGATTCAGAGATGATGGAAGGGCTACCGGCTAAGTTTCAGCGTCGCTAGGCTAGCCATATTAGACAATACAATCTCATCTGCCTTGGGATGTCCACTTTTCATTATCTGAAATATGATTGCAATTAAACTCATTTATGTCATTCAAATGCCAGAAAGATAAATGGATGGATCAGGATATTAAACAGTAGCACAATAACATAATATTAAAATTGTTTATGTTCTGACAAAGTATATCCACGCTAATTAGTCAACAGTGACAAGTGAATTTTCATACCCAGAAAAGTTCAGGTAAAGATTAAACCACAAAAAAGCACACACACACACACATATGTCACCAGAGTAATACAAAATTCTGAAAGCTAAAATTCAAATCAATTCTTCGGTTTGTGATTTAGTAACATTAATGTATCCAAGTCTTAAGCAATTACAAAGAGAAAAACAGAAGTAAGAGATAAAAGCATGATTTGATAATCAAACAAGTCTACTTTCACTTTACGAATGACAAGAAAACATATTAAAGACAACATAGCAATACAAAGCAAACCAACATTAATGCAACACCAAAAGCCAATATGCCAATCATGAGGTAATGCTTGAAGTTAAACACAAATAGATTAAGAAAACACAGGCACAAGAAATCATTAATACTTGAAACACACAGTTTTGGAGGTTCCGTATGAAATTCTAAATACTTAGTGATTTTCTTCTAGTGTTAGGAATGATTTAGTCAAATAGATCATGGTCAAGTATCTCACTAACGTCATATCTATTACAAAATAAAGTGATTGCAAACAAAATGAATGCATTGTTTATGCATACGACAAAATGGAAAGCTTGCATCTATTTAAAATTAAGGCATCAGGAATAATGCATAGATTTATATGAATATAGACAAAATGAACTGAAACGTATTGCATTTTTATAGCTCTGGTACAATTCCTCCATTCCTGCAGCAACATTGGAAGGCAGAGATCTTGCTTCTACTTCCTTCTTGATTCTTGACAGAAGTTCTGCAAATATACAAGAAATATTTAGCAGAAAAATCAACTTTTTATGGTTTGATGCAAAAAGCATGCTGGAAAATAAGAGTACAGCAAGAAGTGAAATTTTATATAAACTATGCCTCAAAGTAATTAATTCCCTAAGCAGTTATATATTGTCTAAAATATAATATACCCCCACCATCTCTTCTGAATTCTTGTATCAACATCTCAAACTAATAAAGTAAATGTTTCTGCATCTTATCATCTAACTTTGCACCTTTTCATTTTATTGACAAATCTAGATTCCAGCTCTACCACTAGCTTAGGAAAAAAAAATACTAAAGATAGCAAGGATGAAAAACTTCTTTTATCCATATTCAACTTAATGCTACCCCATTACAACCTTTCCCACTTAAGATTTGGCTTGTGATCATCCCAACAATGAGTACGTAAAAAATGAAGTTAAATGTTTCCAAAATCATGAAGAACATCAGCAAGCCCAAAAAACTTAAAATAAATAAATATATAAATAACTTAAAAAAGAGAAGAAAATAATCATTTAAAATACAAGATACACTTCATAAAATAAAATGGTAAAGTACAAAATGAATAATTATAGTTAAAAAAAGACTAATAATTTCAATTATGATACAAGCAACTACATAACAATCTATATCAGTAACCCACTCTTTTGAATTTTGCTAGCACTCTATTATCTAAATTCCATCCTTTGGAGGAGCCAAATACAATAATGGGAGTTTTCAGTTTAACCTAACTAATCTGGACATTCTTCCAATTTTCACACAATATATCAGAAGATTTCTGTTATGGTAGAAGAAGAAGAAAGAAAGAAAGAATCAACGACAATGCATTACTTCTCAAATGCCTTTCCCTCGAATTTACAAGCTAATTATTATTAGGACTAGTTAACTCCTAACTGTCTTTCATCTGAGTTGGCTAATAACACCCGAGTTCTAGCTCCTTTATTTATTCCTCTATCAATTTCATAGTTTCTGTTTCTGATTTCTAAGCCTTTACCAAGAACATCATACTGTAAATCAAATAATATTTTTCCAACACAAATTGGTGGATGATATTATTTGTACAAATACAAACAAACAAGAATAAAGGAAATATATTTTAACAATTTAAATGACCTTCACGAATTTCAGAGACGATGGATGGGCTACTGGTTGAGCTTCAGCGTCGCTAGGTGGCAAAGTCGATGAGGGAGGGTGGTCGTCTTATTTCTCCGGTGGGGACGAGGTGGAGGGCGCGGTGGCAGGTGTAGCAGCACGTTGTTGTGAAGAGTCTTCAATTTTTTGGGAATTGTGGGGCTCGAAAGGATTGATTAGGGATGATGATGAGAACAGGGGATTTGATTCTGATTTTGGTGGAAAAAAGATAGGGAAGAGAGTTTAGATCAGGAAGCAAAAGGCAAGGTCTATGTTGATGCAAAGAGAGAAAGCTTCTCCGATCGTCTCGCAGGTCGAATAGCTTTTGAGTAAGGACACAGTTAGGGCAGAGAGTTTGAGTTGAGAAAGCAGTGTTGCGTGAGTTACCGTTCGCGATTTAGGTAAAATAGAGTGAGGGTATTTTGGTAATGTAGAAAGTGATTTAATTTGTATTAAGGACCCAAGGTCCCTTTTCCTAATTTTACAATCTATTGATCTTGAAAGTTAATAAAGTGAGGATATTGGTCCTAAACAGTAATTCCCCCTAGAAATAATGTTAACTTTAAAATTTTTTACTTGCAAATCCATTAGTAGTTGACTTGAACTTGAAAAATATGAACTCTTTCTTAGAAATTATTATTAACTTTGAAAATTTTTTTACTTGGAAATTCTTGATTTGAACTTCAAAATTATAGTCTTACTTAAAAACTATGAAATCTAACTTAAAATTTATGGAGTCTCATTTGTAAATTAGTGTTAAATTTGAAAATTTTCACTTGCAAATCATTGACTTGAACTTGAAAATTATGAGGTTCCACTTGAAAATTATGGGATCTCACTTGTAAATTGTTATTAACTTTGAAATTCATTTTTTACCTAAAAATTCTGATAGAGGATGGATTGGACAAATTCAAGAACATGGGAGGAGGCCTTATCACTTAAAAAGATTCAAGCCCAAGAGAAGCCCATTGGAAGAAATTACTTAAAAGATCATGTGCTTCACTAAAATAGCATGTGACTTAAGCATTATTGGGCTTAATTAGTATTAATTTCATTTTTATTAATTAACAGAAGCCCATTGGAAGAGATTACTTAAAAGATCATGTGCTTCACTAAAATAGCATGTGACTTAAGCATTATTGGGCTTAATTAGTATTAATTTCGTTTTTATTAATTATGGGCTGAACTTTGTTAATTAATAAAGCCCAATTAGTTAATTAGTAGTCTTTTTGATAGCCCACCTTGTAAATAAACATGTCATGTGCCAAACATGTGACTTCATTAATGTGGTGGCATGTTTATAAGGGCTTAAACATTATTTTTATTATTTTCTTATGAATTTTCGTTATTTTATTTTAGGATTTTATTTTACTAGTTTCCTAGGTCCAATAGGAGTGTTGTTTGGGCCTAAAGTCTCCTAATCCTATTAGGATCACTTAAGTCCAAATTAATTAGGGTTTCTAGGCTTATTAGGTCAGATTTTACCTTGCCAACTTAAGGCTAACTTTCATGTACGTTTTTGGAGATTTGAATAATTAAAGTTTCAGACTTTTGTGAGTTTCCTCTTGCGATTCTTTGAGTGCTAGAGAGAATACTATGACTTATCAAGGAATTGGTCAATCCTTGTGGCGTCACCAGAACTAGGGTTCAAGAGACCGGTTCTCTTGGGTTCTAATTCATCTAGACCAACATATCTTGTGTGCTTTCTTGTTCATTCCCTTCTTTGTGTGTCTTTCTTGTTCATTCCCTTCTTTGTGTGTCTTTCTTGTTCATTCCCTTCTTTGTGTGTCTTTCTTCTTACTGTTTTTCAATTTTCCAGTCTTT
The DNA here is from genome assembly GCA_026686845.1 of Adenanthera pavonina. Taxonomy (NCBI): domain Eukaryota; kingdom Viridiplantae; phylum Streptophyta; class Magnoliopsida; order Fabales; family Fabaceae; genus Adenanthera; species Adenanthera pavonina. The sequence continues at coordinate 374,287 of JAIVEN010000019.1, forward strand.
GTGTCCCTTGTTTCGCAAAGATCCGGGTGTCATACACATAAAAGTAGGTTCTTTGGATTGATTCCAAAAGGGTTCACTTATCATTTGGCATCAGAGCTTAGGTTTGCAAATCAAGGTGTGTTCTTTGTTTTTCCTTATTTCCTTGTTTCACATCTTTGTTGCTTCTGGAAATTTTTTTTGCGTCACTGTTCACCCGTACGCGTCACTGTTTACCGTCACTGTTGCGACTGTTCATCATACTGTTTTGGGTCACAGTTCGTACTGTTCGGATTACTGTTCATCGTCACTGTTTTTTGAGTACTGTTCATGGGGTACTGTTTCGGGTTACTGTTCAAAAAAAATCTGAAAAAAAAAAAGGATAGATTGATTGCTGAAAAAAAAAAGGAATATAGCAGCAACAACAAAAAAAGTAGCAGAAAAAAAAATTAGAAAAAAAAAATATGAAAAAAAAAGGTGAGATTTACTGCTGCAAAAAAAAATATATATATATATAGTAGCAACAACAAAAATAGTAAAAAAAAAATTATTTGATTGGATTTGATTTGAGACTTGATTGACTTAATTTGTCAACTTTGGTGGCAAGTCTCATTAAAATATCTATAATTTGTCTTTCCTTCAGATTTCTTTCCTTATTAGTTTCCTACAAATTGTCATCCTTCTTTGTTCTATTTCCTTCATATTTCTCTTGTTGAAAATTTCAGTTCCTTTGTGCTCATTTTATGTTGGTTATTGTTTAATCAAATTAGGATCTTTGAGAACTTCAATTTTGAACTTTTGTTTTCTGTGATTGCCACTTCTTTAAAACTGATTTCCTTTTGATTGAAGTTGTGGTTTTAATTTAGCACTCTCATAAGAAAGCAAGCTTTGAGTGGAAAAAAGGCAAGAGAGAAATTGCATCATATTTGAAAAAAAAAAGCCTTAATTTAGTGTGAAACACGAGTGCATTTGCATTATTTGAGTGAAACACGTGAGAGAGTGTGTGAGGTCCCTATTTCTTTGCTCTTTGTTTTACACTAACAATTTCAGATTATAAACATGGCTGTTGGAGAAGTTGATCTTAAGGCCTTATTAAGGACTTTCAATGATCAAATTAAGGAAGTAAATGCAAAATTGGATCACCTGGAGTTTCCTTCTAAAACTAAAGCAAGGTGTAATCCAAAGGTTCCTGCTTACACAGATGTTCTTAGCAAGATCAAACCGAAGATCCCACTATTTCATGGTGAGAAAAATCCCGATGTTTACTTGGATTGGGAAAGAAAACTTGAACAAGTCTTCGTAAGTTGCAACTACTCCAAAATAGAGAAGGCACAATGTGCTTACCTTCGATTGGATAAAAAGGTTGCTGCTTGGTGGAAACGAATAGAAACTAGACGAGCTACGAATGGTGAACCTTCCATTATAACATGGAATGAAATGAGAGCAGCCTTGAGGCAAAAATACATGCCATCCAAAGCTAAGAGTGTGGTTGAACATTCCAAGGAGATGCGAATGCCCGTGGTCCAAGATTGTGATTTCCACATGGAGAAAGATGATCAAGTGGATGATAACATTGCTACCATTTCAACAACTAATGATGGAATGAGAGAATCCACTACAGGTATGCCTAATCCTCAAAACTCTGATATTAATGTTTCTTGTGATTTAACATGTGATAATTCTAGTAAGATAAATGATGTTGCTTGCATTGATGATATCTCTTGTGAGGGAACAACTGAATTGGAATCCGAATTGGGATGCGCTGAACTTGAGAATCCCAAGGAGTTTAATATTATTAATTGTGATAATGGGATTGAACATGATATCTTGCTAAATCTTGAAGAGAGAATTAGTCCAGATGCTGATAGTGTTGTGTTAGAAGGCTTAGATGATTCTAGTTGTGCTTCTAGTGTGCAAATTGAAAATAATGTTGTAGCACAATTGGAAAATAAATTTCATAATGTTGCTTGTGCTTCTGAGCAAAATTATCACTATTTGCATCCTTTAGCTGAAAATCATGATTCATATGTTAATGATTTGATGGAAACTTCTTTGGATAGTAGCATATTAGTTTCAAGTAGTGCTAATAGTGTAATTGCTTTGAAATTTAGATCTTATGATTGCATTGATGAGATTGAGCATACTGACATGGTGATTGGAGATTTAGACTATGATGTTAGCTTGAATGGGTGTGATAGAAATTGTTATAATGTTTTGGAAAAAGTCCATGAACTATTGCCATGCATTCATTTGTGTGAAAATCATGAGAACTTGAAAAGTGAGCTAGAGTGGAAAAATGAGAGAAGAAAAGAAAGATGTATGAGAGAAAGTGTCCAGAAAAATAAAAAGAATGCAAAAAGAGTAAGAGAGAAAAGAGTGAAAAAGAGGAAGAAAAAGAGGAAAAAGAGAAAAGAGAGTTTGAGGAAGAATGAGAGTGAAAGTGAGCTTAAAGTAGTTTGTACCAAACTCCTTCCTTCTTCATCTCATCTTTCTTATGTGTCTTCATTGTGTTTTCTTCTTCCTTCTCATTATGTTTCTAATTTCTTTAAATTATGTCATCCATCATTGTTGCATGAATCCGCAATTTCTTTTGAGTTTAAATTGCATGAGTCAATAATGAGTTCATTAGTTACTTTAGTGCCTTCTTTCTCTAGTTTATCCTTCTATGTCATTCCATTTCACCTTTATAAGTCTTTTGTGTTCCATTTTCTATTCAACTCATTCTTTTCTTCTTGTTCTATGTTAGTGTGTGTCTCTTTAGTCATTTCTTCTCCATCTTTGTTCTATCATTATGCATCATCTACATGTGTCAAATCTGTCCAGATTTTGAATTTAATGAATTACATCCAAATCTGTCCAAATTTCTTTCCATATTATCATTGCATCACCTTGTCCCTTTTGAGTCTTTTTGTGTCATGTTTTGTCCTAATTTCATCCTTCATATTTTTCCTAACCCTTTAGTTCCATTTGAGTCTAGCTATGTAAAGTATGTGTCTAGTTCTTTATGTCAAGATATGAAGAAAGATTTCAAATTTTGTGCACCAATGCTGGAAAATAAGTCCCTTGTTCGACACAATGGTTGAAAGATTTTTTATCCTGGCGATTAGTTGCAAAAGCAAAGAGGAATATTTAAAACAAATTTGCAGCCAAGGGAGAATGGTGTCCTTCAAGTTTATGGAAGGATTAAAGAAAAGATGCATCAATCAAGCTTGAAAGGTAAGTATACTCCATATAATTTATTTGATGCGTCTAATTGTTCCCTTTCCTTCCATGTAGATTATGGAGATTCGAGGACGAATCTTTTCGAAGAGGGAGAGAATGATAGAGGATGGATTGGACAAATTCAAGAACATGGGAGGAGGCCTTATCACTTAAAAAGATTCAAGCCCAAGAGAAGTCCATTAGAAGAAATTACTTAAAAGATCATGTGCTTCACTAAAATAGCATGTGACTCAAGCATTATTGGGCTTAATTAGTATTAATTTCATTTTTATTAATTAACAGAAGCCCATTGGAAGAGATTACTTAAAAGATCATGTGCTTCACTAAAATAGCATGTGACTTAAGCATTATTGGGCTTAATTAGTATTAATTTCGTTTTTATTAATTATGGGCTGAACTTTGTTAATTAATAAAGCCCAATTAGTTAATTAGTAGTCTTTTTGATAGCCCACCTTGTAAATAAACATGTCATGTGCCAAACATGTGACTTCATTAATGTGGTGGCATGTTTATAAGGGCTTAAACATTATTTTTATTATTTTCTTATGAATTTTCGTTATTTTATTTTAGGATTTTATTTTACTAGTTTCCTAGGTCCAATAGGAGTGTTGTTTGGGCCTAAAGTCTCCTAATCCTATTAGGATCACTTAAGTCCAAATTAATTAGGGTTTCTAGGCTTATTAGGTCAGATTTTACCTTGCCAACTTAAGGCTAACTTTCATGTACATTTTTGGAGATTTGAATAATTAAAGTTTCAGACTTTTGTGAGTTTCCTCTTGCAATTCTTTGAGTGCTAGAGAGAATACTATGACTTATCAAGGAATTGGTCAATCCTTGTGGTGTCACCAGAACTAGGGTTCAAGAGACCGGTTCTCTTGGGTTCTAATTCACCTAGACCAACATATCTTATGTGCTTTCTTGTTCATTCTCTTCTTTATGTGTCTTTCTTCTTGCTGTTTTCAATTTTCCAGTTTTCATGTTCCTTGTTGTTGCAACGATCCGAGTATCATTCGTTTCAAGTGAGTTCTTTGGACGGGTTCCATAAGGGTTCACTTATCAAATTATTTACTTGAACTTGGAAATTTTGGAGTCTAGCTTGCAAAGTAGTGTTAACTTTGAAAATTTTCACTTGCAAATCCTTAATATGAACTTGGAAGTTATAGAATCTCACTTGTAAATTATGGAGTTTAACCTGAAATTTATGGAGTCTCCCATGAAAATCAACGTTAACTTTGAAATTTTTTTGTTGCAAATTCTTGACTTGAACGTAGAAATGATAGAGTATATTATGGAGCATAACTTGTAAATAATAGAACAATTAATGTTATGAAAACCTTGGACTAGTTGATTCAATAGCAACCAGCCATATGTCTGGTCCGGACACATGAGACAACTAGCAGCTTATAAAACCAGCAATGATCTGGCTAAACTGGCGGTAAATTGGGTAAAATTGGTAAAACTAGCAGTCCCACTGGTTCAAACTGTGTTTTGAGGGTAAAAGGAAAGAAAAATTAGAAGCCAAAAAAATTGAAGAAGGAGGAAAAGAAAAAGAAAATATAAGTTGATGATCGAAAAAGAAGGAAAAAGAAAGAAGATGCAGAAACCCCAAGACAAAAACGGCAAGAAACTCTTGATCCGAAGAGAATGGAGGTAGATCTACATGAGGTTGCAAATCCTCCCCTCCTTGATGAGACTACCAAGCTTGGTCATAGCCACAAGAACCCACTTCTCCTCCTCTTCTAGTGAGTGCCTTAGCAGTGGCCACCACGACCACATCAGCATGTCCTCCACAACCACCAAAGCCACGGTTAAGGCCAACATGGTCTCCACTGCCACGTTTAGCCATGTTAATAGTGATGGGAGGAAGCTATTGAAATTTGAAACTCACTGCCGCAGAACTTTAGGAAGGTAGGGTTTGCGTGAAGAAAAAAAATAATGAATAGGAGGGAGGGATGAATCATTTCCTTTATTTGTCTCTTTTTTCAATGACGTACTTGCATTTGACGCATTTTGATGGACGGTGGACAAAACTTTCAGCTTTAATAGGATGTGTGTAATATATTAATGAGAGAAACTTTGAATGTGGGAGAATATGCATTAGATGACACTTATCATAGTAATAAAAAGGAAAGTTTTATTGGATAAAATTCAAATTTTAAACTACTGGAATGTGTGATATTTTAAGAAAAATTAATTTTAAAAGAACTTATTTTTTCATTGGAGTTAAATTTTTTTATTTAAATAATTAATTTTTTATCTTTTAAGTATATATTATTTACTATCCCAAGTTTCATACATATATATATATATATGAAAACTAGGTTTTTCTCCCCGTGAATGAAAAAAAAATTTATGTTTATCACAAATATCATGTAAAAAATATAGAGAAACAGTTTTATATTGTATAGATTTGATATATAAAATTTTTAAAATTGAAAGAGAAAAAATATAGTAGAGTAACCTTCATGTTTTTATACAAAAAATATTAAAAAGTATTATTAGATAATAATTATAAAATATATAGTTGACACTACCATTATAAACTTTTGGTAAGTTAATATCATCTTTTAAACACTCCTGGGATGCCCCAACAAAACAAAACAAAGACAAAGGAAGTATTGTTGGTTTAAAATATAAATTACAATATAGCAAGAAAGGATTTAATACAATTTAACCAAACTCTACATATGTACTCCTTTTCTGTAGTCGTTAATTCATCGAAGAAGAAATATTAACCACATCAAAATGAGTAGTTAACTCTTTTCCATATAGAAATGTCTCATTCACTCAAGATGAACAAGCTCATTGTGACAATTACTAGTTGCCCCATAAGCCTCGGTGTCTCCAACTCGTGGTTTATTTAATTTTTTTTTTACCTCATTCTGAAACTCTGAATTAAAATTCAAAAAAAAAAAATTATCACATGTAACACATGAAATACAGTAAAGAAACATCCGTTCTTTCTCTTGGGTGTTGCAAAGGTAATTTTCAATTGTCAAAAAATTATTATTTGTGGATATTTAAATATTTAAAGGCTAAAAAGAAACCATTTTTCAAATAATTATGTTCCACAAATTGAATTTATTGATTGTTTGTTTAAAACCTATTATTAGTCTTTGGGTCCAAGCTGCCTAACTAAAATTGATCGCAATGATTTTTATAAAATAATCAATGTCAAACATAATTAAAATTTCCTTCTAAATTGTTAGAAAGTAAGCACACTATTTTGGCTATATTTTATTAGGTTTGCTGGCTTTCCAAAAGGGGCGTAAATTGGAAAGTTCAAAATTTTTCTGTACAATTGTGATAAAACATTGATAGTAAAAGTTCCAAAAAATAGAGTGCAAAATACATAAAGCAATTACAAGGTAAAAAGAAGAGAACACAGATATTTATCCTGATTTGGTCTACTCCACTTAACCTACTGTCACACTTGAAAAAATGCGACAAATGGAAAAAGAGACAAAGGTGAGACAAATCGGATTTCCTAAAAAAAACCGAATTGTGAGAAGTCACCACCAAAATTTTGAGAGAAAATCTTGGGAAACCAAATTAAGAAAAGAAAAGCATGGTCTGTATAGTCAGAGTTAGTTTCAAGAGTTAATTGTGCGTGGGAAAAGTGTGAGGCACTTCACAACACCCGTTCCTAAGAACGGTTACCTTACGTTGATTGTATAAATTAATATTGTTTTAAAAAGTATTTTGATTTTTTTTTATTATTCATATGTGAGGATAAGGGTGGAAAAGAAAAGAGATTAAATAAATTAAGGAAATTTGAAAAACACACTATTTCAGCTACATTTTACCACATTAATTAATTATTCTCACCTATAAAAAAGGTTTTCATATTTCTCCATTTATAGATTTTCTCAATTCAACAATGAAAGGAGATCAAAAGACTAAACAAAACTGAGGAAAGAAAAAGAATCTACCACAATATATAGAAAATAACGACTGAATTTATGTTTCCTGTTAGTTTATTCTCTTTGATCTAAGGTTGCATGATTTTTTTTAAATACCTCCTTTGTATGCCTGCACCAGCAATTATTCTGAACTCAACTTGGTATAAGTTATTATAAGGGCATTAATCAACCTTAGAATATTGATTATTTCCATCTTGAATAGTACAGTTAGGCCCATCTCTATTGTTATGGATTCCATATTCCCTAGTGACAAGCTAGCACCCAAAATTGATCATATCTCAAGCTAAAAATGATGTTTCTTGCTACCTTGTGTTGTCAGCAACATGAGCAGTCACTCCCATTCCAACATTGTGTAGCCGCTCATATTTTTACCAAAAATCATCACAAAAATCCGAGTTTATAACTATATCAGTAATTGCATTATAGCTGGCAAGTAAATTTGAACAAAAAATAAAACAACAAGCACTTTAGAAGGAAATTTTAGTTGAGATGTTCTTCCTGACTTGACAATTAAAGATTGATATGATTAACATTTAGAATCAAGTTTTAAACTTGCTGTTCTTGTTATATGGCTTTGAAGGAAACTGCAAAGCACAATCAAACTTGCTATTCTTGTTACTTTCCTCTTACAACATGGATGAAATATGTACTCCACAAATCTAAATCATGACTAAACAAAATTAGTGATATAAAGTTTATTTTTAGGAATCGAAATCAGCAAAGAATAAAAAACCATCAACTGTTCTAAGCTTGTGATCCCAAATAAGTGCAACTCAAATGTTTTACAAAAGAATTAGACACACCTTTGTACTAAATTAGTGCCTTCAAAGCATTCCATGATCCTAATGTAAAATATTTCATACAATTATCAAAGACCTTCAAATCTTGCAAACACTAATTGACAATTAAGGGTAGGAAGTCAATGCTATTTTAGGCTATACACCTTTCATAAATTTCTTGATCACAATGTACTGTTAACACAATAAGGAGAAAAAAAGTAGTTGGATAACCAAAGATGATATGTAAATCAATTCAATTGGATTGAATACCAGTTCTCTAAGTAGATATAAAGAACCTATCCATTTTCATTAGTTTCATTGGAATTATTCCTTCATCTTTTCTTTGAACTAAGTTAATTCCAATTTTATAAATGGTAGGAATGCCGATTTGATCTACAAAGATAAGCTGTAATATGTTAGATTAGCTGGCTTCTCAAGAGGGGGGGTGAATTGGGAAGATTAAAAATTTTCTGCAAGATATCAAGAAGGTGAAGAAAGCAATATATGATGGTAAAACAGAGTATAAACAATTAACTGTAAAGGAGGCAGTAAAGGGATGAAAACTCAGTAATTTATCCTGGTTCGGTCTCTCCACTTGACCTACGTCCAGTCCTCAAGTCATCACTTGAGATTTTTCACTATTCTGCAAGAATTCCGTGGGCTTTTTGCAAATGCCTCAGTCCAAAGATAATGCTCTGTTTCTAGAGCTTCTCTCAATCACTCTATGCACTCTTACAAAGTGCTTCCCAATCCCTTGTGATATCCCTTCACAAGAAAATCTATCTTCCAGATGAAGATAAGATTGTTTACAAAGATTAGACTCTCTTAAATAGAGTGAATATGAAAGTTGAAGTACAAACTAGTGAAGTGTGAGAGTATGAAGCTTTGAGTAAATGATTTGGTAGAGTTTCAGTATATACAAAGTTAAAATCGTTTCCCACAACTTCAAATGATGTTATATTTATAGATTTAGGTCTCAAATATCCGTTAGAGACAAAATCTATCCGTTGGAGAAGTGATCCAATGGTTACTCTCAAAAACTATCCGTTAACCAAATGCATTTAATGCTTATGACATATTGAAATTCGAATTTTGGTTGGTCAACAAATGAATTTCGCAGAAACCAAAAGTTAACAACTTCAACGTTGAAAACCCGAAGTTCGTCTGTCATGAAATGAAATTCGAATTTTGATATTTTGAAAATGTTTCTATGTAGTGACATACAAATTTTCAAGTGGAAAGTTTTTCTGTTAAGTGTGAACAATATTTTCAATTTACTACAGTGCCTTCGAAATTCAAATTTTGGAACCCCAAAATTCGTCTATCCGTAGCTGATTTACAAGGCTCAGTAGTTCATATAGTTCAAAATTCGAATTTTCAAATATCAAAATTCGTCTGTCAGAGAGACCTCTTTTTAAACTAATTTCAAATTTTGAATTTATAAATACTGTCATTCGTATGTCAACATATTGTTGAATCAAGAAGTTTTGATGATTCCAAATCAACTCTCAAGAGCTTGGATTGAAGATATCAAAGGAGCTCAAAGTGTTTCAAGTGAAGAATTTTTAAGTAATTACTGCTAGATCTACTGTAGGATCTTTAGCTTTAGTTATGAATGGGTAAAATATTTTGATTTGAGGAAAAGATGTTTTTAAACCTTGATTTTATGTTAAATCTTGACTTATTTGAAAGATACCCACAAACAGATGAAGTTTGAAAGTTTAAACTGAACTGGCATGTTGGAAATTCGAACTTTGCCTTTGGAAATTCGAATTTCGAGCTAAAACTGAACAAGTCTGAAGAGATGTCTCTCTGTCAGACGAATTTTCTTCTCCAAAATTTGAATTTTCATCTAAGTCTGAAAGAAGCCTTTTTGGTGACAGACGAACTTCAGATCTTCAAAATTCGAATTTCAGATAAAACGCAGTTTGAGAAAACCAAAGAAATTCGTCTGAAATAATGTTAAAGTTCATCTGAAATCAAGATGAAATTGAGTTTCAAAATACTATCTGACAGACGAACTTTGGCTTTCCAACATTCGAATTTTCATATAAGCCTAAAAGAAGCTTCTTTGAAACAGACGAACTTTGAGTTTTCAAAATTCGAATTTCAGACAAAACACAACTTATGAAAATGGAAGAAATTCGTCTGAAACAATGTTAAAGTTCATCTGAGATCAAGAATAATTTAAGTTTCAAAATTGTTTTCTGTCAGACGAACTTTGAACATTAAAATTTGAATTTCAGAAGCTAAGGTTATGAGTCTGTTGGAATGAAATGTTGACATACGAATGACAGAGTTTTGTAACCTCGAATGTTGAAGTTAGTCTGAAAAGAATCTCTCTAACAGATGAACTTCACTCCTTTAAAATTCAAATTTCGAAGAAAGTGAATTACTGTACCTCCTTGAACGTTCTACAGACAGACGAATTTTGGGCTTCCAAAATTCAAATTTCGAAGGTACTGTAGAAAATTGAAAACACTGTTCACACTTAACCGAAAAACTTTCTTCTTGAAAATTCGTATGTCACATTGTGAAAATATTTTGTAAGTTTCAAAATTCGAATTTCACTTCATGAACAGACGAACTTCGTGCTGACGTTGGAAGCTTTAACCTTTGGTTCCTTCGAAATTCGTCTGTTGACCAACCAAAATTCGAATTTCAGTATGTCAGAAACATTAAATGCGGTTGGTAAATAGATAGTTTTTCAAAGTAACCGTTGGATAACTTCCCCAATGGATAGATTTAGTCTCTAACGGATAGTTAAGACCAAAATCTATAAATACAACATCATTTGAAGTTGTGGGTAACGAATCAAACTTGTATATACCAAATTTCTGCCAAATCTTCTTCTCAAAAGCTTTTAACCTCTCAACTTCAATATCTGTACTTTAACCTTCATATCTACTCTATTCAAGAGAGTTATATCTTTGTAAACAATCTACTCTTCATCTGGAAGATAGATTTACTTGTGAGGAGAAATCACAAGGGGATTGGAAAGCACATTGTAAGAGTGCTTAGAGAGATTGAGAAAGCTCCAGAAACAGAGCATACTCGTTATACTGTGGCATTAGCAAGAAGCCTGTTGAATTCTTGCTGTATAGTGGAAAATCTCAAGAGTTGTCTTGGGGACTAGACGTAGGTCAAGTGGATAGACCAAACCAGGATAAATTATTGAGTCTTCTTCTCCTTATCTTTACTTTTCAGCTTGCTCTGTTTTATACGTTGCTTCCATTACACTGTGCTATCTTCACCAATTTCACTTTGTGCAGAAAAATTTCAATCTTCCCAATTCACCCCCCCTCTTGGGAAGTTAGCCTTGCTAACACATATCACTGCAACAGACTCAAAAGCTTAGTTTCTGAAATTCGAATTTTCATGTTCAAAGTTCATCTTTCAGTGGGCAATTTTGACGTTCAATCCAAACTTAGTTTCAGATGAACTTTGACATAATTTCAGATGAATTTCTATAGTTTTCATAAGTTTCATTTTGTCTAAAATTCGAATTTTCAAAACCCAAAGTTCGTCTGTTGCTTAAAGCTTCTTTCAGACACTTATCAAAATTCGAATTTCATCAAGTCAAAATTCGTCTGTCAGAGAGGCATCTCTTCAGACTTGTTCAATTTTAGTACGAAATTCGAATTTTCAAAGGCCAAAGTTTGAACTTTCACTAAGACAGATTGGTATTAACCATTTAAACTTCATCTGTTGGTGGGTGTTTTTCAAATAGGAAATGTTTTAACATAGAATCAAGGTTTAAACTTCTTTCCACCAAATCAAAATCTTTTACTCAAATAAAACACTACTAAACATCCTACATCAAAATTTGTACAGATTTTTCCAGGAATTCTTCACTTGAATTCATTTGAGCACCTTTGATATCTTTATTCCAAGCTCTTGAGAGTTGATTTGGAATCATCAAAACTTCTTGATTCAACATTCTTTCCCTTTTTGATGATGACAAAACAACTTACAAACTGGATTAGTACTTGGGTTTGCTTTAACAAGCTCCCCCTCAACATATGCATTATATTTCAAAAGATATTATATATAGTAAATCATGTGAAGAGATTCAGAGAACAAATTATTGCTGTTAGCAAGGCTGACTTCCCAAGAGGGGGGGTGAATTGGGAAGATTGAACTTTTTCTGCACAAAGTGAAGTAAGTGAAGATATCACAGTATAATGAAAACAACGTGTAAAACAGAGCAAGCTGAAAAGTAGAGATAAGGAGAAGAACAGTGATTTATCCTGGTTCGGTCTATCCACTTGATCTACATCCAGTCCCCAAGACACCTCTTGAGATTTATCCACTATACAGCAAGAATTTCAACGGGCTTCTTGCTAAAGCCACAGTACACGAGTATGCTCTGTTTCTGAGCTCTCTCAAACTCTCCAAGTACTTTCACTATGTGCTTCCCAGTCCCCTTGTGAATTCCCCTCACAAGTAAACCTATCTTCCAGATGAAGAGTAGATTGTTTACAAAGATATAACTCTCTTGAATAGAGTAGATATGAAGGTTAAAGTACAGACAATGAAGTTGAGAGGGTAAAAGCTTTTGAGAAAAAGATTCAGCAGAAATTCAGTATTAACTAGTTTGATTTATTACCCACAACTTCAAATGATGTTGTATTTATAGATTTAGGTCTCAAGTATCCGTTAGAGACTAAATCTATCCGTTGGGGAAGTTATCCAATGGTTACTCTGAAAAACTATCCGTTTACCAACCGCATTTAATGTTTCTGACATACTGAAATTCAAATTTTGGTTGGTCAACAGACGAATTTCGAAGGAACCGAAGATTAAAGCTTCCAACGTTACAGCACGAAGTTCGTCTGTCTATGAAGTGAAATTCGAATTTTGAAGCTTACAAAACATTTTCACAATGTGACATACGAATTTTCAAGAAGAAAGTTTTTCGGTTAAGTGTGAACAGTGTTTTTAATTTTCTACAGTGCCTTCGAAATTCGAATTTTGGAACCCCAAAATTCGTCTGTCCCTTGAACGTTTAAAGAGGCACAGTAGATTACTTTCTTCGAAATTTGATTTTTGAAAGGGTGAAATTCGTCTGTCAGATAGACTCTTTTCAGACTAATTTCATCATTCAAATGTTGCAAGTTCTCATCATTCGTATGTCAATATTTTACTTTAACAGACTCAAGAACTTAGCTTCTGAAATTCGAATTTTAATGTTCAAAGTTCGTCTGTCAGAAAGCAGTTTTGAGACTTAAATCATTCTTGATCTCAGATGAACTTTATCAAACTTTCAGACGAATTACTTCTATTTTCTCAAGTTTTGTTTTGTCTGAAATTCGAATTTTGAAGACTCAAAGTTCGTCTGTTGCAAAGAAGCTTCTTTCAGACTTATATGAAAATTCGAATGTTGGAAGTTCAAAATTCATCTGTCAGAGAGCATTTATCAAACTCAATTTGATTTTGATTTCAGATGCATTTTATCATAGTTTCAGACGAATTTCTTTGGTTTTCACAAACTTCATTTTACTTGAAATTCGAATTTTGAGAGTGTGAAGTTCGTCTGTTACCAGAAAGGCTTCTTTCAGACTAGATGAAAATTCGAATTTTGAACAACCAAAATTCGTCTGACAGAGAGTTATCTCTTCAGACTTATTCAGTTTTAGCTCGAAATTCGAATGTCCAAAGGCAAAGTTCGAATTTCAAACTTGACAGTTCAGTTTAAACTTTCAACCTTCGTCTGTTTGTGGGTGTTTTCCAAATGTTTCAAGATTTAACATAAAATCAAAGTTTGAAAACCTCTTTTCTTCAAATCAAAATCTTTTACCCAATCATAGCAAAAACTAAAACTCTACAAAAGATCTAACAGCAAATACTCATAAAATCTTCACTTGAAACAGCTTTGATCTCCTTTGATATCTTCAATCCAAGCTCTTGAGTGTTGGTTTAGAATCATCAAAACTCTTGATTCAACAATTGCAACTAAGAAATTCTTTCATTTAATCAAATGTTGCTTTACAGAGATCAATTTCAGCAAAGTTCTTCTAAATACATAAATCAAATAAAACACAAACAATCATAACAAACAACTGAGACACAGTACAACACTACACGAGGACTCAAGCCTAAATACTAATCACTTCTTCTTTGGCTTGGTCTTCTTACTGTAAGTCTTTCTAGATGGCTCAGCAGCAGTCTTGCCAGTTTGCTTACTCTTCTCCCCCTTTTTGGCATTATCAGGAAGGTGAACAAAATCAGCCGGAGGAGGGATCTGAGAAACTGGAATAGCATAGAGGGGCATAGGTTCAAAAGGCAGATGAGGTTCAGAAGGTTCAGAATCCTCATCATCAAAGACCTCAAGCAGCTCTTGCATTTCTTGCCTGGAAAAAGCCAATTGAGCCCTTTGTTCTTCTGAGAGACCATATGCAGAAAGAGATGAAGGAGCAGGGTCATCAGAACGAAACATTTCCTCAAGCCTTCTTCTCTGAGCTTGCAAAAGAGCATTGCGAGTAATAGCTTCAAAATCAACAACAAGCACAATGCTTCTCTCTTCATTGCTGGCAACCTCCAATATTGATGAAGTAGAAATGACTGCCACTAGTCTTTCAACTTGCTTAGATTCTTGGGTGGAAAGAATTGAATCCTGAGCATCTTCTTGAATGGGCTCATGAGGGCCTGTTTCCTGAGGTCCTTCTTCTTCCAAACCATCGTCCAAGGGTGGACCAGGACTAGGTGTCCTTATTGCACTAGTAGGCTCAGCACCATCTACATCATCATACTCACAAGAGGTTATCTCGAAGGGCCTTAGAGGCTCAGGGGTTGGAGACTGAACAGGCACAGAGAACCCTGGCTGAGGTGGAGCTGATGTGGTAGGAATTGCACTCCGAATATCTTTATAGGCATTAGCAACCACTTTCATGTTCTTTGCCAACTGGTGAATCTGATCTTACAGATGAGCAAATTTGGCATTTTGCTCATCCTTGATGCTAAGAATGAGTGTAGACAGGCTGTCATACAACTCAGTGATCTTGGTTGGCTTGGCACGAGAGGAGTGAGTGGATGGAATGTGAGTAGGCTTGTATGGAGATGGGACAGGCAGAGAAGGCTGTGGTGTAGGTCTGACAGGAGTCTCAGAAGTAACTTCTTACTGTTGAGAGGCACTTTCAACAAAGAAAAGATCTTCAGATTTTCCTGCTCCCTTCCTAATCCATTTTCCTTTACTTCTTTCAATTCCCATCTTTTGAAGTTCTCCCTCCTTGAAGATCTCAGTGGTTTTCCCTTTCCCCTTCTCAAGATGCTGAATTCTAGCATATTGCAGAATTCTGGAAATAATAGCTTCATAGGGGAGTGTGGAGTCTTTCCTCTGATCCCTTGCCTTGATCATGCGTTGGAGTATGATATGTCCCATGTTAATGAGCTTTCCATGCATGATTTCTGCCATGACATGTGCCTCTGCCCTTGTTATCAGATTGAAGCTGCCGTCTTTGTTGATTATGATCCTAGACACTATGTAGTGTAGGATTCTCACTTGAGCACTGAGATCTGTGAGCTTCAGCAGGTTTATGGTTGGCTAGTTTTCCTTTATTCTGAACAATGTGCTCAGAATTGTGCTCTCCTTGTAGTTCAGAAAGGGGCCACCTTCTTCATCAGTAGTATCTGCCTCATCCATGTATCCAGAGGCAGTGATGTCAATCTTGAGGCCATCTTGCCCTGGGATCTCCAATACTTCATTAAAAGTCTCATCTGTGAGCCAAATGGTCCTTGATCTCAGATTCACCTCCCATTTCTTCTTCTTGTTGTTGTACTTCAAGGAGGCATACCATGTCTTTATCACTTCATCATCGTACCTCTCCAGTATCTCCAACAGATTCTTATATCTCAACATCCATATTCCAGCATCAAAATTATTAAAGACCAAGAAATTTTCCAAGTTCACACAATGAGGCTTGATTACCTTTTTATTGGCAAACTTGATGGAGTATTCCTCTTGAATCTATGGGGTGCTCCATAATGGCAGTGTGGTAAGTTGATATTCTCCAGATTGAGTACTGGAGGAAGAAGGGGAAGCAACTGTCTCAGCAACAGGAACAGGGACCAAAGGTTATGCTTTCTTCGAGGAAGAGGGTCCAGCTTTCTTTGATTCACCCTTGGATGTAGTCTTCTGACGTTTGGAAGGAGTTCCCTTACTTGATTAGGCTTTTCTCTTCAGTTTATCACCCTCCTTTGAAGCATATTGTGACTTGACCGATCTCTTTGGACAAGCCTCTCCTTTTCCAGCTTCAGGATTCTTTACTCTTGCTATTTTCGTGGATGAATGATTCAGAATGAAGCCGAGATTGGGTTTATAGGGTGAAAAAATCAGTTTAAATGGTGGGAGATGAAGATTTTCGGTCAGAATTTAAGAGTATTGAAGAGAGGATTTGAACAGACCCAGAGAGGAAGAGAGTAGGGTTGCGTCTGTTCAGTGGAAAACTATCAGTTTTAACGTAAGTAACCGCCTGACAGACGAATTTTGAGGGGTCAAAATTCAAACTTCGAGAAGTTAAAAGTTAAACCGTTCAGCAAAGCTTACTGACAGACGAATTTTCTTCTGAAAGTTCATCTGACAGAGGCTTGGTTCAAGCAACACAAGATGAATAGACGAACTTTGTTCCAACAAAGTTTGAATTTTGAAGAGTAATCACCAAACAGCAAACAAATCACCAAACAACAGACGGATTATGCATATAAAACTTCATCTTTCAAAGATTCAACATTGAGGAGCATGTTTCAACAGACGAATTTTCAAATCAGAAATTCAAATTTCTTTACTTTGTAAAAGTTTTCAAACATTCGTATGTTAAGAGATAAACATTAGTATAATCATCATGTTGGACAAACATAACTTTGAAATTTTTGTTCTTGAAAATTCGAACTTTGAAGGTACAATAGACGAATTTCGAGATATCACCGTGAACTGTTCTAACTTATAACAGGCTAAAGTTCGTCTATTGGGCATCCAAATTTGAATGTTGGCCACGCTGACTTCCTCATAAACTTAATTTTTCAAGGCAATTCGTCTAACACATAATCAATATACGAATTTTAACTTTAAAAACTTACAGAATGGATCCAGAAACTCAGAATTTTTGCCATTTTCTTCACTTTTTGATTGTTCCATTCTGGTGTGCTCCATTTTTCAGATTTATTGCCATTAATTCTCATGAGGAGCACCTGCAACTTAAATTAAATACACTCCAATGCTAAAGTTAGAATTAATTTAATGTTGAAAAATCTAAAAACTGAATTACACACGGATTTACTTACAGTTCATTGGGATTTACCACACCCAATTCTCTTCTTATTTTGCAATGTCTATCTTCTGATAGAGGCTTTGTCAAGATATCTGCAACTTCATCCTCAGTTGGGATGTACTCTAGTATGATTTCTTCTTTCAAAACATGATCCCTTATGAAGTGGTGCCTGACTTCAATATGTTTTGTCCTTGAATGCATGACAGGATTCTTTGTGATGTTAATGATACTTTGATTGTCACACATGATTGGTATTTCCTTCATCTCAACCTCAAGATCTTCAAGTTGCTATTTCATCCAGATGATTTGGGCACAGCAGCTTCCAGCTGCAACATACTTAGCCTCTGCTGTGGATAAGGCCACACTATTTTGTTTCTTGCTAAACCATGAAACCAAGGATCCTCCAAGAAACTGACATGTTCCACTTGTGCTTTTTCTATCAGTTTTGGATCCTGCAAAGTCAGCATCAGTGTATCCGTTGAGATCTTCTCCATTGCTCTTAGGATACCAAAGACCCATATGTGAAGTTCCAATGAGATATCTGAAGATACGCTTCACAGTAGTTGCATGGGTTTCCTTGGGACATGACTGGAATCTTGCACACATACAGACACTAAACATAATATCAGGTCTGCTAGCAGTTAGGTACAGTAGGGATCCAATCATTCTTCTGTACTGGGTTATGTCAAATAATTTCCCTTTTTCATCCATATCCAACTTGGTTGCAGTAGCCATAGGTGTCCCCATTGGCTTGGCATTTTCCATTCCAAACTTCTTAAGCAGTTCTTTTAGATACTTGGATTGATTAAGAAAAATACCATCATCGCACTGCCTGATTTGCAATCCAAGGAAGAAGTTGAGTTCACCCATCATGGACATTTCAAACTCCCCCTGCATTAACTTAGAAAAATTCTTGCAAAGAGATTCATTAGTAGTACTAAATATAATATCATCAACATAGATTTGAACAATAAGTAAATCTTTATTTTCTTTCTTAGTAACTAAAGTTGTATCTACTTTTCCTCTATTGAACCCCTTTTCAGTTAGAAAATTACTTAATCTTTCATACCATGCTCTAGGGGCTTGCTTCAAACCGTAAAGGGCTTTCTTCAGTTTATACACATGGTTTAGTTTTGTAGAATCCTCAAAACCTAGAGGTTGATCTATATAAACCTCTTCCATGATATATCCATTTAGAAAAGCACTCTTTACATCCATTTGATATAACAACATATTTTTCATACGTGCATATGCTAATAGAATTCTAATTGCTTCTAATCTAGTTGCTGGAGCAAAGATTTCCTGAAAATCAATGCCTTCTTCTTGATTATATCCTTTAGCAACCAGTCTAGCTTTATTTCTGATGATTGATCCTGATTCATCAAGTTTATTTCTAAAAACCCATTTGGTACCAATGACAGGATGATTTTTGGGTCTAGGCACTAAATCCCAGAATTGATTTCTTTCAAGCTGATTTAATTCATCCTGCATAGCCAAAATCCAGTACTCATCAGTTAAGGCTTACTCAGTACATTTAGGTTCGATTTGTGAGATGAAAGCACAATTAATCATTTGATCCCTTAACTGTTTTCTGGTTCTAACTCTCTCTTGAACATTCCCTATTACTTGATCAACAGGATGATTCCTTTGATATCTCCAAGCTCTAGGGAGTTCTTGAGACATTTCTTCATTATTTTCTTCTTCAAAACCTCTCTCCTAAATATCTTCCTCTACATTAATAGATTCAAATATTTTTGGAGGTTCAATTATACCTTCATCAGAGATATCTAACTTTTGAAAGTTTGAAACAAGATCATCCTCATCAGTAACATGTTTAGAAGCAGTTTCATTTTTAATAAATACTACATGCACAGATTCTTCTACAAATTTAAACTTTTTATTAAAAACTCTATATGTCTTACTTCTACTAGAATAGCCTAGAAATATACCTTCATCAGATTTGGCATCAAACTTACCCAGATTCTCCTTTCCATTATTGTGAATGAAGCATTTGCAGCCGAACACATGAAGATGTGATAGATTTGGCTTTCTTCCCTTGTACAGCTCATAAGGAGTCTTCCCAAGGATTGGTCTGATGTAGGCTCTATTTATGATGTAGCTTACTGTATTCACTGCATCAGCCCAAAATACTTGAGAAAGTTCCTTTTCATTCAGCATTGCTCTAGCCATCTCTCCAATTGTTCTGTTCTTCCTTTCTACTACTCCATTCTGTTGTGGAGTTCTTGGGGCTGAGAAGTTGTGATCAATTCCATGCTTATTGCAATACTCTAGAAAGTATGAGTTCTCAAATTCTCCTCCATTATTTGACCTGATAGACATAATGGAAATACCTTTCTCATTTTGCACTTTCTTGGCTAAGGTTACAAATGCATCAATGGTATCACTTTTAGAGGAAAGAAACAATGTCCATGTAAATCTAGAGTAATCATCCACAATTACAAGCACATACAGATGTCCACCCATGCTTTTTACCCTAGATGGACCAATTAAATCCATATGCAGTAGTTCTAGTGGTCTAGTAGTGGTGACTACGTTTTTGGGTTTAAAAGAAGATTTAATTTGTTTTCCTCTTAGGCATGCATCACATTCTTTGTCCTTTTCAAAAGTGATTTTTGGCAGGCCAGTGACTAGCTCGTTTTTAACCAGTTTTGAAAGCTGATTCATGTTAACATGAGCTAATCTTCTATGCCATAGGCAACTATCATTGTCCTGACTAATTAAGCAAACAGAATCTAAGGGAGGAAGTTCATCAAGATCAATAGTATTTGAGCTTTGAGGATTACTTTGTGATTGCTTTTTCTGATGACTAGGAAGAATTTTGAGTCAAACAGTACCCAATTTCCTTTGTCACATGTTTGGCTCACACTCAGCAGATTGTAATTGAGGCCTATCACAAACAGCACCTCTTCAATGGATGTTTCAGGATTCTTGCCTACAATGCCAATGTCAACTATTCTGTCATACTGATCACCTCCAAAGGTTACTTTTCCTCCTTTCTTGTCTCTCAGGGTGATGAACTTCTCCTTATCACCTGTCATGTGACTTGAGTAGGCACTGTCCATGTACCATATATTCTTCTTTCTAGCTTTGAGTAAGACCTGTAAAACAAAGTTCAAGTTTTCTTCTTAGGTACCCAAATCTGCTTGGGTCCTTTTCTGTCAGTAGTCTTTTCCCTAGATACAGATGTACCTTTGGGAACCCATTTAGCCTTCCTGTCAAGTCCATTTTTCTTTAAGGCACATGAACTAGAAATATGCCTCTTTTTGTTACAGAAGTGGCAGGTGGTAAAGAGACTGCTAGATTGAGAGGCAGGAAGAAAACAATGCAGATAATATTTTTGTTTTACATGCCTTGGTTGATTATATGATTCACTCTGATGTGACATATGATCTTTCTTTCTATTTCCATCAGCATGCACAAAATGTCTCATGTATACATTCTGATTTTTCTTCCTAATCTTTTCTTTAACAGGACAAGGATCATAGCCAAGTCCAGCTTTTCCCTGTGATATTCTTCAGCTTCCCATTAAAGTAAACAACATGTCTTTACCTCTAGTAAGCCTAGACATGCTTTTCACTAGATATTCATTGGTTTGCTTTAGTTCAATGCATGATTTATAGCAAACAGATTCAGAAGTAGGTAGAAAAGCATTTTCAAAAATGTTTTGTTGAGATTCTAGTTTGTTAATCTTTTTCTTAGCCTGCTTCAATTCTTTAGCAATTTTAACAAACTCATCATGCAATTCATGAAATGCATCCAGTAATTTGGAATAGGAAGGTTCATATTCACATACCTCATCTTCTTGGTCACTGCTGCGTGGGATTTTAGCTTCTTCAGAGGCAAGTGTCATGAGACAGATATTGGCAATTTCATCTTCATCATATTCTTCTTCATCTGAGCTGTTGTCCCATATTGATGAGATGTAAGCTCCCTTCTTCTTGCCTTTATCTGCAACTTTCTTTTCTTTCTCTTGCTTCTTGAGGAATTGTGGACAATCCCATTTAATATGTCCTTGCTTTTTGCACTCATAGCAAGTCACAGGCTCTTTTGCTTCTCTCTTGCTATCTCCAGCTGCTCCTTTCTTGAAGATTTTCTTGTTTCTCTTTTTGCTGTAGAATCTTCCAAATTTTCTGACCATCATAGCCAAAGTTTCTTCATCAAGTTCCTCTCCATCGTCATATTCTTCCTCCTTTTCTTCAGCAACTTTGAGAGTAAGGCCTTTCTTCTTTCTGTCTTGTCCAGCTTCCTTGAGAGCTTTCAGTTTTCCTTCATATTCCTCGAGGCTGCCAAAAAAAGCTGTGACAGAGGCCATTGATTCTCCTCTGGCTTCCTCTATTGTTGTTACTTTGGGTTGCCATTCCAAAGGGAGAGCTCTGAGGATCTTTCTGACTTTGTCTGTTTGAGTGTACTTCTTTCCCAGGCTCTTTAGTTGATTCACAATAAGGGTGAATCTCTTCTATAGATCTTTTACATTTTTCTCCTTTAGCCATTCTGAAGCTTTTATATTCACCTATGCATGTATTAAGTTTGTTTTCCCTGACTCCAGTTGTTCCTTCATGAGCAATTTGCAGGGTGTCCCACATTTCCTTGGACGTGGAGTATTGGGAGACTCTGTAGAATTCGTCTTGATTCAAAGCACTGACCAGACAGTGTTTTGCCTTGAAATTCAGCAAGACTCTTCTTCTATCTTCCTCATTCCATTCAGCTTCTGGCTTCTCTTTGTATTTTCCATCATCTTCCAAAGTCATTGGGACAAAATCTCCCTTCTGAATGACTGACCAAATGTCCAGATCAATTGACTGGAGATAGATTTGCATCCTCATCTTTCAATACCCATAGTGTTCTCTACTGAAGCCAGGTGGTCTATTTGTGTTGTTGCCTTCTAGTAATATACTTTCTCCAAAGCCAGCCATTTTAATTCCCAGATTGTGAAATTCTTTGATTGGGAATCTGGGCTCTGATACCACTTGTTAGATTAGCTGGCTTCCCAAGAGGGGGATGAATTGGGAAGATTAAAAATTTTCTGCAAGATATCAAGAAGGTGAAGAAAGCAATATATGATGGTAAAACAGAGTATAAACAATTAACTGTAAAGGAGGCAGTAAAGGGATGAAGACTCAGTAATTTATCCTGGTTCGGTCTCTCCACTTGACCTATGTCCAGTCCTCAAGTCACCACTTAAGATTTTCCACTATTCTGCAAGAATTTCATGGGCTTCTTGCAAATGCCTCAGTACAAAGATAATGCTCTGTTTCTAGAGCTTCTCTCAATCACTCTATGTACTCTTACAAAGTGCTTCCCAATCCCTTGTGATATCCCCTCACAAGAAAATCTATCTTTCAGATGAAGATAAGATTATTTACAAAGATTAAACTCTCTTAAATAGAGTGAATATGAAAGTTGAAGTACAAACTAGTGAAGTGTGAGAGTATGAAGCTTTGAGTAAATGAATTGGCAGAGTTTCAGTATATACAAAGTTAAAATCATTTCCCACAACTTCAAATGATGTTATATTTATAGATTTAGGTCTCAAATATCCATTAGAGACAAAATCTATCTGTTGGAGAAGTTATCCAACGGTTACTCTGAAAAACTATCTGTTAACCAACCTCATTTAATTCTTCTGACATACTGAAATTCAAATTTTGGTTGGTCAATAGACGAATTTCGCAGAAACTGAAAGTTAACAACTTCAACGTTGAAAGCCCAAAGTTCGTCTATCATGAAGTGAAATTTGAATTTTGATATTTTGAAAATGTTTCTATGTAGTGACATACGAATTTTCAAGTGGAAAGTTTTTCTATTAAGTGTGAATAGTATTTTCAATTTGCTACAGTGCCTTCGAAATTCGAATTTTGGAACCCCAAAATTCGTCTGTCCATAGCTGATTTACAAGGCTCAGTAGTTCATATAGTTCAAAATTCGAATTTTCAAATATCAAAATTTGTCTGTCAGAGAGACCTCTTTTCAGACTAATTTCAAAATTCAAATTTATAAATACTGTCATTCATATGTCAACATATCACTACAACAGACTCAAAAGCTTAGTTTCTAAAATTCGAATTTTCATGTTCAAAGTTCGTCTTTCAGTGGGCAATTTTGACATTCAATCCAAATTCAGATGAACTTTAACATAATTTCAGACGAATTTCTATAGTTTTCATATGTTTCATTTTGTCTGAAATTCGAATTTTCAAAACCCAAAGTTCATCTGTTGCTTAAAGCTTCTTTCAAACACTTATCAAAATTTGAATTTCATCAAGTCAAAATTCGTCTGTTAGAGAGGCATCTCTTCAGACTTGTTCAGTTTTAGTACGAAATTCGAATTTCCAAAGGCCAAAATTTGAACTTTCACTAAGACAGATTGGTATTAACCTTTTAAACTTCGTCTGTTGGTGGGTGTTTTTCAAATAGGAAATGTTTTAACATAGAATCAAGGTTTTAAAACTTCTTTCCACCAAATCAAAATCTTTTATTCAAATAAAACACTACTAAACATCCTACATCAAAATTTGCATAGATTTTTCCAGGAATTCTTCACTTGAATTCATTTGAGCACCTTTGATATCTTTATTTCAAGCTCTTGAGAGTTGATTTGGAATCATCAAAACTTCTTGATTCAACATAATATTTTTAAATTTTTTAAATAAAAAAATTAAGACAAGAAACCATTGATACTGATGTAGAGTTTAATCCTAACATTCATAATGGACAACAAGAGATATTATACGAGTGCAGATTTCCAAACAAGACCTTAACACATTTAAAGTAAGCATACTTTGTGAGCCCATAATCAACCGAGGACTAGGTCTAACACACAAATCAGAACAAAAAGGCACATATAATTGCATATTTGGAAGATCAAATCATTTATATTCCATTCAAGAGTTTATAAACAATAAGGAACAATATCAAATTAGCGAACACATATTTTACTATCATGTAGACAAAACTCTATTTGAAAACTTATGGCTACCACAACAGTATGCATAAGATTTAATATCAGAGATTCAGAACCAAATGAGGAGAATTGGCTTTCCAACAAATTAAACTTGATTTCTTGGTGATGAATTACTTAATTTAGGAAGATAGTTACACTCAGTGCAAACAAAGAGGTAAACCTTTTTCCCATGCAGATCTCCACCCCTCTGCAAATGCATTATATGCACAAAATTTATTACTTTATTAGTATATAATTAAGTGGTTAACTGATGACAGTTGGAACTTCAACAAAGACCACCAATTGAATTCTAAAAGGAAAAAAATGGGCGTTATACTCAGTTTCATATTAGAGAAATTCCACTTGAATTGATAGATAGTATTCAATTGGTCCCATTGGTAGTATAATATAAGAAGCCATGATAATTATAGGGACAAATGTCAATTTCTAGAAGAAGAAAAACAACTAATTTTACAAACCTCTGATCTAACAGGGAATGTTTCCCTCCATAAGACTTCCAACGTATGACATGTTGACAAAGATAATAAGTAAAATCAACAATTTGTCACCATTCACATTGCATGACTGCAAGGTTTATCATAAATTATATATGCGAATTACTTATTACCTGACAACCCAAAGATCTCATAAACCGAAGATGCTCCTCCCTAGTTTCAATCTCTTAATAATATAATCCTATAACCATAATTCCAGCCCCACCTCTCTACCCAAAAAAAAAAAAGACTAAAGCATAGTGATATATCTCGGTGACAGCATGTAAATCATTAATAAACTCTTATTTGCTTGTATTTATATTACAAGTTGTTACCCTATTGTTTGAAAGGAATGAAATGAATTTGCCAAAATTTACCAAAAGAAAGAGCATTTACCAATTGATTGCAGCAGCAAAATCTTTTAACTAAATCACAACAATATGAAAATCATGAAGGTATCATCAATCAAGAAGCTGGCTAGTCATTATAGATTGCATAATTATCAACAAAAACTTCAATACACCAATCCCAATGGCATATCTCTCATTGATTTCTTTTAAACTTACAGAAATTAAGATATAGTAAGAATTTTCAGAATTTGAATGAAAAAACCAATAGGGCATTCTCCACTTAGATCATAAATCTTTGTCTAAAGTAGGCAAGTTGGGGAAGGGATTGATTAATTATAGAGGAAGGATGAATAGCCTTCTTTGCTACATTCATGCCCATAGGCTCAACCAACAACAACATTAGAAACAAAGGAAAAAAAATTGAACTTCATAAAATTAAAATTGACTTTAGTGACATTGGGATGATAAAGTTTATGCCAAATGGAAACCTTCTATATAAATGCTTTCCTTAGTAAAGCAATTTCAGCTTCTGTCCTTTGGCCTTCTTCACACCTAGTCAACCAATTTAACCAAGCATAAAGGAAGAAGCAAAATGGATAGTTATCAGTTATATACAGCAAAGTAAAAACCCACCAAGTCCAAAGTATCCCAATCTAAAATAAATAATGCAAAAAAAATACAATGAAGGAATTATAAATTTATGAAGCTTAAAAGTACCTTTAGATTCATGTAATCATGGCAAAGCATGTATCTTTCATACCCGCAAATTTTATGTTTGAGATAGAAGCAATAATCTCTATGAAAAAAAAAAAGATTTGGATCAAGCACCCTTCTATTCCTCAAATCTGTGACAAAGGGCAATAACTCTTAGAGTTAACAACACATAACAAATTACATAGATGTAGCATTGGAGATTATGTCCTAGACTAATCATTATATTATGAACATTGTGTTTCATTATAAAAAAAAGGTGTTTTTTTTCCTTACATTATTATATTGTTTACGTATTTTTCTTTATAATAATATCCTTGGAAAATTATTTTATCCTAAATATCTCTAGTCAATCATCTTTGTGGGAAAAATGATGAATTAAGGCTAGTATGATTTTGATTGATAATTATGTATGAAGATACAAATCAAAATCATAAGCTTCTATTAGAGAATAAGCGCTGGATTGACCAGTCATGAAGTAGCTGCATAGATCAAGTCATAAGCATATCTCATGTATAATCATGTCACTAAGTCCTCAGACCTGAGATCACCATGGCTTCCTACATGGGGAACACTATACTTTGGCATAGTTAAAAGTCACCTTTAATTGGGAGATCATATAGGCCATGATCGGGCATAGTAGAACTAGTGAGGACGAAGATGAATGGTCAAGATGGAATTTTGTCCCTCTAATTAATGGAGAAATATATCTGGGCCCCTCGATGAGTGAGATTAAGAAAATGCATGGCCGTGCTCGAATAGATGAGTTTTCATTTGTTTTGTCAGTTTGCTCGGAGATTAAGAAAGTGATGGTCAAGTAAAGTGAGGATGACGTTTCTATGTCTCATACTTGACCTATATATCATGAGACAAAAGGGATGTGATCGAGTTATATGATAGGTTGTATCGGATCACCGATCTCATATGATTTAGGTAGTCACAATATCTTGTTAGAGGCCACTTGTGACTTGTAGGTCTAATAGTATTATTAACCCACTGCTAACATCATATGGGCCTACAAAGTCATACACAAGAATGGTCTAACTCAAGTTAGAATGTCCAGATTCGTTGAATCTAAAATGTGTCTAGATTCAATGAATTTAATATTCAATTTAAGGTGATAGAATTATATATATTTGATATATATATATATATTAAAATTTGAAATATATATATGTTTGATATATTATATATTTGACATATATATTTCGAAATATATATATTGTTCAAATTAATTCAAATTAATTAGTTTTAAATTTAATTCTATATGATAGATTTAAATTTAAACTAATATCATAATCTAAATTTGATTTATATGATAAATTAAATCTAGATTTGATTCTGGATATATATTAGATAGTTAGTTTAAATTTAATCTATTAGATAAATTTAAATTCAAACTAATTTATTTAATTAATATTTGATTTAATTTAAATTAAATAAATACCGAATCCTATTTATATATTGATATAGACTAGAATACAGAATCAATGGAATTCAAATTACCCTAAAAAGAGAGCGATTGTACACTTAGAAAGAAAAAATGTATGGACAAGAAGTGAAGGCATACGGACTGATACAGAATCGTATATAATTGTACATACATCACAACTAGAGGTGCTAGCACGCCATTCGAGTTAGACTTACCATTTGTGTGGATACCAGTAGAGGGAGCTGACTAATCGCGTTAGTTCCTGGGGTCCAACAAAATGAAAAAGAATACCAAGGGACGCATTGGAGGTAAATTCTTTTTCTACATCTCAATCTAAACAACGTTGACGGATCCATAGGAGGAAATTTCTTATAGTTTTTCCGCTACATGTATAGTGAAATTCCCAACATGTAGAGAGAATAAGCTTCACAAAATTCTTTGGCCATTTTTTTGTGTAAAATGCATACCATACTAGGTACCATTTTTTTCTTCACTTGCACAGACAAATTAATGCAAAAGAGAATCACCTTAATTAATCAAAAAGACTTTAAATGATTCAATTGCATTCATTAAAATCAATTCAAAAAATTATTTCTAGAACTTAGATATACAAAAACTATTGTATATAGAGTGATATTAAAAGGAAAGCAAATATATTAGTTGCCTTTCAAATCACTTTCCACTTTTGTTTTGTTCAACCTGTTCACAATCTCATATACAAGGTATACAAAACTAAGGTCTGTAGGGTACTAGTCGCCCTTTCTGTTTTCTATGAAAGGCCGCATCGGTCCCCATTAAATAATTCCACCAACGAGCATCGATATATTTATGATATGTGGGCAAATCATTCCCACTCCAACATAGATTGTAGAGAAATCAAAGTAAAACATGCAAATGACTAAAGGCTGGAATAAGTACTCTTAGTATTTTTAGACGATGCTAATATAAACTTATAAACTTGACTTTCCATGTTAAATACTTAAAAATTGCACATTGATCCTTGTGGAATATGATAGTAGATACTTAACTACACCTAAAATTTACCATTTTAGAATTGGAAATAGTTCAAATCCAAGTTCTAGCTTGAGATTTATGATTCATTTTGCTTTCTAAGATCACTTTATAGATCAAATAGAGGTGAAGTGTCAATCATCACATTAGAAAGAGTATATTAGGGATGTGGATGCATAGTAAAAGAAGTCACTGTTAAAGGTTATGCTAAAGGAGGCAACAACACAAGTCTAGATGACAATGTTCTCATGGCTTGTAAAAGGCTGCCTTAACATGCCTGACTTGGAACTTTGTCCAAGTTCTCACAAAAAGAAATCCAACAGCCCAGTATAAATATTCAGGGAAGATCTAATTCAATAAACTCACATAAGCAAGACCCAAGGATATACATTATTATAAAATTAAAAAGGACTACAATTAGAAAAACTACAATATCAAGCATTGATCCAAAGACTGAAAAATAAAGCTCCATAAACCAAAAATAAGAAGTGCAAGCAATTTCTATACTTTCATATAGAAATATATATACTCCCCTTCCTCTGCTATACATTATGACCAATTGTAGATTAAGTCGTAATTCTTATGCCCCTTGGATATGGTTTGCCCTGGAACCCCATTCTCCCATGACCCTTCATATCGATTCTCATTTGCCCAAATTAGCACACCTCTTCCAAAGATTACACCGTTCTTTCGCTTACCCACATACTCATTCCCATTAATCCCGACATACCAGCCCCAGCCATCCTGAATGTGCCGGTTCTATGAACCTTCATAGAAACCATCATTGGCATTGCATTTCTTCCCGTATTTGTGTTTTCCATTAGCACTCTAGGCACCACGGTAACTTTCACCCTTAGATTCAGTGAAAGTATCGAATCCCTCCATTTTGAATAGAAACCTGGGAACATACCAACATAGCATCAATATAAAAGAGCCAATTATGAGCATAATAGAATAAAGAAGTAGAATATATGAAAAGCACTAAGTCACAGTATAGAAAGCACAATCTGAAAAATGGCGAGGCATATGAGACTGTCTGAAACTTTTTCTCTTGTACAAATAGACGAAGCCTCTACAAATGTATTAAAAGCCTTTAAAATTAACTTTTTTTTTTAATATGCGCAGGGATAATTATAGTAAATTGCACCAATCAAAATCCTGATTTTGAATCTTCCAATTAGGTGCAGCATAGAAAATTGATCCAGTATAGAGGAATGGACCCAGCTTGGCAAAATGATATAGCATAGAAAATTTAATTAATTAATTAACCATTCTGATCAATAGATTCTCAAACTATTGTAATCCTACCATAAAAACTTGAACAAGAAAAAAGCCTGGATCAAAGTATTTATTACAACACGCAACCCTTTGAAATGAGCCAAACTTATAATCAGTGCGGTTTATTAAGATTCTAATGTTTTATAATAGATTTTAAAGGAGGTATCTTGGTCCAAATTAAAAAAACAAAAAAAAAAGCTATCATATGTTTTGTGCATTTAAGATATTTTTCCAATTGTGCCCTTTATTTAATTAATTGTATGTAACAAATAAGTATCATTCAAATAGGAAAAAAGATTAAACATTAAAATAGGGCGTTTGAGGAAAAAAATTCAATTAGCGGCATATTTAACCTCTCTTTGGTTTGAGAGATTTGGAGAGGAGAAAAAATTTTCTATCATATTTTTTTTTTCAAACTGAACAAAGAGAGGGGATTATTTTCCCTTTCATCTCTTCCTCTCCCTCTTTTCTAAAGAGAGGAGAAAAAGTACTACTTCCCCTTGTTGGTTATAAAAAAAACATGTTTGAAAATTTTTTCTCCCTTCCCCTCCTTTCAAAATCCCTTGAACCAAATGGACGGTTAAAGAGGATAACTATTTTTAAAAAATTTTCTTAAGAAGTGTGAGGTACTTTTTTCCTTATATTCAAGATCAGAGGGAGTATAATATATTAATTTGATTGCAATCGGTCTAACCCTGGTCCGACTTCAATTAGACCATTGAACTTTGAACTGATATCTCTTCTAATCTAGTGCTTAATTCAATTTTCTTAACATTGTAATGGAGTCTAACCTAGTAATTATTGTATCCAAAAAGATTGACTAGAGAAAGTGTTTATTTAGTTATAATTGGTTTAAGCACGGTTTGACCTTTGTCTAACTAGTAAACCTTAAACAAATGCTTAGACTGATTGAATAATCGATTTGATTTTTAATATCTTGGCATTGAAATTTACATAATTTGATTAGTTTGACAATTCATATTGATTTGAATATTCTTATTAATTAGGAAATTTATTGTTTTATATGATTTAATATTGATTATAATTAGAGTAATTTATTTCTTGTAATTTTTGACCAAATAAAGGATTAAAATCTCATTAAATATAATGATGAGAAAATTTATGGATTGAACATATCATTGGCCAAAATATGTTATCTTATACTCTCTCTGATCCTTAATATAAGGCATTTTTAACCGAATCACGTGAATTAAGAATTGAAATTAAAACTAATTAACTACCTCGATTTCTCCAAAAATCTCAACATTTTTTCAAAACTACCCTTATTTAATTTCTTTCTTTTTTTCTTTGTATACATTAAATAGGGGCATTTTTTGAAAATGTATAATAATTTATTAATAAAAAATTTGAATTTCTTAACTTGAAAATTGGAGTTTAACCATCTGAATTGCTTTTTATCTTAGCCATATGTTCATACGAAGGTAAAAAATAATAATAATTATTATTATTATTTGTTAATCTCTTCCTACTAATTTTTGACACCAAAAATGCTAATATAATCTACTAAAAGGATAACATTATTATTGACTTATTAAGGGATATTTGTAGCCACTAAATTAACATGAGATGATAATTGAGCTAATCAATTTTACTATTATACTGATAAATATTAAATTCAATAATTTGTGGCGATAACACCATTAAAACACTGTAAATTTCTGCCGTATCTCAATAATTCTTTTTATTTAATTTCTATGATAACAAAAGTTTAATGAATAAATCAATAATAAATGAATAAAAATCAAAAGTGATCTTGATTCTGCCACATCAATGTAATTTTATTATTTTAATGATTGAAACTATCCACTTAAAAAATAAACAAACAAACTCAAAATGTCCATGTATCTCATATGTATCTTGCAATTTTATTATTTAAATATATGTCATATAAAAAAATTAACTATTTTTATATAATAGATAGATAATGCCAAGATATTTACAATATCATATATAATATTAAATAATCACAAGACTACTTTTATATATTAAGGAATGATTTTTATAACACTCTTTTCATATTCTTCAAGAATATCAACTATTTAAAATTAATAATTTTTTATTTTATTACTTAAATGATTATAAGATAATTTGTTGAATAAAAGATTTTTTTTCTTGTCACCCAAAAAAGGATTTTTTTCTATAACTAATTATTCTGTTTTTTTTTTTACAGGTATAACTCAAGATTCAAACAAAATCTTCGGATAAAATGGTAATATGTAAATTTCAACGATGATTAAATCATATATTTTTATTTACATCAGTTAGATGAAATTGCAAAATTAAAAATGTTTGGCCAAAAAATGGCTAAAAATACATATTCTAAACAAACGTATTTTTTTTGGGATGAAATGTAGAAATATCATTGAAGAAGGAAGCGATATTGATCAAATCCTAATGATAAATAATAGCAAACTGAACTCGAGATCAACATTCTTGACATACAATGAGCACCACATGAAACCATACTTGCGTGGAAGAAACCTGCAGCAAAGCATTAAAATTGAAATATATATCCTTCATTTTTATCAACAAAATTATATTATAAACAATAATAGGATTATATTGATGATGATATTGAAGTAGAAAAGAAAATATGATGATGATGATGGTTATAAAGCAAGGGAATGAGTATACTACCTTCATCAGATTTTGGGCCGACATGTAACATTATTGTGTAGAACTTTTTCGCATAACCACGAAAATATCTCTATAATCACATATTTTGAGACCCCTCCATGCATCATTGCATCATATTCATATAAAAAGTAAATAACTTTAGTATTACTAAAAAATCTTGAACCAAGATGTAATGGAAAAATACATCTGGGCGGGAGGCAGACGGAGAATAATAGAAATGCCTTAAATTTGATTTATGAATAGAGGATTGTCTATCAACCATAGAGATGGACTAAAACGAAAAAAAAAATTGCATCTTATATTTTGTAATAAGAATTGAATAATGAATAGACTGCAGTGCACAACCTTCGCATGGAATTCTCACAACAGACTGAGGGATGAATTCCCGATGACATATGAGATCTGCCTATGGTCATTCCCAGCTAAACATCAACCTGCAAATCCTTCCAAAAAAAAGAAAGTTTTAGGTAGGTCAACTTAAGATTTGCAGCCCGCTACCTCCCTAACACATAGGAGAGGCACGAATTTTGCAATCACATATTGATAAAAAAGAAGAGACGTTGGAAGCTTAAATGTCGATTATGTATGAAAAAAAATGACCAACCTTAAATGGCTTCTCAATAGACATCGATAGGGAGAATAAAGAGACGATTTCAACACCGAGTATGGAAGCAATAGAGAAATGTTTAATGGAAGGTGCACTAACAGTGACTTGAAAGCATATAGGAAATAAGAAATTAAATAAAAAACACTCAACAAAATGAACAATTTCATCAAATGGACGATGATTCAAATTATTGAATATTTTCCATGGTGAATTTCGAAGCTGACAGAGTTTTAGAAGGCGTTATCCTATTATCTTTTAGTTCCATGTAAGATTGTTGTATCCTTGGTTGTTTGGAAGTTCAAGATCCCATGTTAGGTTTGACAATTAAAAACAAGTAGATTACGATGCCCAAGTACGTAAGTTTTTTTATTTTCTAGCATCCTACTCCTATATTTTCATGTTTTAGTATGATACTAGCATAGGAAATGTAGGCATATAAGATACTGGGTCTTATAGATAGTGTTCTGGAAGTATTGGTAAACCCAACACTTCTATATAATAAAAGAATGTGCATGTCTAACTAGTCTTTGTTGTACATTCTAGTACTGGGGTGTGGTCTGCAAATTAAAAATGAATTGAGCATAATTTTTGCTACTGTTGTGTTTTTTCTGTTTATATGCTGTTTTTCTTACTAAACTTTGATTCATAAATCAGGATTTAGAGGCTGAAAATGCAAAGTAGTTGTCTCAGCTCACAAATTGTAGCAATCACGAGGTTAACTAATGTTTTTTTAAAACGTTCCTAGCATTGTGAGGTTTATGTTCCATCTCAAATTTTCAGCTAGGAAAAATCTACTCAGGAGAAAAAAAGATAATCAAAGGTTTCTGCTGCATGATTCAAGGATATTAAATTGTGATGCAGATCGATAAGAAATTACATGACTCTGATGAGAAAAGCATGAAATCAAAAAAAGGAAGCACAAACAAAAGAGAAGACAGAAAAAAAGCCAGTATTTTTTTTCTCTCATTGATATTTTGGGATGTTTAGCTTTGATGATATGATTGCCATTGTAAACATAATAGTACCTAGTATACTGACCGGACACTTGAGCATATGATGCAAAATATTGAAGTAGAAAGCATGGTCATGGAATCTGGAAAGGATTGTGGAATGAATTATATGGATTCTTTTTTCCATATTCTTTATTGTTAAAATACTTGTGAGATTGATGAGAATCAATTTGCATCAAATATTTGGAAATCAGAATGCTTATTCTTTCTGCTTAATTTCTTGGCTGAGTCTAAGGTTAACGATAATGGGTTCCTGAGTGAAAACTCTGTAAGGGGCTGTGATAGGAAGTTTGTTATTCCTTGAAACAGTACTGATACTTTGTTAACTATGGAATAATATAGGGCTTACACATTATGGCATGTCTTGTGAGAGCAAGTGCCTTGGCTGTGTCTATGTTCAATGGGAATTTAAGTCTTCCGACTTTATTTTTGTGCTATTGTGATTTTTTTTATGATATAAAACTAATGCCTCTTCTTCCAATTGTTTGCTCTGCATGGTTCTTTTCTTCATATATATTGTTGTGCCATACTAATTGCATGGGGTCTCTTGCGTGTTGAATTGATAAATAAACTAGTTGAGAGAACAATGATTATACAGTGTTTTATGAAGAAATGAAAGAATTTTCTGTGCCATTTTGAAAATTCAAATGCAGCTAAATTATCATAATTTGAATCCTTCATCTCCCTCTTTCGTTTCTTCTATTTATCGTGCTGTGGGTACATTATAGTATTAGTGTAATATTCCTATTTTTATGAGATGTTATAAAATGAATAAAAAATGAGAAATGAAGTGAGATGAGAAGGCTATATAGAATTTGACCTCACAAGGAATTAATTTCTCATCTAATTTTCTGAAAAAGTTATGTTTGATCCATAATTTGAATTAATTTTCTATAAGGTCCTTAGCAGAAATTAATTCCAGAACTTATCCCGGAAAATATACAATATACCGCTTGAATGAAAGTCTGCTCCAAGCTGAGCACAATGGTATAAGTATTACATTCTCGGGAGGTCCATGTTAAGAGATAGATCAATTTGAAGTTATTGTGAATAGTGTAAAAAAGAAATAATAAAAAATTAGTCTTTGGGTAAAATTACAAGAAAATGCCCAAAAAAAATAAATAATTACATTTTTACCCGATTTAGGGGCAAAATGGTTATTTCCCAAATTAAAAATAAAATGTGAATAATATATTTAAGGTCCAAAAATAAAAAAATTAATATCGTAAAATACAAAAGAAATTGTATTAGTCCTTCCTAGAAGCTTTGGTGGATTTACGTTCCTTCTCCTCCCAAGTTGAACTTAAAGCTGTAAGGATGCTAGGGATTTAGATTCCGATGATTGTAATTTCATGTTGATTCTTTTTTGGATGTTGACGTTCTTTTTCTCACTGAAATTACATGTAGTACGTTTGTTATCTCCTAGGAGGCTTAAAATCATGATGATGTATGGGGCAAAGGGACCTGGTAAGCATATTCACTGTTCCTGAAACTTTTGTTTACTCTTTTTAGTGTTATTTATATATGCAGCAGCAAGATTAGAGGAGAAGAGCATAAATGAATGCACGTCAAATGCTGCAGATGTTCTTACAACAAAATGGTTTTCCTGATCTTCTATTTTATCACTGCCTCAAATGCTGCAAATAGTATATATTTCTTGAATGTCTGCTGGATTTTGGAAATGGATATTATGATAAGTAGGGTGAATTTTAAAGCTTTTATTTTGGCTCTAATAGAGAGTAGGATAGGAAGTTTACATTAAAAGAGGTAATGAAGGATTGAAGTGACTAATGAAATAAGTCAGTCAAAATACTATATGCTATTCATAAGCTCTATTAATTAATTTATTAGCACGGGATCATTATTTGTGTGTTTATTCCTTGGGTTTTACTTGAATACAATAAGAAAATTATTTTTTCAAATTAAGCTTCTAGTTGCCATTCAGGTAATGATCCTGAATTTGAAATTTGATGCGTTTATACGTTTGAACTTTGCAGTAAATATTATAATGTTTCTTGCTTGATGCAGGTACTAGAGAAATGCATGTTAATGCAGCTTTGATGGATGAGGCTAATAGAAGCACTGTGGTATGTATCCGTTTCTTAATCTGTATAGATTAATAACGTGTTTTTTAAGTGAAACTATGTGCTCAAAATGACTGCCTCAAGAGATCTAGCTTTGGTAATTTGCTAATGTATAAATACACTATTCCTATGAACAAGTAATTTGTTTGTTGGGAATTCAATGAAGCTGGTATCTGACAAGCAATTTTTTCCTTCATCTTTTGCAGATTCATCATTTTTCTCCAATATAGCCTTTGGAGTTTGATCCAGCACCTTGTAAAATATCTTTTTCTTTCTATGTCATGATTTGATGCTATGTGTAACCTTGCCCTACTCACATATTATAAAGAAAAGGAGCAAAAACATCTCTTATTAATAATTACTTCTGTGCAGTTAAGGAATAATCCTGCAGCATTGCTCGCATTATCATGGTATTGTGCGGTTAAGGAATAAATATCATATTCCTTGGACGTTCCAAATATCCATACAACAATTGTGAACTTGGTTGTCCTGGAGTTAATCATGATTTAGAATACTTGGCCCCTTTGTTGTTGTCTCTCTACGTCATGTAGTTTCATTTCATATATAGGTAAAATAAGGACAAAAGTTAGGTGAGGTGAAAATTCCAAAAGGAGTACATGATGTAAATTGTAATATGTGGAATGAGGCTTGTCCAACTCCAAACTTGTGCTTGGGAGGGAATTAAAAGGAGTTTCTTATACGTTAGGCTATAATGATCCTTAAGGGCCTGCCGTTGTGTTACAAATCAAAGGCATGGCATCCTATAATGATCGATAATGTCTTGTAAATGAACTTTAGTGATCTTCTCTTTTCATCCAGGCAAAAAAAAAAAATCTTCTCTTTTCATCATCAACTTCAAGTAACTAATTACCTCTCCCCCTTAATGTGAAAAGCATTTTAACGTCACCATAATACAAAATTCTCTCTACAACAACAACAATATTAGTCTTATCCCACTATATGAGGTCAGCTATATAGATCATACGACGCCAATGGGTTCTATCAAACACTATCTCAGATAAATCATTTCTTGAAAGGTCATTCTTTATAACTTCTCTTAGAATCCTTTTTTGTCTTTCTCTACGCCTTTTGATAAGGCTCTAAACCATTTGATTAACTTTCCTCACTGGCTCCTCTCATCCTCTTTTTTGTACATACATAAACCACCTTAAACGATTTTTCACCATTTTCTTCTCGATATGTGCTACTTCAACTTTCTTTCATATACACTCATTTCATATCTTACCCAATTTTGTATGGCCACATATCCATCTTAACATTCTCATCTTTGCTATTTTCATCTTATGCTCTTGTTGTCCTTTCAAAGCTCAACATTCACTACCATATAACATCGTTGGCTTTATAGTTGTTTGATAAAATTTTCCTTTAAGCTTAGTAGGTATCTTGTGGTCACAAATAACTCCTTATACTTTCCTCCATTTTAACCACCCAGCTTATATTCTATGCATAACATCCTTATTAATTTCACCATCACTATGTAAAATCAACCCCAAATATCTAAACTTTGACACTTCTAGAATGGTTTGCTCTCCAATTTTTACCTCTGAATCATTTCTAATTGGCCTTTTATTAAATTTACAATGCATATATTCTATTTTGCTTCTACTCAAGCGAAACCTTTCGATTCCAAAGTGTGTCTACATAACGCAAGTTTAGAGTTGACCTCTTTTCTTGAGTCCTCAATTAAAACTGTATCATCCATGAAGAGTTATACTTTGGAATTTCTTTCTGTATATATTCTATTGGAATGTCCAAAACAAGATCAAACAGGTATAGACTCAAGGAAGATCCTTGATGTAAGCCTATCGTTATAAGAAAGTCCTTTGTTACACCTCCAGGAGTTTTCACACTTGTTGTTATCCTCTCATACATATCCTTTATGGCTTGAATATAAGCACACAGACACATTTCTTCTTCATTGCTTTCCACAAAACATCTCTTGGAACTTATCATATGCTTTTTCCACATCAATGAAAACCATATGCAGGTCTCTTTCTTTACTCCAATATCTTTCAATCAAACCCCTTAACAAATAAATAGCATCTGTTATAGACCGTCCTGGTAAAAATCCAAATTGATCTTTTGAAATACGAGACTCTTTTTTGAGTCTATGCTTAATCACTCTTTCCCAAAGTTTTATAGTATAACACATGAGTTTTATCCCCTGATAATTTGCACAATTTTGAATATCCCCTTTGTTCTTGTATATAGGCACTAGAGTGCTCTTTCTCTATTCCTCTGTCATTTTTTTGGACCTTAAAATCTCGTTAAATAACTTAGTAAGTCACAAAACCCACTTCTCTCCTAAGAACTTTCAAACTGCGATAGGAATACCATTGGGACTAATAGCTTTACCATTATCTATTCTCTTAAGAGCTTCTTTTACCTTTTCAACCCGAATCCTACAATAAAAGTTCAAATTGAGATAATCTTCATGAGTTGTTAATCCTTTAGTATCAATAGTCATACTCAATCTATTATTGAAAAGCTTATAAAAGTAGATCTCCCATCTTTCTTTGATATCATCATTTGTAACTAAAAATTTTCCTTCCTCATCTTTAATGCACCTTACTTGATCCAAATCTCTTGACATTCTTTTCCTTCTCTTAGCAATTTTGTAAATCTTAAGTTCACTATTCTTCATTCCTAAATCCTAGTAGAATTGTTCAAAAGCTTCAGATATAGTATCGCTCACTGCTTTCTTAGTCTCCTTTTTAGCCAACCGATAATATTTCCAATTTTCATCATTATTGCACAAATGCAAGGCTTTGAAACACTCTTTCTTATGTTTGACCTTCTCCTACACACTCTTATTCCACCACCAAGATTCTTTATCTTTAAGTCCAAAGCCTTTGGATTCACCCAATATTACTTTAGCGAAATCCTTGATCCTTTTAGTCATCTTATCCCACAAGATATTAACACTTCCTTGCAAGTCCTTATTACCTTCCTTCATAACTTTTCTTGTAAATGTCACTTGTTTCTCACCTTTTAGTTTCCACCACTGATAGAGGATGGCTTGGACAAATTCAAGAACATGGGAGGAGGCCTTATCACTTAAAAAGATTCAAGCCCAAGATAAGCCCATTGGAAGAGATTACTTAAAAGATCATGTGCTTCATTAAAATAGCATGTGACTTAAGCATTATTGGGCTTAATTAATGTTAATTTCGTTTTTATTAATTATGGGCTGAACTTTGTTAATTAATAAAGCCCAATTAGTTAATTAGTAGTCTTTTTGATAGCCCATCTTGTAAATAAACATGTCATGTGCCAAACATGTGACTTCATTAATGTGGTGGCATGTTTATAAGGGCTTAAACATTATTTTTATTATTTTCTTATGAATTTTCGTTATTTTATTTTAGGATTTTATTTTATTAGTTTCCTAGGTCCAATAGGAGTGTTGTTTGGGCCTAAAGTCTCCTAATCCTATTAGGATTACTTAAGCCCAAATTAATTAGGGTTTCTAGGCTTATTAGGTTAGATTTTACCTTGCCTATTTAAGGCTAACTTTCATGTACGTTTTTAAAAAGATTTGAATGATTAAAGTTTCATACTTTTGTGAGTTTCCTCTTGCGATTCTTTGAGTGTTAGAGAGAATACTATCACTTATCAAGGAATTGGTCAATCCTTGTGGCGTCACCGGAACTAGGGTTCAAGAGAACGGTTCTCTTGGGTTCTAATTCACTAAGACCAACATATCTTTTGTGTTTTCTTCTTACTGTTTCTATTTCTCAGTTTTTCGTATTCCTTGAAATTGCAACGATCCGAGTGTCTTACATATCAAAGTGGGTTCTTTGGACGGGTTACATAAGGGTTCACTTATCATTTGGTATCAGAGCTTAAGTTTGCAAATCAAGGTGTGTCCTTTATTTTATTTCTTTCCTTGTTTCATTCCATCTTCGTTACTTCCATAAAAAATTCGGTACTGTTCATCCGTACGACGTGTCACTGTTCACCGACACTGTTGGCACTATTTATCGCGCTATTCCGGTACTGTTTGCACTGTTTCCGGTCACTGTGATAGAGTAAGAGTTGCTATTTTTTAAGCCCAGTTATTTAGTTCAAGTTACAGCCCAAAAGGAGCCCAAAGGCGTGATAATGCTCTTATCCATACGAGGTCCAGATCCAAACCCAAAAGGAGCCCATTTGGAAGAGCTAACTTGAAGACATCATGTGCTCTACATGTGACCATGAATAGTGACGTTTTTAATATGATTTTATTAGGAATTTTCGTTTATTTAATTTAATATCCAGAAATAAGTCCTATGGTCAAAGATTGTGTCTTGGATATTAAGTTTTAATTGTTTCCTAATTTTTAAATATTAGAATCTAGGATTTTCTTTTCTTTTCAGCAAAAAGGTGCCACCTTTAGGAGTGATTTACAAGAATATTTTATTTCCTTTTTTATTTAGATTGTGGTGCCTTCTTTAGGATTAGATCTGATTTTTATTATAATTTTCGTTTTTATTTTAGCCTAGGGTTTTGGTTGCCTTATTCCTTTTATATAAGGAGCCACTTATGTACTTTTGAAAAAAGACAGATTAATGAGAATGAATTTTTAGAACTTATGTTCTTTTCTTGTGAGCTTTCTCTTGTATCCCTTGTGTTCTTGAGAGAATTCTTAGACTTATCAAAGGAGTGGTTTTCCTTTGTGGCGTCCCAAGGCTAGGGTTCTAAGAGACAGGTTCTCTTAGGGTCTTATCTCATTGACCAACATATCTTTCCTATTTTCTTGTCATTTTCGTTCATAATTATTATCCTATTTTTCTAGTTTAACGTATTCATCTATCTTGTGTTTTCTTGTTATTTCGTGTGTTCTATTTGATTCTAGCACGATCCGTGGTTCATTCCGAGTCATTGGAGGTTCAATCGGATAAGTTCCGCTTGGGTCTTTCATCATTTGGTATCAGAGCTTAGGTTTGCTGGCTTCAAGGTTTGTGCTTTTCCCTTCTTGTTCTTTGTCACGTCCCTCTATCCATATTTCCATCTTGTGTTTCAAATCTGTCCCTTGTTCTTCTTTGTGGCTTGATTCTATCTTTCTAATCTCTCAAAGTGTGTGGCTTTTCCATCAATTTCTTGTCTTGCCATCTTTGTTGTTTCTTCCCTTTTGTGACTTGTTCTTCTTTCTTTCTTCTTGATCTTCTATTTTTGTATTGTGTAAAATTAAAAAAAAAATTCGAATTTCTTTTTTTGGCTCAAATTATTAGTTTTCTGTCTTGTGTCAAGTGTTGCCCAGAAAAATTGAAAAAAAAAAAGAAAAAAAAAATTCGTGCAAAAAAAAAAAAGAGAAGAAATTGAGTGGCTGCAAAAAAAAAAAAGCAATAGTCATAGCAAAAAAAAAAATAGACAAAACAAAAAAAAGAAAAGAAAAGTCAAAATTGTTCTTGGGTATAGATTTCTTTCTCAATCAATTTAGTTTCCTATTTTGAATGATTGGAATGCAAGTTGAAGAAAGTTGCCTATTTTGAGGTTCTTGGCCTCCAAGTCACAAAAAGCTTCCTAATTACGTAAATTTGGATGGTAAGATTTTGATTTTTTGCCACTTTCCAAATCTTTTCAGATTCTAGTTTCCTAATCTTGTCATATCCTTTCTTTCCTAATTTCTCTTTGTGCTGAATCATTAGTTTCCTATTTTCTTCCTTGATTCTATTTTCCTATTTTCTTCCTTTCTTAGTTTCCTAAATTGTTGTTGGTGTCTATCTTGCTTTATTTTTTTATTTTGTCCAGATTTTGTGCTTTCCTTTCCTTCCATAATTGTCATGCCACTTTCCCAAATTCATCACCAACATTTTCCTTCCTTTTCTTTCCATAAAAACATGTTGCACATATAAACTTTCTATTGGTCAATATTTGTGCACGTTTTTCCCTTCTTGAATACTACACCCTCTTAGTGATCAAAATTGGTGCACATTAACCTTCTTGATTGTTGGTCCAAAATTTGATTCTTTGAGGACTTTGAATTTTGGAACTTTAGTTTTGTGATTGCCACTTCA
This sequence comes from Adenanthera pavonina, assembly GCA_026686845.1. Lineage (NCBI taxonomy): Eukaryota > Viridiplantae > Streptophyta > Magnoliopsida > Fabales > Fabaceae > Adenanthera > Adenanthera pavonina. The sequence goes on from JAIVEN010000019.1 coordinate 416,069, forward strand.
TACATACTTCTTCTTTTGATTTGTTCGAATTTGATTAAGAACACTATAGGGTGCTAAAGTTGAGTGGTAAAAGGCAAGAGTGTTTTACATTATTGAAAAAGCCAATCTTTTTGTGAAACATGAGTGCTAATAAATTTTTTGAGTGGAAACACGTCAGAGAGTGATTTGTAAGGTCCATATTTCTTTCATCTTTGTTTTTACTCACATTTCAAGTTTTAAGTATGGCTAGAAAAGAAAGTGCAATTCATTTTAAAGCTCTAGTGAAAGTTTTCAATGATCAAATGAATGAGTTGAATGCTAAATTGGATAGCATGGAGTCTTGCTCCAAATCCCAAAGTAGGCATGATCAAGCAATTATTAAAGAAGTCCATCCTAAAAGAGGCAAGCAAATTTCTTCTTTTAAGGATATTAAATCAAAGATCCCATTGTTCCATGGTGAGAAAGATGTTGATGTTTACTTGGAATGGGAAAGAAAACTTGATCAAGCATTTGAATGTTGTAACTACTCTGAGCTGGAAAAGATGCAATGTGTATACCTTAGATTTAGTAAAAATGTTGCTGGTTGGTGGAAACGGATGGAGTGCCGACGCACTATTAAAGGAGAGCCTTCTATTTTAACATGGAGTGAGATGAAAACGGTCATGAGAAAAAAGTTTGCATCATCTCATTTACATGAGCACCCTCCTGGAGCCAAGATTATTGATAAACATTGCAAAGAAGTTCAAGTTCTTTTAGCTCAAGATTCATGTGATTCCCTCTTGGGGAAAGAAGATCGTGTGGAAGGTATGTCTTATACTCAAACCTCTAATGATGATATCTCTTGTGTTAGCGTAGATGATTTAAGATGTGCTGAACTTGAGAATCCCAATGAATTTAATGATGTTGATTGTGTTAATGGGATTGATCATGATAGTTTGCTGAATCTTGAGAAAATTGAGCTAGATGTTGTTAGTATTGCATTAGATAGCTTTGATTCTAGTTGTGCTTTTAATAAGAATATTGAAAATCTTGATGTAGCACAATTGGAAAACAATGAAGTTGCTTGTGCTTATAAGATTAATAGCCATGATTGTGTGCAATTTTTAGATGAATATAATGCTTTACATGTTGCTCATGATTTGATTGAAAATTCTTTGGATAGTAGCATGCTAAATCCTAATAGTGCTGATGATGTGATTTCATTGGAAATTGGTTACATTGATGAGATTGAGCATGTTGACATGGTGATTGGTGATTTTAATGGGCATGTTAAAAACTGTTCTTGTGTTTTGGATGAAGCCCATGAATCGTTGCCATATAATCAATTGTGTGAAAGTCATGAGCACTTGAAGAGTGAGCAAGAATGGGAAACTAAGAGTGGTAGAAATGAGAGTAATAATAGAGGAAATGTCCAGAAAATTGTTGTGAGTGGAAAAAGAGTGCGTGAAAGGAAGATTGAGAGAAGAGTGAAAAAGAGAAAGAAAAAGAGGAAAAAGAGAAAAGAAAAAGAGAGTTTGAGGAAGATTGAGAGTGAAAGTGAGCTTAAAGTAGTTTGTACAAAGCTCTTTTCTTCTTCACCTTATCTTTCTTATGTGTCTTCTTTGTATTTTCTTCTTCCTTCTCATTATGTTTCTGATTTTTTTGAATTATGTCACTTATCTTTGTTACATGAGTCCATATTGCATGATTCCCTTGTGAAAGAGATGCATTGTGATAAATTAGTGTCATATTCACCCATCATTGCTACATCCTCTATTCCATCTCATGGTCATTGTGTTTTGTTTCCTTTGGTTATTTCTTCTCCATCTTTGCTCTATCATTGTACATCATCTTTATGTGTCAAATCTATCCAGATTTTGAATTTAAAGAATTATGTCCAAAACTGTCTAGATTTCTTCCCACATAATCACTGTACCACCTTAGTCCCTTTTGAGTCTTTTTGTGTCATGTTTTGTTCTAATTTTGTCATTCATCTTTTCCTTAACCCTTTGGTTTCATTTGAGTCTAGTTGTGTCGAGTTTGTGTCTAGTTCTTTATGGCAGGATATTGGTGAAAATGATATGAAGAAAGATTCCAGATTTTCTTCACTAATGCTTGAAAATAAGATTTTCGACCCTGGAGCAATGTTATGGTTGCAAAGGCTTTGACAAACATTTAAAACAAATTTGCAGCAAAGGGAGACTGATTTCCTTCAAGTTCATGGATGGATTAAAATAAAAAAATGCATCAACTAAGCCTGAAAGGTAAGTATATTTATTATTATCTATTTGATGCTTTTAATTGTTCCCTTTCTTTCCATGTAGATTATGAAGATTCGAGGACGAATCCTTTCGAGGAGGGAGGGAATGATAGAGTAAGAGTTGCTATTTTTTAAGCCCAGTTATTTAGTTCAAGTTACAGCCCAAAAGGAGCCCAAAGGCGTGATAATGCTCTTATCCATACAAGGTCCAGATCCAAACCCAAAAGGAGCCCATTTGGAAGAGCTAACTTGAAGACATCATGTGCTCTACATGTGACCATGAATAGTGACGTTTTTAATATGATTTTATTAGGAATTTTCGTTTATTTAATTTAATATCCAGAAATAAGTCCTATGGTCAAAGATTGTGTCTTGGATATTAAGTTTTAATTGTTTCCTAATTTTTAAATATTAGAATCTAGGATTTTCTTTTCTTTTCAGCAAAAAGGTGCCACCTTTAGGAGTGATTTACAAGAATATTTTGTTTCCTTTTTTATTTAGATTGTGGTGCCTTCTTTAGGATTAGATCTGATTTTTATTATAATTTTCGTTTTTATTTTAGCCTAGGGTTTTGGTTGCCTTATTCCTTTTATATAAGGAGCCACTTATGTACTTTTAAAAAAAGACAGATTAATGAGAATGAATTTTTAGAACTTATGTTCTTTTCTTGTGAGCTTTCTCTTGTATCCCTTGTGTTCTTGAGAGAATTCTTAGACTTATCAAAGGAGTGGTTTTCCTTTGTGGCGTCCCAAGGCTAGGGTTCTAAGAGACAGGTTCTCTTAGGGTCTTATCTCATTGACCAACATATCTTTCCTATTTTCTTGTCATTTTTGTTCATAATTATTATCCTATTTTTCTAGTTTAACGTATTCATCTATCTTGTGTTTTCTTGTTATTTCGTGTGTTCTATTTGATTCTAGCACGATCCGTGGTTCATTCCGAGTCATTGGAGGTTCAATCGGATGAGTTCCGCTTGGGTCTTTCATCACACTGTTCACCGCACTGTTCCCCCCGGTACTGTTCATCCGTATTGACCGCTGATTTGTTTCTGTTAATCTCTATAAAAAAAATTATTTGCTACAAAAAATTAGCAGCAAAAAAAGAAATTAAAAAAAAAGTAATTGATTGCTGCAAAAAAAAAAAAGAGAGTAGTAAAAAAAATATATATATATATATATAGCAAAAAAAAAAAGAGAGTAGTAAAAAAAAAAATTTTCATCCTTCTTTATTCTATTTGCTTCTATTATTCTTTGATTTCCAGCACCTAAATTTATTTCCTCTTGTTAGAAATTTCAGTTCCTTTGTGCTCATTTTGTGTTGGTTATTATTTAATTAAATTAAATCTTTGAGAACTTCAATTTTGAACTTTTGTTTTCTGTGATTGCCACTTCTTTAAAAACTGATTTCCTTTTGATTGAAGTTGTGGTTTTAATTTAGCACTCTCATAAGAAAGCAAGTTTTGAGTGGAAAAAGGCAAGAGAGAAATTGCATCATATTTGAAAAAGCCTTAATTTAGTGTGAAACACGAGTGCATTTACATTATTTTGAGTGAAACACGTGAGGGAGTGGTGAGGTCCATTTTCTCCTTTATTTTCACTAACATTTCAGATTATAAATATGACTGTTGGAGAAGTTGATTTTAAAGCCTTATTAAGGACTATTAATGATCAAATTGAGGAAGTAAATGCAAAATTGGATCGCTTGGAGTTTCCTTCTAAAACCAAAATAAGGCGTAATCCAAAGGTTCCTGCTCACATGGATGTTCTTAGCAAGATCAAATCGAAGATCCCACTATTTCATGATGAGAAAAATCCTGATGTTTACTTGGATTGGGAAAGAAAACTTGAACAAGTCTTCGCAAGTTGCAACTACTCCGAAATAGAGAATGCACAATGACCTTCGATTGGGTAAAAAGGTTGCTGCTTGGTGGAAACGGATGGAAACTAGACGAGCTACGAATGGAGAACCTTCCATTATAACATGGAATGAAATGAGAGCAGTCTTGAGGCAAAAATACATGCCATCCAAAGCTAAGAGTGTGATTGAACATTCTAAGGAGATACAAGTGCCCATGGTTCAAGATTCATATGATTCCCAACTAGAGAAAGTCAATCAAGTGTGTGAACAAGTTGCTACATTGACAAATGTTGTGACAAGAGAGTTAACTATGCTTAAAGGTATGTCTAATTCTCAAATCTCTTGTGATGATACCTCTTGTATTGAAGTAGATGATTTATGATGTATTAGTCGCAGTAAGTTGAATCATGTTGATGATATTTCTTATATTGGATCAATTAAATTGGAAATTAAATCTAAATGTGTTGATCATAAGAAGTCCATTGAATTGATTGAACATGATGTTTTGCTAGATCTTGAAGAGAAAATTGTGCTAGATGTTATTAGCAATGATAGCTTTGTTGAGTCTAGTTGTGCTGCAAATGTAGTACAATTAGAAAGTGATTTTCATGATGTTGAGATTAACCCTGATTGTGAGCAACTTTTATATGAGAATCATGATTTACATGTTGCTAATGATTTGATTGAAATTTCTTTGGATAGTAGCATGCTAATTCCAAGTAGTCCTAATGATGTGATTTCATTGAAAGTTGATTCTTATGATTACAATGGTGAGATTGAGCATAATGACATGGTGATTGAAGATTTTGATCGTGTTGATTTTCATGGGCATGTTAAAAATTGTTCTTGTGTTTCCGATAAAGCCCATAAACCATTGTCATGTATTCATTTGTGTGAAAATCATGAGAACTTGAAGAGTGAGCTAGAGTGGAAAAATGAGAGTGGTAGAAATGAGAGAAGAAAAGAGAGATTTAAGAGAGAAAGTGTCCAGAAAAATGAAAAGAATGCAAAAAGAGTAAGAGAGAAAAGAGTGAAAAAGAGGAAGAAAAAGAGGAAAAAGAGAAAAGAAAATGAGAGTTTGAGGAAGAATAAGAGTGAAAGTGAGCTTAAAGTAATTTGTACAAAACTCTTTCCTTCTTCATCTCATCTTTCGTATGTGTCTTCATTGTGTTTTCTTCTTCCTTCTCATTATGTTTCTAATTTCTTTAAATTATGCCATCCATCATTATTGCATGAGTCCGCAATTTCTTTTGAGTCCAAATTGCATGAGACAATAATGAGTCCATTAGTTACTTTTGTGCCTTCTTTCTCTAGTTTATCCTTCTATGTCATTCCATTTCACCTTCATGAGTCTTTTGTGTTCCATTTTCTATTCAACTCATTCTCTTCTTCTTATTCTATGTTAGTATGTGTCCCTTTAATCATTACATCTCCATCTTTGTTTTATCATTGTGCATCATTAATGTTGTCAAAATCTTTTCAGGTTTTGCATTTATTGCATTATGTTCAAATCTGTCCATATTTTGTCTTCCTTAGTTTTTCTAATACTTTGGTTTTAATTGAGTCTTCTTGTGTGCCATTTTGTCCCTATCTGTTTCCTGATGTGTCCCTTAACATTTTGGTCCCATTTAAGTATTCTTGTGTCGAGTTTGTGTCTAGCTATTTACTGCAGATCATTGGTGTATATGCTATGAAGAAAAGTTCAATTTCTCATCCTCCAATACTTGAAGATAGCTCTTATGAAATTCAAATTAAAGGTGTGAAGGTTTCTGATATTGGAACAATGTTCTGGTTCAAAAAGCCAGGGACGAATGTTTTCCTTCACATTCATGCAAGGAATAAAGCACAGATGCATCAATCAAGCTTAAAAGGTAAGTATACTCCACATAATTTATTTGATGCGTTTAATCGTTCCCTTTCTTTCCATGTAGATTATGGAGATTCGAGGATGAATCTTTTCAAAGAGGGAGGGAATGATAGAGGATGGATTGGACAAATTCAAGAACATGGGAGGAGGCCTTATCACTTAGAAAGATTCAAGCCCAAGATAAGCCCATTGGAAGAGATTACTTAAAAGATTATGTGCTTCATTAAAATAGCATGTGACTTAAGCATTATTGGGCTTAATTAATGTTAATTTCGTTTTTATTAATTATGGGCTGAACTTTGTTAATTAATAAAGCCCAATTAGTTAATTAGTAGTCTTTTTGATAGCCCATCTTGTAAATAAACATGTCATGTGCCAAACATGTGACTTCATTAATGTGGTGGCATGTTTATAAGGGCTTAAACATTATTTTTATTATTTTCTTATGAATTTTCGTTATTTTATTTTAGGATTTTATTTTATTAGTTTCCTAGGTCCAATAGGAGTGTTGTTTGGGCCTAAAGTCTCCTAATCCTATTAGGATTACTTAAGCCCAAATTAATTAAGGTTTCTAGGTTTATTAGGTTAAATTTTACCTTACCTATTTAAGGCTAACTTTCATGTACGTTTTTAAAAAGATTTGAATGATTAAAGTTTCATACTTTTGTGAGTTTCCTCTTGAGATTCGTTGAGTACTAGAGAGAATACTATGACTTATCAAGGAATTGATCAATCCTTGTGGCGTCACCGGAACTAGGGTTCAAGAGACCGGTTCTCTTGGGTTCTAATTCACTAAGACCAACATATCTTTTGTGTTTTCTTCTTACTGTTTCTATTTCTCAGTTTTTCGTATTCCTTGAAATTGCAACGATCCGAGTGTCTTACATATCAAAGTGGGTTCTTTGGACGGGTTCCATAAGGGTTCACTTATCAACCACTTAATCCTACGATTTAAGGCTTTTCGACTTTACAGTTTATAGTTTTTAACTAGCACATCAAGGACCAAGACCCTATGTTGTGAAGTTAAGCTCTTATTAGGGATTACTTTGCAGTCTTTACAAGCTCTTCTATCTGAGTTCCTTATAAAAAAGAAGTCAATTTGTGACCTTTGAACTCCACTCTTATATGTGATTAAACACTTCTCATACTTTTTGAAATAGGTGTTTACAATTGTGAGGTTATAAGCCATTGAAAAATCAAGAATGAAATGCCGCTTCTTATTTACTTCTCCAAAACCATAACCACCATGAGCTTCCATATATTGCGTTGTTTCTTTTCCTACATGACCATTAAGGTCTCCCCAATAAGGATCTTTTCCTCTTGTGGGATATCTCGAACCAAGCCCTCCAAATATTCTCAAAACTTTTCCTTCATCTGTGCTTCAGACCCTACTTAAGGTGCCTAAGCACTAATAATATTGAGAGTATCATGTACAATAGTCAATTTTAAGGATAAGATCTTATCTCCAATCCTTCTAACTCCTACCACATTCTTTTTCCAATCTTTGTTCACAATAATACCAACTCCATTCCTTACTCTAACATTCCCTATGATCCAAAGTTTAAAACCAGTAATGTATAACACCTTAGTCTTTTCTGCAACCCATTCAATTTCTTGAAAGCATAAGATGTTAATTCTCCATTGAACCTTGGTATCCGCCACTTCCATAGATTTACCTGTTAACATACCAATATTTCAAGAACTAAATCAAATCTTGCTCTCCTAAGCTAACTTCTTTACCCACATCCGTGCAGAATGATGTAGGAACCCTTGCTCATTTAACACTATACCCGGACACTGATGTAATGACTCTAGCTCATTTGACAATGCATTCGAGCCATACAGCGTGTTACTTCTGGGCAACGACCTAGCCTTAGCACATATACGTCTCTGATCCATGTCATAAAGATTCGATAAATTTTACATTGGCTGTCAAGGGCCTAACATAACCATCCTCCTTTATCCGGGTTTGGGACTAGCTATGACACTATATAGGCAAAGTTAATACAAAATTCTCTCTAAGCATCATTAATCTCAACATTAACATAGTACTAAAAATATTACATATTTTGAATATTTTTGTTAGAATAGCTGGGTTCTCAAGAGGGGGATGAATTAGAAAGTTCAAAATTTTTCTGTAAAAATATAAGTTTATAGTAAAAGCAAAAGTTTGCAAAAAAAAAAACTGATTGCAATGAAAATGAATGTAAATGCAAAATAAAGGAAGAAATGACTCAGAAATTTATGCTGGCTTGATCTAATCCATTTGACCTACATTTAATCCCTAAGCCACTGCTTGAGATTTTCACTATCTGCAAGAATTCAAAGGGCTCCTTGCAATGCCTCAATACAGACTTGTGCTATGTTCTTAAAACACTCAAAATTTACACTCAACACTTTTACAAGTGTTTCTCAATTCTCATTGTGACTCCCCTCACACAGAATCTTTTTTCTAGATGAAGAAAAGATTTTTATATAGAATAAATACTCTCTAGAATAGAGTGGATATGAAAGTTAAAGTGCAGTAAATGTTGTATGTGAGCTTTGACACAGAAATTTAGGATAGTAATTGCAAATATAAGCTCAAATTCATTTTTCACAACTTCAAATGAAGTTCTATTTATAGATTTATGACTTAACTAGTCATTAGACACAAAATCTAGCCGTTAGAAACTTTAACCAATAGTTACTCTGCAGAAATAGCCATTTACCAACCGCATTTAATGCATTTGACATGCCAAAATTTGAATTTTGGGATATAATAAATGAATTTCACAGAGACAAAGGTTAGTGCTCGTTTGGTTCAATTACAAGCTGGCCATGTAATGTAATGTAATGGAATGATGATTACATGTAAGTTTGTTTGGTATAATATTGGGGATATGGGGAAAAAATTTATTTTGTATATTTAATTAAATATGAATAAATATAAAATGACTAAAATGTGCCTAATTGTTAAGAAAAAGAAAACTCATATTCATATTTAGTCTTTTTATCTCTATTATATGCATGTAATGCTCAATGCTCAGCTTTTGGAGAGTGTTGCTGATTACATGAAGTGAGGTAATCAGGATTACACATGTAATCCTCATGCGTCCAACCAAACGCAACTAATCATGTAGTGTAAAGCCGATTACCATTACATGGCCTCCCTATAATCGAACCAAATGGGCTGTTAAGGATTTCAATATTGAACTTTAACATTCATCTATTCAAATTTGACATACGAATTTTGAGTTTGTTAAAGATATTTCATGTTAAAATATACGAATTTTTATATAAGAAGTGTAACTGATGAGTTTGAATGGTTATATCATATTTTCACACTGCACTCAAAATTCAAATTTTACAAGTTGAAATTCATCTGTCAAAGGCTTATTTAACATGGCATAAAAATTCTCCTCTATGAAATTCAAATGTTGAACAACAAAGTTCGTCTGTTAGAGGCATGCTTTAACCAGACTCACAAGTGTTGAATCAAGTGTTTTAAAAATATGATTTTATAATAATTCATGGAATATTTGAAAAGCACCTACTAACAGATGAACTTTAAAGTGTTAAAACTGATCTATTGCTTTAAAAATTCAAACTTTGGCTTTTGAAATTCAAATTTCGAATTGAAAATAAGATAGTCAGAAAAGAGATTCCTTTGACAGACGAACTTTAAGTGCAAAAATTCAAACTTTGGACTAAGTCTGATTAGAGTCTTCTCTGACAAACGAACTTTGGGTTTTGAAAATTCAAATATTTGAAAAACAAAATTTATGAAAAATGAAAAATTTGTCTGAGAATATGTCAAAGTTTATCTAAAAGTAAAGTTTAAAAAGAGTTCCAAGTTAGCTCACTGACAGACGAACTTTGATTTTGAAAATTTGAATTTTGAAAACAAAGCTTGCAAGTCTGTTATGATAATCTGTTGACATACAAATTTTAGTATTTAGAAATTTGAACTTTGAACTAAGTCTGATAAGAGCTTTCTCTGACAGACGAACTTTGGCTTTTAAAAATTTGAATTTCGAAAAGAAGAACTATTGTGCCTTATTGAGCTGCCCACTGACAGATGAATTTTGAGCACCAAAATTTGAACTTCAAATGCACTGTAGCAATATAGAACAATTGTTCACACTTACCAAAAAAACTTTAAACTTGAAAATCCGTATGTTCTAACATATAAACATTTTTCAAAGATGAAAATTTGATCTGTGCTTCATAACAGACGAACTTCGAAGTTTAACGTTAAATTCTTTAGCTTTCGGTCTTTGTGAAATTCATCTATTAACACACTAAAATTTGAACTTTGAATATCAGACGCATTAAATGCGATTGATGAATGGATAGTTTTTCAAAGTAATCATTGGGTAACGTCTCTAACAGTTAGATCTTGTCTCTAACGTACAGTTAAGACATAAATCTATAAATAGAACTTCATTTGAAGATGTGGGTAACGAGTTTACATTGTATATACATAAACACTGCCAAATTCTAAAGTCAAAGTCTCTTACTCTCACATACTTCATTCTATGTACTTCAACTTTCATATATATTCTAAATTAGAGAGTTCAATCATTATAATCAATTTTATCTTTATCTGGAAAAAAAGATTTTCTTATGAGAGAACATCACAAGGGATTTGGGAAGCACTTAACAAGAGTGCAAAGAGTGAGATTGTAAGCTCTAAGAACAGAGCATCAAGTTGTACTGAGGCAATTGCAAGAAGCCCACTAAATTCTTACTAGATAGTAGAAAATCTCAAGTGGTGGCTTGGGGACTAGACGTAGGTCAAGATAGACATAGCGAACCAGGATAAACATCTGTGTCTTTCCTTTTCTCTTACTGCTTTTACTTTGCTATTCATTTATACTTTGTTTTTATTGTCACTTTTGCTTTCATCACTCTCTTGACTTTTACAGAAAATTTTAATCGTCCCAATTCACCCCCCTCTTGGGAAGCCAGCATATCTAACAACAAGTTCCTATTTTGAAATTCGAATTTTGAAGTCCAAAGTTTGTTTGCCAGAGAAGGTGACTCTAAACTCTCTTTGAACTTAATCAACATTCAAATTTTGACTAAACTTCGTACGAATTTTACATATATTCACTAACAATGCTTAGCCCGAAATTCTTCTGTCAGGGATGAAACCTCTGTATATTCGAATTTTACCAAGCAAAGTTTAAATTTTGCACAAATTACACATGAGTCAATAGTGAAATTCATTTGTTAATCAGTATTTTTCAAATTTAACATATGCTAATGTAAGATAACTATGAAATCACTTGTTTAAATGTTGTGTCAACAAAAATGAGTAGGAATCAAAGTTTTTTATCCAGTGTACATAATGAGAAATCTTAACAACTAAATCTTTATACGTTCTTTATTGAATTTCTTCACAATACTCCTTTGATATTCTCCTTTCTAAGTTTTGGTCGTGTTAAATCATCAAAACTTCTAATTAAACAATTTCAACTCACTTGAAGATTTTTTTTTTTTTACAAAAATAATTTGAATTATTAACACACTAATTAGCGAAGACATAGAATAAAGTGAAAAAATATATATGTTGATTAAAATATTATATGTTTTAGCTTCTTTTTCCTTTTTGATGCATATATTTTCATTGATTTGGAAAAAGTCTATGATAGAGTGCCAAAATATATATTATAGAAAGCAATAGTGAAGAATGGTATTCCTATGACTTATATTCGAGACATAAGGGACATGCAAGAGGGGGTAACAATAAGTGTGAAAACTCCTAAAATTGAGATAAAGGACTTTCCTATAATGATATATTTACATTAAGCATTTTTTTTCAATCCACACTTGTTTGATCTAGTTTTTGATGTTCTAACAAAACATATACATTAGGAAATTTCAAAGTGTATGCTCTTCATGGATAATATAGTTTTAATTAAGGACTCAAGAGAAAAGATCAACTCTAAACTTGGGTTATGGAGACACACTTTGCAATCAAAAGGTTTTTGTTTGAGTAGAGTAAGATGGAAAATATGCATTACAAATTTAACAATAGGCTAGTTAGAAATAATTTAGAGGTAAAAATTGGAGAGCAAATCATTCCAGAAGTGTCAAAGTTTATATATTTGATGTCAATTTTACAAAGTGATGATGAAAATGATGGGGATGTTATGTATGAGATACAAGTTGGGCGGTTAAAGTGGAGAAAAGTATCAGAAGTTATTTGTGACCATAACATACCTACTAAGCTTAAGAAAAATTTTATCGAATAGTTATAAGGCCAGCGATATTATATGGTAGTGAATGTTGGGCTTTGAAAAGACAATAAGAGCATAAGATAGGAGTAGTAAGGATAAAAATATTAAGATGGATGTGTGGTCATATAAAATTGGATAAGATATGAAATAGTTGTATATAAAGGAAAGTTGGAGTAGCACTTATTAAGAAAAAAATGGTAAAAAATCGTTTAAGGTGATTTAGGTATATACAAAGAAGAGGACAAGAGGAACCAGTGAGAAGAGTTGATCAAATGGTTTGTAATCCTATCTAAAAGTGTAGAGGAAGACAAAAAATGACACTAAGGGAAGTTATAAAGAACGACGTCTTGATAAATGATTTATTTGAGGAGATGGTATTTGATAGAATCTATTAGTATCGTATGATCTATGTAGCCAACCTCACATTAGCGGGATAAGGTTAACGTTGTTAATGTTGTTGTTAGAGTAGTTGAAGAACTTGATTCAAGAGATTTAGAAGATAATCAATTAGAATATTAAAGAAACTCGTCTCTAGATCCCTAACTATAATGACACAGACAAGGTTGATTACTCTTCATGGTAAAATAAGAGAACATGATGATAAAAGGAAAAGAGAGAAATAGAAAATAAGAGAAAGACAAAGGAAGATATCAATAAATCCTTACTAAAAACAATTAATAATATTGTCACTCTTTCTCTAAAGAAAATGTAAGGCTTTATATAGGCAAAATATAAAAAACCTAATTCTAAAGCAACTATGACTGTTTAGGCTCAAGTAATTCTAATAGATCTAGAAAATTTAAAAGATATATTTTATTATAAAAAGATATAACAATAAAATGAAAGTTCAAACAAGAATAATAAAACTCATTTTAATATCAATACTATTAGATAACAGAAGATGCCTGAGTTATGGTTCAAAAGGAAGGCTTGAACAAATTCTAGAATATGACAAAAAAGTTTTATCACTTGGAAATATTGTCACACATGTTGGAACCCAATTATTTGACCAATTTTGTAGCCCAATTGAAGCTAAAGAGCATGAAGAGATTACAAGTTTCAGATCAGAGTCTAAGAGAAGCACGTTGGAGGATATTACTTAAATGATGATGTGCTTCATTAAAAGAGCATATGACTTAGGCATTAGTGGGCTTAATTTATTTTAATTTCATTTTTATTAATTATGGGCTAAACTTAAGTGATTAATAAAAACCAATTGATCAATTAGGAGTCTTTTTTATAGCCCACCTTATAAATAAGCATGTCATGTACAAAACATATCATCTCATTAATGCGGTTGCATATTCATAAGAGCTTAGATTTTATTTTTATTATTTTCTTTTGAATTTTCATTATTTATTTTTGGGGCTTTATTTTTACTAGTTTTCTTAGTTCAATAGGAGTGTTATTTAAACCCAAAGTCTCCCAATCCTATTAGGATTATTTGAACCCAAATTAATTAGGTTTTCTAAGCTCATTAGGTTAGATTTTACCTTGCCTATTTAAGGTTATCTTTTATGTGCATTTTTCAGAATTAGATAGATGAAAATTTCAGTTTTATGAGTTTTCCGCTTGTGTTTCTTTGAGTGCCAAAGAGAACACTCTTACTTATCAAGAAATTGGTCAATCCTTGTGGCATCACCAAAACTAGAGTTCAAGAGACTGGTTCTTTTAGGTTCTACTTCTCAAGACCAACATCTATCATTCTTATCTTCTCTATGTTTGCTTTCTTTTACTGCTATTTTTGTCCGTTTGTGTTCATTTTCTTTGCTATCTAGTATTTATATTTCTTGTTTCACAAATATCCGCTTATCATACGTATTAAAGTGGGTTCTTTGGATTAGTTCCATAAGGGTTCATCTATCATTAGATAATTTCCTTAAATTTAGAAAATATTGTTAACTTAAGAATCAAGGTTATCTAATAGATTTTGTTATTTATCCTAATTTAAATCTAATTAATATCTTTGCCCCCAAGAAAATATAAATTGGAAGCCAACAAAATATATAAGTAAACATAATTATCTAAACAAAAAGATCAAAAAATTCATTATAAGGAATTATGTTAATAGCATTTAGGAATTTTTGGGATGTCTCCTTGATTCCCATCAATTTTGTTTTTAAATCATGAAAAAAAAGTAGAAATTGTTGATCGATGATTTACAATATGACAAACATTAAAAAAAAAAGCTTTTTCTTTCATTTAATTCAATGTTCTTTTATTGAACACTTCATTCTAAAAGTTTTATATCATTGTCTCTTGAAAAAGTTGCATGAAACAATGAATGTTTCTATCTTCTGCGTATTTTTTCAACCTTTGATGAATAATTGACATTGCATATATATATATATATATATTATCTATTTATTAATAAGATTATAATATAGTTTGTAGATAGCTATGTCATTTAAGCATATTATCCTTGGTTAGATCTCCAATCATGTGTATAGAAAAGGCTTTATTGAAAAAAGTAAAACCTACTTCGGTAATCTCTATATATTAAAAGAGTTAGTTTTTTACTGTCGGTTGGGAGATACTCTTGATGCTCAGTAAAAAAAAAATACATTCTCTATTTATTTTTCTCATTATTTAAATTTAAATTTATCAATATGTACTAATGTTTATTTCACATAAACTGATATCAAGAAAAGGCTTAAGTATAATAATTTCTCCATTATTTTTCGTAACTTCATATATTTCCCTAGAATTTCAATTTTAAAGTATACTTTCATTGTCTTTTATTTTCATATTATAAAAAAATATATTTCATGATTTTCCTTGATTTTTTTGGTTAATATATCTAATGTACAAAAGAAATATACCTTGCACTTTCATAAACCAATGTTTGTGACTATTTTTTTCGGCATTCTCTCCCAAATATCACAAATGTATTATCTAATACTAAAATTAAATCAAATACATACTTATTTATTTGAATTTGATTCAAATAGCTTATTTAATTTAGTTATAAGCAATTTATTGCATATAATTTTGACGATTTATTTGAATATTATTAACTCTTGATGAGGAATGTCAAACAGAAAATACAACCTCTAATGTTTTGTATAAAGAATTATTTAACAACTTATGTAATTAGTTTTGGTATGTTGCTATTTATTTTAATTTAATAGTGTTTATTATATGTATAGGTCAGTGATTTATTTTAACACTTACAACTTTCTTAAAATTTTTCATGTAACACAATAATAAAGCATGATGATTATTCTTATTAATTAACTATTATGCATACCTATTTTCAATTTAAAAGATTTATATAACATGAAAATTAAACATAACAATTGACGTTATTATCTATTATGTATAACCACTTCTAATTTTTAAGAATACCCATGCATTGTATGGGTCACACACTATTTTTAAGATAACTAGTATGTGATCTGTGCTGATACATGGGACATTCTTTAAAATCAGAAATGGCCATACACAATAAATAATAACATCAATCTTTATGTTTAATCATCATATTACATTAATTTTTTCAAATTGACAATAGGTATGCATAATCATTGTTACAAAACCAATCATCATGTTGAATTACTATGGTACATCACTATATATAACATTAGAGGTTATATTTTTTTCCCTTACTTATTCATCAAGAATTAATATCTTCAAAACTTCTCAGGGAATTTCTCATGAAAGATCACTTAAAAGATGTTTCTCACGGATTTTTTCACTGAAATGCGATAGAGAGAAGAATATTTGAGAAAATCTGTCAGATTTTTTGCTCATTGTGGCGGGAAGTTGGCGCCAATGTTTCTCATGGAAGCAATCCGTGAGAACATATTATGAGAATGCTTGAAGAGGAAAAAAATAAAATAAAGTAATTACTGAATAAATCTTCTCATGGAAGTAAAGTCATGAGAATTTCTCTCAGCTAGCATATCCATGAGAATTTCTCACCGCTTGCCATCACGTGTGACATTTAGAGCTTTATTATTTTTTCATTTCACATTATATTTCTCACAGACACTTGGGTGTGAGAATTTCTCACAAAATAAAAGTTGTGAGAAAATTTTTGTATGAGTGCTTTCAATTTTTGTATATTGTATTTCTCATGGATATCATAGTGCGAGAAATTCTCATGGTGTTTGTGTTCATGAGAAGTTCTCATGGATGTAGGCTATGAGAAAACTTTATATATATATGTATATATATTGTATTTCTCATGGATATCACAGAATGAGAAATTCTCACGGTGTTTGTGTCCATGAGAAATTCTCATGGATGTAGGTCGTAAGAAATTTTTTTGCAATAAAAAATAATTAAAATTTCTATGAAGCTTGGATTCAAACCTTGTCTTAAATGAAAGGACCACTTTACCATAGAATCAATTAAAAAGAGGAAATTAGTGAGGAAGTTCCATTCCTCACTAACCGAGGAAATATGCAAGACTTCTTTTATTTCTCACTAAAAAATTATTTTTTATTAATTTTAATTGATTAAAAATTAACTTAAAGTAAACTTTTAGTTCTTTATTTTTGTAATAGATTTCATTTTAAAATAAAACCACCTAATAATTATTTCTTATAAGAAATTAAGAGCATGAAAGTACAATTTTTCTTTTGTATGTAATAAATCTACGTTTCTATTATAAGATGGTAATAACTTATTTTAAGGTTTTAAAATATTAAGAAACATGTCATAAAAAGTATTAATGAACAAAAAATGAATGGATAATTTTTAATAGTGGATTGGTGTTTCTTTTTATCGACATAGCTTTAAAAATAACAAAATAAGCATTTTCCATTAATTTGTTTAAAGTGTTAAGAATTAGAAAGATTTAATACATTTTTAAAGTTACAGGATTATAATCAAAGTTAAAGATAAAAATGAAACTCATTGTAAAATTAAAGGACTAAGAGTAGATTATAGCTCTAAAAATTATTTTTAAAAATAATTAAATTATGTAAAAAAAAATGCCCACACACATTCACCCTTGAATTAATTTTTTTTGGCAAGGAAACCCTAGAATGAAATTTTGAAGATCCGCGAAGATGAAATTTTTATAATTTTTATTTTGTCTAATGTTTTATTTTGATATAAATTTTCTCATGGGTAAGGACCATGAGAACTTCTCACGGGTACTTTTTCTATGAGAACATGTCCTTTGTGTTCACTTTATCTTGGTGTTTATTTAATATGTGTTTCTCACAGTTGGTAAGCTGTGAGAAGTTCTCACAGCTATTGTTCTGTGAGAAGTATAAAACTTATTTTTTAAGTTCTGTAATTTTTTACTTCTTTTCCTTATTCTCTAATTCATTAAAATTTATGCCTTCATTATTTCATGTTCCTTTATTTTTCTTCCAAGCTTCTCTTGCCCCTTTCCTAATTTTAGCTAACGAATTAGTTGAACATCCTTTATTTCCTATTGTTAATGATGAACTTACAATTAAAATTTTTTATACTTGCAAAAAAACCTAAAATCTATAATTATTAATAAGGAAACCTATAATTTTTTTTATAGTAAAGCTTTCATCACTATTTTTTTTAAATAATGAAACCTATAATTTTTTTATATTGAGGCCTTCATCACTATGTTTTAGTTTGTAATAAAATTGTTTTTTATAAAAAAAACACTTATAATTAAAAAAAAATTTATGTAGAAGCTTTTTTTATAATTTTTAATATTGGCAAGAAGAATAAAAAAAAAAGAATCCCAGATAAAGAAACCGCGAATGTGAAAAAAAAAAGCCGCGAAGCAAAATCTCTACCTCCTTCAAAATCCCTAATACTATCGACCTTACTAATATTGCTTTCCATGTTCTTCCGCCTAATCTCTGTCGCCCTTGCCTTTTCATCTTGCATTCTCATGTCTATCGTCTTCTCATATTTGTTGCCAACTGTGGGTTTTTGAGTTTCAATTTAATGGATCTCTAAACTTCATCTTCTCATCGCCCTATGCTCTGTGACTGAAGCTATCGATAAAGGTAATAATTGAAACTTTAATTGATATCTAGTTTCGGTGGCTTCATTTGATGTTGTTGCAGATTTTTGTTCATTTGGTGGGTCCCGTGTGCCATTTAATAAGTTTTATTCACTGATATGTTATTGGCATTCATGAGCTGTGTAAACAAATTTGCTTGTCCTTTTGTGCGTGAATAAATTTGCTTGTCCTCTTGTCTTTTTGTCTCATACTTGTGAATAAGTTTACTTCTATTAGTTAATGGAACACATGGTCCCGCTAATGTGTCTCGTAGTTGAGTGGGGATGTCTTTATCATGCTAAAATAAAATAGTGTTATAAGTGGGGACAACTTTATCCTTTGGACTTTGCAACCTTGACTTCACTGTGACATTCATTATAGTTAACACAAATATATATATATATATATGTTGGAAAACCAAACAGGATAAAGTTCTAAGTTAAAGTGATGCGAGACACGTTAAGAACCTGTCCTAAGAGCCTTCTTTGGTATAAGGATCGTGTAACTCAAGGGAAGATGAATTAAACACAAGAACAACGAAGAACAAAAACTAAAGAAAATAGACACGATGAAATAAGAAGACTGAACAAAATGTTGGTCGAAGGAAGTAGACTCCAAGAGAACCCGTTTCTTGAATCCTAACTCCGGGACGCCACAAGGATCACCACTCCTTTATAAGTCCTCATTCTTTCTGGCACTCAAGGATAAGCAAGAAAGAACTCACTGAACAACAACAAAGTTGCTGAAAAGAAATTCATTCATTCATGTTGTGTTTGTAAGAGTACAAGAGGTGCCTATTTATAGGCAAATATTAACCCACAAACTAACTCTAGTTCAGCCCACAAACCTAACCTTATTAATGCTCATTAATACAAAAAGGAATCCCTAAGCAAAAAGGAGCATTTAATTCTAATTTTGAATTTGAAAAAGTTGGCTCCTCTTTAATGCATAAAGGAAAACAAATCAGATTTATGATTGTATGTTCTTAATTCAAAAAGGAAACAAATTAACTAACATAATCTTTAAAAACGTCACTTTTAGTGAACACATGAAAAGCACATGGATTTTAAGTGAATCCTCCTTATTGGGCTTTCTTCAACTTGGGCTCTTTGACTATAATTTGGCTCCACATTTTCAGCTTGCCTCTTTCTTTGTTTTGGGCCTCAAAATCATTGAAATACAATGGTTCCATGTTAATCATGTTTTGGATCACCCCATTCATGACTTTTGTTCTAGCTCTAGTCATTGGTCCCTTAATGCCTTGAAGTGGGCATTGAATTTGTCCACGGTCCATTGTTCCTCTTAACTTGCCCTCATCATCAAATGCTTCATGCCTCAATTGTACTCTATCATAAAGACCATAATAATGAAAATCTGACAGCAAATAAGAATAAGACTTTGCATTTTCATTGTACATGGTTCACTATTAATCTCTATTTTTCGAACAAGAAACAGAGATAAACACAATAAAGATGTCCACCACTCCACTAGCTAATTGGAGCAGTGCAAGTTCTAAATCAACACAAAACTTATACAAGACAAAGCCCATTCTTGGAGATTTTTTTTCAACATTCTCTAAGCTTTCTTCTTGTTTTCACAACAGAGCTTCCAATTGCTTTGAATAATATTATATAAATATTATTCTTGAATGCAATTATTGCTTTCAATTGCAAAGTCATTTGTTGGTAGTAGTTACAAATATAAATAAGAATATAAAAGATGTTGGTATTATAAATAAACGAGTCATGATATTTGCTTTGTTGCCATCATGCTTTGACTTGATGGTCTTACTTTGACTCAAACTCTTACTATTTGGTATTATATAAATGAACAAGTCATAAACCTTGAGTTGAATTCTTGTGCATAAAACTTGGTGGTAGTTGATAATATAGACCATTCTACAATTGGTGCAAACTAATATGGACCATTCTTATCAGAAGGCTAAATATAAGACCCCCTAGGCTGATCAAGAGTGAGTGAGTATACTATATTCTATATATATATATATATAATCTTGTGTCTTCTTTTTTTTCTCTGAGCTAGCATGATAAAGTGAAGCCTATACTTGTGAAGCTTTAGAATCTAAAGTATCAAAGCCCAAGTGAGGATCAAAGATGTGAGAATTACATTACATTACTGCTCAAATATTAATTTCCTATGGTCTGCAGTTCCACTAATCAGTACCTTTATGATAGAAATAAAGTTTCTTCATGGGGGAAGAATCAATTAATGATATCTAATTTTGAAAGGATCTGTTTTGCAAGATTCAGCTTTTTGTTTGGAATATCTGATTTATGCGGATAATATTATTTTTGTTTAAGATGTTATTGGACATAATCATTTTGGACATGACCAGAAGTATGGCCTCACCAAGTTTTTCCAAAATGTAATTCTTCTAACGTTGCTTGAACGAGGTTCTAGTTTATTTTTTAGTGTAAAGTAATGATCTTGGTATATGCCCCAAATGTCATATGTTTAATGTGGTTAGTTCCTTAGGTGTTTCCTTAATGCTCTAAAAAGTAGTACAACATATATATATATAAGCTATTTGCTAACTATGTAACTAATTGGGACCACATAGCATACATCGATTCCTATACTAATAAGGATAATGAACTTACCCTTGCAATAATCAATGATACTCTAGATTGCTTCATTAACTCTGACTCAGTTGATTGAATTGCCATTGTTGCTTCCTCTGATGCATCATGCTCTTGAAAGCCCTATTCCATTGTTCCTCTCATACTAGCATCCTAAAATAATGAAGAAAAAGTTGCTCTTTAACTAATTTATCATTTCCAATTATACTTCAAAGTTATAAAACATTATGACATTGCAAAAAAGTATACATTTGTTTGATGAGGGATTGGTTTCACTTTCTGCTTCTCCAAATGTGAATTGATCTATCAAATTTTGTTTAGTCTTTGGTTGTTCATCAACCAACTGTTATAACAAGTATACTTATATATACATTAAAGTAAGTCCTCTTTATCCTCAAAGTTTGATCGATATTCAAATCCATTTGATAGGTCATAATAAAGAGTTTTTCATGAGGTGGGATATATGAAGAGTTTGAAGATGACATCACATCAAAATTAGGTGAAGTTGTTCTTGCTAGTAACTTTGATATAGGAGCTACTTTGCCAACTTCCTTCTCTGTTTCTTCATATATATGAGTCATAACAAAAGATATAACTAAGTAGTTTACTAATAATATATTAAAAAGGACATATCACTCTAATCAATAACCAGTGAAAACTCTTCTTGGAGAGGAGTAATTAATGTTGTCGATGAGTTCCTTGGTCCTAAATCAACCAATAGAGTTGCTACCACTACATCCTCTGAGGTAGGACCCTCTTCGACTCTTTCTGTCAATATGGCATTAGTACTATGAAAAACACAAAATAGTAGAAAGATATCATATTTTGCAATGATGCACCTTCAAAATTACTAATCTACTTTGTATGTCATAGCGCACATCATCATCAAATGGTATATTGATTTGATGAGAAGCTTCAATGGTTGTCTTTGTTTCTCCGAGATCTTGATGTTGGAGTTGTGCAATTGTTTCACTTATTATGTGTTCATCCTCTAACTCCTATTTTAAAATATTTAATAATTGTCACAAGACTATTAGTATTTAACTATTTTGGATTTTGGATGCCAACTTTTTAGTAAATTGAAAAGAGACAAATAATCTATAATCATACATGTAGAGATATCCTTCTCAATTGTGATTTGGCCACCAAAGTCTCTGGTGCCTGTTTCTCTAGTGCTGGAGTAGTATCTATGGCAACACAATATTTTTACAATTATGTTTTAAAAAAATAACTAGATAAGCACTTGTATCAAGAAGGAACTAGAATTGACACGAGAAGGAAGAAATATTGAGTTGGAATGCCAATTGATGTGTTGGATTTCTTTTGTGCAATACATTTATTGTAGCAAAGGAACAAAAAGAATAAAAAGGGTAGTAGGTTAAAAATATTAATAGGATGTTATTGATCCACATATATATATATATATATATATAACTTGCCATCAATTATCCGAGTCATTAAATATATTTACAGACTTTATTGGAATTGTGAATGAAAGGTCCATAGTTTAAGTATGCATTTCATGTTGCTTTGAAAAGTTTAGTTAGAAATTGTATTTAATGACACCTTTTTTTATTTCGCCAAATGTTGATTTTAACCAAACAAACAATATGCAAAGTACAGACCCATCTATATACAACGTCACATGACTTCATAATTGGGTTCTCATGTTACTCTGATTTTTTAAAAAAAAAATTAAAAGAACTAATAGTCTAAATCCTTAAACAACTATCAACAACATATCTTTGATATAGCTAATGAGGAATTTCAAAATCTTTCCTAGCTTTAGATTTCTGAATGGGTTTAAGTTATTATCTTCGATATAGTCTATTTTTAACGTTAATTTGGGTAATCGTACTGAAATCCATTTGAGGAACCGCATTGAAAAATTTGCTTTCAGCTTTTCCCATTTAAGACAGATGATTTAGGCAATCGTACTGAAATCCATCAATGATTACATATAAAAGCTTATTTCAAATATTTTAAAATGACAAATTGCCGGATCAAATTACATATTTCATATATTACACCAATTTCGGATCTCATCAAATATCTAATTAATTAATTAAAATGGATATATGAATTCAGCCATTAATCATTAATCAGGTGATTGCAGTCATTTATCTTAACAACTTTTTTATTGCAATCATATAGCTTAACAACTTCTTTCAAATTGCACATCACTTTAATTTATATATGTGGATCATGGTAGTGGTAATGGGGGGGGGGGGGGGGGGGGGAAAGTTAACAATTGAGCCTCTACCCACCGAATTTTTCTATTTTTATCAAAATATTAACATGGCATAACAGGGATTCGATTTTTTTTTCTACTTTTATATAATTTAATCTATCATGAGTCATGGGTTTAGTAATAGTTAAAAATTCATTATTCTATTGATAAAAACAATTTTGATTTTGATTGCAATCATAAAGAACAATATTGTAACACCATTATCAAAATCGCAATATGGTCAATTGTAATCACTTTTAATAGAAAAAAAATATTTACTCAACTAATTTTACATTTACAAATTAAATATATAATATTAAACATATAATATTTTGAATCACATAAGAATAACAAAAATTATATTCATATTGTAACTCGTGATCATTAAAATCTCGAAGCTATAAATTACCAAGTAATTACATGATATTAGAATTAACAAATCTTAATATATAAATATAATATATATTTCAACCTGAAATCACCTACATGAAAAAATAACAAAATTATAACCATATCTCAACTCATCATCACAAAAATCACCAAGGTTAGGGGACACTGAGATTTGAAATAGATATATTGATAAATAATTTCTATCTAAGTACATAACTTAAGATATAAATTATTTAAATTGCTAAATAAATAATTTAGAATTTCTTAATTCTTCAAAAGGCTGACATGGTATAATAGGAATTCAGCTTTTGATTGTACTTATATAGGGGGTGTACGGTAAAATTATAGGATTCTTTTGTTACATTCTTGATATTTGAAATGAATAATTTAGTAAACTAATTTGTTCACCTGACATGAAATATTAATTCAGACATTTTCATCTTTTTCTTTAATATCTTGAGTCCCCTAGGCTTATAAAACATTTTTTCTTATAAAATCATAAAACATGTTTGGTGTATGACATTCCTTTCTCTTATTTTTAATATAAGACATTTTTAACCGAATTATGCAGATTAAAAGTTAAAATTAAAACTAATTAACTAACTTAATTTATCCAAAAATTTCAAAATTTTTTTAAAAACTATCCTTATTTATTCTCTCTTTTTTTTTGATACATTAAATAGAGATTTTTTTTAAAAATAAATAATAAATATTACCTCATATATTGTTAAAAATCTTATATTTAGAATTAAAATAAAAAATTCTATTTATAAGACCGGAGTAAGTAGCTTATATGATGTTGCTACTTGAATGTACCGTCGAAATTATGGAAGTGAATGAATTCCATCACTCACGTATACAATTCAACAATGTATTAAGTGACTTTAATAGATATATGGGGCTACGTGTCTTTAGGTTACTATTTTCTAATGTAGAAGTGAAAAATTCTGGGTGTTAATTACGTTGATCTTTTTAATTCAAAATATTTCTTATAGATCACTGATGCGGGAGAAATTAAATCATCAAAATTATATATGCCTCACAAAGTAAATCCCTTTGATTTCGAGAATAGTGAAGGTAATGATGCAGCGGCCAAAGAATGGTTCTATTTAAGCTAAGCATGAAGTTACATATTTCACGATGACCAACAAGAATTTCATATTCCTATTTATTCTATTATTTCAATTTGCGGGGGATTTGACTAATTCAATTGTGTGAAGAAACATGGGTGAATGAATTGGTCATTCCCTTTTTAATTTAACCTACAATAGCAACACTTAAAAGGATGGCAGAACTTCATCTACTAAATATGACATCAGAAAATAAAGGCAATCCCTTTGTCACATAACATGGGATTTCAAAGTTTCAAGGCGATACTCAGTTGTCACAAATTCTATTTATTATTCTAGACAACCACAACAAAGACAATCTATATAAAGTTTTATATATCATTTTAAAAAAGGGAAATTGGAGAGAAAAGGGGGAAACGAGAGGTAAAGTAACATATTTGGTTATAGTGCAGTCTGAGAAATACTACACAGAGGACTCTGAAGTAGTAAATTCTTAGCCTAAACCATCAAAAGCATATGATATAGGTGTTCCTCCTAACACCGACTTCAATATTTGACACCACTACACTACGCATAACAAAATAAATAACCCAAAATAAGAAGATGCCAATAACACATAATAGCTGAGTTGGTAACAGAAGGGAAACGTGTCTGCTTACACCTTCAGGCCTTCCGTCCTCTTCTCTTGTGGACTGCCTTTCCAGATTTAGACTGAGTACAAAGCTGCTGGTATGAATCAACACCTTGTTGCCACTTGGACATCTGCCTCTTCAATACATTATAAGCCTTTAAAGCATTGGGTTGAAATTTCATAGGAGGAGCATTAAACCTCAGCTTAAATGGGCAAACATCATCAAATATCTCTTGACCCACTGACTCTGTTATCTCATTGCTAACACTAACAGGCTTGTCCTCTTGAACATGAAACATTATTGCCTCATGATTCTTATCCCTATCCAAAGAGTTCCCATTCACATGGTCTGTGGCAAAGCCCTTGGGTTTAATTGGACGGTATAGCAAGAAAGGTTTTGGCTCAAAACAATCTTCTGCGTCATCCAACAACTCAGGGCCAGAAGCTGAAACAGAAACATCAGCAGCCACGTTTATCACTTCATTGCATTTGAGGCCAATCTCTGCTTCTACTGAAAATTTACCATTTTCCAAATCTGAACGCCCACCATACATTTCACGAAGCACAAGTAGAATAGGAAGAGGAAGGACTGGGCCCACAATATCATCACTGCATTGCACCTTTCGAGACCTCCCCTTATTGCTTACGGGTGATGGTTTCCTTAGGAAAAAAGGAGGCAGTTCAGGAAGGGGCGAAACACCTAAAAATTCCATGGCCGCATCATCAGAGGTTTCAGAGTATTTTGTAAATGCCAACTGTAATAGATCCAAAGGCAATTCTGCCCACAATCCTCTCAGAGCAACCTCATAGAGGCTTGCTGATGGCTTGACATCTTCAAAGGAAGCAATAATTGCAGAAGAAGATGCGCATGGGCCAACCCCACAAGCATTCAATTTCTCAAATAACACCTGCCGAACATCCGTACAGGGATGTTTCTGTTTTCTTTTTCTTTTCTCGGTACAGTTCTGTTTTCTTTCTTTTTTCCCGGTACAGTTCTGTTTCCCAACCAGGAGTTCAGCAAGGTTCCCTCTCTGATATGCATAGAAGAATTTCAATTCTAGGAACACAGATCTTTTGGGAAACTCATATTTCTCATCACCTACAGAAAACAATAAATATTTGTCCATACGTGACCCTTGTTCATGGCAATCTTCAAACTTCCTATCAGGAGCCCAGGAGGCTCGATATCTCTGCAATTCAAGCTTTCCTGATGACATTAACCTTACCAGTGTAAAACCACCATATCTATCTGGCTCACAAAAAGAGGAGGCAAGATCATTGTTCATAATGCAAAAGCCCACAACCATCTCTTTCTTCATCTGCCAATCAACCCACTCTGGTAGAGCCACCTTTGACGACTCTTCCGTTAAGACACAACTTCCACAACGACAGTCACGGCCCGATAACAGAATCTGAGATGGAAGTTCCAACGCACACGTCATGTTAGTCTCAGAAAGCTTTGGACATCCATAGTAGAAGAGATTGAACTCTCCATTGCAAAATGATCCCAACATAACACAAAATCCAACATCAGAAGCTAACTCGTAAGTCTCTTCCCTTGAATGTGACCTCAACGTAGACAAGCTTAACACATTCATAAACCAAGGTCTCTCAAGACGATGGGCCCATCGTATAATTGGCATCATATGCTTCCTCACATCACATAAAAGCAAAAACCTGTTGGAAGCCACAGTGAAGTAGAAGCCATCAGGACCTGCCCTTGAAAGGGCTACAAATCGTTCATTTTGATCAGGCATATGCATATCCAACATCCCAACCTTCAACAGACAACTAACAGCGCAACTATCCCCACTCAAATCAACCAAGAAAACCGCATCAGAACTCGCCACAATCAAGATTCTAGGATGCCAGCTAAATTCACAACACAGCCAATTTTTGTCATTAGAACAGCCTGAATCATGCCACGGTACGCTCAACTTAGTTCCCTTAAAATTGCCAGTGGAACTACGATTGTTCATGTAATACTCCAAATCAAATAAGAAGAGCTCACCACTTTCTAGCAGAACAAGACTCTCTTCAGGGATATGTGGACTCCAACAAGCATGGGCAACAGAGCTAGTCTTAAAAGTTTTGCTGCCCTTATAAACAACATTGGGTCTCCGATACAGTGACTTAGGATGTACGGAAAACCATTGAACAGAGTAGCATGTGGAAGCCAGCAAGTACCCAACAGTAGAAGGAGACTCACCCAAATGATCCACTGGGTTAGCTGAAATCCTCGTTATGCAGTGACTTGCTCCACTTGTGGCTCGAAAGACATGCTCATCACCATCAGCCTTGACTTTAAAATCCGAACCTTCAACACAGAGAGTCAAAAAGCCAACTTGCTCAGAATTCTCCCCTGTCGGAAAGAAAAGAAGCACACTGTTGCCACACTTGAGAAACTCAAGCCGGTTGTAACGGAGGGCGGAGGCGATGTCGTTTTGGTAGTGGGGACCAGAAATGGAGGATGCGGTGGAGTGAAGCACGGAAGAACCAGATGAAGAGGTCACGAGAAATCGCGACAGAGAGAGCTGGGGAAAATAAAGAGGAGGGGGTAGGAGAGAAGAGGAGGAGAAAAGATGGGTGAAGGTTTGAGGGATGGGGTTGAAGATGAGGGGACCCATGATGGTTCGTTCAGAAGAGGCAGGAAGGTTAGGGGAATCGCAAGACACGGAAACGGGGAAGAACGACTTCCAGTCTCCTGACAACTCCATTAGCGTAAAGCAAGGAGGGAAGAAATCAGCAGAAAGAAGAGATTCTGAAGAAGACAAGGCGGGAAGAGGAAGCACTAACCTTTTTGACAAGCTTAGTCCACCCCAGAACAAGATCGCGGTTGAAGAAAGGACAATGCCGCCTCGAGAATGTGATAATTAATGATGGGACACAGCCATTGTTATGGGAAAAAGAAGAAGCATGGAAATCGAGCCTGAAACTGGCACATTGTCATGGCCCTGTTTCTGACAGAGAAGGAGGGAGTGGGAATACAAAGAGGCTGTTGTACTTTTTTTTCCAAAGAATGTTAAATATATATGTTTATATTTTATTTATATATGTTTTGTATAGTTAAGTAGTTGGGACATGTCAATGCTTGCGTAGATGTGACTTTTTTTAACCTCAGACTTGTGATCTGGAGTTAAAACAAAAAAAAAAAAAAAAAAGAAGGGATAGTCCAGACTTGTAATCTCTTGCTAACTTTAACTTTAAAAAAATAAAAAAATTTAACACAAATAAATTACAATTTTTAGAAATTTATCCTTTTTAATCTTTTGAAATTTGAACTAATTTTTTTAGGT
Organism: Adenanthera pavonina; assembly: GCA_026686845.1. Classification (NCBI taxonomy): domain Eukaryota; kingdom Viridiplantae; phylum Streptophyta; class Magnoliopsida; order Fabales; family Fabaceae; genus Adenanthera; species Adenanthera pavonina. The sequence goes on from JAIVEN010000019.1 coordinate 444,402, forward strand.
AATATTTTTAATCAATTTAATAATGACATAGTTAGATCTTTGATTATTAAATTACTTGTAAATTTGTCCTATGCCATTGATGTGAAATGGTACTTAAATACTAAAAAGAGTTACTGATACTATAGACTAAATTGCTAATATGTTAAATACGTTTGTAATGGATTTTAATTAGAATTAAAGAGTAACTGATTTTAATTTTTATATTTTATTATAATTTAAAATTTAGTCCTTAAATTTTATTATTTTTTTTATATTCATCTTAAAACTTTGATTTCATTTATTTCGGTAAACGTTAGTTATTTTATTTATAAATGTGATAGATAATAAAGAAAAATATGAAAAAAAATATGGTGAACTCAAATAGATGATTATTAAAGAATAATGATAAAGAATTTTCAATGGAAGTGAATATGATCATTTTCTGTATGCTTATTTCAAGTTTAAACAAAAGTTATAAATTTAGATTTCAAATAATATTGAGATAAGTGAAATGTAATTTCAAAATAAGTATGTTCATTAAGAGACATATATGATAGAGGAAGAATGAGAGATAATGAAAATAATAGGGGTAAATAGTAAAAAAATATTGAAATTTTTTAACAAATTTAATAATTTAATTCATTTTTTTAATATATATGAGACAATTGAAAGTGCTTTATACATAGGATTGCAGAAAATATATTGTTATTATAAGGCATGTATAACTCAATTAGTTATATAATATTATATTATAAAACTTATGTCCTTTTTAGAAATTAAACATTTAAAAATATTTTTAACTCCTATAATTAAAACATGTTTCAATTTATCAAGTTTAGTTTTACAAAAATAAATATACCAACATAACATATTATAACAAACTTACTTTTACCTAAACTTTATTTTAACAAACTTCATTTATTCTAACTTACTTTTACAAACTGAAAATTAAACGGACCCTAAATAGTTAAAATATGATTACTAAATAGAAGTAAAGTTTGATGATGAATATAAGAAAAATAATAAATTTTAAGGACTAAATTATAAATTATGATAAAATATAGGGATTAAAAGCAGCTACTCTTTAATCGTAGTCGACATCTCTTACCATTGTGTCTATTACAACAGCAATTTCATCTGCCACGTCAACAATTCTGTTTGTCACATTAGCACCGTTTCATATCAATTTTGCCACATGGCACTCACAAGGATGAATTTGTAAATGATCTAATAATTGATGAACTAACTATGTCACCGTTAAATAGATTAAGGAGCATTATGCAAAAAAAATTAGTTTAAAGACTAATTTCAAAATCGATGCAAAATTTAGGAATTAAAAAGTTAATTTTTCCTACAATTTTTCAAAATAATTTAAATATACGTTTATATCAATAAAATAAATTAATATTTTACACTTCTAATTTACAATAGAGATATTTTTTTAGAATTATACACATATATTAAATAAATCAATAAAATAAAAAAATTAGATGTGTAATTTTTAACCTACTAAAAATAAAATAAAAAATATTATATTGAATGACTTTTTATAGAGGGGAGCATTATTAAATTTATTTTAATTCAAATATATTTTTTTATTATATATGGTATATTTTAATCATTTAATTATATATTTTAAAAATTACTTTTTATTTGTCATGGCCCTGTTTCTGACAGAGAAGAAGGGAGTGGAAATACAAAGAGGCTGTAATACATTTTTTTAAAATAATGTTAAACATAAATATTTATAACAATAAATAAATTATTTTTTCGATTCTATATATAGAATATTGTATTCTAATTTTAAATATAAGACCCTTTATAATATATAAAGTAATATTTATTATATATTTTTAAAAATTATTTCTATTTAATATATTTAAAAATTAAATAAAAATAATTTTAAAAAATATTAAAATTTTTAAAAAAATTAAATTAATTAATTAATTTTAATTTTAATTCTTAATTTAAATTATTGTATTAGACGGCTTATATTATTGATCAGAAAAAATATTTCCTTTTCAAAGTACATTTTATTTATATTTGTTTTGTACTGTCAAATGGTTTAGACATGACATTGCTTTTCGTAGATATGGCTTTTTTTAACTCTAGACTTGTGATCTCTTAATTCGCTTCCAATGCTCATCGTGTATGATGGGCCTCATCGAGTACGAACCGTCTAGTTTGGCTATATTTTTTATTATATTTTTATTTTATTAAATATAAAATTAAAAATAGATATAATTTTATAATATCACCTTTAAGAAAATACTAATTATTATGTAAAAATAATTAAAATAAAAAATTATAAACAATTATTCAAATTAAAATTAGACAATCTAAATCCATCTAAAAATAATGATCACGGGTAATTATCACAGTGATCAACACCCAATTTACATCCAGGATCTCTAGTTAACTTTAACTTAAAAAAATTTGAAAAAAGACTGACACAAATAAATTACAATTTTCCAAAATAATTTAAACACATGTTTATATCAATAAATAAATTAATATTTTAAAAATTAAATTTGCAATAGATATATTTTTCAAAGAATTATACCCATAAATTCAATAAATTGATAAAATAAAAAAATATTTAGATGTTTATTTCTTAGCCTACTACAAATAAAATAACAAATATTGTATTGAATATCTTTTTAAATAGGAATTTTACCAAAATTTTACATGTAATATTATATATTATGAGCATTAATAAATTCATTTTAATTCAAATGAATTTTCTTATTATATATAATATATTTTAATCAATTAATTATATATTTTAAAAACTAATTTTTTTAGCACCAAAATATTTCCCATCTATAATAAAAAATTAATCCACTACAAAGATCATAGGTGAGTTTTGGCCTTTCATCAATGTGACTTTCGCTTTTGGTTGGGGTGATTTTTTTCTTCTCAAGAACTGTTGTCTTTTGATCATTTTCAACACACTTTCCATCTTCTCTTGGGAACATAACGTATAACATAAAGTCTATTTTCACTCTCCAATTTGGAGATGAATTTTGACTTATGCTTTTCGTCGATACTACTACAATTTTTTTCATCTCATGAATTGTATTTTTTTCTTTTTCTATAGTCAAATGTTCTCTTAGTACTCCGGTTCTATATATAAAATTTTTTATTTTGATTCTAAATATAATATCTTTTATAATATATGAAGTAATATTTATTATATATTTTTAAAAAAATACTTTTATTTAATATATCTAAAGAAAAAAAAGAAGAGATTAAATAAGGGTAGTTTTGAAAAAATATTAGAATTTTTAGAGAAATCAAGGTAGTTAATTAATTTTAATTCCAATTCTTAATCTTCGTGATTCAGTTAAAAATGTCTTATATTAAGGATCAGAGAAAATATTATTTAAAGATACCTATCCAACATTTTAAAAATATTTTGCACTAATTAGTAATCTAATTAATTATACTTCCTTCAATCTATAATATAAGAATTTTTTTTTCAACTGAAATAATGTAAAAAATACTCGCATTTCTTATTTTACGCTTATTAAATACTATATTTTATTATTATTATAAGATTATAAATGAAAAGAGGGAAAATATTAAAGACAGGTAAAATGGAAAAAAAAATCTAATATCCTATATTTTAGACTAAAAAATTATTATACAAAATATCTCATACTAGGAATTGAAGGGAGAATTATATAAATCTAAATTTTTAATTTTCAATACATATAATAAATATATTTGTATCATTATTTTGTAATTAATATTATTTTTTATAAATAAAATATTTCATAATTACTCATGAGTTTTAATTTATAATTTTTTGTTTTTATACTTATTTTATTTTTATATAAATAACTTATGTAAACATATTAATTTAATTTAAACCAATTTAACAATAGTTCAACTATGGTTGTATTATTGTCCCGCTTTTTCTTGATTCATAATATTATAATATAGGGTGTTTTGTAGTTATTTATCATTTTATTTTTTATTTATTTTATTATTAATATTATAACATATATTATATTTAATAAAAAATAAAATTAATAGAGATAAAATTAAAAATTTAAATTTCTTTCTTAGAAATTTAAAATTATAATAAAAATTTATTAATATGTAAAAAAGTATTATCAAAATACCAAGAATAAACTAAAGGCATGTCCCAATAAAAGAAAATGAAAATAAAGGTATGTTTGGATAACCTTCATGGATAGAAATATATTAGAATTATATTTTATAAAAAATAAAAAAAATTAATATTATTTTATAAAAAAATCTAAAATAGTATTTTAAATTTATATTGATTATTATAATATCATATTGATTATAAAAAGGTGTTTTGTAGTTTTTGTTTTAGAAAATACAATGAAAGGTGAGAAACATTCATCTCATTAATAGTAAAGTTATAAATTTTGAATAATTCATCTATCACTCAGTAGTTATGATTTTGAAAATAATTATTTAAACAAATTTTTTTATTTTCTTATTTTTAAAATTTATTTTCAAAAATAGCTTTACAAAACTGTTTTCAGAATAAGAAAATAAAAAATACTGTCAAATAGGCCTCGATATCTTAGAATTTAATTTAAAAATCTAAATAATTTTGATAGAAGATTTATTAGATTCGGCCAAAGATTTCTAAAGTTTGATATGGGGAATAGCGATTCACACTTTCCAATGTGTCAAAAAGTCTGACGGCTTTACTCAAGGCCAACATTCCTTGATGTTGGGAAAACATGAGGCTGTCAAAAACTTCGGAAAAAATTATGCTCCTCGTGTCAAATATAATGAATTTTTGTAATTTTTTTATAAATTATATTTATCTATTTTATATATACTTAAAAAATTAGTTAAAAATTATCTTAATTTTTTTAAAATTATTCTTATTAAATTATAATTTATCTTAAAAATATTTCTTTTAATTTTTTTATTAGAAATTTCTCACTATTTTATAATTTTTTTAACTTATGTGAATCATAAGAAATAATTAGTAAATGTATTTTTTAATCATATAATAAATAATGAATAATTATACAAATTCCAGTTTTTAATTTTCAGTACATATAATAAATGTTTCTTTTACCAATCTATAGTAAATGCATTTGTAACAGTATGTTATTAGTATTATTTTCTACAAATAAAATATTTAATAATTACTCATGATACTTATTTTTATATAAATAATAAATATAATATATATTAGTTTAATTTAAACCACTTTAATTATAATTCAAGTATGGTTAATCTACTGTATCTTTTGTATCTCGGACTAATGTTTTCTTAACCATGAATTTTTTTTAATAAAAGAACCAACAAGACAACAGAAACTAAATGACAAAAAAATTTAACCATCATTTTTTTTAACTCCTTTATATGAGAATTTACAAGATTAAGAAGTAAATAATTAAGGATAAAAATAAAATAGTGTTGCTTAAAATACAAGGTGTTTTATGAAAAAAAAATCTTTTTAATAGTGCCTTATAAAAAAGATAGAAAAAAGTATTTTAAACTTATATTGATTATTTAATAGAGAAAATATAAAAATGTAAAATTAAAAAAATTAAAATAATAGAATTTTATTTATTAAAAATTAATAATAAAGAAATTATACATATGCTTTTTTTCATTTATTATTTATATACTCCATCCATTTCAAAATATAAGATTGATTTAGTGGGAATTAAAGTTTTAAAATATAAGTCATTTTATGAAAATTAGTAATTATTTAATGTTTTCTTTCCAATTTTATCTCTATTTATAATAATTGAAAGAGTTATGATGAAGAGAAATGGAAAGAAATAATAATAATTAAGATAAGGTATTTAATAATACTAATTTTGAAAATTTATATTCTCTTATATCATTTTTATTAGTTATATTCTAAAAATTTTTGATAATTCTAAATATAAGTTATTTTATATAAATTTTTGGAGTATTACTTAATTTATTTTAAAAATATTTTTATTTAATTATGAGATAATATTAATTTTTTAAATTTATAATATTTATTAAAAATAAAAATAAAAATTTATCATTTTTAAGATATTTTTAATGTAATAAATTTTTTTAAATTACAGTGTTGTGATTAAAAGTAATTTATATTAAAAATTAGAAAAAATAATAATTCTTAATAAAATTAAAATACATAACTAATTTTACTTTTTTTTTCGGATGACATAGCTAGTTAATTAGGCTGTATAGAGTATTAAAATTAAATTTATTTATTATGTTCCCTATCCTTCTAAGTTCTAGCATTAGTTGTCTATAACTCTATACCCTATGCCCACCCATCGTAGTGTGTCTGTTTCACATCACAATGACATCCGAAGGATGATGAGGACAAGGAGGCGTAGGAATTTGGCAGCTTTGAAAAATGAAAAAATTAGACCTTTCAAATCATAATTTTTAATTATTATTTTTTATTTAAATAAATTTGTGATAAATTTTTTTTATTTTTATATATATTTTATTTTTATAAATTGTGATTATTTTAATAAATTTTTTATAAAAATAATATAAATGGACTCTTAAAAATTGGCAAAGTAATCCCCCACTCTACTTAATCCACTGGGTTTTGACCATCTGCTATAAAAAACTGATGTTGGCAAAACGCCAAAATTACATTATAAGGGATGGTTCAGATGAGGCAATATGATGTGGCAGTCTGTGGTGTCCTGGATGAGTTGAAGGCCTGAGATGAGAGTGATGGGCAGGAGTGAGCAAAGAAGTGATGCAGAGGACATCCGGACTCAACCTTTACATGGCAAATATTTTGCAACGAATTATATAGTTTAAAAAAATTACAAAAAATTATTCATTACTTCTTCAAATTAAACTATTATATGGCCGAAAATTAAAATAGGTCATACATAATAGATAATAATATTAATTTTTATATTTAATCATCATATTACATGGCAAAAAAAAATCATCATATTGTATTAATCTTTTAAATTGACAATAGATACATAATTTTAGCTAACAAAGCTAATCATCATATTGAATTGTTATGTTACATGAAAATTTTTAAAAATTAATTATTAAAATAAATTACTTAATCCAAACTAAACAAATAAAAATAAATATTAAATTACATAAACAACAATACATATAGGACACACAATAAAACCTAATTAAATAAGTTGTTAAATATTTTTCTAAACATGATATTAGGGATTGTATATTTTGCTTGACCCCCTCGTCAAAAATTAATATCTTTAAACATTCTCCACTATACACATAGAAAATTAAAATATACAACCCACTATACATAAATATAGACCTTGACAAATTACATGAAAATTTTAAAAATTTTTAATTGTTAAAATAAATTACTTGGATCCAAATTAACCCTTACAATTACAATTATATGTATTGAATTTTTAACTTGTTTGTTACTATTTAACAATGATTAAATAGTCAAACTATTTATTATGTATTATATAATATTTGGAAACTAAATATACAATAGACAACAATATCCAGGATGCATGCAATAAGTCAAATTACATAATTTATGAAATATTTCTATATATATAGTATTGGAATATTTCTCAATAAGTCATCCTTAAGAATTGTTCATTAGAATTGTGCTTATCCTATTTTTTCAAGTGTTTCTAATTAAAAATTGTCTCCCCATTGTCTTATCTTCCCTCAACATTATCTTTGTTTTTCATTTTAACTTCTTTGTACCATTTTAATTCCATGCATCAGTTGAGTACCATAATAGAATTTTTTAAATTATTTTTTTATTTGTTACAAAAGAAAAAAATTATATTTTCATTTAAATCAACTTATTATCTATCTTTATTTTAAATTAATATTACTATTTTTCTACTTACTTTTTCTTAACATTATCTCATTATTTTTATTTCATTATTTTTTATTTAATCTCCCTCCATTTCTTTATTTTTTTCTCTATTTAACTTCCTCTTTTTTGAATTATTATTTTCATCGTCTTTAAGTTTATTTATTATGTATTTATTATTTATTATTTTTTTACTTTTTACTGTGAAAGTAACTCTATTTGTTCTTTTTAATTTTTAAGTATGATTGTTTTGCCAACATGTTTTAAATTTATTCTTCGACTTAATATTTTAAATTTTAAATTTTAATATTTCAAATTTTACCATATTATATCTAATGTGCTAAAGAAAAATACCTTACACTTTTACTTGTGACTATTTTTTTTTTCTTCTTTTCATTCTTACTCAAATATGATAAAAATATTTTTTAATTCAAAATTTAAATTTCTTAACTCTATTAATTTATTTATTTATTTTTTACTTAAATTTCATGAAGTTGGCATCATTTGCCTTTTTATGAATTTAGTATCTTTTTTAGATAATCATATTTCTTTAAATAAAAGCACGGGTAAAACAATTTATTTGTAGAAATATCTTCTTTATTTCAAGAGAGCATGAATGAGGATGATGCAATGTAGTTTCAAAAGTTGCAATAACAAAACAACAACTTTTTGATGATTATGCCATATTATATGATGTATAATCTATTTTTTTGGCCTTGAAACTAATCTTGCTTTAAAATTTATGTTGTCGGTTGTGAAACAAACGTAAAAGATTGTTGTTTTTGTTTATTTCTGCCTTTAAAAAAAAAAGAAACAAATAAACGTAAAAGAGGCTCTATTACTAAATTCTATGATTTTATTTTGATTAAAATACTTTATCCATTGATCCATTCATATTACTTTCTCTCTCAAACTATAGTCTAATAATATTATGAGAGATTTAATATATTATTCAATTTCAAATATTATTTGCTATTAGCAACAAACTTTAAAATGTGTTGGAAAATATTAATTTCAAAATTAATAAAATTTATAATAGATTCAAAATAATTTTTTTTGACAAAAATCTCATATGAAATAAAAAATTTTGGCTTTGAATTACTAAAATATTATGGATTGTTATCTTGATTATATAGGTTTTACATATTACTAAAATATTTTCATTATTTGATGTTTTAATACTATACATTTGAAGTTTTGTCAATTAGTTTCTCACCAACATAAAAATAAAATATTTTCAATTCCTGAAAACATATATTTGCAAGGGATGGGTCCATAGGTTTGGTCTTTAAAACACCATCCTCTTTATCTTCTTTGCTACTTTCTTATGCTACTAGTTGTGTTTGTTGCTTTGGCTGACCATTAATGCAATGAATTTCTTAATTGTTGACCAAAAATAAAAAAAACAAGTCCTTGTTAGGGGTAAGGGGCCTGAGGCTAGACTTGAAGATTGGGAGGATAATTTTTTTTTAATAAACATATCTATTATATATAAAAGTTTTGTAATCTTAGGCTTTTTAATATTTAATATCAATGTCAAGCAATATCATCAAAGATGTAAAATCTATAGTAAACCATATTAAGTTCTAAGTCCTAACAAGACTATGCATATCCATATTACCCTTTTTTTATCTTTAATGTGAATAGGATTCTCATATGCTAATTATTAGGTATATTTTGTTTCCACATAAATTTTGAGGTGATTTGAATCTTTGAAAAATTATTTAATCTTGTTACCATATATTTTAAATGAGTTACATTAAGTATATCGTGTGATATCATATGTTATATTTGAAAAACATTGACTAACAGATGAATTTTGAAGTTAATACTTATATATTTTGGGCAAAATTTTAACTTTATTTGCTGAAATTCGAAGTTCCAGAGTCATTATCTCTAATAGACAAATTTCAAGTTCTGAAATTTGAATTTCGAGTTAAGAATAGTTAACAAAATGTGCAAAATTCATCTGAGGTATTATTAAAATTCGAATGATTTTAAAGTGCATAAAGAGTTCAAAATTAGTCCCTCTGACAAACGAATTTTAAATTTCAAAATTAGAATTTTAAAATAAAGATTTGTAAGTCTAATTAGAACTCTTTCTGACAAACGAATTTTGAAAGTGTGAAATTTAAATTTCTCAAAGTAAAACCTTTGTACCATATTGAGCTATCATCTAACAGAAGAATTTTGACTCTTAAAATTTAAATTTCAAGGCCAATACAAAAACATAAAACAACTGTTCATACTTAACAGATACACTTTTAATATAAAAATTCGTATATCTTAACATGAGATATATTTAACAAAATCAAAATTTGAATTTCACTTTTAAACAGATGAATATTGAAAGTTTAACATTGAAGTCTTTAACTTAGAGACTCTGTAAAATTCATCTGTTGACGCCCAAAATTCGAATATCATTGTCAGACGTATTAAATGCGGTTGTTAAACGGTTAGTTTTGCATAATAGTCATTGGTTAATATCTCTAACAAATAGATCTTTTGTTTAACGTATAGTTACATCACAAATCTATAAATAAAACATTATTTGAACTTATGAGTAACAATCTTAAGAGAGTTTATGCGAAAATACTATCGTATACATAAAATCTTCAGTGTCAGCATCATTTGAAAAACCCACATCAATAAAGTAGGCTTTCAATGTATCATTTACTCTAAGAGAGAGTTTTCATTTTATATTCATTCTTTTCTACAATTTCTGGGTAGAATCTTAGTATGGGGAAACACTAAGAGATATTACACATCTTGTAAAGGTACAGGGAAAGTAGCTTCACAAGTGCCTACTAAAACTTGTGAGATGTACTGAGACTTCACAAAATGCCTAGATCAAACATGTGAGATATAATGCAAAACTTGAAGTGGTGACTTAGGGACTAGACGTAAGTTAAGTGGTTTTGGCCGAATCAGTATAAAGTCATGTGTCTTGCTCTTCATCTTCTCTATTCAATTGCTGCACTTAACTCTCTCTATTCATTCCTCCTTTGGTGCACATCTGGTGAATTTGGGTTATAATCTAAAAAGGGCGAAAATCTTGCATCACTTAATTTACTCTCTCCCTCTTGGGTGACCAGTTAAGCTAACAAAGATTTCTGAGTTTCTCACTCCCCTTATCTCTTTTCCATTTATATTTATCATATTTTAATTTTCTGCAAAATTTTGTTTTTACTATTGTACTTTATTTTTATAGAAAAATTTTATACTTCCCAATTCATCATCTCTTGGAAAGCCAACATTGGCAACAAATTTATCTTATAATTAATTTATTGAAATTATTTGTGATTGATTCATTAAATGTAGAATTGCATGATGTATTTTTAATTAAACAAATTTGATTTTTTTTTCCAATCCAAAGTAAAAGTTGTAACGTTTTTGTTGATAAAGTCAAATTAATTTCCAACTTTTATTGTGATTGATTCATGGTCCATAATTTTAAAAATATTTATTATTAATTATTGATATAAAAAAGTCCACTATAGTATATCATAATGATTGATTAATTATAATTCAAAATTTGTGCATCTCATATACATGTGCGCATGTTTAATTGAAGAGTTTTTTGGCCTATTGATTTATGATCAATGTGTTAGCAAGGCTGACTTCCCAAGAGGGGGGATGAATTGGGAAGATTGAAATTTTTCTGCACAAAGTGAAGTGGGTGAAGATATCACAGTGTAATGAAAATAATGAGTAAAACAGAGTAAGCTGATAAGTAAGGATAGGAGAAGAAGACTCAGTGATTTATCCTGGTTCGGTCTATCCACTTGACATACGTCCAGTCCCCAAGACAACTCTTGAGATTTATCCACTATACAGCAAGAATTTCAACGGGCTTCTTGCTAATGCCACAGTACACGAGTATGCTCTGTTCCTGAACTCTCTCAAACTCTCTAAGCACTTTCTCTATGTGCTTCCCAATCCCCTTGTGAATTCCCCTCACAAGTAAATCTTTCTTCCAGATGAAGAGTAGATTGTTTACAAATGTATAACTCTCTTGAATAGAGTAGATATGAAGGTTAAAGTACAGATAATGAAGTTGAGAGGGTAAAAGCTTTAGAGAAGAAGATTCAGCAGAAATTCATTATATACAAGTTTGATTCGTTACCCATAACTTCAAATGATGTTATATTTATAGTTTTAGTTCTCAAATATCCGTTAGAGACTAAATCTATCCGTTGGGGAAGTTATCCAACGGTTACTCTGAAAAACTATCCGTTTACCAACCGTATTTAATGTTTCTGACACACTGACATTTGAATTTTGGTTGGTCAACAGACGAATATCGAAGGAACCGAAGGTTAAAGCTTCCAATGTTAAAATACAAAGTTCGTCTGTTCATAGAGTGAAATTTGAATTTTGAAACTTATAAAACATTTTCACAATGTGACATACGAATTTTCAAGAAGAAAGTTTTTCTGTAAATCATGAACAGTGTTTTCAATTTTCTACAGTACCCTCGAAATTCGAATTTTGGATGCCCAAAATTCGTCTGTCCATTGAACGTTCAAAGAGGCACAGTAGATAACTTTCTCCGAAATTCGAATTTTGACAGAGTGAAATTCGTCTGTCAGAGACCAGTTTTGAAACTTAATTTATTCTTGATCTCAGTTGAACTTTAACATTGTTTCAGACGAATTTCTTCTGTTTTCTCAAGTTGTGTTTTGTCTGAAATTCAAATTTTGAAGATTGAAAGTTCGTCTGTTTCAAGAAGCTTCTTTCAGACTTAGATGAAAATTCGAATGTTGGAAATCCAAAATTCGTCTGTCAGAGAGCATTTCTCAAACCCAATTTCTTTTTGATTTCAGATGCACTTTATCATAGTTTCAGACAAATTTCTTTGGTTTTCACAAACTTCATTTTACTTGAAATTCGAATTTTGAAAGTGTGAAGTTCGTCTGTTACCAAAAAGGCTTCTCTCAGTTTTGTATGAAAATTCGAATTTTGAACAACCAAAATTCGTCTGACAGAGAGCCATCTCTTCAGACTTATTCAGTTTTAGCTCGAAATTCGAATTTCCTAAGGCAAAGTTCGAATTTCCAACTTGACAGTTTAGTTTAAACTTTCAAATTTCATCTGTTTGTGGGTATTTTTCAAATATGTCAAGATTTAACATAAAATCAAGGTTTGAAAACATCTTTTCTTCAAATCAAAATCTTTGACCCAATCATAACAAAAACTAAAGATCCTACAAAAGATCTAGCAGCAAATACTCAGAAAATCTTCACTTGAAGCACTTTGATCTCCTTTGATATCTTCAATCCAAGCTCTTGGATGTTGGTTTGGAATCATCAAAACTCTTGATTCAACACAATGTGTTTGCATATCAAACAGGTTATAATATCTCATAAGTGACAAATTGTAAGAACTATATCGTTTCATGTTTTTAGTCTTTTTTTAATCTTCAAATGATATCAATTGTATATTGGCAAAAAAGAAATGATATCAACTGTATTAAAAGATATTGGAAAATATTTGATTAGTAACTTAAGGTCTTGTAATGGTGAAAAAAATTACAAGGAGGAAAAAAAGATTTTTTGGACAATAATTTATCAATTTTCTATGATCATGTTAATATCTTCAAAAACTTTATTATCATATAAAAACATCTATAACAGTCAATTTGTTGTCCATATGTGTACTATTCATCAAGGAATAATTAAACATAAAATCACATATTGGAGATAGAATTAAAATTCATTATATTTCAAATAGCATATTTCATGTTAATAGAAAAATCATGGCGGATCTTCAAGATATTAAATAAAAAGATATTTACTAATGAAACCTTGTAATTTAAATTAAATTTTTACGAATGGTTTCCAAAATAATTATTGAATCGAAATCTAAAAATTTGAATCCCAAAAGATAATTTAAATTTACTTAAAAATATAAAAAAAGTGATTCGCTTTTAATTAGCAATTCACTCAATAAATTAAAAGAAAAATTTAATTTTTATTAAACAAAAAAAGAAAAATTGAATTAATGTCTACTTGTTCCAAAAATGAACATATATAAAACTCTCATTTAGACCTCAAGAATTGAAGTGCTTGATAAGCCGCAGAGTTTCGAAGACGATATGAATGAATAAGATTCATTTGCTTGTAAAAACACCAAAAAAAATTATTTAAAAAAATTGAAAAGAGAAATGAAAAAACAAATAATTGAAATAAAATTATAAATTGACATAAGAAGTACTGTCAGGGAGCTGATGAATAAGTGTTATTTGCCCACCAAAATACAAACAAAAAATTATTTAAAATGCTCGAAAAGAAAAATAAAAATATAAATGAGTTGAAATAAAATTATGCGTTAGCATAACTACCTCAAGGAAGCTTCAAATATAAAAAGCAAATATGATTTTCCTATTGCAAACAAAAAAAGCACATATTATCCATTAAATAAAATAATGAAGAATAACAAAGAAAAAGAAAAGTTGAACGAAGACACCAATAAAGACGAAGGCAACAACTTAGAAACTACACTACATGGGATGGTCTCACCATTGTATTTTCTTGGTTGCTCAAAGATATTGAAGACAGCATTTTCCATTCGATGGCATCTCAACCCCAACATAAAATACATATCGAAATTGATTTGAAAATGTCATGAGCTACACTGAATATTCATAGAGATATAAATGAAATATTATTAAATAAAAATGTTAAAGCAATTGTGATATTTTCATTTTTTTAATTTCCAAAATATCAAATTGAGATATATATATATATATATATAGGATAACAATTAGAAATCACATTCAAAGAATTAAAAACTATTTTTATTAAAAAAAAATTTTAAGAACTTAATGGGAAATTTTTTTTAATTAAAAATTTGCTTTAGAAAACGTTTTGCGTATAAATCCATAAAAAGGTGCAATTATCGGCTGATTTTTCTTCTAGATCCAATATCTCCTCACTTCTCTCTAATTCTTGGCCATTTCTTCTCCCTTCAGCTCGACAATTTCGCTTCAGCTCCACCCTGCCAATAGAATGGCATCATTCTCCTTCTCCTTCAACTGCACTACAGAGGATCGGGATCTGATATGCTTATCAAGATTTGATATATACCAAGTAACAATCAGAAATCACATTTAAAGAATTAAAAATTATTTTTGAATTTTTCTCATTTAATTTTATATAGAAATTGTGCCTTTGAATATTAATGTTTTCACCTATATTATAGATATTATTTATTTCAAACATTAAATATACCTTAATTCAAACCCTAAAATCACGATTAAATTGAAATTTAGTAATGTTGTTTTTCCATTTTGTTAATATTAAATATAATTAAATGCATTAAGCCCATAATAATAAATTTTCTTGAGCAAATTAATAGGGATTATGGACTATAAATATAATAATTTAGCATACACATCAACCTACAACTCATAAATTTCCTATTTTCTTCAAAATGTTAATTTGGCAGCCTAAACTTCCAACTTTTAGTTTTATTTATATATATATATATATACTAGATAGATACTGACACTTTTATATAATCTATTACATAATATAAAATAGACCTACAACTTGTCATAATTAGACATTCATATAATCATATTGATTATAAAAAAATTGAATTCACATATTCCAAACAATATTTATTTATTTGTATATGTTTTTACTTTTTTTAAAATTTAATATAATGAAAAATATGTAAATGAATATCATATATATATATATTTGTAAAAAAATACGGTTAGATTATTTATGTCAACATTACTCATTATTCTATGAAATTTATATAAATTCATATTATGTAAGTTTTTTTTGCATCATTGTTAGATTATTTTTAATTCTTAAAACATATTTAAAAGAATCTTCGAAAGTAAGATTTTATTATATTGTTGTTTACAATATTCTAATTGCAACTTTCATATTTTTCTCATGTAATTTATCTTCTCTAGATAAACTATTATGCAATTGTTGAAATTTTCTTTCATAATATAAATTCAAGGATAGCTCAAGCATGGAGATAATAACTTTTCCTTTTATTCTATTGTCATCTTCTCCTACTTCTTTGTATGACGTTTTCATTTTCTGGTCATACTTGATTTTTGATTTTTTATATTATGATTCTACTTTTTTTTTCTTCTTTATGTTAATGGAAAATTGGAAATGTAAATAATGTTTCTATTGTACATCATATATATATATATATGTGCGTGTATATATATTAGGGGAAATTCTAGTTAAATACTAAAAAAAAAGATAATTCCAAAAAAAAAACCTACTCCAATTTATCCTAATTTTAAAAAAACTACAAAGGCTTTGAATTAGAATTAAAATTGGAAGATAAAACATAAAAATACCCTTTCTATATAAATGACTAATTTACATGTAATAATAGTATATTTGCAAGTGATAACAATATATTTACAAATGATAATAATATATTTACAAATGACACAACTTCATTTATAAGTTATAATAATCTAAGTTGCAAATTAACTTATTTCACTTACAAACATACTATTATCACTTTCAAATTGGTCACTTTTATAAGAAAGACATTTTTACCTTTTTATCTTCCAATTACAAATCTTGATAGTTTTTTTTTAACTAAAGTAAATTGTGATAGCTTTTTCGAATTATCTTATTTCTTTGGTATTTAAGTGGTCCTATATATTATAACATTAGCAAAAATTTTTTTGAGATATTAGCAATTTGTTATTTTTTTAAGGAACTAGTACTAGGGCGATAATAATTTTGTTATAATAATCATATAATTATAAGATGCCAATAAAACATATCTCATTCATATTTATTTTGCTATGTTAATCTATATGATTTGATTAAATATATAGAATTCTCCCTCTATCACACGACTTTCACATTCAAGTTATAAATTAATTCTATAAATTATAAAGTTAAAAATAACTTCCACGTATATAATGCAAGGATTAACACATTGTTTTTAAAAATTTAAGAAAACTTGAAAATTTTAATTTAAAATTATTCTTTAAAAATTAATATTAAGTGTTATGTTTTTGAAATTTGTAGCAATATATTAAATATTTTGAAAATAGTGCAACAACTAATTTATACTTTTCCAAATTAAATGTAACATCATAATTAAGTAAAGAGTTCCATTTGAGAATATTTACTCAGGTGGCCCTTTTGCAGTAGAGAGTACACTCACAACACAAGATAGGATTCATCAATTGTCCAAAATCAAAATAACACCACTTGGGTGAGGTTCAAAAGATCATTAAAGGACTTATACGAGGTTTCCATGCACGATACCAAAGGATTACATAAATTGCTTCATCTCATCTCATATGTTGCGTGACTCCATTTCCTCAATCACTTTTTCTATGGCGGCCATATTCTCTTTTAAAGCTGACCACTGCTCCCCTGTCAAACTTATTCCTGAGACACAAAACGAAGAAAGATTATTTGAGTAAAAATATCTACCAACATGATCACACAAGCTTCTCCATAATCGTACTAAAAACAATTGGTTATCCATTTCGACACAATAAATATGAATAAAATTGACAAAATCCAATAAGGATCAGTGTAAATTATATGGGAAGTATAGCATGTCAAGCCTCTAGTCCCGTGCAAATTGATACTGCTAATCTCAGTTCCACATCAGTTTCGCATCCTAAATTTCATTGCACAGCGATATTAAAGGGCAAGTCGAGCATGACAAAAAAAGCTACAGAATAACTAAATTACAGTGATGTGTTCTCCAGAACCATTAATTGCTGATGTCCAACAGTCCTCACAGAAATTGAGCACATGTTATACGATAGACACGGTTAAAGCCATTAGATGTTTTCTATGTGGAGGGTGAGCACGATCCCTCACCATATATGCAATGCACTTTCTCCTCTTAAATCTAACAACTTTATGCTAATTAGCTATAAAATTGAGCAGACGCCAGAGATATAAAGCCCAGCATCCTGTCTTTCGAAACAGTCATAGGATGCAAAACTCGTTTATCTAAAATGTTCGGAATCGGGCAAAATATGAGCAACACTGGCAATGCGTCGGGAAGAGATACAAGTACCTCTGGTAGAAGGAATTTCTTTACCACCTTTTACGTAGTACTCTCTGATGGAGACCAAACTCATCCCTCTGAATTCCTGAATCGTGACCCTTCTGTTGTCAGAAAGCTGAAAGCAAAACAAACAAAAGACCAATGAAATAATAGAATCGTTCGTTCAAGTTTTGGTTCATCAGCTTCAGAAACCAAAGGGGAAAATCGGACCCTGCAGATAATGAGATTGCCTGCATCATCGTACTCCTGGTGGACCTGAGGATTTTCTTCCTCTTGCTTTTCCCGAAGAAAAGACTCCACAACCTGCTTCACTAGGGCTTTGTAATGCGGTTGCGACGGGTCAAGGTCGAGTTCTTTGGCAGCCTGCTTCCTAATCTTGGACTCAGTGACCTCGTCCAGGTCTGATTCTTCCAAAATCCTCCGAACAGTGGCCTCAATTCGTCCTTTCATTTCAGCTTCCATGTCTGCCACTACTCACCACACAGCGAAGAAACGAAGAGCAACAATTGGAGTATTGGGGTTTACTCTATGGGACGTGACGGCGAATTTTGCTTTTCGTTGATTTGATTTTTTTCCTTCTCGAGAGCTGTTATCTTTTGCTCCTTTCCAACACACTTTTCATCGTCTCTTGGTAACATAACGGACTACTATAAAGTCTATTTCTACTCTCCGATTTGGAGATGAAATATGGCATTGCTTTTCGTTTGATACTGCTCCTACTTTTTTTTATCTCGTGAGTTTCACTCACTCCAGTCATAATAAGGTTTTTTGTTCTCTTATTTTAAATATAAAATTTTTTATAATATATTGAATAATATTTATTATATATTTTTAAAAAATACTCTTATTTAATATATTATAAAAAGAAAAAAAATAAAAAAAAAGAATAGTTTTAAAAAAATATTATAATTTTTAGAAAAATCGAGATAGTTAATTAGTTTTAACTTTCATCCTTAATTTACATGATTTGATTAAAAGGATCTTATATTAAGAATCTGAAAAATTATTTCTTTTTATCTTTTTGCCACTTCCTAATGTTCTCTTAGTACTATTTTAAAAATAGCTGTCTAACATTTTAAAAATATTTCTGATATTATCTGTCAAACTAAATCATAGTATTAAATAATTAGTAATAGTATTAATTATATTATATCAATATTTTGTTATTAATATTATTTTTTATAAATAAAATGTTCCATAATTACTCGTGAGTTTTAATGTATAATTTAATTTTTTTGTTTTTATACTTATTTTATTTTTATATAAATAACTTATATAAGTATATTAATTTAATTTAAACCTTGGTGGTATTGCTAAACCTTAAGTCTTTATTATATTACTCCCTCTATTTGAGAGGTTTTTCTTTGTTTATAATATAAGTTATGTCATAGTTGTTTATCATTTATTTATAATATTATTAATATTGTAATATGTACTTTAATTAAGAAAAAATTAAAAGTCTTAGTTTCTTTTTCGGAAATTTAAAAAGATAATAGAAGTTTTTTAATAAACAGGAAAATATTCTCAAACACATGGAGAGAAGGAAGTATGGGCCTCTTTGAATAATACCTATAGAATTTGATATCCGTTTCTTTTTATAATGAATTTTTAATTAATTTATATATATTAAAAAAATTAGTTATTTTTTTAAAATCCTAATAGGAAAAATCAAATATTCTTTTTTTATTTTTATTTAATATAATAATATCATTCATATTAAATATTATGACCAATTAAGAATGTCTTTTTTATTTAAAAAGTCTAATAATAATTTATGAAAAGAAATAAATAATAAAAAAAATGGGAAAATTTTACTAAACATTATAAAGTCCCTTATAAAAAAAATAAAAAAAAATTTTAGAAGAACCCTTATAAAATAGATTGGAGGGAGAGAGTAAGTGCCTATTGTGGTTCATAAGTGCTTATAATAGAGTATTACTAAATACATCATCTAACCCAATAAATGCTTATAACTGAAAAATTAATTATATGCACAAGTGAAAAATTTTTATTTATCATTCTTAATAATAACTTAAACGGACTGTTCATTCAAAATTTTCACTTAACTATACAAAAGTGATTCATCCAAATATATTTTATTTTCTTAAAATTATTTTTGAAATAAAAATATCTAAACATAAATAACTCTTTTTCACAAAATTAATTATATTAAAATTAATTCTACAAAATCAATTATTATTACAATAAATTACGTACAATTTAATCAAACTGCGTACTTCCTGTAACTTAACAATTGGCTTAGTTTTCTAAACGAGTTTTTCTCTCTTGGTTTTGATTTTCGTTATTAAATTAGAAAGTCTATAGTATCAAAATTCAAACTAGAAAGTCTACGTTATCCTAAGCGCTATTTGAGCGAGCCACAGTAAAAACTCTATTCCCTCTTGTACCTTTATATGTTGTTTTTAAAAGCTCTCTGATCTTTTTTTTAAGTGTTATATAATATTATGTGATAATTTTTTTTATTCTTACATTTAATTATCAGTCTGGTAAATTATTTCTTAAAAAAAGTAAATATTTTATTTTATAATTAATTGGCTCAATTTCGCTCTCTCACTCATAATGACAACAAATTAAATTATGTTTATAATATTTTAATTAATAAAAATAAAAATAAAATCCTCAACTCCTTTTCAAAAAAATTTAAGATATAACAAATACTTTTTATTTTGTGTGAAATAGTTGCTAATGTCTTATAAAATAAATGGGAGGGAGTAAAATGCATAAGTATCAAATCAAACATTTACGTTTAAGCCAAAATAAAAAATCAGACATTTTCTTCTTGAAAGTGGAAGAGGCATTTATGTGCAAGAGTAAATCATCGTTGTCATTATCGATAATGAAAATATTCATTTTGCTACACTTGTAGGCATATTATGATAGTAAAAATATAATAAAGTGTATAATATGTTTTCCTTTTAAGATCAATACATAACCACTATTATTAGTGTTGAGTTCTCTATTACTTTTGAAAAAATATATTACTCTTTTCATACCTTAATATAGGATTTTTTTTTTTACTAAATTGCACAAAATAAGGATGCAAACTAAAATTTGTTAATTGTCTTAATTTTTTAAAAAATCATAATGAGTTTTCAAAACTGCTTGAATTTTTTTATTTTTTTCTCTTGAATTGAATAAGAGTATTTTTTGTATGATGTCCAAATCATAAGATTTTTATTTAAAGTCAAGGTATTATCTTTGCTTTAAGTTTCTTCTTAATTACTTTTGCGTAAATATTGTGATTAGAGAAATTATAATTACAATTAAAACTTTTTGTGTATATATGTTGATTAGAGAAATTATAATTACAATTAAAAAATACAATGCATACCATCGGTATATTTATCAACAGCTAATGGGACGAGCTATAGGACATGTGTTTTGCGTAAAATGTGTCTAAATTTACTAAATATATTCACCAACTAGAATGTAAAACCCGTGTGAAGGACGGAGAGTTTTATATATATATATAATTAAATCATATAAATATGAATATAATAGAATTGATATAAATATTACATATTTTTGGTATTTTTATAATTATATTATCATCATAATAACAAAAAATTTGTTATCACCCTAGTGGTAACTCCTCCAACAAGATTATATCATGTTGGATATTTTGGATATTATTTTTCTTTCACCTCATATATTAAATTATGAAAAATCCTTGATTATTTGGAATAAGCTAATCGGAAAGTGTGGAGGCATATTCAAGCATCAAAACCAGTGGGATGGAATGGAAGCTAGAATGGTCGTTCCATTTTTTTTTTTCTTTTTCCTGATTCAATCAAATTAGGAATGGAAAATCTGTATTAGCAGTATCTTCTTTTCATACCTTACCGTTAGTACATTGGAATTTGGAAGCTACAAGTTAGAACGTTTAATTATATTTAATCTATAATATACATTCAATTGATTTTCATTTAATATTTTAAATCAGCTAATCAGATGGTGTAGTGAAAAAGATTTGTTTTCTGAAATTTTTATTAGTTAACAATATTTTATTATAAAACTCATAGTAAATTTTTTAAACCATAATTACTTTTCCCATGTCTTTTATTGACAAATATATTGATTAGTAATGATGATCAATGAAAATAAATAATTAATGCACCAAACAATCTAGTAAGATGTCTTATATTTTAAATTAAATATTTTTTTAAAAGATGTCCTATATTTAAGAGTAGAAAGAGTACCATTTATATATAAAGTGTCAACAATAGGGAATCTGCTAAAACAGAAGCAAACTCTCAGTCAAGAAAGATCGAAATTAAGAACATCAAATTAGACGATATAATGAGTCTTGATGACATAGTGTTGATGTTTCTCATTTCTTTAACTTGCATTCAAAGGAGATATTTCATCATGTCTATGGTTAATTATGAGGATATTTCTAAGATGAAATGCTTCTATTTCTTCTATATGTATGGACTTTCAAGGGAAATGAATAAATAAATAAAATATTTGGGCTCCATAGATGAAGTAGATTATAGCATTTGATTCTTGATAATGCTTCTTTGTACTTGGCCAAAATATTCCATATTGTCTTTGATGTGCTTTCTTTTACTGCAATTTTTTTGTTGTTGGGAATTTCAATATTTACCGTTTAATTTAGTGGATCCTTTAGAAGTACAAGACAAAGCACCAAATGAATTGGTTTTGTTTTACTTTTATGTAAATAATCCTCCACTTCTTGTTTCAGCTAATCTTTTTCATTCAATTGTCTTATGACATGCTCATGCTCATGTTGAAAAACTAGTTAATGTCAACATTTGCCATAACTTCCCACCAACAGAGGTAAAGAACCATAGAGGAAGATGGAAGAAATATGAAGAAGTTAATGAGAAATGGAAAATGCTAGGTAGAGAATGGGTATGCCATTTCGTTTATGATTTAAAAATTTCAAAAAAAAAAAGTTTTAATTTATCGATTTGAACATTTTACATTTATGATTAACCTAAGAAATAATTATGTCTTTTAAAATATATATTTTATTTAAAATATTGCAACTGAAAAATTCAATTTTTTAACGAGGAGGATCAGTATTAATTACCTTCTCTTCTTATAAACATGTTTGTGTAACAAAAACTTAGACTCATTATTAATTACCTTATCAATTTGCCCAACAAATATTTAAATATATTAATTAATAAAATTATCCCTCCCGAGTACTATGGATTGCAGTAATCGAGATGCTAGCTATTGACTGATATATATCAGGCTGTGTTTGTTGAAGTCTGCGTAATGGAATTTATGAGATACGGTGACGCTATGTTTCTTGAAGTTGGCTTAATGGCATTTATCAGATACTGTGATCTTAAGTGTAAAAACTCATTATCGATCAAATCATATGTAATGTGCACTTTCTGTCTGATCCCCTTGGGATGGATCAGAGTATGGTGAGGCTTTTTATTCCATATCTCCTTCCTCCAATGGCTGTTTCACTTCATGGAGACCATTTTCAATTTCATATTCTGAAGAAATTTATACTTATGCATTTTAAATCTTGAGTTCTTTTTTTGTAGTGTAGTTTAGGGAGGGGAAGGGAGAATTATAATTATAAATATTAATAACTATTAAAAACATCATTTTAAATAATTTTAAATGAATATAGTAATAAAAGTTGCTAAAATTTATAATTAAAAACAGTAAAAAAGTCAAAAGTAAATACTAACACCTTGATATAAAAATATATTAGGAGTGATGAAATATTGTCAGACATTAAGATTTTAGTAATTGGTTATTATTTGAAAAAGGACTTTTTATAATCTTTCCAATTGTAATCCTTTTCTCAATATATACAATAAAATTTATCATAAAAAATGCTATTAATTTATCAAATTATATATTTATAATGAGTAAAGCACGATTAAAGAAATAAAAAATAAAATTTTGACAAAAATTCTGTTAGATTTGGTAATATTCATTCAATTCATTTATTTCCCATCAAACACTCACATTATTTAAGTTTCACTATATCCATTTACTATGATAGAGAATTTCATATGTATTGATATTTTCATCAAACAAGTGCAAGAAGGCGTCAGAGTTGTGACACTGTATCAGTGATAAGGATATCATAACTATAGATGATTGCCACTCCATTGGGACCCAGAAATCAGTGTGCCACAAATTATAGGAACAACTGCAAAGTATTGGCAGGGGATGAGCCAAAGAATCTATTCTAGAGGCTGTGGAGTAAGGATAATGAAATTGTGATATTTAGGACCAGTTTGGTATGAAGGAATTTATTCATTGGAAAGGAAAAGGATGAAAAAAAATACTGTTTACTTTGTTTGGTGAGCACGAGATTGGTTCCTTGAAAAATAAAAAATCCATCATATAATGGAACGTGAATTGCCTTGGGGGTGCGGAGGAAAATTTTGGCTTCCTGGAAAGCACATTTTTTGGACCAAACTACCACCATATCCAAAGCAAATTTTCAAATCTTGCCATTTTCATCGCAACACATCATCACACCGCAACACATCATCACACCTATGGAGAGTCTAGATCTACAATTTCCGGCCAACGAAACTCTGTCATCCTCCTTGTGGGCCATCACACCTATGGAGTCCACACCTTCAAACTCTGTTCATCGAACTTTCGGAGATCTAGATGCGAAGGTTGTTGCCATCTTCATCATAGCAGACCTTGAACCTGCAAAATCACCGCCATCCACCTAGATTTCCTCCTTCCTCTCGCAAAGAAGCTAATGCATTTGTGAACCTATATCACTCTCCACTCACGCCGACGCTGCACCTGGGTTTGGCCACTACCATCATCCAAACCCACAAACTCAAGGAACAAAGCTTTATTTATTTTTAAATAATTTTACATTATTATTATTCATGATACTTTAGTCTTTTATCCATCAATTTTTCACACATACCAAAACAAAAAGTATATTAGGATTACATTCAAATTTTCGACCATACCAAACATATATTTAAAGTCCAATTCCATTATCTTTCTCATTCCTATTTCCTATTCCCATTCCATTAAAAATTGTTCCTACATACCAAACATGGCCATAATGAAATTGCGATAGTTAGAGGTTTAACTAAATATGCGCCAAAACTAGAGATGCCCCTATTAAAGATATCAATACATTTCATGATTTTATAAAGAAGTCTGTCCACGTAGATGTTTCAAATGAATAGTTACAAATAAAATTTAAACATTGATAAGAAAGTATCATAAAAAAACCCAAAAAACAGATGAAAGATTAGATGCTTGAATTCAACCACTGATAAATTCAAACAATCAAATCATCATCTAGTTTTTGGATTTTTTTATGACACTTCCTCATCAATACTTGAATCTTACTTGTCAACTGGTCATCTGAACCATACACGTGAACAGACTTCTTTATGAAATCATGAAATGCATTAATATCTTTAATAGGGGCATATCTAGTTTTGACACATATTTAGTTAAACCCCTGACTATTGCAATTTCATTAACCTTACTCAGCCTTTTACCCATCATCCTCTACTACAGGGATCTGAACATTTCTTGAAGTAACCTTACTCTTCCTTTCAAGTCGCTGACTGGCCAATTGTTCCCAATCTGTCGCTTTAACTGAGGGCTAAGCTTTCAATTTCTTGGCCTTTGGAGTCTCTTCCTCGGCCTTGGATGCAATAGGTTTAACAAAAAAGTTCATATTCTCAGTGAGGTGCCTATCCTCAAAGTTAGACAAGGTGAGTGATTAAGTTTCTTTTCCTAAAACTTCATAATCTTTCCACTCCTGGCAGCAATCAGAGCCTTGCACATAGCTCTCCCCATCCCCAAATTCAATGGCCGCCTCAATTCCACGTCTTCAAATGCCACGAGCATCTCTCATCTAGCTATTTGATTGATGTGGCTGCCATGTGTGCACTTCACCATCCACAACAGCAGTTCAGTCTGCAACATTAAGCAACTTCAGCAACAAAGGGATACAAACTGTTTGAAAGTATAAGGAGAAGCTTACAAAATATAGAATTACAGGGGCCTGCTTGAAAAATGAGATAAACTAGAGGGACTAGAGTTTAATTTTGCCTGAAAATTAAGTTGAACTAATAGTAAAGAACATCAACAAGAACAAGGTTTCTTAGGTCCTATCTTACCACAACAAAATGTCGAATTCTACTTTTTAATGATAAGCTGAGATATGCCCAAACTCATGGGTGCCCTATCTTGTACAGGAAGACCAGTTGTGAGTTAACTGATTCCTCATACATCTCATTAGCTTTGTAACAGCAACGTTGTCGATGCATTCTATTTTTTGCAATCATAATTTTTGCTAAATTACAGGAAAGTGAAACAAACTGTTATCAAAAGTTTCCAGATGGGGATTAAGTGTCATACCAATTTGTCCTTAATCACATCCCCAACTTTTGAGCCACCCACGGTGAAGGTTTCATTCCCAGAATGAGCAAGCAAGAACTTGCACAGACCTTTGCTAGCTTTACCTTCTATCCACAAAGACGCAGCTTCCAGAGCCTTCATTTAAGACTTCAGAGAACATTTAAGACTCGAAGCAAACAAGAGAACCTGTCTGGCTTTTTTAACACTGGAAAATGGAAAATTCCTTCCATAAGGTCTGCACAAAAAACAAATTATATAAAAGAATGATTAGATCAAAGCATCAACATTAAGAAAGTTGGAAAACTTAAACAGGACAGATACATATATATATATGTATATACACACACATATCTTCACACCAGATTCAATGGTAATCAAAACAAAAATACGGTATTGATAAGCTCAAGGGTAAATATATAGGAACCAACAATTATTGTTGTCCTAAATCTTTAGAAACACACGTTTCTCCTCCTTCTTTGAAAAGGCAAATAAAAGTGAAAGGAGGTTATGCAAGAGAAGAGAAGCATTAAACTTTCAAGGATACTAGAATTAGAGCACAAACCAGAAAGAATCCATGTATCAAATGCTAGTTATCAACTCACAATTTGAGTAATGTTGCAACCCAAACTAAAACCCAGTACTTGAAAAGCTTACAACCTAACTTTAAAAAAGCTTTCAAAAGACAGGCTAGTTTCAAAAATAAAACTAATAAAACATAAGGAAAAGAAAAAAAATTGCCATTTTTTCGCCACCTGAAAACATGACCAAAATAACTTGGGGCCCATGACTTGCTCATGACAAATTGAAAGAAAGGTAAATCCCAATGCTAGTTTCATTCTCTCAACAATATTATGATAATCACCACAATTTTAGAAATCTTCCCTACATCAAGCACTTTGACATGGGCAAAGCATACTGCTACTTGAAACAACAAAATCATCTTATTACCTCCTGAGTAAACCTGAAAGGAAGGGGGGAAAATAAGTTATCCATAAAAAAAACATATCCAAAATAAAATCAACCACCAGAAACAACAATGTTTTCCACCACGCACAACTTACTTAACCCGATACAGTAATTATATATGCACCCAAGTTTAAGCATATGTAGATAACTAATTATGAACATATGACCATTTCTCTTAAGCTCAAACCCAAGTTTAAATACTTCCAAAAACATACCCTTAACTTCAAGTAGCCATGATACACTTAAGTCATGCAATTCGGTTAAGTTAAGCCTTATCATTCAATCTCAAATAAGCCAATCTAACATTCAGCTCATAACGAACAATCTGAATCATTTATACGTAACAACTTAACCTATCGAAACAGATCCATTTTGAGCTTTCACGAAAAGACAAAATATATATATATATATACATACCCACAGGTAGCTCCTACAAGTACCCAACAGTAGAAGACTCACCCAAATGATCCACTGGGTTAGCTGAAATCCTCGTTATGCAGTGACTTGCTCCACTTGTGGCTCGAAAAACATGCTCATCACCACCATCGTTTTGGTAGTGGGGACCAGAAATGGAGGATGCAGTGGAGTGAAGCACGGAAGAATCAGATGAAGAGGTTACGAGAAATCGAGGAAGAGAGAGTTGGGGAAAATAAAGAGGAGGGAATAAGAGAGAAGAGGAGGAGAAAAGATGTGTAAGGGTTTGAGAGATGGGGCTGACGATGAGGCGGGAAGAGGAAGCACTAACCTTTTTTACAAGCTATGGCCACCCCAGAAGAAGAGAGCGAGTGAAGAAAAGATAATGCTTGCCTCGAGAATGTGATAATTAATGATGGGACACAGCTATTGTCATGGGAAAAAGAAGAAGCATGGAAATCGAGCCTGAGCATCGCACATTGTCATGGCCCCGTTTCTGACAGGGAATAAGGAAGTGGGAACACAGAGAGAAGCTGTAGTACTTTTTTCAGAATAATGTTAAATATTATGTTTATAACAATAAAGTAAATTTTATTTATATTTGTTTTGTATAGTGAAGTGGTTGGGACATGACATTGCCTTTCGTGGATGTGACTTTTTTAACCCCAGACTTGTGATCTCTTTCTAACTTTAACTTAAAATAAGAGAAAAAAAACTTGGCAGCATTTTTAAAATATATCTCTCTCGCGAATTTCTAACGAGTTTTTGCACGAAGTGCCATCTCCATCCTTTTGCAAAGATAAAGAACTTTTTTTTTTCCAATCAATAACAGCGAGTTTACTTTCACAGTACCAAAATCATGAAGAAGTTTTTTTTTTTGTGCGAGTAGGAATTTCTCAAAATATCCGTGTTTCATTTATTTTGTTTATGGGACGTGTTATAAGTTAGAGATCTCTAGAATGAATTTTTTTTAAAAAAATTATCATTTAGAGATCTCAATTTAATTACAAAATAAAATCTATTATTTATTTAATTATAAAAATAGATCAATTTTTTAAAATTAAATATATAAAAATATAAAATTACTAAGATATTCTCAATATTATCTAACCTCCAAGTATCATTGGTCAACAATTGCCACTAGCTGATCAACGACCATCGTGACGGATCAACACCGGTCAACTATCTTAGGTAATTGGTCAATGACTGCTAGCAATCGGTTAACATTTATTCAAAAAAATAGCTTACAACTTCTTTTTTTTAGATTTTACAACTTATTTATTCTAAATTTATAATTTAATTTTTAAATTTTTATTTTAAATTTTTTTTTCCATAATTTGTAACTTTTTTACTCTAAATTTGCAACTTATTTTCTAAACTTTTACTATAAATTATTTCAATACTTTTACAACTTTTTTTTTACAGATTTTGCAACTTATTTACCCTAGATTTATAACTTATTTTCCAAGTTTTTATTATAAACAATTTTAATATTTTACAACTTTCTTTTTAGAATTTACAATTTATTTATTTTGAATTTGTAACTTATTTTTGAAATTTTTACTATAAATTATTTATGTGTTGTTGCATATTTTGCAACTTGCTTATTCTGAATTTGTAACTTATTTTCTAAATTTTTATTATTAATTGTTTTAATAAAAATTTTTACTAGTTGCAAAATATATAAAAGAAATTGTAAAAGTAAAGAAAAAATTTATAGTAAAAATTTTGAAAACAAGTTGCAAATTCAAAGTAAGTAAGTTGTAAATTTAAAAAACAAAATTGTAAAACACTGATATTATTTATAATAAAAACTTGGAAAAGAAGTTGAAAATTTAGAGTAAGTAAATTGTAAAAATATTGAAATAATTTGTAGGAAAAATTTGGAAAATAAATTGCAAATCTAGCGTAAAGAAGTTGCAAATTGTGGAAAAGAAATTGCAAAATAAAAACTTGAAAATTAGGTTGCAAATTTAGAATAAATAAGTCGCAAAGTCTAAAAAAAGAAGTTGTAAGGCATTTTTTCCGCCATCGGCAACCATTGATTAATTACTAACTACTATTAACCAATATTGACCAGTTAAATTGCGATTGTTGACTGGTGTTGACTAGTCTCCAATGACAATTGATTGATGTTGACCGACCGCTGATGAGCGTTGACTAATGATGGTTGGAGAAGATAACACCTGAAGATATTTTGGTAATTTCATATTTTTATATTTTATTTAAAAAATTGGTCCATTTTTTTAATTAAATGAATAGTAAATCCCATTTTGTAATTAAATTGAAATGCTACTCCTGAATTGTAATTCCTCCAATTTTTTTTAACCAACAAATTTTTTTTTTGGCAAGAAAAAAATAATTTTTTCTCTTACCCACATCAACTAACAAGTTGAACTCAAATTTTCCATAGGAAATTTTAACTTCACATGGTATGATAATAAACATATTGAAAAGAAAATTACAAAAGGTAATATTTGTTTTGTAGAATTAAGTGGTTGGGAGCCACCTAAGGTTATCTCAGATGATAAAAATAGGGTAGAATATGGGTAGAGATGATAAGGATAGAATGGGATATGGGTAGAGATCAAGGGTTTAAATCCTCCTTAAGTATAAAAAAAAAAGAATCAAGTGGTTGGGACATGACTTTGAGTTTTCATATGTGTGACTTTTATATCAGCAAATTTGTGATCTTTTCCTAATTTCCAAGTAAAAAAAAGCTGGGCAATATTTTAGAAATTTCTCACTCTTTTATGTTTTTTTTTTGCCAATGTGAATCATAATGAATAATTAGTAAATTTATTTTTTAATCATGTAATAATAAATAATGAATAATTACACAATTTGCAATTTTCAGTATAGATAATAAATTTTTTTCTTGCCAACATATAGTAAATGTATTTGTACCAATATATTATTGATATCATTTTCTAGAGCTAAATATTTAATAATTAGTCATAAAAATTAATTTATAATTTATTTTTATACTTATTTTTTTTATGAAAAATAATCAAATATAATATATATTAGTTTAATTTAAACCACTTTAAATATGATTCAACTATAGTTGGAGTACTAAATCTTAAATTAGTGTTTTTTAACCATAATTTTTTAAACATTGATACTCAAAGCATTTTATTGCAAAGGTTATCCCACTTTTAATATGCTGTTTTTTAAAAACTTTTTTTTTATCATTTTTCTATGGTGTCATGTAATATCATAGAATAGTTATCTTTTTTATTTCCTTACATTTAATCACTAGTGTCATAAATTATTTTTTGAAAAAAAGTAGATGTTTTACTTCATAATTGATTGTCTCGTTTTCTCTCTCATTCATAAAGATGATTGCTAATTGAATTATGTTTATATTATTTTAATTAATATAGATAAAAATAAAATTTTCAATTCCTTTTTGAGAAATTTAAAATGCAACAAATATTTTTTATTCTTAATGAGATAGTTCCACTCGTCTTATAAAATAAATTGGATGGAGTAAAATGCATATCAAACTTTTCTTCCTTAAAAATGGAAGAGACATTTATGTGCAAGAGTAAATCATCATTATCATTATGAATAATGAAAATGTTCATTTTGTTGCACGTCTGGGCATATTTTGATAGTAAAAATATTGTAAAGTATGTAAAATGTTTGTACGTCTAGGCATATTTTGATAGTAAAAATATTGTAAAGTACGTCTAGGCATATTTTGAAAGTAAAAATATTGTAAAGTGTGTAAAATGTTTTCTTATATATAAGTCATTTTTAATTATTTTAAACTAATTAAAAAAATTAGTTGAAATTAGTTGAAATTATTGAAAACTTCAAAAATTATCAAAATTTTCTAATATTACTCTTATTAAATTGTAATCCCATCATAATTATAATTCTCTTTCAATTCTTCTCTCTTAATCATAAATATTTTGGGTAATATGAGAAAAAGAATTTAATACACTTATATTTTAAATACATTAAAAGCCTCTAAAATATGACCTATACATAGAAACATGGAGTATTACTCTCTCCTATCTTTCATATAAAATCTTCTTAATTAAATCACGCGGATTAAGGATATAAACAAAATTAGTTAGCTATCTTAATTTTTTCAAAAATAATAATGACTATCCAAAATTACTTGAATTTTTTTATCTTTCTCTCTTGAATTGAACAATGGTATTTTTTGGTGATATATAATAAATATTACATTATATTCTGAAAACGTTCTTATATTTAAAGCTAGGGTATTGTCTTTGTTTTAAGTTTCTTCTTAACTTATATTTTGATTAGAGCAATTATAATTATAATTAAAAAAAATATAATGTGTATCATCAGTATATTTATCAACCGCCAGCCAATGGGATGAGTTAGAAAGACACATGCTTTGTGCAAAATGCATCTAAATTCACTCAATATATTCTCAACAACTAGGATTTAAAACCCATGTGAAGTATTGGAAGCTCCATGTATATCCAATCAAATCATATAAATATGAATATAGGATTAGGAGTGAATGTGAAGCAACTTGTAATAGAGACCTAAACTTGTAAGAATTTATCTATACTAAAAAATAATCATAGAAATATATATTTATATAATCAAAATAAAATATATAATAAGTCTGTTTAAAATCATATTAACTTAAAACAAGTGCTCAACCTAGAAATTTATATGTTTAAATAAATATTTTTAATTTAATTTTAATAAAAATAATTTTACCTAAATAGCTTTATATTATACTAAAAATTTGTATCTTTATAAACATTTTAATAAATAATTAGTGATATTAATTATATTACACAAATTCCAATTTTCAAAACATATAATAAATGCATTTCTACAATATATTATTAATACTAGAAAATGATCTGTGCATCATATGGATTATTCATATAATCATGTTTAAATATTGCATTCTAAATTTACCTTTGCAGCCCATAAATCATTATGTTGTAATATTGAAGCACTAATGATCTAGTTAATTTGGTAATGATACTTCATTCAAAACATCAATATAGATAATAAAAATATCATGCTTTTCATTTAGTCATAGCATAAAATTAACAAATATTAAGCATTCATTAATATATATATATATAGCTCACAAATCAGTATACTAATTAAAAATCTCTTTATATATCACATTTGAAGTTTTGTCTATTGCTTTACACTATGAATCAAGTATTAACATTTTATGTCCATGTCCATGTCTGCTTCAAATTCAAAATAGAGCATCATATAGAACCATATGTGAATATAACTTTGGAATGTATAGGCTAACATTACATAAGCTCCAATTCTAGCTCTTATTCAAGGTCATAACAAATGCTAGCAAAATTAGAAATTATCATGTGATCATATGATATAATAGTTGATTCGATGAATTATAAGCACCTTTAACTCATCACCCACTCTTGTTATTGGTTTTTGCTTAAATTGTATGGTTACCCATTGAAGTAATAATCAAACGTGGTTCATTGCATAGGCCTAAATACTTGTCCATATTTTGTCTTTAGCATAATAGGAGTGCCAACTTTTAGTTGTAATTTATGATTCATGAAACCAAGCATAAAAATTGAGTTTATGAAATCAATTGAATGAATATCTAATGAGTTTACATTCTCATCCTACCTGCACACATTATCATAGCATAAATAAGCATCATCATCACTGAGCAATATAAATAGCATATAATAATTAACCTCGTTCGCAATTACAAGCATAGAAACCAATATTGCCTATCCTATAATAAGATAAGTCATTTAAATTATTTATAAGGCTGTGATAAGTTAAGGGCCTCATATTTTCTATCAAAATTAGTATTTTACAATATTGATTGTTGCGTACACTATGTCCTCTCACATAATGGCTAGTGCCATTTGGCAAAAATATGTCTACCAAGTACAACAACTTTATTTCCAAGAGGCATGTGAACAGAAGAAGGATTTTGTAGCTTTAGAACATCTCTCAAGCTTCTATCATTGACAAATCATATACTGATATCAAGGTTTTACATTAATATTAAGGTTTTACATTAATCATATATAAATTTTAGGGTTGTGCAAAGACCGGGTGGGACCGGGTTGGCAGTCAACCCGAGGTCTAGTCTTGGAAAAAGTGGGCTACAAAAATTGAGCCTGAGGACTGGTCTTACCCGGTCTAACCCGGAGACCAAAACAGGACCGGGTTACAAGACTAAACAAGACCGGGTAAGGAGACTATCACACCTCTTATAGTCTTGTTGTCCTTGTTGTTTCTTCTTTTTTTTTTTTTAAAGTTTGGGCTAAACATAAATGGACCAAAATAATAATGTGGGCTGAAAATTGAGTATATACAAAATTACATACAAACTACAAAGAAACAAAATAAAAAATCCAAAAAAGGGGAACCAACCAAGCTAATATATTCAATGTGAACATTAATAAAAAAATTTAGGATAAACCTGGACAATAATTAATGTATAACTTCATATTTTGCCATATTAGACATATATAAATAATTACTGAACAAAAATTGCGAACACCGAATTTCCAAATATATATATCACTTGGACAAAAATTTAAAGTTGATAACACTAAACTACCAAGTAGTTAAACTAAACCAAAATCTGTCATGCATGTATATCAAGTGGGTGATCTACACATCATTGATCCATAAATGCCATAAGCAACATGATTCATACATAATCATTACACATACTACACAAAATGTTTTGTCCCCATATCATAATTCATTTCCATAATTTCCATATGAGAATATTAACAAAAGATCATTGTAGCCTAAATCTTGTCATTTACAAGAAAAGGGTCATTTCACAATTACAAGAAAGAGTTAGTCCCATCTAAACATTGTCATTTCCAGCGTAAATATCCATCTAACTAGTTACAACAAAAAGGTCATTCTATATTCTTCTAACCATCTAATCAGCCACAACATAAATGTCATTCAATATTCATTTAACCATCTATCCAGCCACAACAAAAAGGATCATCCCACATCACAAAAACAGCCATGAAAACATCTGGAAAATGATATTGTTGAAAAATCTGAAACAAGAGGGCCATTCAAAGTCAATCAATATCCATCAAATCGCCCTCTCCACTTTCTTTTACATCGGAAAGATCTGAAAAAATATATAAAGTACATCAAGTCAACAACCAAATAAAAATATAAAGTACAATCAATATAAAGTACAGTCAATCACAAACATGTCAATAACGAAAAGGTTTACCGGCTTGAACAACTTTGTCAGTTTCTTCAAAGTTATCAAAGTCACGTAAATTAGAGACAAGCTCTGAAAGAGATAGTCCTGGAAGAAGCCAATTTTGAGCACATATAAGTGCTTCAGTCATCCTTGCAGAAAGTGAACTCCTATAAGAGTCAACAACACGTCCTCCAGTGCTAAAAGCTGATTCAGAAGCCACAGTAGACACAGGCATAGCAAAGACATCACGTGCAATCAAGGAGAGCACTTTATATTTAGTAGCATTTGCTTTCCACCATGCTAAGATATTAAATTCCGAACCACCAGGAATATCATCACGTGAGTTAGTTGCATAATACTTATCTAATTCTGTTTGTGGATCTGCTGAGCTTCTTTCTTTCAAAGTTGCCAACCATTTGTCTCCAGGATCCTCATCATCATCAAATAGCTCTGTGTCTACTGGTCTTGTGGTATGAGATGGAGTATTTGTTTGAGTACTAACTCCCTTAGAATATTCTTCAAATAATCGATATAGGGTATCTTTGGCCTTCCTAATCAGTGCCATACGTAGGTCAAGATTAGGAAAATGTTGTTCAAAAATATCTTCAACATATGCAAGCTTATATCGAGGATCCAAGATGACCGCAACAATCAACAATGGGTTCATTTTCTCTGCTGCACCCCAATACTTGTCATATTTGCTTTGCATGTTCATTGATATATCCATGAGAACAGGATCCACATTATTTATATTCTTGGTCAGCAACCTTTGAATGCGAAAAATTTGATGGAAGCATATACTTGAAGTAACTTCAAGGGAGCTTGAGAATTTCAAAGTTATTTCATAAAAAATCTTCAAAAATTTGATGAAGACTCTTGCACTACTCCAATCATATGCACCAGGAGGGCCCTCACGACTTTCTTCTCCAACAAAATAACCACGGTAATCACCATCTTCATCTTGCATCCTTTCAAAAACCTTCTGAAATTTCAAAGCAGCTTCCAACATTAAGTATGTTGAATTCCACCTTGTAGTCACATCTAGGCACACAAGACTTTTTGTGTCTAATTTTTCAGACTCAACAAAGCTCTTGAACTTTTGGAAACGAGCTGGGGAAGACCGAACATATACAACAGCATTTTGGATTGCATCAAAGCTACCTTTCAATTCCCTCAACCCTTCATTAACCACTAGATTCAGGATATGTGCAGCACACCTAAGTTGTAGATAATCACCATCACATACTAAACCCTTCCAATTCCTTAACCGCCTCTTTAAATATGCCAAACAAGTGTCATTGGCTGATGCATTATCCATGGTTATGGTGAATACTTTCTCTATTCCCCAATCTAACAAACATTTTTCTATTGTCCTGCCAATTGTTTCACCTCTATGATTTTCAACTTGGCAAAAATTCAGAATCCTCTTGTGCAATTTCCACTCAGGATCAATGAAATGAGCAGTCAAGCAAAGGTAATAATAATTTTGATTAGAAGTCCAACAATCTGTGGTCAAGCAAACACGATTAGCGGATTTCTTCAGCACCTTCTTTAGTGACTTCTGTTCTCCCAAGTACAAGGTCCAACAATCTCGAGCAACAGTTGTTCTACAAGGGACCTTAAATCGTGGCTCCAATTCATGGACAAATTTCTTGAACCCTTTCTTCTCAACTATTCGAAAGGGAAGCTCATCGCAAATTACAAACTCGGCCAAAGCTCTCCGACATCGCTTTTGATCAAATAAATGAGGAACCAGACTTCTACCTTCCCCAGTAACCCCACTAGATGACACATAATTCAACATTGATTGTTTTGAAATTGTTGTTGCCTTGTGAGGATTTTTCTTACACTTCTTTATATGCCTTCTCAAGGATGTAGTACCATGCTTGTTAGGGTCACACGCATATGTTTGACCACAATACTTGCAAGCAGCTCGGGTTTCTCCATTAGTATCCTCAATGGGGAGTTTGACAAAATATTCCCAAACCTCTGATTGTTGTTTTGGGACTTTAGGTGGCTTCTTTTCCATTTCTTTTCTTTTTTCCCCTCTCTCCCCATGAGTTGTAGCTTGAGCTTCCGTGGATTCATTGGGACTTGTAGATGTAGGAGGGGTCGGTGTTGCATTCTCACCGCCCGTGCTTAAATTAGTGATTGGTTGATTTACTTCGGCTGAAGAAACTTGGTCAATCATTTTAAGATTGCAAATATACCTGTAAAGAGTAGTTGGCAATAAGGTCACAACCATTGAGCATACTATATGATAGAGATAATTTATGAATAGATCAAACTTTTATAGGTAACCAATCTGTGAAGGATACGTTCATCTCTTAGGGACCCATTCTACCTTATTACTTGTCATAGACACAAAAATGATGTTCAAAGAATTCTTAATCACTAACAAGTAACAAGTAGAGAAATATATTAAAAAAAAGCATACAAAATTCAGATTAAATACACTTCAAATTTTTAATATAACAATACCTTGCCAGTATGCTATTTATAACAAATGATGACTTAAACTTAGAAATAAATTAATTGTAATTTAATCCAAAATTTTTTGAAGAGTACTAGAGAAAGCATAATAGTTCACTCATGGGCCTGAAATGACTAATCAATTCATGGATTACAAATCACACTCAATCTATGCCTTGGTTCAAACAAAATACAACTACTCAATGGAGATATGGCCACGAAGGCTTAAATTAAGTAATATTTCTTGAGAGTAATAATGCAGCAAATTTTTTTCTCTTTTTCGATTTCATTGGGTTCACACTCCAAAGAATCAGATCCATCATTTTAAGATCATATAAATGAGTCCACAATCCACATAATAAAAAGCATTCTTTCATGAAATAAACGTAAATATCAAATCAGGTTATAACAACTTAATAGCTCAACTATAAGTCTGTAACAGTATTTTGCTTAGACATATATGAAATATAAGTAAATGATCGATAAATCAGACTAAAGCCAATTAAAATAAAAATAAGAAAAACTAGAATGGAATCTATTCTATTCTATCAACAAAACCAGAACCAGAACAAAGTTTGAACCTTTGAAAGTAACCAAAATAAGAAATAAAGTTTAAACCTTTCAAAACTACTTTAAGAATCTTTTCCCAACTGAAATCTTTAGCAATTATAGTAGCCAAACCAGAACCAATTTCCTTGAGCCCCAAATAAATCTTCAGAAATTACAACAACAACCAGAAATATTCAACAAAAACATCATGAATAGTAATATAGGGTTCAAATGAGTCCTACCTATTTGGTACATAGAATGGAATGGTATAGAAAAAGAAGCAGAATGAAAAAAGTGATTTTTATTAGATGAGAAATGTTCTGTGTTCCTGAATGAAAACTAATTTTATTTTTTAGTAATAACAATACAACTCTAGTAGATATTGCATATTTCGAATCTTATACAGTGAAATCCTTTTCCACTTCCATCAAGGAAACCAAATGGAGCCTATAGCAAAATGTGAAATAAAACAGATTCAAAGTGACTCTGCAAAGTTGTACTACTCCTATGGCAACTAAGAAAATCAC
This sequence comes from Adenanthera pavonina, assembly GCA_026686845.1. Taxonomy (NCBI): domain Eukaryota; kingdom Viridiplantae; phylum Streptophyta; class Magnoliopsida; order Fabales; family Fabaceae; genus Adenanthera; species Adenanthera pavonina. Next base: position 482,713 of record JAIVEN010000019.1, read on the forward strand.
ACTAACCGTAATACTCATAATTTCCAAGACTTCCAATGCTTCAGAAGTGCAGAACTAAAGCAAAACGATCTCAGGCAATAGGAACATTAATTGATCAACAATATGCTCTCTAAGACTCTAACTCATCCACACAAGAATAAAAAATTCAAGATATATGGCTCTTCAAAATAATAAAACGCGCACACACTTGGGACAACAGGGCTACTGATTCCTTAGAGACTTGCATTATTAAATTGTTCATTTTTAGTCTTAGAAAAATCTATGGGGGTTACAGAAATAATAAAACGCACACACACTTGGGACAATAGGGATATAATTACCTTTAACTCAAACAACACAAGAAGAGACAAAAACAACAGGGCCACAGAAATATTCAACAAAAACATCATGAATAGTAATATAGGGTTCAAATGAGTTAAAGAGACAAAAACTTCAAATATATGGGGTTGAAGAACTTACTTCCAACAACACAAGAAGCACAAAGATAGACGGCGAAGTTAAGAGAAATATCACAAAGAGCACGATGATGAGGGAGGAGTTGAGGAGCACCGAGCACATTTGCTGGAAAGCTGAGATTCACCGCATGAGGGAGAGAGTCAATGAGTATGATGGTGAGGTAGAAATAGAGGAGCACAGTGATGGAGACCCCAAGATTTGTCGAACAAGGGAGAAGCTACTGAGGATTTTGGCGGACACGATGAGAGGGCTAGGGCTTCCGTCTAAAGTGAGATACTGATCAAGAAGGAAAAAGCAATTTTTAATTAGGTGGAGGATTTTGGGCTTTTGGCAGAGGACGACAGGACGTCATTTAATTGAAGGAAACTATAAAAAAAAATATAATATATATACATGTATTCCTCGGGTCGATCCGGGCTACTCAGACATGACATATAACCCGCTACCCGGTCCTACCCGGTGCAGTAACCCGGTCCTGTTGGTCTTGTCTTTGATAGTGCCACTTTTTTCCGGGTTCAACCCGACCCGATTTGACCGGGTAGGACCGGGTTGACCGGGTTAGCGGGCCACTTGCACAGCCCTAATAAATTTTTATATTATTGGCAAATCATGTATTGATATTGATATTTTATATTAATATTAGTTCTTTAAAAATTTTTATTTTGAGTTAGGTAATAATTGTCAATAAATTAAACTTAATATTTTTGTTCGACAAAAAATATTTTAACATTTGTGATTTATGTAATTTGAAAATTTCTTGTTAAAACTGGTAGATTAATATGAATTTCTTATCATCATCTATAATCAACAAAAAATATAATATTTATCAATATAGTTACTAACTAATGAATACTATAATATTTTTTATTACCAATATTATTAACTAATAAAAATTAATAGATAATAGATAATAAGAACCTTATGCAACTAAGAGGCCACCCTATGCCATTACCTTTAGATCCATATATGAACCTTATCCTATCTAATATCACAATTAGTTGGTCAATAACACCAACTATTCCAAACCATATCTGATTTGTCGATAAATTACAGAGTTTGATATATTTGTTTTCATTTGATCGTAAAAAAAAGTATAAATGTTTTATTTTATAATATTTATTTCAATTTTTTAATTATTTAATAACTGTTAAAAATCATCTCATATATTGTTTATTTAAAATTATTACTTCACTTTGAAAAATCTTCATTTATTAGTTAAAAAATACCATAAGACAATATGAATAACTTACCAAATAATAAATTTGTATTGAATGGTTAACTTTTTTATACACATGTCTGGTATCATAAACCTATTTCACTTCAATTAAAGAGTTTATTGAGATCTAGACTAATCTAGATCGAATCAGGTAAGATCATTTTGGATAATAAATTTCACCATCAAATATTTAACACAAATGCATTCTTAGAGTTCAAACTCGAGTACTCGAATTAAGCTGGTAAAACTTCTTACAAACTGAATCAAGTGTTTGGTATTGAATGGTTCCATTTTAATAATGTGTTGGCCTATTTAACCCTGACTCATGACATACAAGTTGGGTTGACTCTTTCATACAAATGTCCAAGTAAAATTAGGTTTAGATTTTATTGCTATAAAATGTTTTCAAATATCAAAAAGATAAAAGAGAAATATGACATAAAAATAAAGAAAAAAGTTAAGTTAGAATAAATTATTACTGTATTAAATATATGATTATTACTTTATTAGGAAAAATTTTAATTTGCTTGTTCGAAATTGTTATAATTTGTTTGAAAATCAATTATAATTTGACCCACTATTCAATTTTTGAATTCATTAGACAATTTATTACCTATTCAATATTTTATTTGAAAATTATGTGTTGAAATTTAAAGTAATCCTAATTTTTCAATTAATTAATTCTTTTTTTGATTTTAATATTACTTAAAAACTAATATTGTGGACCTATCCTTAATTAGCGCTTATAATAAGCCATTCAATCCGATTAAATTTTGAAAGTGTACAAATTTCAACAAATCAACTTTTCAGTGTAAGGATTACAGATTACAATAGACTACATGGATTTGGGATACAAATTACTATAATAAATAGCAAGTAATATGCGCGGATTGAGTAAATCAATTTCAAAATTAGCTTTCATTTCTTTTATGTACAATTTAATGTGTAAATTCTACTCGTCAATTAATATCACTTGGCTCCCTATCATAATAGGCACACTAATTTGCATAAATATAGATAAGGACATGGTAATCATGTTTTTAATGTGCAAATTTTATTCTTAATTGAGGTAAAAGTAGAGTAGATCTAAAAATAATATGCCTAATTCTTATTTCAAATTTTTTATATTAAATAAAGATACCTAATATCTTATCCCACTATAATCGTAGGTATTACAAAATCTCTAATGCTTTGGATGAAGAAAAGAGGAAAGGAAGAGAGAGAGAGAGGAGAGAGAGAGAGAGAGAGAGAGAGAGAATCTCATATGTAGATGAATTTATAGGGATGAGGCTTAATTAATTGTGAGACAGCGAGAGTGATTGACTTTGAAATATTCAAAACTTTCATATTTTTCATACATTATAACGTTTACCAAATACGAATCTATTTGAAAATGTAAGAGCCATTATCCATCAACAAATTACAATTTGTGACACACTGTGTATTTCTCTTGAAATGGATAATGAGATTGAATTAATTGTTCTAAACCTTTTTTAACACAAAATTTTGAAATTGTATAACTATCCTATGGAATTAAATTCAGGACAAAAAAACGACAAGGAAATGACTTTGGTAGAAAGGAGAGTATGCATAATCTCTGGGTTCTTGCTACATACAAAATTCCTTGGTCCACATTCCTTATCATTGTCTACGAATTGTGCATAATCATATCAACTTGTAGAAACAACTTCCAATAAAAAAAAAACATAGTAAAGAAATGAGATTTTTGGATGATGACAAAAGAACCATTTATAGAGATAGAATCATAAATAGACAATATTGATCATTTTTTCCAGCCTGAATCAATATTAATCCCCTTCATTGGATGAATACAATGATTTCCTTCACAATTGAAATTGCTTACAGTATTCACAATAATATGTTATACTATCAATACGGTGGCTTTATAAAGGTGAAAATGGGGTTAAATATGGAATACTACTGATTAGTTGTTTTACTTATTTCATTATTACAATATAAAGCGAGTACTAAATTATTTTCATGTTTTAAATTTGTAACTGACAATTTGAAATAAATTTAATTAATATCAAATCAATTATTAATTCTACTATTGATAGAAGTTATCGATTGCCTTCCTGTTAGTAAAAATTGAAATTTATTGAATTAATTAAATTGAAAAAATAACTTCAGACATACTAAATCATAAATGTAATTTTTGAAAATCAATAAAGTAGACAATAAAGTATTTTGATGGTAAATAGAAATCAAATTAATTATACATTAATTAATTTTTCCGAGTATTTATCATCAATTATTTGATATACAGCAATCCATATTGATAATTACGGCAGTCAAACAATTCAAATTGAGTTGATAGATAGGAACATAAAATCCAGCTCAATTGCAAACAAAAGCATAACTATCAAATCTAAATTAAAATAATTTACATTCAAACTGGATTAATCGAAATTATCAAATCTAGATTAAAATAATTTACATTCAAATTGGATTAATCGAAATTATGCAGTAGTATTATGTATTGATTCATTCCATATTCCATGTCAGCATTTCATAATAGTACACATGCACATGTGATAGTCCACCTCATTAATATTAAAATAGTTTTAATACAGAGGAAATGCCTATGACCTCTGATTTTATATATATAATATATAGATTATTTTTTATAAATAAAATATTTAATGATTACACATAAAAATTAATTTATGATTTATTTGTTGTGTTTTTCATACTTATTTTATTTTTTATATAAAATAATCAATATACTTCATCTGTTCTCTATTATAAGTCATATTTACTTACCCCACACATATCTAGAAAATTAATTGAAAACTTTGATATTTTCAAAAATTACCTTTTTTCAATATAACTAATCTTAAATTTATTTTTTTTAATCTTTCTCTACTATAACTCTTTTAGATATTCTAAGGATAAAAATAAAAAATAAATATTAAGTTATGCATAAATTTTATAAAATGACTTATATTTTAAAAATTTAATCTTTCAAAAATATATCTTTATGATAAGAAATAACAGAAGTAATATATATTAATTTAATTTAAACCAGTTTAATAATTATTCAACTACATTTGGACTTTCTTGAAGTTGAACCAGTGTTTTTAAACAATATTTTAAAATCGAACTGATCATTAAACTTATAAAAGCAATTGATCAAAAGTTTAATGGTATCGTTGAAGAAGTGTGAAGTAGAGTATTAAAATAAATATGTTGTGAATGAAGGGTAGTCTCATTAATAATGATGTGACTTATATCTGTGAGTACGTGATTTTGAATGTAACTGTGAATATAAAGATTTCCTTGAAAAATAACCTATAATAAGAACATCTCTAAACTTTTTTTGAACTTGAGACCTATTTTATAACTCTAGTAAAATCTACTAACTCACCTGAACTTCTAAAATCCAAGTAAAAAAATAATATCCTAGAATTAATTTAAAAATCTAGCTACTTGCTACTTGGATATTAGATTTAGATCGCCCCAATTGGTACGAATATGATCTGTTGACAGGTTAAAAAAAAAGTATGAATATGATCTTTTCACTTTTAATTTCTAGACAAGATTACCCCTCTCATACGTAGTGGCAGACTCTTGTCCATTGGACATTTACGTTACCCTTAAGCTTTTTTTCTTCCAACGTTCGACAATTCTACTTGTGTTGGGGAATAGCGATTGACACTTTCCAATAATCCAATGTGTCAAAAAGTCTGACAGCTTTATTCCGGTGACGTTCCTCTCATGGTTGGGAAAACGTGAGGGGGTCAAAAACTTTTGGTAAAATTGGAATTTTGTGACAACCAACTCCAATAATATTAATAACTCACTTCAGGACTTTTTACCTGTACATTACAAACGTAAAGTTAAATTACTATAATACTATAAGATAAATATTATTTTTTGAAGATTCTATAAATTTTATTTCTTAGTGTTAATGTTATTATGACCAATTTTTTATTGACACATTTTAGTTCAATACAAACTAAGATATGTTACTATTTTGTTTTTACACAAAAGGTGGTATCCCCTCCCCCTTTCCCCATATAATTATATAATTATAATGATATAATATATATATATATAGTATTTATATTTATAATTATAATATGTTTAGTACAATATAAATAAATATTAAATAAATCCCATCTAGATTTTTAAAATTTAATAAAAAAATATAAAATTTTATTTAATTAAATTAAAGAGATCATTATTTTAAAACACCTCTATGAAATTATATTCAGTTTAAAAAATATTTAAAATTTTAATTAATCTCATTTATCCTACATATAAGGATATTTTGCTTTGATCATAAGTATAAGACTATTTTTAGGATGCGAGGTAGCATTTATTATACATTTTAAAAAAAGTTCTTATGTAATTCATTCTAAAGAGAGATAAAGAGATTAAATAAGAACAGTTTTGGGAAAATGCCTTATTTTCAAAAGAATCAAGATAATTAACTAACTTTAACTCAAATTCTTAATCTGCATGATTCAATTAAAAATGATCTTATATTAAGGATTAGAAAAAATATTTAGAAAGTTCTCCCCACATCTTATCATCTATCTCAAATGATATTGGGGTTTCCATTTTTTTAATATAAGACCATTCGGTTCTTAATATAAGACTATCTTAACTAAATGATATAGATTAAGAATGCAAGTTAAAGTTAGTTAACTAACTCGGGTTTTTTTGAAAATTAAGGTATTTTTTAAAACTATTCTTATTTAATTTCTCTCTCTCTCTCTGGAATGAATTACATAAAGATATTTTTTGAAAATGTATAATAAATACTACATGGTACCATAAAAATAGTTTTATTTTTATAATCAAAGAAAAAGACCATATATTTAGGATAAATAAGATTAGTTAGAATTTTAATATTTTTTAAATTAAATATAATTTTATGGAGATATTTTAAAATAATTATCCATATAATTTAATTAAATAAAAATTTAAATTTTTTATTACATTTTGAAAATCCAAATGTAATTTATTTTAATATTTATTTATATTGTACTAAACATATTATAATTATAATTATAAATACTATATATATCTATATTATATTCTTTATAATTATATAATTATATGGGGGAGGGGGGGAGGACGGTTTTGGAGAGGGAAGTGGGGACGGGTGATGGGTGGGGGAGGTGGATAGGATATCTTTTATTGGAGCCAGCAAAATGGGTCAGGCCTGATAGGCCAGCCCGAATAGCCCGACAAAATGGGTGAGTTGGGCTTTAAAATTATAGGTCCGAAGGGAAAACGGGCTTTTTAGGCCCGGCCCGTGGCGGGCCGGCCCGATTGGCTCGTTTTCCCTTTTTTTTTTTCTTTTTTTGTTTAAAATATTAAGAAATGTACTATTTTATTAATTAATGATGTGTAAATTGTAAAATTTAGATATTAAGTTGATTTTTTGTGAATGATAGTGATAATTAATTGTATTAATTTAAAAAATTATATAAAAAAATTTTAAAAAAATATGAAAAAAATATATATATATATATATGACAAATATTTAAAAAAAAAATAGGCCCACGGGCTCAGCCTTTACAAGCCAAGCCCGTTTGGAACTAATATTAATATAAAATATCAATATCAATACATGATTTGCCAATAATATAAAAATTTATTAGGGCTGTGCAAGTGGCCCGCTAACCCGGTCAACCCGGTCCTACCCGGTCAAATCGGGTCGGGTTGAACCCGGAAAAAAGTGGCACTATCAAAGACAAGACCAACAGGACCGGGTTACTGCACCGGGTAGGACCGGGTAGCGGGTTATATGTCATGTCTGAGTAGCCCGGATCGACCCGAGGAATACATGTATATATATTATATTTTTTTTATAGTTTCCTTCAATTAAATGACGTCCTGTCGTCCTCTGCCAAAAGCCCAAAATCCTCCACCTAATTAAAAATTGCTTTTTCCTTCTTGATCAGTATCTCACTTTAGACGGAAGCCCTAGCCCTCTCATCGTGTCCGCCAAAATCCTCAGTAGCTTCTCCCTTGTTCGACAAATCTTGGGGTCTCCATCACTGTGCTCCTCTATTTCTACCTCACCATCATACTCATTGACTCTCTCCCTCATGCGGTGAATCTCAGCTTTCCAGCAAATGTGCTCGGTGCTCCTCAACTCCTCCCTCATCATCGTGCTCTTTGTGATATTTCTCTTAACTTCGCCGTCTATCTTTGTGCTTCTTGTGTTGTTGGAAGTAAGTTCTTCAACCCCATATATTTGAAGTTTTTGTCTCTTTAACTCATTTGAACCCTATATTACTATTCATGATGTTTTTGTTGAATATTTCTGTGGCCCTGTTGTTTTTGTCTCTTCTTGTGTTGTTTGAGTTAAAGGTAATTATATCCCTATTGTCCCAAGTGTGTGTGCGTTTTATTATTTCTGTAACCCCCATAGATTTTTCTAAGACTAAAAATGAACAATTTAATAATGCAAGTCTCTAAGGAATCAGTAGCCCTGTTGTCCCAAGTGTGTGCGCGTTTTATTATTTTGAAGAGCCATATATCTTGAATTTTTTATTCTTGTGTGGATGAGTTAGAGTCTTAGAGAGCATATTGTTGATCAATTAATGTTCCTATTGCCTGAGATCGTTTTGCTTTAGTTCTGCACTTCTGAAGCATTGGAAGTCTTGGAAATTATGAGTATTACGGTTAGTGTGATTTTCTTAGTTGCCATAGGAGTAGTACAACTTTGCAGAGTCACTTTGAATCTGTTTTATTTCACATTTTGCTATAGGCTCCATTTGGTTTCCTTGATGGAAGTGGAAAAGGATTTCACTGTATAAGATTCGAAATATGCAATATCTACTAGAGTTGTATTGTTATTACTAAAAAATAAAATTAGTTTTCATTCAGGAACACAGAACATTTCTCATCTAATAAAAATCACTTTTTTCATTCTGCTTCTTTTTCTATACCATTCCATTCTATGTACCAAATAGGTAGGACTCATTTGAACCCTATATTACTATTCATGATGTTTTTGTTGAATATTTCTGGTTGTTGTTGTAATTTCTGAAGATTTATTTGGGGCTCAAGGAAATTGGTTCTGGTTTGGCTACTATAATTGCTAAAGATTTCAGTTGGGAAAAGATTCTTAAAGTAGTTTTGAAAGGTTTAAACTTTATTTCTTATTTTGGTTACTTTCAAAGGTTCAAACTTTGTTCTGGTTCTGGTTTTGTTGATAGAATAGAATAGATTCCATTCTAGTTTTTCTTATTTTTATTTTAATTGGCTTTAGTCTGATTTATCGATCATTTACTTATATTTCATATATGTCTAAGCAAAATACTGTTACAGACTTATAGTTGAGCTATTAAGTTGTTATAACCTGATTTGATATTTACGTTTATTTCATGAAAGAATGCTTTTTATTATGTGGATTGTGGACTCATTTATATGATCTTAAAATGATGGATCTGATTCTTTGGAGTGTGAACCCAATGAAATCGAAAAAGAGAAAAAAATTTGCTGCATTATTACTCTCAAGAAATATTACTTAATTTAAGCCTTCGTGGCCATATCTCCATTGAGTAGTTGTATTTTGTTTGAACCAAGGCATAGATTGAGTGTGATTTGTAATCCATGAATTGATTAGTCATTTCAGGCCCATGAGTGAACTATTATGCTTTCTCTAGTACTCTTCAAAAAATTTTGGATTAAATTACAATTAATTTATTTCTAAGTTTAAGTCATCATTTGTTATAAATAGCATACTGGCAAGGTATTGTTATATTAAAAATTTGAAGTGTATTTAATCTGAATTTTGTATGCTTTTTTTTAATATATTTCTCTACTTGTTACTTGTTAGTGATTAAGAATTCTTTGAACATCATTTTTGTGTCTATGACAAGTAATAAGGTAGAATGGGTCCCTAAGAGATGAACGTATCCTTCACAGATTGGTTACCTATAAAAGTTTGATCTATTCATAAATTATCTCTATCATATAGTATGCTCAATGGTTGTGACCTTATTGCCAACTACTCTTTACAGGTATATTTGCAATCTTAAAATGATTGACCAAGTTTCTTCAGCCGAAGTAAATCAACCAATCACTAATTTAAGCACGGGCGGTGAGAATGCAACACCGACCCCTCCTACATCTACAAGTCCCAATGAATCCACGGAAGCTCAAGCTACAACTCATGGGGAGAGAGGGGAAAAAAGAAAAGAAATGGAAAAGAAGCCACCTAAAGTCCCAAAACAACAATCAGAGGTTTGGGAATATTTTGTCAAACTCCCCATTGAGGATACTAATGGAGAAACCCGAGCTGCTTGCAAGTATTGTGGTCAAACATATGCGTGTGACCCTAACAAGCATGGTACTACATCCTTGAGAAGGCATATAAAGAAGTGTAAGAAAAATCCTCACAAGGCAACAACAATTTCAAAACAATCAATGTTGAATTATGTGTCATCTAGTGGGGTTACTGGGGAAGGTAGAAGTCTGGTTCCTCATTTATTTGATCAAAAGCGATGTCGGAGAGCTTTGGCCGAGTTTGTAATTTGCGATGAGCTTCCCTTTCGAATAGTTGAGAAGAAAGGGTTCAAGAAATTTGTCCATGAATTGGAGCCACGATTTAAGGTCCCTTGTAGAACAACTGTTGCTCGAGATTGTTGGACCTTGTACTTGGGAGAACAGAAGTCACTAAAGAAGGTGCTGAAGAAATCCGCTAATCGTGTTTGCTTGACCACAGATTGTTGGACTTCTAATCAAAATTATTATTACCTTTGCTTGACTGCTCATTTCATTGATCCTGAGTGGAAATTGCACAAGAGGATTCTGAATTTTTGCCAAGTTGAAAATCATAGAGGTGAAACAATTGGCAGGACAATAGAAAAATGTTTGTTAGATTGGGGAATAGAGAAAGTATTCACCATAACCATGGATAATGCATCAGCCAATGACACTTGTTTGGCATATTTAAAGAGGCGGTTAAGGAATTGGAAGGGTTTAGTATGTGATGGTGATTATCTACAACTTAGGTGTGCTGCACATATCCTGAATCTAGTGGTTAATGAAGGGTTGAGGGAATTGAAAGGTAGCTTTGATGCAATCCAAAATGCTGTTGTATATGTTCGGTCTTCCCCAGCTCGTTTCCAAAAGTTCAAGAGCTTTGTTGAGTCTGAAAAATTAGACACAAAAAGTCTTGTGTGCCTAGATGTGACTACAAGGTGGAATTCAACATACTTAATGTTGGAAGCTGCTTTGAAATTTCAGAAGGTTTTTGAAAGGATGCAAGATGAAGATGGTGATTACCGTGGTTATTTTGTTGGAGAAGAAAGTCGTGAGGGCCCTCCTGGTGCATATGATTGGAGTAGTGCAAGAGTCTTCATCAAATTTTTGAAGATTTTTTATGAAATAACTTTGAAATTCTCAAGCTCCCTTGAAGTTACTTCAAGTATATGCTTCCATCAAATTTTTCGCATTCAAAGGTTGCTGACCAAGAATATAAATAATGTGGATCCTGTTCTCATGGATATATCAATGAACATGCAAAGCAAATATGACAAGTATTGGGGTGCAGCAGAGAAAATGAACCCATTGTTGATTGTTGCGGTCATCTTGGATCCTCGATATAAGCTTGCATATGTTGAAGATATTTTTGAACAACATTTTCCTAATCTTGACCTACGTATGGCACTGATTAGGAAGGCCAAAGATACCCTATATCGATTATTTGAAGAATATTCTAAGGGAGTTAGTACTCAAACAAATACTCCATCTCATACCACAAGACCAGTAGACACAGAGCTATTTGATGATGATGAGGATCCTGGAGACAAATGGTTGGCAACTTTGAAAGAAAGAAGCTCAGCAGATCCACAAACAGAATTAGATAAGTATTATGCAACTAACTCACGTGATGATATTCCTGGTGGTTCGGAATTTAATATCTTAGCATGGTGGAAAGCAAATGCTACTAAATATAAAGTGCTCTCCTTGATTGCACGTGATGTCTTTGCTATGCCTGTGTCTACTGTGGCTTCTGAATCAGCTTTTAGCACTGGAGGACGTGTTGTTGACTCTTATAGGAGTTCACTTTCTGCAAGGATGACTGAAGCACTTATATGTGCTCAAAATTGGCTTCTTCCAGGACTATCTCTTTCAGAGCTTGTCTCTAATTTACGTGACTTTGATAACTTTGAAGAAACTGACAAAGTTGTTCAAGCCGGTAAACCTTTTCGTTATTGACATGTTTGTGATTGACTGTACTTTATATTGATTGTACTTTATATTTTTATTTGGTTGTTGACTTGATGTACTTTATATATTTTTTCAGATCTTTCCGATGTAAAAGAAAGTGGAGAGGGCGATTTGATGGATATTGATTGACTTTGAATGGCCCTCTTGTTTCAGATTTTTCAACAATATCATTTTCCAGATGTTTTCATGGCTGTTTTTGTGATGTGGGATGATCCTTTTTGTTGTGGCTGGATAGATGGTTAAATGAATATTGAATGACATTTATGTTGTGGCTGATTAGATGGTTAGAAGAATATAGAATGACCTTTTTGTTGTAACTAGTTAGATGGATATTTACGCTGGAAATGACAATGTTTAGATGGGACTAACTCTTTCTTGTAATTGTGAAATGACCCTTTTCTTGTAAATGACAAGATTTAGGCTACAATGATCTTTTGTTAATATTCTCATATGGAAATTATGGAAATGAATTATGATATGGGGACAAAACATTTTGTGTAGTATGTGTAATGATTATGTATGAATCATGTTGCTTATGGCATTTATGGATCAATGATGTGTAGATCACCCACTTGATATACATGCATGACAGATTTTGGTTTAGTTTAACTACTTGGTAGTTTAGTGTTATCAACTTTAAATTTTTGTCCAAGTGATATATATATTTGGAAATTTGGTGCTCGCAATTTTTTTTCAGTAATTATTTGTATATGTCTAATATGGCAAAATATGAAGTTATACATTAATTATTGTCCATGTTTATCCTAAATTTTTTTATTAATGTTCACGTTGAATATATTAGCTTGGTTGGTTCCCCTTTTTTGGATTTTTTATTTTGTTTCTTTGTAGTTTGTATGTAATTTTGTATATACTCAATTTTCAGCCCACATTATTATTTTGGTCCATTTATGTTTAGCCCAAACTTGAAAAAAAAAAAGAAGAAACAGCAAGGACAACAAGACTATAAGAGGTGTGATAGTCTCCTTACCCGGTCTTGTTTAGTCTTGTAACCCGGTCCTGTTTTGGTCTCCGGGTTAGACCGGGCAAGACCAGTCCTCAGGCTCAATTTTTGTAGCCCACTTTTTCCAAGACTAGACCTCGGGTTGACTGCCAACCCGGTCCCACCCGGTCTTTGCACAACCCTAGAAGTAGGTTTTATTTCTCCCAACAAGACATTTTTTATATGTACAACTAATGATCAAACTCAAGATAATATGTGATGTACATAGCTTTCTTGATTAAATTTAAATGGATATCTTAATAAAATAGATTAATTTAAATGGATATGCTAGAATCCACTAAAGACTAGGCACAAACAACTTGAAAATTGATTTTAAATATGGTATAGTCACCACATTTGATTTCCAATAAATATATCAATATGATTTAGATGGATTTTTTTTCTTTTTGATCTTCACATTCACTCCAAATTTTTTAAGTTAAAATTCAAATATATAATATGTTTTCTTGATCAAATTTCAATGGATATTATGATCAAAAATTAAATTAAATGGATAACCCATCAAAGACCAAGTCAATGAATGACAAAAATAATTTCAGAACATAATAAATGGTTTTCAAAGTATTAATTGATATAATGGTGAAAAAAAGTATTAATTGATATTGAACCCAATATATATATATATATATTTTAAGTTTAATAAACTGAATCGGTAAAAAATATTACGAAACTAAATCCTTTATTATGTGCATATCTTTCAATATAGTTGCAATAATTTCGAATTGTTATATAGTATCATGGAATAAATTGTTAGATTAGCTGGCTTCTTAAGAGGGGGGGTGAATTGGGAAGCTTGAAAATTTTCTGCAAAATATCAAGAAGGTGAAGAAAGCAATATATGATGGTAAAATAGAGTATAAACAAATAACTGTAAAAGTGGCAATAAAGAGAAGAAGACTCAGTAATTTATCCTGGTTCGGTCTCTCCACTTGACCTACGTCCAGTCCCCAAGTCACCACTTGAGATTTTCCACTATTCTGCAAGAATTCCGTGGGCTTCTTGCAAATGCCACAGTGCAAAGTTTGTGCTCTATTTTCTAGAGCTCACTCATTCACTCTCTACACTTTCACAAAGTGCTTCCCAATCTCTTGTGATATCCCCTCACAAGAAAATCTATCTTCCAGATGAAGATTAGATTATTTACAAAGATTAAACTCTCTTAATCAGAGTGAATATGGAAGTTAAAGTACAAAATATTGAAGTGTGAGAGTATGAAGCTTTGAGTAAATGATTTGGCAGAGTTTCAGTATATACAATGTTAAAATCGTTACCCATAAATTCAAATGATGTTATATTTATAGATTTAGGTCTCAAATATCCGTTAGAGACAAAATCTATCCGTTGGAGAAGTTATCCAACGGTTACTCTGAAAAACTATCCGTTAACCAACCGCATTTAATGCTTCTGACATACTGAAATTCGAATTTCGGTTGGTCAACAGACGAATTTTGCAGATACCGAAGGTTAACAGCTTCAACGTTGAAAGCCCGAAGTTTGTCTGTCATAAAGTGAAATTCAAATTTTGATGTTTTGAAAATATTTCTATGTTGAGACATACGAATTTTCAAGTAGAAAGTTTTTTTATTAAGTGTGAACAGTACTTTCAATTTCCTACAGTGCCTTCGAAATTCAAATTTTGGAACCCCAAAATTCGTCTGTTCGTAGCTGGTTTACAAGGCTCAGTAGGTCGTGTTAGTTCAAAATTCGAATGTTCAATTGTCTAAATTCGTTTGTCAGAGAGACCTCTTTTCAGATTAACTTCAAAATTCGAATTTATAAATACTGTCATTCGTATGTCAACATGTCATTCCAACAGACTCACAAGCTTAGTTTCTGAAATTCGAATTTTCATGTTCAAAGTTCGTCTGTCAGTGAGCAATTTTTGAAATCCAATCTAAACTTTGTTTCAGATGAATTTTGACATAATTTCAGACGAATTTCTTTAGTTTTCATAATTTTCATTTTATCTGAAATTCGAACGTTCAAAACCCAAAGTTCGTCTGTTGCTTAAAGCTCCTTTCAGACACTTATCAAAATTCGAATTTCAAGAAGTCAAAATTCGTCTGTCAGAGAGGCATCTCTTCAGACTTGTTCTGTTTTAGTATGAACTTCGAATTTCCAAAGCCAAAGTTCGAACTTTCATTATAACAGATTGGTATTAACCTTTTAAACTTCATCTGTTGGTGGGTATTTTTCAAATATTCCATGATTTAACACAGAATCAAGGTTTTACAACTTCTTTCCACCAAATCAAAGTCTTTTACTCAAATTAAAACACAACTAAACATCCTACATCTATTCTTGCACAGATTTTTTCAGGATTTCTTCACTTGAATTGATTTGAGCACCTTTCATATTTTTATTCCAAACTCTTGAGAGTTAGTTTGGAATCATCAAAACTCTGGATTCAACAAAAATGTTGCATGTTTTGTTTTTATTTGTTATTTATAGTGATTACTAATAAGTAGATTTGCCAATACAAGACATAAGAAAAGTAATTATGGTATAAAAAATTACTGTGAGTATTATAATAAAATATTGTTAACTAATAAAAATATCAGAAAACAAATCTTTTTTACTACACCATCTATTTAGCTGATTTAAAATATTAAATAAAAATCAATCGAATATATATTATAGATTAAATATAATTAAATGTTCTAGCTTGTAGCTTCCTAATTCCAATCTACTAATTGTTAGGTATGAAAAGAAGATACTGCTAATACAGATTTTGCATTCCTAATTTGATTGAAACAGGAAAAAAAAACATTCTAGCTTCCATTCCATCCCATTGGTTCTGATGCTTGAGTATGCCTCCACACTATAGGATTAGCTTATTCTATAGGATTGAGGATTTTTCTTAATTTAATATATGAGGTGAAAGAAAAATAATATCCAAAATATCCATCATGATATAATCCTATCAAAGGAATAGAGAAATTAGCACTGGAGTGATAATTTTTTTTATTATGATGATTATTAGATAATTATAAAATACCAAAAATATATCATATCTACTCTCATTCTATTATATTTATATTTATATGATTAGATTAGATATACACGTTAGAGATTATGCCCTAAGTCAATCATTATATTATGAATATTATATTTCATTATGAAAAAGAAGGAGTTTTTTTTCCTTTTATTACATTATTATATTGTTTGCATATTTTTCTTTATAATAATATTCTTGGATAAATCATTTATGCTAAACATCCTTAGTCAATCATTTTTGTGGGAACAATGATAAACTAAGACTAGTATTATTTTGATTGATTATTATATGTTAATTATGTATAAAAATACAAATTAAAATCATAAGCACCTGTTAGGGAACGGCGCTGTCCTAACAGGCGCTGCATTGACATGTCATGAGATAGTCGTATGAATCAAGTTATAAACATATCTCATACACATAACTATGTCACTAAGCTCTTAGACCTGAGATCATTATAAATTTCTACATGGGGAACACTGTACTTTGGTATAGGGATCATAAAAGCTATGATCGGGTATAGTGGAATTCATGTAGAGGAAGATGAATAGTCAAAATGGAATTTGTCCCTCTAATTAATGGAGAGATATATCTGGGCCCCTCGATAAATAAGACTAAGAAATGTATGGCCGTGTTCAAATGGAAGGGTTTCCATTTGTTCAGTTAGTCTGCTTGGAGATTAAGAAAGTAATGGTCGAGTAAGATGAAGATGACGTTTCCATACCTCATATTTGACCCATGTATCGTGAGATAAAATGGATGTGATAGTGTTATATGATAGGTTGCATAGGATCACTGATCTTATATGATTTGGGTAGTCACAATATTTTGCTAGAGGCCACTTGTGACATGTGGGTACAATAATGTCATTGGCTCACTGCTAACATCATATGGGCCTACAGGGTCGTACACAAGAGTAGACCAACTCGAGTTAGAATGTTCAAATTCATTAAACCTAAAATGTGTCTAGATTTGGTAAATTTAACGTTTAATTTAGGGTGGAAAAATTTATAAATATATGTGATATATCTTATAAAATTTGAAATATATATATGTTTGATATATTAAATATATATTTCAAAATATATATTTTTTTAATTAATTTAAATGAATTAGTTTTAAATTTAATTCTATGTGATAGAATTAAATTTAAACTAATTTGATAATTTGAATTTAATTTATATGATAAATTAAATTTAGATTTGATTCTAGATTTATATTAGATAGTTAGTTTAGATTTAATTTATTAGATCAATTTAAATTTAAACTAATCTATTTGATTTAATTTAAATAATTAATTTAAATTAATCAAATAATAAATCATATTTACATAATGATAGAGACTAGGGTTATTATATATAGAATTAAGAGAAGAGTCTCCTTCCACCCTAGAGAGGGTGGATGGTCATACACCTAGAGAGAGCAAGTGTACGGAAGCCCATAGAGAGAGAAGAAAGTCTACACTCTCAAACGTAGGGACGTTAGTGAATAGTGGTGCTAACATGTCGTTCGAGTTGGACTCACCATTTGTGTAGATACCGGTAGAAGGAGCTGATTAGACGCGTCAATTTCTAGGATCCGACAGCGAAAAGAATAAAAAAGACACACACCAAAGGTAAAATACTCCTCTACATCTAGATTTAAGCAACATTGATTGATCCATAGGAAGGATTTGGTTATGTTATTCCACTACACATGTGCCAAGATTCCCAACAATACATAAAAATCCCAATGTTTTACATGGGTTTTAAATTCTAGTTGGTGAATATATTGAGTAAATTTAGACATATTTTGCACAAAGCACGTGTCCTTTAGCTTGTTGCCTTGGCTATTGATAAATATATCAATGATATGCTTTATAATTTTTAATTGTAATTATAATTGCTCTAATCAAAATATATACGAGCAAAAGAACTTAAGAAGAAACTTAAAGCAAAGATAATACCATGGCTCTAAATATAAGATCTTTTAATTTTGTCATAAATATAATATCATTTTCAAAATACAATGTAATACTTATTATGCATCACAAAAAAATGCTCTTGCTCAATTCAAGAGAGAAAGATAAAGAAATTCAAAATGTTTTGGAAAGCCATTGTGATTTTTTAAAAAATTAATGCAGTTAATTAATTTTATTTTTCATCCTTAATCTACATGATTCAATTGAAAGGATAATTGTTAAACCCTTATGAAATTGATCAAAATATCTCACTTTAATACATATGACACTCGGATCATGCAATCACAAGGTGATAAATCTGAAAAAATAGAAAAGACAAGGAGAAAATGCACAAAGAAAGGGATACTAATAGAGTAAGAGTTAGGCATGACTTGTAAGAGTTTGGAGAGGAGTATGGAGAGCTTAGAAGACTTGATTGAGGTGTTGAACACGAACATGAAAAGCAAGTTTGGGAGCCCAAAGATCCATTGCCAAGCTTGAGAAACCCAAAAATTGGAGCAAGACCAAAACAACAAAGAAAGCTTTAAATATATTGATTCAAGAGTTGCTATTTTTTAAGTCCACTTATTTAATTCAAGTTATAGCCCAAAAGGAGCCCAAAGGTGTGATAATGCTCTTATCTATACATAGTTCAGACCCAGACCCAAACCCAAAAAGAGCTCATTTAGAAGAGTTAACTTGAAGATATCATGTGCTCTACATGAGACCATGAATAGTGACGTTTTTAATATGATTTTATTATGAATTTTCATTTATTTTTTGAATTTTCATAAACAAGGCCTTTTGGTCAAAGATTCTATCTTAGAGATTAAGTTTTGGTAGTTTTCTATTTTTAAAACTTATGTTCTGGAATTTTCTATTAGTTTTAGTAAGAGAGGTGCCATCTTTTAATTGATTTGAAGAATATTTTGTTTCCTTTTTTATTTAGATTGTGGTGCCTTATTTAGGATTAATTAGATCTGATTATTTCATTTGTATTTTTTTATTTAATTGCATTTTTTTCTAGCCTAGGGTTTTGGTTGCCTTATTTCTTTGTATAAGGAGCCACTTATGTACTTTCGCAAGTCAGAGAATATAGTCAGTGAATTTTCAGAACTTATGTTCTTTTTTTATGAGTTTTCTCTTGTATCCCTTGTATTCTTAAGAGGATTCTTAGACTTATCGAAGGAGTATTTTTCCTTTGTGACATCCCAAAGCTAGGGTTCGACGAGAAAGATTCTCTTAGAGTCATATCCTATTGACCAACATATTTTTCTTGTTATTTCTTGAATTTTTGTTCATATTTATTATTATATTTTTCTAGTTTAACATGTTCATTTATCTTGTGTTTTCTTGTTGTTGTGTGTCTTATTTGATTTTAGCACAATCTGTGGTTCATTTTGAGTCATTGAAGGTTCAATTGGATGAGTTCTACTTAGGTCTTTCATCATTTGGTATTAGAGCTTTGATTTGCTAGGTTCAAGGTTTGTCCTTTCATTTCTTTTCTTCATTTTTCGTCATCCCTTTCTTGTTTCAAATCTGGTTCATCCTCTCTTTGTTGCGTGATTTTCCTCTTGCTTCCCTTCTTGATTGTGGCATTACCATCTTCTTGTCTTTCCATCCATAATTCTTTCTCTGTTGTGTCTTGTTGCTTGGAATCAAACCAAAAAAGAAGAAGAAGAAGGAAATCAAATCACTAGTTGCTGCAAATTATTAGTTGCTATTCAGATTTTAGTGTGTGTCTCCAAAAAAAGAAATCTAAAAAAAATTGTTGTTGCTGCTTGTGTCCTTCAGAGTGAGTGTCCAAATCAGAAAAAAAGAGTGGAAAAAAAATTCAAAAAAAAAATATTGCTATTGGAAAAAGAAAGATGAACAAAAAAAAAGGAGCAATACAGCCAAAAAAAGAAAATGAAAAAAAAAAGAAAACAAGAAAAGTCAAAATTGTTCTTGGGTACTGATTTCTTTCTTAATCAATTTAGTTTCCCAATTTGAATGATTGGAATGCAAGTTGAAGAAAGTTACCTATTTTGAGGTTCTTGGCCTCCAAGTCACAAAAAGCTTCCTAATTACTCAAACTTGGATGGTAAGATTCTTATTTTGGCTACTTTCCAAATCTTTTCAAATTCTAGTTTCCTAGTCTTGTCATATCCTCTGTTTCCTAATTTCTCTCTTGTGTGCTGATTCTATTCTCTTCTATTCTTGATTTCCTATTTTCTTTTCCTTGTGCTGAAATATGCTTTCCTATTTCCTTCTCCATTTGGTTTCCTAACATTGTGCAATTGATTTTCTTCTCACTTCTGTCTAGATTGTTATCTTTTCCCTCCACTAATTTCATGCCACCATCACCTTTCTTACTTCATACACCTTAATTTTTTTTTCCATATTCTTCCCTTAAATACTTGCTGCACACTTGCCTATTTCTTGTGAAAATTGCTACACATTTTTTTTCCTCATTGGTTGGTCCACATTGATTCTTTAAGGATTTAAATCTTGGATTCTAGTTTTTGAGATTGCCATTTCATACATACTTCTCTTTTTGATTTATTGGAATTTCATTAAGAATACTATAGGGAGCAAGTTGAGTGGTAAAAGGTAAAAGTATTTTACATTATTGAAAAAGCCAATCTTTTTTGTGTGAAACATGAGTACTAATAAATTTTTGAGTGGAAACACGTGAGAGAGTGATTTGTGAGGTCTGATTTATTTCCTTTTCGTTTTCACTAACATTTCATGTTATAAGCATGGCTAGTAGACAATTTGATCTTAAAGCCTTATTCAAGACTTTTAATGATCAAATTGAGAAGGTGAATGCAAAATTGGATCGCATTGAGTCTCTCTCTAAAACTAAAGCAAGGCATGATGTAAAGGTTTCTGCTCACATAGATGTTCTTAGTCACATCAAATCAAAGATCCCATTGTTCCATGGCGAGAAAGATCTTAGTGTTTACTTAGAGTGGGAAAGAAATGTTGATCAAGCATTTGAATGTTGTAACTGCTCCAAGTTTAAAAAGATGCATTGCGTATACCTTAGATTTGGTGAAAAGGTTGCTGCTTAGTGGAAATAGATGGAGTGTCACTGCACAATTAAAGGAGAGCCTTCATTGTAACATAGAGTGAGATGAAAACGGTTATGAGGAAAAAGTTTGCATCATCTCATACACATGAACACTCCACTGAAGCTAAGAATGTTATTGAACATTGTGAAGAGGTATAAGTTCTGGTGGTTCAAGATTCTTATGATGCCTACTTGAAGGAAGTTGATCAAGTGGATGAAGAAGTTGTAGCTTCAACTAGTGATAATGAGAGAAGAGAATCCATTACATGTATTTCTAACTCTCAAATCTCTTTTAGTGATGATATCTCTTGTGAGAAAATTGAGCTAGATGTTGTTAGTGTTGAGTTAGGTAGCTTTGGTTCTAGTTGTGCTTCTAATATACAAATTGAAAATCTTGATGCAGTACAATTGGAAAATAATGAAGTTGCTTGTGCTTATGAGATTAATAACCATGATTGTGTTCGACTTTTAGAGGAATATAATGCTTTACATATTGCTAATGATTTGATTGAAAATTCTTTGGATAGTAGCATGTTAATTCCTAGTAGTCCTGATGATGTGATTTCATTGGAAATTGGTTCTTTATGATTACATTGATGAAATTGAGCATGTTGACATGATGATTGGAAATTTTGATTGTGATGTTAATTTGATTAGGCATGATAACAATAGATCTTTTGTATTAGAGATAGCCCACGAATCATTGGCATGTAGTCATTTGTGTGAAAGTCATGAGAACTTTATGAGTGAGTTAGAGTAGAAAAATAAGAGTGGTAGAAACGAGAGTAATAAGAGAGAAAATGTCTAGAAAATTATTGTGAGTGGAAAAAGAGTGCATGAAAAGAAGATTAAGAGAAGAGTAAAAAAGAGAAAGAAAAAGAGAGAAAAGAGAAATAAAAATAAGAGTGAGCAAAAAGTTGAGAGTAATGAGGTGAAAAGTATTATCAGTTACTCTTTGGGTAAGAATAAGATAAAGGTGAGTTTTTCTAAGTTCCTTTATCCCCCATATGTTCCTTCATTTCATTTTCTTTGCCCATCATTCTTTGTTTCAAATTTTCATAATTTATTTAATCCATCTTCATTGCATGAGTCTTTGGTTCATCGAGAGTCCATTGTGAAATTGAACCAAATTCATAATTTGGTGTCTTTTTTTAGTCCATGCATTCATGTCTTTCCTTCTCATTCTCATATTGTGTTCTTACTTCATGGTTCTTGTGTGTTTCATATGTCATAAATATTTTGGGTTATATGTTCATGTGTTCCATCTCATCTTCATCATTCTTGTGTGTTCCATCTTCTATCTAGTAAGTTATTTTCATATGTTCAGATTTGTGATACCTTGTTCATTATGGTAATATGCGTTCCTCTAGTGAATTATTATCCATCTTTGTCTTATCATCTATATGTGTTTTATTCATCTCCATTTGTTTCCATCAATTCATTTTCTTTACATTTGTTTTCATATATTGTGTTTAGCCATGTGCATCAAGACTTATCTTCTCCATCATTATTCTTTCAATGTGCATTATCAAGATGTCTCAAATTTGTCCAAATTTCAAATTTAATGAATATTGTTCAAATCCGTCCAGATTTTGTGTTTCTTTATTCTTTTAATGTTTTGGTTTTAATTGACTCTTGTTGTATGCCTTTTTGTCCCCACTTCTTTCTTTATGTGTCTACTAACATCTTCGTTCCACTTGAGTATTGTTAGGTCAAGTTTGTGCCTAGTTATTTGTTGCAGAACATTGGTGAGATTGATTTAAAGGAAAGTTTAAATTTTTCTTCACCAATTGTTAAAAATAAGATTTTTGACCCCATAACAATGTTATGTTTGGAAAGGCTTAGAGGAATATTTAAAACAAATTTGTAGTCAATGGAGAGTGATGTCCTTCAAATTCATGGAAGGACTACAACAAAGATGCATCAATCAAGTTTGAAAGGTAAGTATACTTCTTATGATTTATTTGATGCTTGTAATCATTTCGTTTCTTTTCATGTAGATTATGGAGATTCGAGGATGAATCCTTTTGAGGAGGGAGAGAATCATAGAGTAAGGGTTAGGCATGACTTGCAAGAGTTTAAAGAGGAGCATGGAGAGCTTAGAAGACTTAATCGCGATGCTGAACAAGAACATGGAAAGCAAGTTTGGGAGCCCAAATATCCATTGCCAAGCTTGAGAAGCCCAAAGATTGGAGCAAGGCCCAAAACAATGAAGGAAACTTTAAATGGATTGATCCATGAGTTGTTATTTTTGAAGCCCACTTATTTAGTTCAAGTTATAGACAAAAGGAGCCCAAAGACGTGATAATGCTCTTATTTATACAAGGTCAAGATCTAAGCCTAAAAGGAGCCCATTTGGAAGAGCTAACTTGAAGACATCATGTGCTCTACATGAGACCATGAATAGCGACGTTTTTAATATGATTTTATTAGGAATTTTCATTTATTTTATTTAATTTTCATAAATAAGGCCTTTTGGTCAAAGATTGTATGTTAGTGATTAAGTTTTGGTTATTTCCTATTTTTAAAACTTAGGTTCTAGAATTTTCTATTAGTTTTAACAAGAAAGGTGCCAACTTTTGATTGATTTGAAGAATATTTTGTTTCCTTTCTGACTTAGATTGTGGTGCCTTATTTAGGATTAATTAGATCTAATTATTTCTTTTGTATTTTTTTATTTAATTTCAATTTTTTCTTGGCTTGGGTTTTGATTGCCTTATTTCTTTATATAAGGAGCCATCTATATATTTTTACAATTCAGAGAATATAGTCAGTGAATTTTCAAAACTTATGTTCTTTTTTTATGAGCTATCTCTTGTATCCCTTGTGTTCTTAATGTTAGATTTAATGTAATGTAAGTTTTGATAATGACAAATATAGAAAAATAAGGAACAAAAGTATCATATATGTCTAACATATATAATGTTTCTTAAAAAAGTAAAATATGCATTAGCATGAATTTAATTATGGCTATAATGCATATATCATGCTATATGCAAATATATCCACTGTGCTTTTACAATAAATAATATATTTTGAATATATAAATTGGACTAACTACTTGAATTGTAAGTGAAATATATTTAATATAGGATGGTCTAAGTTGGAAGAGTGAGTATTGGAATAAATAAATGGAAATCAACATCATGACTCACTCAAGAAAGGAGAAGAGAAAGGATGCTCTAAGAATTAAAGATCAGAAGGGAGTATGCCGAGAAGAAAATGACTAAGAGGAAGTAGAACTCAACATTTGAAGACCTGGTATCTAAGTATATTTTGTTTTTACTTTGATCTTGAGGTGGGATTAATCTTTGAAAATTTACTTAATTTTATTACCATATGTTTTAAATGAGTTAGATTGACTAAATATGATGTTAGCATTTGTTACAATTGAGAAATAATGGCTAAAAAATGAATTTGGTGTTTGGCTCATGTTTTCAAAATGGTTTTCATGAAAAGTTTTGCCTTATGCGCATAACTTATGAAGGTTATGAGGATAAAATCTCAATCTCAAAGCTTTTCTATGTGTTCCCTCTTCGATTTCATGAAAAAGGTTGAGGTTATCCATATAACATAGATGTCCACCATATCCTCAGCTTTGTCCAATAGGTTATCCTGATAAGGTGGCTAACTTATTTGCATAAGGGAGTGAACAGTAAAGGCCAAGTGTATTGTGCAACCCATTATTCGCATAATCTAGGGAGATTATCTGCATAACGTATGTTACAGAACTCTTAGACCTCATTCTATTAAATTTGTTATTAGCATATGTTGAATCTAGAGTTTTGATGATTCCAAACCAACATTCAAGAGCTTGGAATGAAGATATCAAAGGAGCTCAAAATGTTTCAAGTGAAGAAGTTCTGAGTAATTTGTGCAAGATTTGTTGTAGGATCATTAGTTATGTTTAAATATGGGTAAAAGACTTTGATTTGATGAAAAGATGTTTTAAAAACTTGATTTTATGTTAAATCATGAAATATTTGAAAAATACCCACCAACAGACGAAGTTTTAAAAGTTTACATTAAATCGTCATATTGGAAATTTGAACTTTGACTTTGGAAATTCGAATTTTGAGCTAAAACTAAATAAGTCTGAAGAGATGCTTCTCTGACAGACGAATTTTGATTTTCCAAAATTTGAATTTTCATAACTGTCTGAAAGAAGCTATTGAGCAACAAATGAACTTTGAGTTTTGAACATTCGAATTTCAGACAAAATGAAACTTATGAAAACTGAAGAAATTCGTCTGAAACAATATTAAAGTTCATCTGAAATCAAGATTATATTGAGTTTCAAAGATTGTTCACTGACAGATGAACTTTGAACATTGAAATTCGAATTTCAGAAGCTAAAGTTGTGAGTCTGTTGAAATGATATGATGACATACGAAGGACAGTGTTTACAAATTTGAATGTTGAAGTAAACCTGAAAAGAGGTCTCTCTGACAGACAAACTTCACTCTTCTAAAATTTGAATTTCGAAAGAAAATGAACTACTATGCTTCTTGAGCATGCTACGGACAGACGAATTTTGGGATTCCAAAATTCAAATTTCGAGGGCACTGTAGCAAATTGAAAATACTGTTCAACTTAACAGAAAAACTTTCTTCTTGAAAATTCGTATGTCACAACATGGAAACTTTTTCTAAGTTTCAAAATTCGAATTTCACTTCATGACAGACGAACTTCAGTCTTTCAACGTTGAAGCTTTAACCTTCGGTTCCTTCAAAATTCGTCTGTTGACCAACCGAAATTCGAATTTCAGTATGTCAGAAGCATTAATTGTGGTTGGTTAACGGATAGTTTTTTACAGTAGCCATTGGATAACTTCCCCAACAGATAGATTTTGTCTCTAACGAATAGTTGGGACCTAAATCTATAAATACAACATCATTTGAAGTTGTAGGTAATGAATCAAGCTTTGTATATACTGAAATTCTGCCAAATCTTCTACTCAAAGACTTTTACCCTCTTACTTCAATACTTGTACTTCAACTTTCATATTCACTCTATTCAAGAGAGTTTCATCTTTGTAAACAATCTAATCTTCATCTGGAAGATAGATTTTCTTGTGAGGAGATATCACAAGGGATTGTAAAGCACTTTGTGAAAGTGCAGAAAGTGATTGAGTGAGCTCTAGGAAACAGAGCACTGATGTTGTATTGTGGCATTTGCAAGAAGCCCGTTGAATTCTTGCTAAATAGTGGAAAATCTCAAGTGGTGTCTTGGGGACTGGACGTAGGTCAAGTGGAGAGACCGAACAAGGATAAGTATCAGAGTTTTTCTTCTCTCTATCACTACTCTTTCATCTTACTGCTTTATACTCTATTTTTCTGTCATACCTTGCTTTCTTCATTGTTTTCACCTTGTGCAGAAAATTTTCAAACTTCCCAATTCACCCCCCTCTTGGGAAGTTAGCCCAACTAACAAGTGGTATCAGAGCCCGAATTCCCATTCAAAGGATCTGACAGTCTGGGAATTACAATGGCTGGTTTTGGAGAAAGCATATTACTAGAAGGAAACAATACAAATAGACTACCTGGCTTCAGTGGAGAGGACTATGGTTACTGGAAGATGAGAATGCAAATCTATTCCAGTCAATCGATCTGGATATCTGGTCAGTCATTCAGAAGGGAGACTTTGTCCCAATGGCTTTAGAAGATGATGGAAAGTACAGAGAAAAGCCAGAAGCTGAGTGGAATGAGAAAGACAAAAGGAGAGTCTTGTTGAACTTCAAGAAAAAACACTGTTTAGTCAGTGCCTTGAATCAAGACGAATTCTACAGAGTCTCACAATGCTCCACTGCCAAAGAAATATGGGACACCCTGCAGATTACTCATGAAGGAACAATTGGAGTCAGGGAAAATAAACTGAATACCTGCATTGGAGAATATGAAAGCTTCAGAATGACTGAAGGAGAAACTGTAAAGGAGCTACAAAAGAGATTCACTCTCATTGTGAATCAACTAAAGAGCCTGGGAAAGGAGTACACTCAAACAGAGAAAGTAAGGAAGATTCTCAGAGCTCTCCCTCTGAAATGGCAACCTAAAGTAACAGTAATAGAGGAAGCCAGAGGAGAATCAATGGCCTCTGTCACAGCTCTATTCGGCAGCCTTGAGGAATATGAAGGAAAAATGAAAGCTCTCAAGGAAGCTGGACAAGACAGAAAGAAGAAAGGTCTTGTTCTCAATGCTGCTGAAGAAAAGGAAGAAGAATCTGACGATGGAGATGAGCTGGATGAAGAAACTCTGGCTATGATGGTCAGAAAATTCGGAAGATTCTACGGTAAGAAGAGAAACAAGAAAATCTTCAAGAAAAAAGTAGCTAGAGACAGCAAGAAAGAAGCAAAAGAGCCTGTGACTTGCTATGAGTGCAAAAAGTAGGGACACATTAAATGGGATTGTCCACAATTCCTCAAGAAGCAAGAGAAAGAAAAGAAAGCTGCTGACAAAGACAAGAAGAAGAAAGGCTACATCTTATCAATATGGGGCAACAGCTCAGATGAGGAAGAAGATGAAATTGGTAACATATGTCTGATGGCACTTACCTCTGAAGAAGCTGAAATTCCATGTTGCAGTGATCAAGAAGAAGAGGTATGTGAATCTGAACCTTCCTTTTCTGAATTACTAGATGCATTTCATGAGTTACATGATGAGTTTGTTAAGGTTGCTAAAGAACTGAAACTAGCTAAGAAAAAGATTAACAAACTAGAATCTCAAAGCAACATCTCTGAAATTGCTCCTCTACTTATTGCTGAATCTGTCTGTTGTAAATCATGCACTGATCTAAAGCAAACTAATGAATATTTAGTGAAAAGCATGTCTAGGCTTACTAGAGGTAAAGATATGTTGTTTGCTTTAATGGGGAGCCAAAAAATATCACAAGGGAAAGCTGGACTTGGCTATGATCCTTATGTTGTAAAAGAAAAAATTAGGAAGAAAAATCAGAATATATACATGAGATATTTTGTGCATGCTGAGAGCGACAGAAAGAAAAATTATATGTCACCTCACATTGAATCATATAATCAACCAAGGCATGTAAAACAAAAGTATTATCTGCATTGTTTTCTTCCTGCCTCTCAATCCAGTAGTCCTATTACCACCTGTCACTTCTGTAACAAAAAGGGGCATATTTCTGGCTCTTGTGCTCTAAAGAAAAGTGGACTTGACAGAATGGTTAAATGGGTTCCCAAAGGTACATTTGTATCTAGGAAAAACACTATTGACAGAAAAGGACCCAAGCAGATTTGGGTACCTAAGAAGAAAACTTGAACTTTGTTTTGCAGGTCTGTCTCAAAACTAAAAGGAACAACAAATGGTACATGGACAGTGCCTGCTCAAGTCACATGACTGGCGACAAGGAGAAGTTCATCACCTTTAGGGACAAGAAAGGAGGAAAAGTGACATTTGGAGGTGATCAATATGGCAGAATAGTTGGCATTGATATTGTGGGCAAGAATCCTGAAACATCCATTGAAGAGGTGTTGTTTGTGATAGGCCTCAACCATAATCTGCTGAGTGTGAGCCAAACATGTGACAAAGGAAATTGGGTGCTGTTTGACTCAAAATTCTGCCTAGTCATCAGAAAAAGCGATCACAAAGTAATCCTCAAAGCTCAAAGGGATTGTAACTACTATACTATTGATCTTGATGAACTTTCTCCCTTAGATTCTATTTGTTTAATTAGTTAGGACAATGATAGTTGGCTATGGCATAGAAGATTAGCTCATGTTAACATGAATCATCTTTCAAAACTGGTTAAAAACGAGCTAGTCACTGGCCTACCAAAAATCACTTTTGAAAAGGACAAAGAATGTGATGCATGCCTAAGAGGAAAACAAATTAAATCTTCTTTTAAACCCAAAAACGTAGTCACCACTACTAGACCACTAGAACTACTGCATATGGATTTAATTGGTCCATCTAGGGTAAAAAACATTGGTGGAAATCTGTATGTGCTTGTCATTGTAGATGATTATTCTAGATTTACATGGACATTATTTCTTTCCTCTAAAAGTGATACCTTTGATGCATTTGTAACCTTAGCCAAGAAAGTGCAAAATGAGAAAGGTATTTCCATTATGTCTATCAGGTCAGATCATGGAGGAGAATTTGAGAACTCGTATTTTCTGGAGTATTGCAATGAGCATGGAATTGACCACAACTTCTCAGCCCCAAGAACTCCACAACAGAATAGTGTAGTAGAAAGAAAAAACAGAACAATTGGAGAGATGGCTAGAGCTATGCTAAATGAAAAGGAACTTCCTCAAGTATTTTAGGCTGATGCAGTGAATACAGCTAGCTACATCATTAATAGAGCCTACATCAGACCAATCCTTGGGAAGACTCCTTATGAGCTGTACAAGGGAAGAAAGCCAAATCTGTCACATCTCCATGTGTTCGGCTGCAAATGCTTCATTCACAACAATGGAAAGGAGAATCTGGGTAAGTTTGATGCCAAATTTGATGAAGATATATTTCTGGGCTATTCTAGTAGAAGTAAGGCATATAGAGTTTTCAATAAAAAGTCTAACTTGGTAGAGGAATCTGTGCATGTAATGTTTATCGAAAATAAAACTGCTTCTAAACATGTTTCTGATGAAGATGATCTTGTTTCAAACTTCAAAAAGGTAGATATCTCTAATGAAGGTATAATTGAACCTCCAAAAATATCTGAATCTGTTAATATAGAGGAAGATATTCAGGAGAGAGATTTTGAAAAAGAAAATAATGAAGAAATATCTCAAGAACTCCTTAGAGCTTGGAGATATCAAAGGAATCATCATGTTGATCAAGTGATAGGGAATGTTCAAGAGAGAGTTAGAACCAGAAAACAGTCAAGGGATCAAATGATTAATTGTGCTTTCATCTCACAAATTGAACCTAAATGTACTGAGGAAGCCTTAATTGATGAGTAATGGATTCTAGCTATGCAGGATGAATTAAATCAGTTTGAAAGAAATCAAGTCTGGGATTTAGTGCATAGACCCAAAAATCATCCTGTCATAGGTACCAAATGGGTTTTTAGAAATAAACTTGATGAATCAGGATCAATCATCAGAAACAAAGCTAGACTGGTTGCTAAAGGATATAATCAAGAAGAGGGCATTGATTTTGAGGAAACCTTTGCTCTAGTAGCTAGATTAGAAGCAATTAGAATTCTATTAGCATATGCATGCATGAAAAATATTTTGTTATAACAAATGGATGTGAAGAGTGCTTTTCTAAATGGATATATCATAGAAGAAGTTTATGTAGATCAACCTCCAGGTTTTGAGGATTCTACAAAACCAAACCATGTGTATAAACTGAAGAAAGCTCTTTACGATTTGAAGCAAGCCCTTAAAGCATGGTATGAAAGATTAAGTAATTTTCTTACTGAAAAGGGGTTTAACAGAGGAAATGTAGATACAATTTTATTCACTAAGAAAGAAAACAAAGATTTACTTATTGTTCAAATCTATGTTGATGATATTATATTTGGTGCTACTAATGAATCTCTTTACAAGAATTTTTCTAAGTTAATGCAAGGGGAATTCGAAATGTCTATGATGGGTGAACTCAACTTCTTCCTTGGATTGCAAACCAGACAGTGCAATGATGGTATCTTCCTCAATCAATCCAAGTATTTGAAGGAATTGCTGAAAAAGTTTGGAATGGAAAATGCCAAGCCAATGGGAACACCTATGGCTACTGCAACCAAACTGGATATGGATGAAAAGGGGAAACTGTTTGACATAACTCAGTACAGAAGAATGATTAGATCCCTACTGTACCTAACTGCCAGCAGACCTGACATTATGTTTAGTGTTTGTATGTGTGCAAGATTCCAATCATGTCCAAAGGAGACCCATGCAACTGCTGTGAAACGTATCTTCAGATATCTAATTGGAACTTCACAGATAGGACTTTGGTATCTGAAGGGCAATGGAGAAGATCTCAAAGGATATACTGATGCTGACTTTGTAGGATCCAAAACTAACAGAAAAAGCACAAGTGGAACACGTTAGTTTCTTGGAGGATCCTTGGTTTCATGGTTCAGCAAGATGCAAAACAGTGTGGCCTTATTCACAACAGAGGCTAAATATGTTGCAGCTGGAAGCTGTTGTGCCCAAATCATCTGGATGAAACAGCAACTTGAAGATCTTGAGGTTAAAATGAAGGAAATACCAATCATGTGTGACAATCAAAGTGCTATTAATATCACAAAGAATCCTGTCATGTATTCAAGGACATAACATATTGAAGTTGGCCACCACTTCATAAGGGATCATGTTTTGATAGGAGAAATCAGACTAGAGTACATCCCAACTGAAGATCAAATTGCAGATATCTTGATAAAGCCTCTATCAGAAGATAGACATTGCAAAATAAGAAGACAATTGAGCATAGTAAATCCCAATGAACTGTAAGTAAATCCGTGTGTAATTTTGTTTTTAGATTTTCCAACATTGAATTAGTTCTAACTTTAGCATCGGAGTGTGTTTAATTTAAGTTGCAGGTGCTCCTCATGAGTTTCAATGCTGATAAATCTGAAAAATGGAGCACACCAGAATGAAACAATCAAAAAGAGAATTGAGTCCACTTTCTTTGTTGCAAGAGTCCATAGTTCTATGAGTCTTTTAGTTTATCTTGAGTCCAACTTGAAAGTCAATTTAATAGATTAGTGTTTTCTTTTACTAGTCCAACGATCTAGACGTTTCATCTCTTCAACATTGTGTGTTGCATCATCTATTCATTTCTCATTTATTGTCTGCTTGCTCTAAGTTCTATGTTATTTGTGTGTTCCATAAGTCAAGTGTCTTTTGGATTCTTTGTTGGTTTATTTCATCTCACCTTCATGAATGTATTGTTTTCCACTTCCTATCTAACTCGTTCTCTTCTCCTTGTTTTTCATTTATTTGTGTTCCTCTTGTGATTTATGTTCCATCCATGTCCTATCATAAATTTGTGTCTTGCATTTCTCCAAATTTTTCTTCATCTATGTTGTTCATTAACAACAAGTCTTTCCCATCTTTATCTTATCATTGTGCATTGTGAACATCCCATTTTGTCCGGATAAAAACAAAAATAATAAAAAATTGAAAAACAAAAAAAATAAAATAAAATCCCCTTTTATGTAAGAAAATTAGTAATTATCATCTAATTTCGAGAAAAATACAAGTCTTCCAAAATTTAAAAACAAAAAATCAAATCCCTCTCCAAACCCAATTTCGTTTTTAAGACTTTCAAAAATCCTATTCTTTTCCTCCCGTGTAAAAAAAAAATAAAATAAAATAAAGAAAAAAAGAGAAAAGAAGAAAGGAAATAAAATAAAAAAAAACTAATTGCATTAAAATAAAATAATATAAAAGATTAGTAATTAATTAAAAAAAAAGGGCTGAAACGCTGGAAAACACCTGAGTCCTAATTTAGGGCTCAGGCAGTGTGAAACAGGCTTTGGGAAGTAGCCTGAACACAGAGAAAGGCAAGAGGCAAAGGCACACGAGAATTGGCAGCCGAGAACAGAGGACGAGACTAGATGGAGCATGCGTGCGGGCAGAGGGAGGCGAACACGAAAGGAAAAAAGCAGAGGGAGCACGCGAGAGAGAAAAAGCAAGAAAGAGAGGAAGGGAGGCCGAGAGAGTTAAAATAGGGAGCTTAGGGACAATGGAGAGGCTGAAGGGGAGGCATAGCCGTGCGAGAAATTGAAGGAATGAGCAGAGGAGGCTGGAACTCAGGGAGCCACGATCCACGGGAGGCAAAGAACTGAGGAACCAAAGGCATGACAAACCTCCGGGGGGGGGGGGAGGGCACCAAAAACCAACCGAAGCCGTGGAGACCGAGCGAACACCGGAAAGCAACTAAAGGCACGAGCGACCAAAGGGACAGAGTATGATGGCAACGAGAGTCCAGGCAAGCACGAAGAGGAAGAGGGGCCGAGGACGCCTTAGAATTGGGGACTGAAAGTAAGAGGCCGAAAATCTTCAACCGATAGTTTTTAATTTTCTTGGCTTGATTTTCGGATAATCAGTTGAGTTCTGATCTCTGTAATGGGTTGGTGAATGACATTTGGGTTTGGAACACGGTGCATACTAGTGTTGTAACCACAATTTTGGCACATCTTCTTAGTTCACTACATGAACCTTGAAATCTAGCTCGCTGTCTGTTTCTATAATGATGCTTGGTGCCTTAGTCTTATTGCTAGGTGGAATTTTGGTATGTTAAGAGTCAAGTTGTAGTAATCCAGCATGTAGGGACTCATCTTCTCTTTGTCACTGTCATTGGAAGTCTGATTTAAGGCCACCATTACTAGTATTGTGCCTTTAGTGAAAAATTTCGCGTGGTTTGATCCTACAATAGGTTTCCCTTAGCTGTTTAGGTGCTCTGTTTCTGACTAAGACTTGCATTATACTGTGTTTGGCAAGCTGTGTGGATGAACTCTGTCTTCTCAACATGAATATAAGTTGTGCTTTGTGGATGCGTGAATCTGTATATGGATCCCACCATATGAGTTTTAGTGAATTCAAAAGTAATTGCTTGCTTATGCTTTGTATCCTCTAAGAAGTTCCTGAGTTTCTTTCCTTTCTAAAATGGCATTGCATTTAATTTGTTCACCTGATGCCAATGAAATGTCATGCATCTTGGTATGATAGTTTTAGATATCATACACACTCATTGGGTCATTTGGGAAAAACTTGGGGATTTTCTATCACTGATTCTATTGTCTTGCTTAAGCTTAATGAAATGATTATTTGACTTTGGGTTTTGCATGAGAAGGCATGTTTCAAATGTTGCATTAATGTTCCTGTTGCAAGCTTTAAGCCATGTCCTTTTTGCTTTGCTTTGTTATTCTAGACTTGTCTTTGCTGTCACAAACTCATTGGTTCTTCTTAGAAAGATGGTCATATGACTGTGTTTTTTTCATTTGATGGTTGTTTGTGAGACAGTACATGTCCATTGGATTTCAGGCTTCTCAAGTGGTCATATGACCTTATGTTTCTATGCCTAGCTGATTTGGCTGCTATGTGATTACATGTGGTTAGGACAGTGAGAAAGAGATATACATATGTGATTTTGCATGTCCAAAAACTAGCTTAGTGTGCTGCATGTTCATGTCTAGTTTTAGGCCCATGAGTGAATCATTTTCCATGTTCTTTTCATTTAAAGGTTGGGTGTATTTGTTGCACATATGAAGCACATTTTTAACTTCTAAATTGAACTTTATGCTCATTGTTTCACACACTAGGATTTCAATTTAGTTGTGGGCTACTTCAATTACTTTTTAGTGAAGAAAGGATTTATGGGGTTTGGTCTTAGCTCTTAAATTAGTTTTCTTGTATCTTTTCTTTACCTTAGTCTTTGTTGTAGTGGTGTATTTCTTTTAGGATTAAGTTAGTTTGTAGAGTTAGGTTGGCTTTGATAATGGCATTGCTCCTTATTAGCATGTAATCTTTGTTCTTTTAAAAGGAATTATTTTGTTTTCTTGTCCCAAATTTTTAAGAGGAATAATACCCTTTTATTTTCTTGTGAGCACCATGGGAGTATGAGATCAAGCTTGAAAAGAGTGAGTTGTCCTCATCAATGGCAAGGGAGGAACACCAAGGCAAGCACGAGAGCATCAAGCCAAGCATGGAAAATGGAAGCTATCAACTTCGAGACAAAAGGGAAGACATGAGAGTTTGCATCTAATCATCTTCTGTTTGTGTCTAAGTTATTTGAGTTTGCACAGTAACACATACCATTACAGAATCATACATGTTTGTAAATATTTGGCATAATGTATATTTTTTTATTTTGCTTAAAAAAAAATTGGTCACGAAGGTTTTTAGAGTTTTCGCAGACCCTAAAACAATCACACCGTATGAGCCTATGGGGCTGTACGAGTGTATCATGAAGGTATATGTATAATAGGTCCCAATGACCTTTCCCTCTAAAATTTTTTTCTTTTTTTTTCTTACAAAAATAATAAATAAAATAAATAATAAATGAATAAATAAATAATTGGTTCAATAATGACACCACGTGAGGTTTCCAGAACCCACGCAGGTATTTTGGTTAACTGTGTTGTCATGTAAGATTGCGAATCCATGCAGACATACCGGTTGAACTTTCTTTAAAAAATAAATAATAAGAATAATGAAAATAATGATTATATTTTATAAAAAATGAATAATAATAATAATATAACAAGTTTTCAAATTTTATTACAAAGAATAATTTTCAAGGTTTTTGCTTCCATTTGTACAATAAAACCTTTGCACCGCGAGATTTAGAGCTTCTGTAGGTAATTAAGGAATCAATCTATCGGGTACGACTGTGAGTTTGCAACATGTGGATTGGTTTTTATTTTAAAAGAAAAATCTCCAAAAATACAAAAATATATCAGTTTTAAAAAAAATGAAAATAAAAAAAATAAAAAAATATGTACATTTTGAAACAAAATATAATAAGAGCAAGTAAACGAAATCAAATTATCTTTTGCAAATTAAAACACACCAACTCAATCTCAGAAAATCGTTTTGATTGCAGAAAGATAAATTATTTTCAATCAAAATTACACAAAAAATTTTAAAATTAAAAAATTATCAACCAACTGATACGCATTTTTAGTCCAAAACTACGTGGACTTTGATCCCCACCCCGGGTACGTAGGCTCCAGGCTCTGATCCTGGATCAAGTCCGCCTTTGTAAATAAATAAATATTTTTCAATTTATTTTCTTAAATTCATTTTTCCTCATTTTTCCCCCTTAATTTCTAAGTTAATTTATTTTCCTTATTTTGTCTTCCAAATTTCTCAAATTTTCTTAAATTCTTCTCTATCCTTATTCTCGCATGTGAATGATAAAAGGAAAACCAAAATATTTTAAAGCCATATTAATTTGCACAATTAACGTAAGGTAACTGTTCCTAGGGACGGGTGTTGTGGGGTGCCTAACACCTTCCTCATACACAATCGACTCCCGAATCCAACTCTGATTATGTAGATCATCCTTTTCCTCTTTAATTCAGTTTTCCAAGGTTTTCTGTCAAAATTTTTGTTGCGACTCCTCACAAGTCGGTTTTCACCAGAAAATCTGATTTGTTCTCTTTTTTCTTTCTGTTGCATTTTTCCAGGTGCGACATGCATCATCAGCCAATGTTAACTCTATCCAGATTTTAAACTTATTGAACTATGTCCAAATCTGTCCAAGTTTTGTGTCCCAAGGTCCTTCTAATATTTTGAATTCAGTTGAGTCCTTTTGGGTCACATCTTGTCCCCATTTCATTCCCCATGTGTCCCCTAACACCTTAGTTCCATTTAAGTCTTGTTGGGTCAAGTTTGTGCCTAGTTATTTGCTGCAAGATATTAGTGGGATTGATTTAAAGAAAAGTTTGAGTTCTTCACCAATACTTGAAAATTAGATTTTTGACCACAAAGCAATGTTATGGTTGCAAAGGTTTAGAGAAAAATCTAAAATAAATTTGCAATTTAAGGAGAATGATGTCCTTTAAGTTCATGGAAGAATTAAAGCAAAAATGCATTAAACAAGCTTAAAGGGTAAGTGTATTTCTTACAACCTATTTTATGCTTTTAATCATTCCCTTTCTTTCCATGTAAATTATGAAGATTTGAGGATGATTCCTTTCAAGGATGGAGGGAATGATAGAGGATGCTTAAGGCATGATTCTAAAGTAGACTTTGGATAAATTCAAGAGCATAAAAAAGAGGTTTCATCACATGGAACTCAAGCTTTAGATGGATTAATTCAAAAGTTGCAAGAATTGATGTCAATTTATTTGTATTAAGCTGCATCCCAAAATAATACAAAAGCCATGAAGAACCTCATCTTGGTACAAGCTGCTAATTAAACCCCAAAATGAGCACATTTGGAAGAGCCAATTTAAAGAAAACATTTGCTTCTCATGTGGTTACTAAAAGTAACGGTTTTAATTAGTTTTTATTAGGATTATTTGAGTCAATTGTCTTCTTTTTTTAATAAAGAACATGTAATAAGAAATATGATTTGTTTTCCTTTTATTTAGGAATATGATTTTAGCATATTCTCTTCCTTTTTGCATTAAAGATGAGCCAACTTTTTGAGAGTAAAAAATTAGAATTAATTGCTTCTTTTTGTTTAGGAATTACTTTTTGTATTGATGAGCTAAACTATGGTTAGGTTTGTGGCTTAATATTTGCTTATAAATAGGCACCTTTTGTATTCTTACAAACCAAATTAATGGAATAGAATTTCTTTTAGAACTTATGTTCTTTTGTGAAGCTTCTCTTATTCCTTTGTGTTCTTTAGAAATACTATGACTTATCAAACGGAGTGATTTTTGTAACATCCCAATAAAGCTAAAATATCTAGAAATGTAAAGGGATTTTGCAAAAATGGGTAGACACCATTTTGCGTGAAAAAAAGGTAAGGAGGTCATTTTTCCCGGTTGAATAGAAAAATAAAAAAAATTATATTTTTACCCTCAAGAAATTATGAAAAGGATATCCATGTCCTAAAATCTTTAAAATTTACGTAGAGAAAGACATAGAAAAGTTTTGGGAAAAATTACATCTATTGACCTGAAAGTTTCAGAAATTATAATTTAACCTCGGGTCAGGGGTAATTTTGTAAATATGTAAAATTACTGTCAAAACGAAGCCCTCAATGAGAGAAGTCCAATGGTATATGGCACTGAGGGTTAATGTTCAAAAATAAAGAAATAATCAGTGCCGAGTGTCCAAAAGTAACAGTAAACCAATAAAGTAAACTGTGGGCCCTACCGATGGTTAAAAAGAAATCGGATCAGGATATGGGTCATACACAGATACCATTTGGGACAGGATAATTATGAAAATATAAAAATAAAATTAGAATAGTCATGTATCCCAAAAATGCTAAATTAGTATAAAGACGATTTTATCGGTACGGTTAAAAGGTACCCGAATTGAGGTATATCTGGATTAAGAAAATTAGGCAATTTTTGGACACTTCTCTCTCTCCCATGCGTGACTTTTGCTACAGCCATATGAGTCAAGTGATATTATATTATATTTTGTAATACTTCTTGAAGAAGTATGTGGAAAAGTAATCATGATTAGCCAAAAAGTTACTTTAATTAATTAAGTTCATTAACCACTCATTTCTACACTATTTCACGAGCTCTTCTGCAGCCACAGACCAGAAAAGAAAAACGTAAGCAAAGGGAGGAAGAAGGAAGAGAGAAAAGAAGTGAAAACCAAAGGAACTTGAAGCACAAATTGGTAAGCTTGCATACTACTACCCTAAGCTTACTATCTATGATTTTCAAAGCATGATTTATAGTTTAGTTTGCTTCCTTTCTATCTTAGGGTTTCATTCAAACATGATTTAGTAAGGAAATGAGTTTACAAACCATAAATCATAGGGAAAATACTAGACTACACATTTAAAGCTTGAATATGCAAGTGGTTTGTTGTATAACAAAGTGTAGCAATTTTTCTTTAATTTCCCTGATTTTGGATGAGTTACTGTTCATACTTAGAGATGGAATTTCCTATTTTTGATGCCAAAAATGAGTTCCTCATGGTGGAAAACCTTAGGAACAAGTGATGGTTTCATGAAAAAGCTTAAGATTAAGGAAGTGAAATTTTTAGGTTTTTGAAGTTAATTCGGAATGAACAGTAACCGAGTTAGAAATGGAATTTGGTCATTCTGAGGCCATATTTGTATTCCTCATGAAAAATTACATGGAATAGAGGTATAATTCATCATTTTTGAGTTAGAAATGAATTTTTGGTGAATTTTTTAAGAATTAGGGTTTCATAAGCACTTTTTGAAGAAAGTCATGGTACCATTAGTTTGAAGTTCTTATGAACTAACCCTTGGTTTAAGTTGATTTATTTGATATTTGGTGATGCATTAGAGTGTGAGAAAGCTTAAGGAAGTCCTTGGAATGGTTGAATCAAAGAGGAAAGATAGAAAGTTTCATGAGGTAGCATAGTTACTTTTTCTCGCATTATATTGTCTTGCTATATTTTATTGTAAATGATGACTTGCCATATTGTTTTTATGATGTTTGAGATTGGTATTGGCTGATTTTATGAAAGGGATAGTGCCCGGGATGTCCATTTTGTATGTCGTTATAATGTCAAAATTTTTATAAACAATATGATGATTTATGCCTTGAAATAATGTAATTGTTTGAGATGTGACTAGCTACTGGGATTTCCAAAATCTCATTATCCAAATAATAACATGATAGGTCCAAGTTATGGAAGAAATCCAAGGGAGGCAAAGAGCTAAATGAAAAGAGGAAGAGAATGATGAATGATATTATTATGCAAGTCTTGATGTTATGTTTTGGGAATTGTATAAATTCGTATGAAAGGGGATAAACCCTGTTTGATGCCTTGAATATATTCTTTTAAGTCCTCTATGATATTATGCATGAAATTGGAGCACTAAATGTCAATGTAAATGTGTTATGAAGCTTATCATGTAAGTTATGGCATAAGTTCATTGGAGATGACCAGTATTGATTTGAGCAGGGGAACTCTATTCTAAACAGAGTATCCTATAAATGTGTTATACATGCTCTTAAAGCCGACAGAACAAAATTTTTATAGAGATAAAGAGCACCTAAATTGGATAAATGTATGAATTATAATGAATTTTTGAAGTCAGGGTTTAGAACAGGGCAACAAGGGGAAAACTGAAATATGAAAAGTAAGTATTGGAAAAATTCAAAGGATAATATAAAATCGTACAAAGCTCCAAAAATTTAATAGTTTATATGTATAAAAATTTCTATGTTTTAAGTTTTGTATGCCACTGATTTAGAGTTAATTGGAGCTATATAATAGGAGATATGGAGTTTTTCCCAAAACTGTTCTAGTAAGAGTCAAATTCTGACCCTTCATGACTTAAGTTAAAGTTATGCCCTGTGTAAGGGACATAAATATATAATAAAAATATGTCATTAAATTATACATATAGAGCTTTCAAATGACATAGATTATACATAGTTTGGAATAGAATAGAAGGAGATATAATTTTTCAAAGTTGAGGTTAGAAAACTGGAACATAGCAAATTGACCAAATGAACAGTAACAGTCCACGAAATTACTGTACAAATTGGCCCAATAATGTTACTTTTTTATATTTTTTCCATGTAGATCTGAATTTAAGAAAATTTTAGAGACTTTAATCAGCTCAAGATGATTTTTCTAGATTAAGTTATGAATTTTCAAAATTCATCAGGTAAAAGAGAAAATGCCAAATGAACAGTACCCTGAATTTTGTAAAATTCTGATTTTATTATATTATGATTTTAGTCTCTAAACGATGATGAAAGGCATCTAAAATGATCTAATACATAGGAATTGGGCCCTAACATAAGGTGTTATACTTTTTCCTTTGTGACGTCTCGTAGCTAGGGTTCTGAATGATAAGTTCTCTTAGGGTCATGCTTTTGACCAATACATCTATCCTTTCTTATTTTCTTTTTATTTTCATGCATTATTTTCTTCTTAATTTTCAGATTCATATGGTCCTCGTTTCATGTCCTTCTTGCTATCCAGTTCATGTGTGTTTGATTGTCATATATTCCCAAGCAATTTCCAGATTGTTAAAGGTTCCCTGGACGCATTCCAAGTCTGTCTTTCATCATTGGGTCTTATATGAAGAACTAAAGAGAGTAATATATCATCAATATATAACTAAAAGTATGGTGGAGCTGTAGTGTGCATTAATTAAACTGTGTGGTTTCACTCTTCAGTTCTGTGGCCTTCTTTTTTTTTTTTTCTTTTATTTGAGTGGGTACCATTTTTTTCTCATTCATTCATTCATTCTTTTGCAATTAAGGTCCATTTTTTCTTTTTTTAGGTGAGCCCGTATTTTCATTTTTTTGGGGCTAAATTCAATTTTTTTAAATTTTAAATTCTTTTTTTTTATCATTTTTCACTAATTAATTAACTTTGATTTTATTTTCTAAATCTATATTAATTTTAATTAATATCATTTGATATCAATTTTTTTTTGGATAGGGGAGTTAGTGATAACTGATAAGATTTTTTTTTAATTCAACATTTTTAGACCTACATAAAACATCTCCGCTTGCTCTCGTGCACCCTTGAGAATTAAAATAATATTAATAACAAAATATTGATACAAATATAATCTTAGAATAGAATAAATGGTTTTCAAAATATTAATTGCTATAATGGAAAAAAGTATTAATTGATATTGAACCCAATATATATATTTTAAATTTAATGAACTGAATCAATGAAAAACATAACAAAATTGAATCCTTTATTATGTGCATAACTTTCAATATAGTCGCAATAATTTTGTATTGTTATTAATAATCAGTATATTTGTCAATAAAAGACATGGAAAAAGTAATTATGGTATAAAAAATTATTATGAGTATTATTATAAAATGTTGTTAACTAATAAAAATATCAGAAAACAAATCTTTTTCACTACACCATCAGATTAGGTGATTTAAAATATTAAATGAAAATCAATTGAATATATATTATAGATTAAATATAATTAAATGTTCTAGCTTGTAGCTTCCAAATTCCAGTCTACTACCGGTTAGGTATGAAAAGAATACTGCTAATACAGATTTTGCATTCCTAATTTGATTGAACCAAAAAAAAAAAAAGGAATAACCATTCTAGCTTCTATTCTATCCCACCGGTTCTAACCCTTGAAAATGCCTCCACACTATACGATTAGCTTATTCTAAATAATCAAGGATCTTTCATAATTTAATATATGAGGTGAAAGAGAAATAATATCCCAAATATCCAACATGATATAATCTTATTGGAGGAATTAGCACCGGAGTGATAGCAACTTTTTTTATTGTGATGATCCTATAATCATAAAATACAAAAAATATATAATATTCACACTTATTCTACTATATTTACATTTATATGATTTGATAAGATATATCATATATATATATATATGAGGCTCTGAGTGCTTCACATGGGCTTTAAATTATAATTGGTGAATTTAGACACATTTTGCACAAAACACATGTAATTTTTAGGAAAATTAAGATAATTAATTAATTTTAGTTTTTATTTTTAATCTATGTAATTTAGTTAAAAAAAAATCTTATATCAAGGTTTAGAGTGAGTAATATATTTTTTCAAAAATAAGATAGAACTCAAGTCTAATAATAGTGAGTAATATATTTTTTCATAACGTTATGTGTTTATCTTAAAAGGAAAACATATTATACACTTTATAATATTTTTACTGTCAAAATATGCCAACAAGTGTAACAAAATGAATATTTTCATTATCAATACTGATAATGATGATTTACTCTTGCCCATAGATGTCTCTTCCATTTTGAAGAAGTAAATGTTAGATTTTTTGTTTGGCATTAAAGAAAATGTTTGCTTTGATACTTATGCATTTTACTCCTTCCAATTCATTTTATAAAGCATTAGCAACTATCTCATATAGAATAAGGAATATTTGTTATATCATAAATTTTTCAAAAAGGAGTGGAAAATTTTATTGAGTGGAAAATTTTATTTTTACTCTTATTAATTAACATGTTATAGATATAATTCAATTAGTTGTCATTATTATAACTAAGAGAGAAAAATTGAGCCAATGAATTATGAAGTATAACATCTACTTTTTTTCAAAAAATAATTTATAAATAATTAAATGTAAGGATAGAAAAATAAATTCTTGTAATATTACATTACACCTTAAAAAAATAAAATAGCTTTTGAAAAACATTGTATACAAAGGATAAGAGGAAATAGATTTTTTACCGTGGCTTGCTCCAATATTGCTTAAGATAACGTGGACTCTATGGTATAGTCGCAAAAACCAAAACCGTGAGAGAGAAACTAACTTAGAAAACTGATAGGGTTACTAGGTTAGAGGTAGTATGTGTTTTGATTAAATTTTAAGTAATTGATTCCAAGTAAAAGTAGAATTAATTTTAGTATAATTAATTTGGTCAAAAGATGATTTATGTTTGAATATTTTTATTTTAAAAGTAATTTTGAAAAAGTAAAATATGTTTAGATGAATTACTTTTATATGGCTAAGTAAAAATTTTAAATGAATAGTCTCTTTAAGTGATTATTGAAAATGATAAATATAAATTAGGTGAGACTGATATGTTTGACAATACTTACTAAAAGCACTTATAAACAATAATATGTAGTACTTATTAGGTTTTATAAGTGCTATCCACAAGGTCCTTACTTTCTTTTCGATATATTATAAGGTATTTGAAAATATTTTCATGTATACTAATAAATTTTTATTACATTTTTAAATTTTTGAAAAAAGAAACTAAAATTTCAAATTTTACCACTATTAATTTTATTTTTTATTAAATATAATATATATTATAATATTAATACTACAATAAATAAAGAATAAAAATAATAAATAACTATGAAATACCTTATATTATGAACTAAGAAATATCTTTAAAAGGATGAAATAATATTTAATAGATACATACGATTTAACAATACAACTATAGTTGAACTATGTTTAAATAAAATTAATATGTTTACATATAAGTCATTTATATAAAAATGAAATAAGTATAAAAACAAAAAAATAATAAATTAAAACTCATGAGTAATTATGGAATATTTTATTCATAAAAAATAATATTAATAACAAATATTGATACAAATGTATTTATTATATGTGTTGAGAATTAAAAATTGAAATTTATATAATATAATTAATACTATTACTGATTATTTAATTTTCTTTGATAGAGAAGATAAAAAAAGTGTGAAATATTTTTAAAATGTTGGTCGGCTCTCTTTAAATAGTGCTAAAAGAACATTGGAAAGTGGCAATAAGGGGAAAAAAAAATAATTCACGAGATGAAGAA
The DNA here is from genome assembly GCA_026686845.1 of Adenanthera pavonina. Lineage (NCBI taxonomy): Eukaryota > Viridiplantae > Streptophyta > Magnoliopsida > Fabales > Fabaceae > Adenanthera > Adenanthera pavonina. Next base: position 526,476 of record JAIVEN010000019.1, read on the forward strand.
AAAGTCGAAATAGTGTCACCGGAAAGCAAAAGTCACATTGCTGCTTTTCGTTTCATCTCCAAATTTCGAGGGTGAAAATAGACTTTATAATATCCATTATGTTTCCAACAAAAAATAAAAAGTGTGTTGGAAAGAAGATGACAGCCTTGAGAAGAAAAATTTAAAAACGAAAGTCACACTGATTGGAAAGCAAAAGTCGCCATGACGTCCCACACCACAGTATAAACCCCCATACTCCACTGCTCTTTTGTAAGAAACTAAGAATCCTTCTCTTGTTCATTTATACTTGAAATGTATGAGAGTATCAATTATGTTCATCAACCTTGACCAAATGCTTTTACAATTTCAATGACGACTTTGGTTTAAATTACCACCTTTGCAGTAAAATGCTTTCAGTTTATTCAAGATTTAGTAATTTAACTATAGTTAAATCTTAATTAAAGTGATTTTAATTAAACTAATATATATTATAGTGATTATTTTTCATAAAATAAAATAAGTATAAAAATAAATTATAAATTAATTTTTATGAGTAATTATTAAATATATGTTATATGTTGTCTTGAGTTTGATTATTGGCTTTGTATTTAGAAAATATCTAATTATGAGGTAAAACTCATTTTAGTGATTTTTACAATAATTTCTATAAAAGATTAATTTTTTATGGTTGATTAGAAATATCCTTGTTACTCATAGAAAAGTAATTTTTAAAATATATAATTAAATGATTAAAATAATGCTCCATAATATATAATATTACATGTAAAATTTTTAATAAAATTTCTACATAAAAAATATTCAATATAATATTTTTTGTTTTATTCTTAGTAGGCTAAAAATTAAACATCTAATTTATTTTTATTTTATTGAGTTTATGTGTATAATTCTTTGAAAAATATATCTATTATAATACTATTTTTTAAAATATTAATTTATTTTATTGATATAAAAGTATAATTAAATTAACACTTAATGTAAATTTTTAAAAATTATTTTTAAAATAAAATTGTCGAATTGTGTTAAATTTTTTAAAATAATGTGTTAATCCTTGCATTATATAAAAATTTTTAAAAATGTTAGTCATATAAGTGAAATCATAGCGTTTAAATCATCCAAGACGCCACAAAATGCCACATCATCCACAACTTGCCTCATCTGAACCATCCTGTATGATGTAATTTTGGCCGTCGGTTTAAATGGAATATTAAAATGCATCTTTTTTTGTTTTATTTTTCTTTGCCATCATCATTTTTCTTTTTATAACATATGCTACTGTATCAATACTTAAAAAAAGAAACCGTATCTATATACGCATATTATTTATATTTTTTTAATTTTTTTAAAAATTTTAAAATAATTAAAAATTTTATAAAAATTCCAATTTTTAATTTCTTATTTTAAATATCTTTATATTATTTTTAAAATTTTTATTTAAAACTTAATTTTTTGTTTTTGTTTTAACTCCAGATCACAAGTCTGGAGTTAATAAAAGTCACATCTACGTAAGCATTGTCATGTCCCAACTACGTAACTATACAAAACATATATAGATAAAATATAAACATATATATTTAACATTCTTTGGCAAAAAAAGTACAACAGCCTCTTTGTATTCCCACTCCCTCCTTCTCTGTCAGAAACAGGGCCATGACAATGTGCCAGTTTCAGGCTCGATTTCCATGCTTCTTCTTTTTCCCATAACAATGGCTGTGTCCCATCATTAATTATCACATTCTCGAGGCGGCATTGTCCTTTCTTCAACCGCGATCTTGTTCTGGGGTGGACTAAGCTTGTCAAAAAGGTTAGTGCTTCCTCTTCCCGCCTTGTCTTCTTCAGAATCTCTTCTTTCTGCTGATTTCTTCCCTCCTTGCTTTACGCTAATGGAGTTGTCAGGAGACTGGAAGTCGTTCTTCCCCGTTTCCGTGTCTTGCGATTCCCCTAACCTTCCTGCCTCTTCTGAACGAACCATCATGGGTCCCCTCATCTTCAACCCCATCCCTCAAACCTTCACCCATCTTTTCTCCTCCTCTTCTCTCCTACCCCCTCCTCTTTATTTTCCCCAGCTCTCTCTGTCGCGATTTCTCGTGACCTCTTCATCTGGTTCTTCCGTGCTTCACTCCACCGCATCCTCCATTTCTGGTCCCCACTACCAAAACGACATCGCCTCCGCCCTCCGTTACAACCGGCTTGAGTTTCTCAAGTGTGGCAACAGTGTACTTCTTTTCTTTCCGACAGGGGAGAATTCTGAGCAAGTTGGCTTTTTGACTCTCTGTGTTGAAGGTTCGGATTTTAAAGTCAAGGCTGATGGTGATGAGCATGTCTTTCGAGCCACAAGTGGAGCAAGTCACTGCATAACGAGGATTTCAGCTAACCCAGTGGATCATTTGGGTGAGTCTCCTTCTACTGTTGGGTACTTGCTGGCTTCCACATGCTACTCTGTTCAATGGTTTTCCGTACATCCTAAGTCACTGTATCGGAGACCCAATGTTGTTTATAAGGGCAGCAAAACTTTTAAGACTAGCTCTGTTGCCCATGCTTGTTGGAGTCCACATATCCCTGAAGAGAGTCTTGTTCTGCTAGAAAGTGGTGAGCTCTTCTTATTTGATTTGGAGTATTACATGAACAATCGTAGTTCCACTGGCAATTTTAAGGGAACTAAGTTGAGCGTACCGTGGCATGATTCAGGCTGTTCTAATGACAAAAATTGGCTGTGTTGTGAATTTAGCTGGCATCCTAGAATCTTGATTGTGGCGAGTTCTGATGCGGTTTTCTTGGTTGATTTGAGTGGGGATAGTTGCGCTGTTAGTTGTCTGTTGAAGGTTGGGATGTTGGATATGCATATGCCTGATCAAAATGAACGATTTGTAGCCCTTTCAAGGGCAGGTCCTGATGGCTTCTACTTCACTGTGGCTTCCAACAGGTTTTTGCTTTTATGTGATGTGAGGAAGCATATGATGCCAATTATACGATGGGCCCATCGTCTTGAGAGACCTTGGTTTATGAATGTGTTAAGCTTGTCTACGTTGAGGTCACATTCAAGGGAAGAGACTTACGAGTTAGCTTCTGATGTTGGATTTTGTGTTATGTTGGGATCATTTTGCAATGGAGAGTTCAATCTCTTCTACTATGGATGTCCAAAGCTTTCTGAGACTAACATGACGTGTGCGTTGGAACTTCCATCTCAGATTCTGTTATCGGGCCGTGACTGTCGTTGTGGAAGTTGTGTCTTAACGGAAGAGTCGTCAAAGGTGGCTCTACCAGAGTGGGTTGATTGGCAGATGAAGAAAGAGATGGTTGTGGGCTTTTGCATTATGAACAATGATCTTGCCTCCTCTTTTTGTGAGCCAGATAGATATGGTGGTTTTACACTGGTAAGGTTAATGTCATCAGGAAAGCTTGAATTGCAGAGATATCGAGCCTCCTGGGCTCCTGATAGGAAGTTTGAAGATTGCCATGAACAAGGGTCACGTATGGACAAATATTTATTGTTTTCTGTAGGTGATGAGAAATATGAGTTTCCCAAAAGATCTGTGTTCCTAGAATTGAAATTCTTCTATGCATATCAGAGAGGGAACCTTGCTGAACTCCTGGTTGGGAAACAGAACTGTACCGGGAAAAAAGAAAGAGAACAGAACTGTACCGAGAAAAGAAAAAGAAAACAGAAACATCCCTGTACGGATGTTCGGCAGGTGTTATTTGAGAAATTGAATGCTTGTGGGGTTGGCCCATGCGCATCTTCTTCTGCAATTATTGCTTCCTTTGAAGATGTCAAGCCATCAGCAAGCCTCTATGAGGTTGCTCTGAGAGGATTGTGGGCAGAATTGCCTTTGGATCTATTACAGTTGGCATTTACAAAATACTCTGAAACCTCTGATGATGCGGCCATGGAATTTTTAGGTGTTTCGCCCCTTCCTGAACTGCCTCCTTTTTTCCTAAGGAAACCATCACCCGTAAGCAATAAGGGGAGGTCTCGAAAGGTGCAATGCAGTGATGATATTGTGGGCCCAGTCCTTCCTCTTCCTATTCTACTTGTGCTTCGTGAAATGTATGGTGGGCGTTCAGATTTGGAAAATGGTAAATTTTCAGTAGAAGCAGAGATTGGCCTCAAATGCAATGAAGTTATAAACGTGGCTGCTGATGTTTCTGTTTCAGCTTCTGGCCCTGAGTTGTTGGATGACGCAGAAGATTGTTTTGAGCCAAAACCTTTCTTGCTATACCGTCCAATTAAACCCAAGGGCTTTGCCACAGACCATGTGAATGGGAACTCTTTGGATAGGGATAAGAATCATGAGGCAATAATGTTTCATGTTCAAGAGGACAAGCCTGTTAGTGTTAGCAATGAGATAACAGAGTCAGTGGGTCAAGAGATATTTGATGATGTTTGCCCATTTAAGCTGAGGTTTAATGCTCCTCCTATGAAATTTCAACCCAATGCTTTAAAGGCTTATAATGTATTGAAGAGGCAGATGTCCAAGTGGCAACAAGGTGTTGATTCATACCAGCAGCTTTGTACTCAGTCTAAATCTGGAAAGGCAGTCCACAAGAGAAGAGGACGGAAGGCCTGAAGGTGTAAGCAGACACGTTTCCCTTCTGTTACCAACTCAGCTATTATGTGTTATTGGCATCTTCTTATTTTGGGTTATTTATTTTGTTATGCGTAGTGTAGTGGTGTCAAATATTGAAGTCGGTGTTAGGAGGAACACCTATATCATATGCTTTTGATGGTTTAGGCTAAGAATTTACTACTTCAGAGTCCTCTGTGTAGTATTTCTCAGACTGCACTATAACCAAATATGTTACTTTACCTCTCGTTTCCCCCTTTTCTCTCCAATTTCCCTTTTTTAAAATGATATATAAAACTTTATATAGATTGTCTTTGTTGTGGTTGTCTAGAATAATAAATAGAATTTGTGACAACTGAGTATCGCCTTGAAACTTTGAAATCCCATGTTATGTGACAAAGGGATTGCCTTTATTTTCTGATGTCATATTTAGTAGATGAAGTTCTGCCATCCTTTTAAGTGTTGCTATTGTAGGTTAAATTAAAAAGGGAATGACCAATTCATTCACCCATGTTTCTTCACACAATTGAATTAGTCAAATCCCCCGCAAATTGAAATAATAGAATAAATAGGAATATGAAATTCTTGTTGGTCATCGTGAAATATGTAACTTCATGCTTAGCTTAAATAGAACCATTCTTTGGCCGCTGCATCATTACCTTCACTATTCTCGAAATCAAAGGGATTTACTTTGTGAGGCATATATAATTTTGATGATTTAATTTCTCCCGCATCAGTGATCTATAAGAAATATTTTGAATTAAAAAGATCAACGTAATTAACACCCAGAATTTTTCACTTCTACATTAGAAAATAGTAACCTAAAGACACGTAGCCCCATATATCTATTAAAGTCACTTAATACATTGTTGAATTGTATACGTGAGTGATGGAATTCATTCACTTCCATAATTTCGACGGTACATTCAAGTAGCAACATCATATAAGCTACTTACTCCGGTCTTATAAATAGAATTTTTTATTTTAATTCTAAATATAAGATTTTTAACAATATACGAGGTAATATTTATTATTTATTTTTAAAAAAATATCTCTATTTAATGTATCAAAAAAAAAAGAGAGAATAAATAAGGGTAGTTTTTAAAAAAATTTTAAAATTTTTGGATAAATTAAGTTAGTTAATTAGTTTTAATTTTAACTTTTAATCTGCATAATTCGATTAAAAATGTCTTATATTAAGGATAAGAGAAAAAAATATCATACACCAAACATGTTTTATGATTTTATGAGAAAAAATGTTTTATAAGCCTAGGGGACTCAAGATATTAAAGAAAAAGATGAAAATGTCTGAATTAATATTTCATGTCAGGTGAACAAATTAGTTTACTAAATTATTCATTTCAAATATCAAGAATGTAACAAAAGAATCCTATAATTTTACCGTACACCCCCTATATAAGTACAATCAAAAGCTGAATTCCTATTATACCATGTCAGCCTTTTGAAGAATTAAGAAATTTTAAATTATTTATTTAGCAATTTAAATAATTTATATCTTAAGTTATGTACTTAGATAGAAATTATTTATCAATATATCTATTTCAAATCTTAGTGTCCCCTAACCTTGGTGATTTTTGTGATGATGAGTTGAGATATGGTTATAATTTTATTATTTTTTCATGTAGGTGATTTCAGGTTGAAATATATATTATATTTATATATTAAGATTTGTTAATTCTAATATCATGTAATTACTTGGTAATTTATAGCTTCGAGATTTTAATGATCACGAGTTACAATATGAATATAATTTTTGTTATTCTTATGTGATTCAAAATATTATATGTTTAATATTATATATTTAATTTGATCCGGCAATTTATCATTTTAAAATATTTGAAATAAGCTTTTATATGTAATCATTGATGGATTTGAGTACGATTACCTAAATCATCTGTCTTAAATGGGAAAAGCTGAAAATAAATTTTTCAATGCGGTTCCTCAAATTGTTTGCCTCGTTGTCACCTCTCTTCTCTAGGCGATAAGCACAATCGGTCAAAAGCCAGGGCAGATGGAGGACGAGAAGAAACACAGCGGCTGAAGGTTGAAACTCTCCTCTCCACTCGCTGATCCCAGTGGAAGCTCCTTTGGTAAGCTTTTACTAAACCTTTATTATTTTCCTTATCTTCTTAATCTCTCTGTTGGTTTTTTCTCCTTCATTTAGCGCTTATCTTTGTATTCTCCTTTCTTTGTCGAACCAATCCTAATATCTTATGCTTATGTTGTAATCGTTGATTCTGACTCTTCTCCAAATAGTGACCACTATTATGATTCCACATTATTGTTCTTGATAATGACTTTGCTCTAATTCTTGTTTGGACTTGAATTGAAAATGTAGAGTTCATACTTAGTTAATGTTGGGTGTGCTTTGTCTATGCCTTTGATTTTTGCTTACTTTGAATTAATTTGAATTATAGAATTGCTTATGCACCATTGAAATTCTTTAACTTTATTTCTTAAGATTTTCGCCATTGCAGATTGTATACATTTTAATATTGAAACCAGTAAGTACTCAGTGTCATGATTTATTTCATTCTCAAGTTGTATTGTTTTTATCCGATACCAATATTTTCTAATTTGTTATAATATATTAATTTGATAGTAAGTTACCATAGTAATTTGAAAAAAGAGCCTAGATTTCTAATGCCATAAGCATATATTAAGATTGCAAATATATTATATATCTTGTACGGGCTGTTGGGTAAGATAAAATATTTCAAAAATATCTAATAACTATATGATAATTTAATTTCTTATTAAAATTATATAAATAATAATTAATATCAAAATTTAAAACATTTTGAATAACTTTAACCAAGATTAATCCAGTGAAAAATTGTAATTAAATATTATTTGATTTTCAATTTATTTCTATATCACCAATTCAAATTCAATTGTATTATCTATATTTCAAATGTTTTCAATATATCTAATTAAATATTATATGAAATTTTTAAACACGTTCTATAAAATAAGAATCCTATCTTGGAATTTAATTTTAAAATTACATGATTGTTTTAAAAAATAAGATTAATGTAAAATCTTGATTAATGATTTCAATTTACTGAATTTATAATAAATTACTAGCAATTAATTTTACTTTATAATTAAAAATTTAATTAAATAATTTAATAATATGGAGTTAATTATAAATTTTAATAAACAACTTTCATATTCAATTATAAATTTATCTAAATTTTCTAATTATGGCTCCATTAAACCTTTCTCAAACTTAAGATTTACGTTAAGTGACATATGAATTTCAACTTCTCAAGGTGTCTTTACTTTGAAAGTTAGATGCCCATATGGATGTTAAATTAATTTGTTTGAATACATGCCAGCCAAAAAATTAGTTAGTAGTTTCAAGTGTAATTATTATTGACGGCATGTAATTCAATAGATGATTGTTTTAAATTTAATGGCATTTAAATTTAAATTTTGTTCCATGGTTTATTGATATTTATTATAATTTAATTTATGGAAATTTTAAAATTTTATAAAGGTTAATGTTTTAAAAAACAAATTGTTTAAATTTTTTTTTTGTGGCAATGGAATGTGCATCAACTTGGGGTAACTGCAATATCCCTAATTTTTCTAGATATTATAAGATACATAAAGAAAAGATAGATTAATATAAAGAATAAAAGGGATATAATGGTAGTATCAGGTGTTTAGCTCTCAATTGGAATTAAGTCAGAAGGTTCCTGATAGGAATTAATTCCACAATTAATGATTGGTAGCTTAGCACAAAATGCAAAGAGATATAGAAAAATATGACATACAGCAATTCGTGTAAAAAAAAAAAAAAGGATAAAATGGACTTTTTTCTAGGTTAGACTAGAAAATGAGAAAATTGTAATTTTACTCCGAAAAAAAAAATCCCATGCCTTTTAGTCCTTAAAAGAAAGAACTTAATGTAATTTAGTCATTGGGAGAAATTATAACAAAAGGACTTACAAGTTTCAAAAATTATACATTTGCCCCAAATCAAAAGCATTTTTACAAATACGAAAAATTATAGTCAAAATGAAGTTTTTGATAAGTAAAACTCAAAGGAATACTATTTAGAAGTTAGTTAGATCAATATAATTTTATAATTAGAGTTGAAATTTAAAGTGCAAATGTTATACTGATAAAGTGATTTTGGACTTTATAAAATATAATACGGGGATAGGAAAATTATGTGAACCCCATATGAATATATTTTAGGACAAGGAAATGATTTTGGTGCAAAAATAATTTTTGAATAAACTTGTACTAATTTAATAATAATTATGGCAAAAATAATTACTCAGTACAGATAAAATTAATTGATAAAGATTATTTTGATCCATTTAAAATAATGAAGGAATTTTTGGACAAAATTGCCCCTAAATGGCGTGACAAATGCTGAATGGAACAAGGAAGGAATTTCCTCAAAAGCTTTATTAAAGCAACTAAACCTAGTTAACTAACTTAAGTATACTATTCATCTATTACATATTTTTCCTCCAAGTGATGGGTTAAGTAAATTGCGGCCCTCTCATTCCTTCATTCACGTATGAAACAGCAACCATAGTGAGGGAGTGCAAGAAAATTTGAACAAGAAAGGAAGAGCAAGAAGACAAAGTTGAAGGCAGGAACAATAAGGTAAACTTTCATGATCATTAGTTTATGTTCCTTGGTATTTTAAGAAGCTTTCATATAGTATTTCTCTCCCTTTTCTCCCATGAAATTTTCAACCATAGCATGTTAGCGAGAGAAAGTTGATCTCTCAACCATAGAACCTTAATAAAAGTTTAGAAAAGTCTTCAGAAATATGAAATCAAGTTGTTTGAAGTATTGAAAAGTAAATATTTTTCTACAATTTACTCCTCATTTTTGCCCTATTTATGGTTTCATATAGAAGAGAAATTTTATGAGTTTAACTCCAAAAATGGATTCCTTAGGTCCAAATTATGTAAAAACATGTGTGTTGTATAAAGAAAAACTAAAGGAAAGTAAAGTGAAATTTTATGGTTCAAGAGAGCGCTTTGTTTTTGAGGACATGCAACCAATGGCTTATGATCTTGTTTTATGGTGCTATAGGATTCAACGAAGTGTTAGAAGACTGATAATCATGAATTTTTTTCCATTTCCATTCCCCTTATTTAAGTATTTTTAGTATTGAATTTTGGCTAATTTTGTGTGTTTTAGATTATATTTATATAATTATCCTTAATTTGAAATAAATGAAAATTTTGGGATAATTTTTAGTAAAAATTAAATTTTAATTTTAATTAGTTTTATTTTTCAAATTATTCTAATAATTTAATTTTTCCTATTTTATTTTATTTAATAATTCTTAAGGTGATTATGGGCCATTTGTGGTTTAATTGAGATTAAAGAAATGATTAAGAATTAACCTATTTAGAGACAAAATTATTAAAGAGCATTGAAAATTACTTTTCTAGTATTTTATTTCCCTTATTTTTATCATTTGAATTCATAATTTTTCTTTAAATCGAGTTTAAACTTTATTCTATAATTAATTTAAGGGAAAATTGGGAAATGGGACAAAAAAATCAACTTATTTGGGAAATGGGACCAAAGTTGATTTTTTCAGGGTGAGAATATAATTTTTTGAACCTAGAATAGATTTTTTTAATAAAAAAATTTGGTAGAAAAAACCAAATATCTTTATTTTTTGGTCTCAAAACCCAATTTTCCCTCAATTTAATTTTCTTGGATCAAAATTTAATATGATAGATGTTACATTTTATTTTATTAGGAGTATAATCTATTTGATGTGATATTTTCTTGTAGGTAATGGTTCATTGAAGTTCAAATTTTGAAGGACATTTTGGTCATCATAATGAAGAAATTTATGGTGCAAGTTTTATTTTCCTAACTTTTCCATTTTTCTTGATTGTTATTTGTCTCTTTATATCTGCCTTTAATTTCATTAATCCAACTTACCTTCCTTATCCTTAATTTCCTTTAACTAAACATGCCTTTAGGTCTTTTACCCCTTTTCTTTTAGGACCACCCTTGCTAGCAAAAACAGAGACAACTCGGCACCTCATTTTTCTCTCATGCCTCTCAACTTCTTCCACTTCGTTCTTGATTTCTCTCAACCCCATCCCAAATCTCTTTATTTCCTCTTATTCCTACATCATTTTCGGACCTTCCTCCATCGTACCCACTTCCCTTCAACCTCATTTCTTCCATTTTATAACTTCCTTCTTGCTAGATGTTACTTCACCGAACCTAGTTTCCATGGGAGATTAAAGAAGATTAAGCTGTGGGTTGCCTCCACCATTGTCATCATTTTCAGCTCTCAACAAGTTTTCACTTAAGTATATCAACATGGCTGAATATGTCTTAATTTTTCTTGGAGCTATTTTCATCCAAATGAAGGAGTAATTTCTTGGTGGTCAACTGTGGAGGAGACAGAGGGAGCTAAGCTTGGAGCTTAAATTGATACTTGGGATGTTTTTCTACACTGTCCTCTTTTATTCTTGCAATTTTCATTCAAATTTAATCTAGGTTTAACTTGAATTTGTTGGAATTTGTATTGGATAATTGGTGGATCGTTGAGACTTGTTGAATTATCATTATATATATATATATATCAATTTGGATTAATTGAATGTTGATTTGAGTACGTTTGCCTTGCTATCCAAACCTGTTATGTTTGAATTTATAGCCTAATTTTATGTTATTTTGATGAGTTCAATGGTAATTGAATTAATCTCAATGATATTAAGTTAAGTGGATCATTATTGGTGCTTAAATTGCTTGATTAGATTTAATTGATTGATTAATTCTTATATTTTAGGTCTAAATATTGAATTCATCGACATCTTAATTAAGTTAATTAATTGACCTAACTAAGTTTAGGTGGCTTAATTAACACTACGGTAGGCTATGTATAATATTTCTATTTTTATGAGATGTTATAAAATAATAAAAGATGAGAAACGAAGTAAGACGAAAATGTTATATACTCAAACTTTAGAAGGAATTAATCTCTCATCTAATTTTTAGAACAAGTTATGTTTTGTCCTTAATTATAATTAATTTTTCATAAGGTTCTTAGTAGAAATTAATTCCAAAACCTACCCCCAGAAAATATGCAATATATCACTTGAATGAAAACCCGTCCTAAGCTAAGTGTAATGATATAAGTATTACGTAGCCGGAAGGTCTAGATTGAGAGATAGACCAATTTAAAAGTCAATATAAATAGTAAAAAAGAAATAATAAAAAATTAGTTTTTGAGTAAAATTATGATGAAGTGTCTAGAAGAATGGATAATTACGTTTTTGACTTGGCTCAGGGGCAAAATGGTCATTTCTCAAATTAGAAATAAAATGTGAATATTACATTTAAGCCCCAAGGAAAAAAATGTTCATATCATAAAATGTATAAGAAATTTGCAAAAATGAGTATACACTGTTTTGCATAAAATAGAACAAAAAGGTTAATTATCTCAGTTGGAAAAAAAATGAGAAAATGATGATTTTGTCCTTGGAAAAAAGAAAAAGAAAAGAAAAAAGGGGAAAAAGAAAGACGGTGGAAGCAAGTGGATGAAGAAAAGTTTATGAATTTTGGGGAACATTACACTTAACAACCTGAAAGTTTTAAAATTTATAAATTTACCTCGAATCAATGATATTTTTATAAATATGAAAAATTATAGTTAAAATGAAGCTCTCAATGAGTCAAACCCAATGGAATATAGTATGAAATTTATTAATATCAAAATAATATTTATTGGGCAATTAGGGTTTAATATTAATATTTTATCTGATAAAAGTCAGTTTAAACTATAAGAAATGCAGTATTGATTCAAGGACAGTAATTAAGACTTGGTCAAATATATTTTGGATCAAAATAATGATTTTGGACTAAAAGTAATGTTAGATAATCTTGTACCAATTTAATAATAATTTTGGTGAAAATATTCAATCGGTATGGGTAAATTTAATCAGTAAAGGATATTTTAATCCATAAAATTTATTGAAGCAGTTTTTTGCCAAAAAGAGGGTGAAACATGTCTGATTTGCTGAATGGAACATGAAGGAAATTTTTGAAAAAGCTTTTACTAAAAAGTAACCAAAGGTTAAAGTAATTAGCCATGATTTAATTTTTATTTGATATCTTTCCTTAAATCATCTTGGTTAGCTATTAACTCATCATCTTCAACACCTAAACACATCTGGAACAGCAGCTTGAGGAGAGGGAGAACACGAGAAAACAAGAGGGAAAAAGGAGAAGACTAAGAGCAAGTTTATATGATTTGACATTACTTTGCACTAAATCGATTATGTTGTGTAGATCAAGGATGGCTTTGCTTAAGCTAAAGTTTTTTATTTCTACTTTTCACAACTTCATGCGGTGATATTTTTATTCTTCATTGCATTCTGACTATCTTAAATTGAGAGGATTATAGATACATTGTAGGTTTAGCTCCATTTAATGGACTAATTAAGAAGCTGAAACATATAATTACTTTCCACATTATTGTTCTTGATGATGACTTTGCTCTAATTCTTATTTGGACTTGAATTGAAAATGTAGAGTTCATACTTAGTTAATGTTGGATATGCTTTGTCTGTGCCTTTGATTTTTGCTTACTTTGAATTATAGAATTGTTTGCATTTCTCATGCACCATTGAAATTCTTTAACTTTATTCCTTAAGATTTTCGCTATTACATATTGTATGAATTTTAAAATTGGAATCAGTAAGCACTCATAGCCATGATTTGTTTCATTCTCAAGTTGTATTGTTTTAGGAAATTTGAACAAAATATAATAAAATTAAAAAGATATTACCAATATACAACACCCTAAAAAATATTTACCAATATACAATAGTTGTAATGTGGTGTTCCATGTTTATAGTGAAGTGTACAAAAGAAATCGTAAATATTCATTATGACTTAAGGAAATCGTAACTGGCAATCATGATTTGAAAATTCAAGAAAAAGAAAATAGTGAGACGGGGGATAGCCAATCGTAACTGACATCTATGATTTGAAAAAAAAAAAAAAAGGTTTGTGTATGTCCATGACAGACACTGTGACTATTAAAAAGTCACTTTATTCCATGTTAAACTTTAATAAAAACTGCAGCACTAGTTAAATCTGATTTTTTAATGAAGATGTGGTACATGAAGTAAGATTAAAATTTTTTTTATAAAAAAAAAATTCTCTCTAATTCTTGTAAAAGTTTGGTTTTATTAATTAAAATTTAATAATTACTAATTAATTTATTAAATTAGTTTATGTTTAAAAATTAATTTTTTTATTTACAAGTTTTTAATTAATAATCTCTCCATTTCGGTGTATAATACACTCTTTTTTTGAAAGATTTATATTTCATAATGTAATACACTTTATGGATTATATGATCTTTTTTTTTTGTTTCAAGATTGTCCCTTAACTAGTTGACTCAAATATTCTCCATCACTAAAATGTTTCTTTCCCAATACATTTAACAAGAGTAATTTAGGAAAATGTAGAAAAAAATTTTTAGTTACTAATTGTTGTATAAGTTTATGTGCAATAATTAAAAGTGTACAATAAACTGGAACGAATGGAGTATACTTCCTCTGATTTACATTATAAGACATTTTATATTCATTATATACATATTAAAAAAATTATTTTTTTCACTTAAAATCATTGTAAAAAGTACCAACAATTCCTATTTTACCCTTATTTAATATCATGTTCTATTATTATTGTAGGGTTATAAATGAGGAGTATAGATGATAGAAATCAAGGAGGCACGTCAAAGATTTTCATGTGCTACCCATATGATCCCTTTCATTTATTTATTTATTCATTTTTATTTTGTTGATTTCCAATTTGTATTTACTTGGAGTCAAAGTTATTAGTTAGATTTACATTAGAAGAAATAAAATCTATTAGATATCTTGTAAGAGATTTCTTAGATTTGAATTTAAAAGATTATCTAATAGTATTAGGATTAGATATCAATTTTATTATTTTTTTAATTTTCATTTTTATTATTAGTATTTTTTATAATTAGATATATATTTTAGATTTTCTAGATCTATTAGAATTATTTGGATCCAGTTATTTTAGGATTATAGTTTTCTTATTTTACCTATATAAATGCTTCTATGTAATGCATTTTCTTTAGAGAATAATGGAATAATATTATTGTGAGTTTTTTAGTAAAAATTTACTGAGTTATTTTTTTCTCTCCCTTATTTTCTATGTCTCTCCCCTTTTTCTCATTTGACCTACCGTGAGGAGTGATCAACCTTGTGGATATCATTATAGTTAGGGATCTAGAGACGAGTTCTTATAGGGTTCTAACTGATCATTTTTTGAATCTTTTGAGTGAAGTTCTTCCGCTAGTCTATATTTTCTGGGTGCTTAAGACATATTTTCATTGTGTCCACATCAATGGAAGTATTAAAGATATGAGTAAAATGAGAAGAAAAATATAGATATTAGATATTTTTCTTCTAATTTTACTCCTATTTTTAATGCTTCTATATTCCTCATTTATAAGCCTACAATAATAATATAATAGAGTATTTAATAAGGGTAAAATATAAATTGTTGGTACTTTTTACAATGATTTCAGGTGAAAAAATGATTTTCTTAATATGCGTTTAATTAATACAAAATGTCTTATAATGTAAATTGAAATGAGTATATTTCATTCATTCCAGTTTAAAGTATACTTTTAACTATTACACATAGACTTAGATAATAATTAGTAACCAAAAATTTTTCCCACTTCTTCCTAAATTATTGTGTTTAAATGCATTGGGAAATAAATATTTTAGAAATGGAAAATATTTGAGTCAACTAGTTAGGGGCAATCATGAAATAAAAAAAAATAGACCATATAATCCACAAAGTGCATTATACTATAAAATATAGATTTATCAAAGAAGTATACAATGTTGCCAAATGAGAGGGTGTATTAATTAAAAACTTGTAAATAATAAAAAATTAATTTTTAAATATTAACTAATTTAATAAATTAATTAATAATTATTAAATTTTAATTAATAAAACCAAATTTTTACAACAAGATAAATTTTTTTTTACATTGACTAAAGAGACTATTTAATAGTCATAGTGTCTGTCATGGACATACACGACCTTTTTTTTTTTTTTTTTTCAAATCGTAGATGTCAGTTACGATTTGCTATCCACCGTCTCACTATTTTCTTTTTCTTAAATTTTCAAATCGTAATTGCCTGTTACGATTTCCTAAAATCATAATGAACATTTACGATTTCTTTTGTACACTTCACTGTAAATGCGGAACACCACGTTACGACTCTCTAAAAGTATTGTATTGTATATTGATAAATATTTTTGAGAGTTTTGCATATTGGTAATATCTTTTTTTATTATTATATTTTGAGCAAAGAGCATTGTTTTTACTATTGTTATCAGAATCAGACCAAACATTAAACTAGACAAGGCACTAGTTCAAGATTCAATGATTCAACCGAAGTCAAACCAGGGTCGGATTGGTGGTGATTAAAATAATATATTTAAAATAAATAATATAAGTTTAAACAAATTTTATAACTTAATTAAAGTCTCAAACTAAATAATATTGAATTATCAATCTATCATTCATGATAAATAAATTATTAATAAGTTTCATAATTCAATATTAATCTATAATCATATTTTGAGTTCAAAATAATAAATTAATAATTTATTATTTATTAAGTAAATATATAATTTTTAATAGTTATATATCATAATAATACTTATATAATATTATAATATATAAAGAAAACATATTTTGTACTAAAAATGATGTTATTTTATATTAAAAATAAAAAAATATTTTAAAAAATTTGAAAAAAAAATAATACAAGACCGGTTCAGAACCGATTCTACCGGTTCAACGCTGGTTTCACCGGTTCTTGACCAGTTCTCACGGGTTCTGAATAGTATCGGTTCTGTAATATGCTCGAATCGGACTAGGTACTAGTTTCCAGTCCGACCAGTCGAATCGGCCGGTCCGGTCCAGTTTTAATAATATTGGATTTCTACCCAATGCAAATATTTTCTAATTTGTTATAATATATTAATTCGATAGTAAGTTACCATGCCAGTTTGAAAAAAGAGCCTAGATATGTAATGCCATAAGGACATATTAAGTTTGCAAATATATTATATATGCTGTACGGGCTGTTGGGTAAGATAAAATATTTCAAAAATATCTAATAACTATATGATAATATAATTTTTATTAAAATTATATAAATAGTAATTAAGATCAAAATTTAAAACATTTTAAATATCTTTAACCAAGATTAATCCAGTGAAAAATTGTAATTAAATATTATTTGATTTTCAATTTATTTCTATATCACCAATTCAAATTCAATTGTATTATGTATATTTCAAATGTTTTCAATATATCTAATTAAATATTATATTAAATTTTTAAACACGTGCTATAAAAGAAGAATCCTTCTTTATCAAAAAAAAAAAAAAAGAAGAAGAATCCTATCTTGGAATTTAATTTTGAAATTACATAATTGTTTTAAAAAATAAGATTAATGTAAAATCTTGATTAATGATTTCAATTTACTGAATTTATAATAAATTACTAGCAATTAATTTTACTTTATAATTAAAAATTTAATTAAATAATTAAATAATATGGATTTAATTATGAATTTTAATAAACAACTTTCTTATTCAATTATAAATTTATCTAAATTTTCTAATTATGGCTCCATTAAACCTTTCTCAAAGTTAAGGATTGCGTTAAGTGGCATATGAATTTCAACTTTTCAAGCTGTCTTTACTTTGAAAGTTAGATGCCCATATGGATGTTAAATTAATTTGTTTGAATGCATGCCAGCCAAAAAATTAATTAGTAGTTTCAAATGTAATTATTGTTGACGGCATGTAATTCAATAGATGATTGTTTTAAATTTAATGGTATTTAAATTTGAATTTTGTTCCATGGTTAATTTTGTTTTGATTAGAATACTAGGAAATTGGTTTATTGATATATATTATAATTTAATTTATGGAAATCTTAAAATTTTATAAAGTTTAATGTTTTCAAAAACAAATTGTTTAAAATTAATTATTTTTTGTGGTGATAATGGGATGTGCATCAACTTAGGGTAACTATAATATCCATAATTTTTTAAGATTAATAAGATACAAAAAAAAAAGATAGATTAATATAAAGAATAAAATTAATGGTAGTATCATGTGTCTAGCTCTCAATGGAATTAAGTGAGAAGATTAATGATAGATAGTTTAGTACAAAATGCAAAGGGTGATATTTTAAGCACATTTTAGGGATGATTTGAGATTTATTGAGACATTTTGAATCTATTTAAACTAATTAAGTATTTTCTATATTTTTGGTCCAAATGAACTATTTTTAAAACTAAATTTCATTTTATTAATTTTCTTAATAATTTTCAGAAATTGTAAGAAAATATGTAATAAATAAAAATAGATAAATAAATAAATATATATATAATATACTTACTTTTTTATTATTTTTATTGTTATTATGATTATTAAAATAATTGTTCTTGTTTTGACTTTTCTTCAGCTCGTGAGGGGGTCAGTTCTGACATTTCTTTTGATTGAAGGCGATTTGAGGGGGAGTCCAGTGGGTGACGTTTTCCATTGGGAAAAAGACTTTTAAGGACCCGCAAATCAGATAACAACAAATTAGGAATTATAATTTCTCTAATCCTCCCCAAGTTCCCAAGTCTTCCATTGGCATAAAAATAAAATCGTTTGGACAAAATTAACCCTTAGCTTAGAAACAAAAAAATGCACGCATGCACACACGCACGGACGCATGGACGGCTCCCAAAATCAAAAAGTGAGCGAAGTCATCATCTTCATCGATAGAGCTTCATAAAGGGCAAAATTTTTCCTCTCCCCAGGCTCAAAAAATCTTCCTCCCCAAAGCTTGGTGTCATTTCAGTTGGTGTTGGGTAAAGCATTGTTATTCTTCTCATCTACTTCTGTCATAATTTCTGCTGTGTTATTCTTCTATTGTGACTATCTCTCCTTGCTACATCAGTGCTTTCATCTTCATCTTCACTGCTGCCTCTCTATCTTTGCTTATAAAATATCGGTTGGTTTTTCGGTAAAACATTAGTAAAGCACTGTCATTTGTTTTGTATAGCTTAATAATATGTTAAAACTACATATATCACACTTTTGATGGCATATGATCCGATGGCTTATGAACTTATCAGTGGCATATGATGTTTTTTATTGAACTAAAATATTTTTTTCTAAACGAGAGTATGGAGGAGTACTGAAAACTGATATAAGAGGTATGGAATTATGCAAATGTCAGTTGGAAATGCTTGTTATCTCCATGAAAATTGTGTAGAAAACTGATATTTCTTGTAAACTGTAGTCTAAACCAACAATTGGCTTATTGAATTATTTTATTAATAAATATTATGATTCACTCTTGGTTAGTATAGATAAAGATGATAGGAATTTGTAGTTGGGAATTGTGATTTAATTAATAGTTGTTATGAGAAATGATTTCATCTTGGTAAAATCATTTGTAATAACTAGATAGTTGCTTCTTGCAGGGTTGATTTACAGATGTCAAGTAATTCATTGAAAGAAGTATTTTGTTATGTTCACTTTGGGGGACAATTTGTGAAAGATGTGCAAGGTATGATCCAATATGAGGGAGGGAAAACAAATGCTAAGTTGTTAAGAGAAGGAATGACACAGCACGAGTTGTTGAGAATGATATCATTGATAACGGGTAATAAATGCAATGGAGTTGAGGTGAAGTATATAGTGAAGTTCGATTATAGTACAGTTATAGATCTTTTAAATAATGAAAGAGTTCAAAAATTAGTAAGGTTCAACGATGAATTTGCACATGTATACATTGGGGGGAACAGAATCAATGAAATTGTAGAGACATCGATGGAACATTCAGAAGGGTAAGTTATCTTAGTTAGATGTTTGGACATACTTAAATTGAGTTTTGGAATAAAATGACAATAATGAATAATATTGGGACTGCTGAAAATAGGTAGAACGAGTTGGAAACGCTGAATTTCTCACTGGGAATTATGTTAATTCAACTTGGAACATTTTTTGAGGATTGATTAAATAAGATATTGAATGTTGAAAATTATTGTATTGAGTTGGAAATTCTGAATCTCTGTTATGGGAATTTAGTTAAATGAAATTGGACATATTTTGAAGCTGATTTTTTTCAATAATTTGTTGTAATGTACTGTGATGGTTTGTGAATGCAGGATAGAGGCTATAACAGGATTCTCATTAGATGATTCTCCTTCTTAGGAGGAAGGGAATACTCGTGGGGAGGATGGGAATCCTTCTTGGGAGGAAGTCAATGCTTTACCTTGTGGAACACAAAGTCTGCCTATACCCCGGCCAATGTTGAATTCTACTAAATGGAAGGACCTATTTCTTGGAGTAGGACATACATTTCCAAATGCAAAGACATTCCGAAAAGTAATGTACAAATACAATGTTGCTCATAAATTTGGATACAAGTATATAAAGAATAGTTGAAAAAAGAAGATTGCGAAGTTCGTGGTTGTTGGGTGTCAATGGAAGATAACAACATATGTTGTTGGAAGAGAAAGCCCCTTCCAGTGTGTACATCATTTTCATAATGAACACACACATAGTGCACAAGACTACCTTCTTGTGCCTCGTAAGGTCAACTCAATACTGATAGCATGTATAATTGGTGATGTTTTGATGGGTAATCCGAACAAAACAACAACTGAGATAGTATGATACTTACTAAGGGATTATGACATAATCCTTACTTACAAGCAAGCATGATACTTTGGTGTTATGAATGAGCTGGAGTATGATTACAAGAGTGGAGTTACTGAAAATGGCTCAACTAGCATGAAATTTGAAATAAATTAAGAGGCCCAAGTAAGGGGGAATAAAATCTTGAACTGCAATGTAGACCAAAATGCTAATGGAGATTTTGGTGATGAAGGGAATGGACATAGGCAGAAGTGTAGAATTGATGAGATAGCAGACCAGGAAGTTACCATAGTTGTGGGAGATGAGAACAAGGTCAAAGCTATTCCAGGTGAAATCTCTTTAAATCAAAACCTCTCTAACTTGCTTAGACTTGCTCTGTTGTACAAGTTTGGGGGCATTTACATGGATGTAGATGTTATAGTGTTAAAAAGTTTCTCTAAACTGAGAAACACCGTTGGAGCACAGAATTTCAATGCAAAAATGGGGAAATGGAGCAGATTGAACAATGCTCTGCTGATATTTGACGAAAACCATCCATTACTTTCCAAGTTCATTAAAGAATTCACCCTTACATTTGATGGGAATAAGTGGGGTCACAATGGTCCTTATTTGGTCTCTAGAGTAGTCTCAAGGGTGAGTGGAAGACCAAGATTTAACTTCACTATTATCCCACCATCTGCATTCTATCCTGTGGATTTGAGAGGTATTGGTCATCTATTTCAAAGGCCAAGAGATGAACTCCAATCAAAATGGATGGTGAAGAAACTAGGGCAAATTAAAAAGGAAAGTTTTGTAGTGCACCTATGGAACAAGCAAAGTAGAAAGCTAGAGATAGAAAAGGGAAGCATTGTTGATAATATCATATCAAGTTGTTGTATTTTCTGCAACTCTTAGTTCTGAAGCTTGTAATTAAAGGGCTAAATAGAATTGTTATTCCTATAAATTTGTCTGTGTTATATGCATTATAAGTGGATATGAACTAATTGTAACTGGGTCCATTCCACCGTAGGAAAGAATATAATTGAAATCAAAGTGGTTTTGTTGTATGTCTTTCAGAATCTGGAAAGAATAGGGTAAGAGGTAAACATGTTGTGTTATTTCCTTTCTCCTTAATACTGAATGGATGACATGTCTGGATTTTGATCGCATTTTGAATCTAAAAAGTGGGATTTGATTGATTGATTTTCGAAAAGGGAATGGACAAAGCTGATCTTGTTTGTGACAATTAAATTGTGAAAGTGATCTCTCAGCTTCCTATCTTAATAGAGCACCTACTCTCTTCCCTGCATGTGACAAGAAACTCAATTGTCTTGTGAAGATATTGACTTACGGATCTAGATGTTGAGAATTTTAGTGAATGGTGAAATTGTATTTTTTAAATGAAATCATATTTTATTTCTTTTTTAACATTTTTTTTACTGAATTCCCAAGTGTCTCAAACTGAATTCCCAAGTCCATCAAACTGAATTCCCAAGTGCCTCAAATTGAATTCCCAAGTGACCCAACTTGAATTTTCAAATTCATCAAACTGAATTCCCAAATGACCAAACCTAAATTCCTAAACCCGTTAAATTGAATTTCCAAGTGCCTCAAACTGAATTCCCAAGTGCTTGTACCTGATTTCCCAGGTGGCTGAAACTAAATTCTCAAGTGACCTAACCTTAATTCCTAAGTGCCTCAAACTGAATTCCCAAGTGATCCAAACTGAATTCCCAAGTGATCCAAACTAAATTCCTAAGTCCCTCAAACTAAATTCCCAAGTGCTTCAAATTGAATTCCCAAGTGACCCAACCTTGATTCCCAAGTGCCTCAAACTAAATTTCCAAGTGCTTCAAACTGAATTCTCAAGTACCCTAAACTGAATTCCCGAGTTTCTGAAACTGAAATTCCAAGTGGCTGAAACTAAATTTCCAAGTGACCCAACCTGAATTCCCAAGTGCCACTTGGGAACTAAGGTTGGGTCACTTGGGATTTCAGTTTCAGAAACTTGGGATTCAGTTTTGGTCACTTGGGAATTCAGTTTGGGGACTTGGGAATTTAGTTTTGGAGACTTGGGAATTTAGTTTGATGAACTTGAGAATTCAGTTTGGGGACTTGGGAATTCAATTTGACGAGCTTGGGAATTCAGTTTAGGGACTTGAGAATTCAGTTTGAGGGACTTGGAAATTCAGCTTGGGGACTTGGGAATTCAGTTTTGGTCACTTGGGAATTTATTTTAGGTCATTTGGGAATTTAGTTAAGGACACCTGTGAAATCAAGTAGACATCATTTCGCACATGCATGTCCATTGAGACACTTAGGAATTTAGGTATGAGACACTTGGGAATTCAGTTTTGGGGACCTAGGAATTTAGTTTCAAGAACTTGGGAATTTAGTTTGGGAGATTTGGGATTTTAGTTTTGGTCACTTGGGAATTCAGTTGCGGGACTTGGGAATTCAGTTTTGGGGACTTGGGAATTCAATTTGAGTCACTTGAGAATTCAGTATTAGGGACTTAAGAATTCAGTTTGAAGGACTTGGGAATTCAGTTTAAGGGACTTGGGAATTTAGTTTAAGGGACTTAGGAATTCAGTTTAAGGGATTTGAGAATTCAGTTTAAGGGACTTGGGAATCCAATTTGAGTCAAATGGAAATTCAGTTTGGGGGACTTAGGAATTCAGTTTGGGTTACTTGGGAATTCATCTTGGGGATTGGGAATTTAGTTTGGGTCATTTGGGAATTCAGTTTGGGACACTTGTGAAATCAAGAAGACATCATTTCGCATATGCATGTATATTGAGACACTTAGGAATTCAGGTATGAGACACTTGAGAATTCAGTTTTGGGGACTTGGAAATTCAGTTTTAGGAACTTGAGAATTTAGTTTGACGAACTTGGAAATTCAGTTTGGGGACTTGGGAATTCAGTTTGGGGACTTGGGAATTTAGTTTGACGGACTTGGTAATTCAATTTGAGGGACTTAAGAATTCAAGTATGAGACATTTGGGAATTCAGTTTGGGGGACTTGGGAATACAGTTTGGGTCACTTGGGAATTTAGTTTGAGGCACTTGTGAAATCAGGTAGACATCATCCTACACATGCATGTACATTGAATTATAACAAATGACATAAACATGTTCAACTTGCATATATGTTACTGGCATATATATCATTCTTACATTCGTACATCAAAGGTAGTCTGAGCAATTTACAATTTATCATTCTAACATGATAACTACCCATGTTCCCAATAATAAACACTATCACCTACCTATATGTAGTGCCCATTTCCTAAAAAAACATATATGGACTGTATATCAACTTTTGTCAACCCTAACTTCTGCAAAAAAATATTGATTTGGGGTGCGTATCTATACAAAAAACCTATTCAAAACCATTAACAGAATAAAGATAAAAACCAACAGCATTTTAGTGGTGAACCAGTTGATATGCTGGTGGTTTTCATCTTCCACATTTACAGAAGATCTACATAGGATTAGGATTCTTGCAGCTATAGCGATTATGCCTAGGTTGGTGACAAAATGAACACATGTACACTTTCTTATTTTAAATTGAGACTCCTGTTGCCTAGTCCGCGGTCTACTAGGAGCACATGTGGTAATAGAAGGTTGTAAAAAAGTCTATGATTCATAATCACTAGATGCTAGTTCATCCAACTGTGGCATGCCATTAGTTTCCACTGGAATTATGGTGCTACTATATATTTTTTCTTGTGCACTAATCTTGTAACAGCCTTCAACATATGCATAAACATTTCCATGAACTAATCTAATTGCTGCACATGCATGTAGACATGGAATGCCAACCATTTGCCATGCTTGACAGGTGCATTCTCGAGTTGTGAGATTGACCCTCAAATCTGCAGAAACAGTGCGAACTGATATCCTACTTAAGCTATAATGTTCAGCAACCATTGTTTCAGCCCTTTGCCACATTTTCTTGTAGTTGTTCTTCCACTTTTAGACGCACACCGTTTGTCCACTTTGACATAGCCATCTTGCAACTATATAATTTCTTTGCCAATTTTGATCGATGCTCATTTATCAAAACATATATATTGTGCTTCCTCTCCTTTACCAACCAAGCATTAAATGACTTAGCCAGATTTGTTGTAATATGATCCCACCTTCGATGCCGAAATCGAGATAAGGCCCAATGATCAACATCACCATTTGTTTCTAGCCATTGTGTCACCTCAGGGGAGAAACACCTCAAATTGTCCATTGCTTTATCAAAATCACACACCAACCTTGCACATGCAACAACATTCAACAACTTAAGTACATCATCATTTTTCTTTCTCCTTCTACTGCCTGTGGTGAATTTTATAAACTTAGAATTGAAATTTTCCTTTACATGCCGATAGCAGTATGCATGTCAATCACTTCCAAAAATATCTCGCATTGCACTAATAATTGCATTATACCTATATGAAAGTATGATCATTTGCACAGAACCTGTAATCTCTCTCAAATTCTGAAGAAACCATGCCCAATTATCATATGTCTCCCCACCTACAATTGCATAAGCTAAAGGGAACAAGTCATCATTTGCATCATATGATGAGGCTGACAGCAAGGTCCCCTTGTATGGACCACTCAAATGGGAGACATCTATAGATAGTATTAGTCGAGCCCTAAGCAAAAATCCATTTATGCAACATCCATAAGCAATAAATAGCCTCTGAAACGTGTTGTTTCCCGATGCTTCCCATTTTGCAATTGTATCAGGGTCCATCTCCATCAGTCTATCACAAAGCCATGGGATTAACATATATGAATTATTAGGACGCCCATAAATTTCCTCTAATGCTTTTTCTCTTGCCCTATATGCTTGCTTGTAAGTAAGGATTATGCCATAATCCCTCAGGAAGTCTCGTACTATCTCAGTTGCTGTTTTGTTCGGATTACCCATCAAAGCATCACCAATTATACATGCTACTAGTGTTGAGTTGACCTTACGAGGCACAAGAAGGTAATCTTGTGCACTATGTGTATGTTCATTATGAAAATGATGTACACACTGGAAGGGGCTTTCTCTTTCAACAACATATGTTGTTATCTTCCATTGATATCCAACAACCATGCACTTCGCAATTATCTTTTTTCAACTATTCTTTACATACTTGTATCCAAATTTATAAGTAACACTGTATTTGTACATTACTTTTCGGAATGTCCTTGCATTTGGAAATGTCTGTCCTACTCCAAGAAATAGGTCCTTCCATTTAGTAGAATTCAACATTGGCCGGGGTATAGGCAGACTTTGTGTTCCACAAGGTAAAACATTGACTTCCTCCCAAGAAGAATTCCCATCCTCCCCACGAGTATGCCCTTCCTCCCAGGAAGGAGAATCATCCAATGAGAATCCTGTTATAGCCTCTATCCTGCATTCACAAACCATCACAGTACATTACAACAAATTATTGAAAAAAATCAGCTTCAAAATATGTCTAATTTCATTTAACTAAATTCCCATGACAAAAATTCAGAATTTCTAACTCAGTACAATAATTTTCAACATTCAATGTCTTATTTAATCAATCCTCAAAAAATGTTCCAAGTTGAATTAACATAATTCCCAAGTGAAAAATTCAGCATTTCCAACTTGTTCTACCTATTTTCAGCAGTCCCAATATTATTTATTATTGTCATTTTATTCCAAAACTCAATTTAAGTATGTCCAAACATCTAACTAAGATAACTTGCCCTTCTGAATGTTCCATCGATGTCTCTACAATTTCATTGATTCTGTTCCCCCCAATGTATACATGTGCAAATTCATCGTTGAACCTTACCAATTTTTGAACTCTTTCATTATTTAAAAGATCTATAACTGTACTATAATCAAACTTCACTATATACTTCACCTCAACTCCATTGCATTTATTACCCGTTATCAATGATATCATTCTCAACAACTCGTGCTGTGTCATGCCTTCTCTTAACAACTCTGCATTTATTTTCCCTCCCTCATATTGGATCCTACGTTGTACATCTTTCACAAATTGTCCCCCAAAGTGAACATAACAAAATACTTCTTTCAATGAATTATGACATCTGTAAATCAATCCTGCAATAAGCAACTATCTAGTTATTACAAATGATTTTACCAAGATGAAATCATTTCTCATAACAACTATTAATTAAACCATAATTCCCAACTACAAATTCCTATCATCTTTATCTATACTAACTAAGTAAGAGTGAACATAATATTTATTAATAAAATAACCCAATAAGCCAATTGTTGGTTTAGACTACAGTTTACAAGAAATATCAGTTTTCTGCACAACTTTCGTGGAGATAACAAGCATTTTCAACTGACATTTGCATAATTCCATACCTCTCATATCAGTTTTTTGTACTCCTCCATACTCTCGTTTAGAAAAAATATTTCAGTTCTATAAAAAACATCATATGCCACTGATAAGTTCATATGCCACTGATAAGTTTATAAGCCATCGAAAGTGTGATATATGTAGTTTTAACATATTATTAAGCTATACAAAACAAATGACAGTGCTTTACCAATGTTTTACCGAAAGCCAACCAATGTTTTATAAGCAAAGATAGAGAGGCAGTAGAGAAGATGAAGATGAAAGCACTGATGTAGCAAGGAGAGATAGTCACAATAGAAGAACAACACAACAGAAATTATGACAGAGGTAGATGAGAAGAATAACAATGCTTTACCCAATACCAACTGAGATTTTTTGGGGAGGAAGATTTTTTGAGCCTAGGAAGAGGAAAAATTTTGCCCTTTATGAAGCTCTATCGATGAAGATGATGACTTCGCTCACTTTCTGATTTTGGGAGCCGTCCATTTGTCTGTGCGTGCATGCGTTTTTGAGATTGAGCCCTACGTGCGTGCATTTTTTTTTATTTCTGAGCTAAGGGTTAATTTTGTCCAAACAATTGTATTTTTATGCCAATGAGGGATCTGGGGACTCAGGGAGGATTAGAGAAATTATGATCCCTAATTTGTCATTATCTGTCTTGAGGGGTCCTTAAATGTCTTTTTCCCTTTTCCATTGAAGACCATTCAGAGGAGGGCAGACTCAGGACTGAAGTCACATGGGGGTCTTTTCTAAAGCAAAGGAGTATTGGATTGAGGACGAAGCTCGTGGGTGATCTTCCATTGGAAGCCACAGTCCAATCATTGTGGAAAAAAGATGAATCTCTTCTATACATTGCCACACCTTCACCTTCAGATTTGGGGGATGGGATTATTCTTATCGACAAGGAGGGTTTCTTCCATTGCAATTTCATTGTAGCTTCTCTGCTTCTTCGGAGGTTGCAGTTCCGTCATCATAATCTCCTGGCTGGATTTTCTTTTTTTGGTGGTGACCCTTACTTTCATTTAGATCGGACAGCGTTTTTAGCCATAACCTCTGGAGTTAGTTTTTCGAGTTCAAGCTTCGAATCTTCATTCCATCCAACCTTCATCATTATCATGGGTTGCAGGGGTTTCCAACTGTAGTTGCTTCGATCTCCACCAACATTACCTTGAACAAACTCAAATCTATTATTTTGACTGGTGATCTTTGGGGAGATGTCATATCTCGACTCCCAAGCACTTCCTACCAGCTAAAACCACTACTCGGCCATTTGAGATTGCAGTTCAGAGATGTAAAGGAGCTTCGACCATCCATCTATGACCAGCTGAGTTGAATGCTTTCTTAGGAGATTGTATCATCACCTCTAAACATTAAGCGCGAGTTTAAATTTTCTTGATTCCTTTCCTTATAGCTATTTCTTAATTTCTGCGTGACTGGAAAATCTGATTGAAGATATATTTGATGGATGATTAAAGATATATTTGATGGATTACTAGATTTTAGTTATAATTGAGGATACCATGACTTAATTTGAATTGTCAGTGTGCTGAACAAAATTATAAAATTATAACTAGATACATTTTTTAGTGTTATTATTGTTTCTTGGATCAAGTGAGTCATGATAATACATTTTGATGATGTTTAGTAAGATATTTTGTATTCTTTCCAATCTGATTTAGCATTGGTTAGTTAGAGTAGAAATTATTCAAATGAAGTTTATGGTTAATTGAGACATTTTTAGGTGTTCCATGCATTATATAACTTTAGGGCCGAATGTTTGTATATTGTGTCTCATGTTAAAGTCTTTTAATAATTAGGTTTTATTAATTCCCAATTAAATGGTTATAGAAATTAATTAGGATATGTAATGATGAGGTGAAATCCAAAACTTTTGAGGAATGCTTATCATTAATCAAACAAATGAGAATTTTTTATTTGTTTTGTTCTTTCCAAAATAATTGAAAATTTATAAATATTTAATTTTTTTTAATAAAATTATTTTCAATTGAACTTAAAAATCAAATTCTTATTGCTTGTGTTTATAGAGTGTTTTGAATTAACTAAGTTAAGTTAGAGGTTCTACGAGAGATGCGATTTAGGTTGTCCTATATTTCATAGTTGCTTTTTAGTTAGTTTGCAAATGATATGACTAAGCTTGATTAAAAGGATATAGAAAAATCCGACATAGAGCAATGCAGGTAAAAAAGGATCAAAAGTGTATTTTTCTAGGTTATACTAGAAAATAAGAAAATTGTAATTTTGCTCTGAATAAAAAATCCTATGCCTTTTAGCCCTTAAAAGAAAGAATTTAGTGTAATTTAGTCCCTCGGATAAATTACAAGAAATGATCTAAAAGTTTAATAAATTATACATTTGCCCCTATTAACAGCATTTTGTAAATGTAAAAAATTATAGTCAAAATAAAACTTTTAATACATAAAATCCAATGTAATACTATCTAGAAGTTAGTTAGATCAATATAAGAGTTGAAGTTTAAAGTGTAAATGTTATACCTATAAAGTGATTTTGGATTTTACAAAATATAGTACGGAGAGTGGATCCCATATGAATATATTTCGGGAATGATTTTAGTCTAAAAGTAATTTTTAAATAATTCTATATTAATTTAATGATAATTATAGCAAAAGTAATTAATCAATATTGATAAAATTAATCGATAAATATTATTTTGGTCCATTAAAAATAATGAAGCAATTTTTGGACAAAATTGCCCCCTAAATGGCGTGAGAAATGCTGAATGGAACAAGGAAGGAATTTTCTCAGAAGTTTTATTAAAGTACCAATACCTAGACAACTAACTTAAGTATACTATTCATTTATTACATATTTTTCCTCCAAGTGACGGGGTAAGTAAATTGTAGCCCTCTCCTCCCTTCATTTACGTATGAAACAGCAACCATAGTGAGGGAGAGTGCAAGAAAATCTCAAGAGGAAAGGAAGAGCAAGAAGACATAGTTGAAGGCAAGAACACTAAGGTAAACTTTCATGATCATTAGTTTATATTCCCTGGTATTTTAAGAAGCTTTCATATAGTATTCATATCCCTTTTCTTCCATGGAATTTTCGACCATAGCATGTTGGAGAGAGAAAGTTGATCTCTCAACCATAGAACCTTCATCAAAGTTTAAAAAAGTCTTGATAAATATGAAATCACAAGTTGTTTGAAGTATTGAGAAGTAAATATTTTTCTACAATTTACTCCTCATTTTTAGCCTATTTATGATTTCATATAGAAGAGGAATTTCATGGGTTTGACCCCAAAAATAAATTCTTTTGGTCTAAATTATGTAAAAACAAATGTGTTATACAAAGA
Source organism: Adenanthera pavonina (assembly GCA_026686845.1). Lineage (NCBI taxonomy): Eukaryota > Viridiplantae > Streptophyta > Magnoliopsida > Fabales > Fabaceae > Adenanthera > Adenanthera pavonina. Next base: position 556,490 of record JAIVEN010000019.1, read on the forward strand.
AAACCAAACGAAAATAAAATGTGTTGAATCAAGTGTTTTGATGATTCCAAACCAACCTTCTAGAGCTTGGAAAGAAAATATCAAAGGTGCATGAAAGATCTTAAATGGAGAAATCCAAGTAAAATCAGCATAAGATTATATATAGGATCTCTTACTATGTTTAATTTGAATAAAAGACTTTAAATTGGCAAAAGAATGTTTTTAGAAATATGATTCCATGATAATTCATGGAATATTTGAAAAACGCCCACTAATAGACGAACTTTAAAGTATTAAAATTGATCTGTTGCTTTGAAAATTCGAGCTTTGACTTTTGAAATTTAAATTTCAAATTAAAAATAAGTTAGTCAGAAAAGAGATTCTTCTGACAGACGAACTTTGTGTATAGAAATTTGAACTTAGATATAAGTCTGATAAGAGCCTTCTCTGATAGAAAAACTTTGAGTTTTGAAAATTCGAATTTTCGATAAAACACAATTCATAAAAATGAAAAATTCGTCTGAGGGTATATCAAAGTTCATCTGAAAGTAAAGTTTAAAAAGAGTCCAAAATTAGCTTACTGACAGACGAACATTGATTATGAAAATTCGAACTTTGAACTAAGTTTGATAAGAGCTCTCTCTGACTGACGAACTTTGAATCTTGAAAATTCAAATTTTAAAAAAATGAACTATTGTGCCTTATTGGGCTGCTAGCTGACAGATGAATTTTGGGCACCAAAATTCGAACTTCAAAGACACTGTAGCAATATGGGACAATTGTTTATACTTACCAGAAGTACTTTAACTTAAAAATTCGTATATTCCAACATAGAAATATTCTTCAAAGATGAAAATTCAAACTTTCTTCATAACAGACGAACTTTGAAGTTCAACATTGAAGTCTTTAGCTTTTGGTCTCTAAGAAATTTGTTTATTGACTAACCAAAATTTGACCTTTGAGTGTCAGAAGCATTAAATGCGGTTGGTGAATGGATAATTTTTTCAAAGTAACCATTGGGTAACGTCTCTAATGGCTAGATCTTATCTCTAACGTATTGTTAAGACCTAAATCTATAAATAAAACTTCATTTGAAGTTATAGGTAACAATTTTACATTGTATATACTGAAACTCTATCAAATTCTTAAGTCAAAGTCTCTTCCTCTCACATACTTCATTCTTCTGCACTTCAACTTTTATATACACTTTAAATTAGAGAGTTCATTCATTGTAATCAATCTTATCTTCATCTGGAAGAAAGATTTTCTTGTGAGGGGATATCACAAGAGATTTGGGAAGCACTTAGTTAGAGTACAAAGAGTGAGGTTGTAAGCTCTAAGAACAGAGCATCAAAGTTGTACTGAGACAATTGCAAGAAGCCCATTAAATTCTTGCAAGATAGTGGAAATCTCAAGTAGTTACTTGAGGACTGGACGTAGGTCAAGATAGAGAGACCGAATCAGAATAAACATCTATGTCTTCCCTTCTCTTTTACTGCTTTTACCTTGCTATTCCTTTATACTCTGTTTTACTATCACTTTTGTCTTCATCACTCTCTTGACTTTTGCAGAAAATTTTAAACTTCTCAATTCATCCCCCCTCTTGGGAAGCTAACATATCTAACAAAATGAAATTTTATGGTTCAAGAGAGCACATTGTTTTTTAGGTCATGCAACCAGTGGCTTATGATCTTGTTTTATGATGCTATAGGATGCAATGAAGTGTTAGAAGATTGATAATCATGAATTTTTTTCCATTTATATTCCCCTTATTCGAGCATTTTTAGTATTGAATTTTGGTTAATTTTGCGAGTTTTAGATAATATTTTTGTAATTATCCTTAATTTGGAATAAATGAAAATTTTGGGATAATTTTTAAAAATTAAATTTTAATTTTAATTATTTTCATCTTTCAAATTATTCCAATAATTTAATTTTTCATGTTTTATTTTATTTAATAATTCTTAAGGTGATTATGGGTCATTTGTGGTTTAGTTGGGATTAAAGAAATGATTAAAAATTGACCCATTTAGAGACAAAATTGTTAAAGAGCTTTAAAAATTTATTTTCTAGTATTTTATTTTCCTTATTTTTATCATTTTGATTCATAATTTTTCTCTAAATTGAGTTTAAAATTTATTCTACAATTAATTTAAGAAAAAATTGGGAAATGGGACCACAAAATCAATTTATTTGGGAAATGGGACCAAAGTTGATTTTTTTAGGGTGTGAATAGAATTTTTTGGAACCTAGATTAGTTTTCTTAATAAAAAGATCAATTTGGTAAAAAAAACCAAATATCTTTATTTTTTAGTCTCAAAACCCAATTTTTCCTTAATTTAATTTCCTAGATCAAAATTTAATCTGACAGATATTACATTTTATTTTATTAGGAATATAATCAATTTGATGTGACATTTTCTTGAAGGTATTGGCTCGTGGAAGTTAAAATTTTGAAGGTGTATTTTGGTTTTTATAATGAAGGAATTTTATGAAAATTTTACTTTCCTAACTTTTCCATTTTTTCTTATTGTTATTTGTCTTTTTACATCTACCTTTAATTTCATTAATCCAACTCAGCTCCCATTCCCTTAATTTCCTTCAACCAAACATGCCTTTACGTCTTTTACCCTTTTGCTTTCCGGACCCCCCTTTTGTTGGAGATTGTGCCTTAGGTCAATCATTGTATTATGAACATTGTACTTCATTATAAAAAAAGAATGTGTTTTTTCCTTTATTACATTATTATATAGTTTGTATGCTTTTCTTTATAATAATATTCTTGGATAAATCATTTTATCCTAAATGTCCTTAGTCAATCATCTTTGTGGGAACAATGATAAACTAAGACTAGTATAACTTTGATTGATAAGTATGGATTGAATATGTATGAAAATACAAATCAAAATCATAAGTACCTATTAGGGAACAGGCGCTGGATCGACCCGTTATGAGATAGCTGCATGGATCAAGTCATAAACTTATCTCATATATATAACTGTGTCACTGACCCCTCAGACCTGAGATCATCATGGCTTTTTACATTGGAACACTGTACTTTGACATAGTCAAAAGTCACCTTTAATCATGAGATTATAAAAGCTATGATCGGGCATAGTGAAATTCATGTAGAGTAAGATGAATGATCAAGATGAAATTTATCCCTCTAATTAATGGAGAGATATATTTAGGTCTCTCGATGAGTGAGTTTGAGAAATGCATAGTCGTGCTCGAATGGAAGAGTTCCCATTCTCGAATGGAAGAGTTCCCATTTGTTCTATCAGTCTGCTCGGAGATCGAGAAAGTGATGATCGAGTAAGATGACGATGAAGTTTCCATGCCTTATACTTGACTTATATATCGTGAGACAAAAGGGATATGATAAGGTTATATGATAGGTTACATCGGATTACTAATCTCATAATTTGGGTAGTCACAATGTCTTGCAAGATGCCACTTGTGACTTGTAGATCTAATAGTATCATTGGCTCACTGCCAACATCATATGGACCTGCAGAGTCGCACAGACCAACTTGAGCTAGAGTGTCTGGATTCATTGAATTTTATGTGTCTGAATTCAATGAATTTAACGTTGAATTTATGGTGTATGAATTTTATAAATATATATATGATACATATATATAGATTATAAAACTTGAAATATATATGTGATATATTATATGTATTTGATATATTAAATATTGTGAAATATATATCGTTTAAATTAATTTAAATTTAAATTAATTATTTTTAAATTTAATTTTATATGATAGATTTAAATTTAAACTAATGACATAATCTAAATTTGATTTATATGATAAACTAAATTTAAATTTGATTATGGATATAGATTAGATAGTTAGTTTAGATTTAATCTATTAGATAGATTTAAATTTAAACTAATCTCTTTAATTAATATTTGATTTAATTTAAATATTTGATTTAAAATTAATCAAATAATAAACTTTATCTATATATTGATATAGATTAGAGTTATTAGACAGAATCAAGAGAAAGTCTCTGCTCACCCTAGAGATATAGCGGCCGCATATCTATAGAGAGACAGTGTATGGACAAACAGATAACGTATTGGCACACAGAGAACGTACGGATGTTCACAAATAAAGGTGCTAGCACACCATTCGAGTTGGACTCATTGTTTGTGTGGATACCGGTAGAGGGAGCTGATCAGATGTGTCAGTTCCTGGGGTTCAACGGTGGGAAAAGAATTCTAAAGGGACACAGCAAAGGTAAAATTCTTTTCTACATCTCAATCTAAACAACATTGACGGATCCATGGGAGGGAATTTGATGATGTTTTTCCGCTGCGTGTACCAAGATTCCCAATAGTAGTATCAAAGCCATGTAAATGGTTGTTTAAATTGAGTTCTGGAGTGAATATGATTGCATATATGTGATATATGTGTTTGAATTATATTCTATCTGATTCATTTTAAAATCTGTTTTTAATTTGATTGTGAATATGATATCCATATATGTGATATATGTATACGAGAATCTTGATGCTCAATTCATTTATAGAATTGATTATGAATCTGTTTCTATTTTCGTATATTACATGGTTAGATTAAAATTTGTCTTTGTTTCATACATGACGTGATTCAAATTTGTTTCGTATATGATATGTTTTCAAATCTGTTATGTATGTGATACGTTTTCAAATCTATTTTGTATGAGATGCGAAACATGTTTGGCGGATGCGATTAGAATCAATATGTTAGATAGTGGGACTGCTATGGCTATTTAATCCTAGTACAACATAATCTAATTTAACACTAAAATCACAAAGTTTACAGCTTTTCATTTTAGATGAGATGTTTGTGATATACATGTTGTGATTGGTTTAAATTGGATGGGTATGGTGAATGATATAACCCTAGGATGATATTTTATTTTTTAAATACGGCCTGTGTCATGCCTCTCTCTATATTCTGGATGTACTTTCTCTTCTCACCTTACTCCCCTCGAATGTTAAATCAAGGTTTCTTTATGTATATAAGTGTTATATTAGAGGAATTCTTTCATTGACTTGGGAGGATATAGGTTAGATGGGCCATATTATGATACATTTATTTTATGCTTTATGATGAGATCATATGCATGAATGGGATGCTACCATGATATATATTCATGTGATGACTAGATGTATGAATAACAGCAATATAATAAAATCCCTCGAATTAAATTTTAAGTATAAATACCACCCATTTATGAACACCTATCAAGGCTTTGATTGCCTAAATGTAAGATTCTCCAAAGTGGGATACACTTAGGTTATCTTAGTAAGGTGGCTTGAGTAATGGTGATACTCATAAAGGTTCATGATTGTATGACTTAAATGAGACTATCAAAACGGTTTTAGGTCTCAAGGCATTAGATGCGATCAAACATGCCAGGTCATATGATGACAGGATCTCATAATGATCTAAGAGTTACATGGGATGTAATTGGTAAATAAGTTACCTATCTAAATAACTTAATTTTAAGCGTCTTGTCAAAGCGGACTTACAATTAAGTGAAATATGGGTCTTATCCTACTAAACTAAATTGAGGGTTAGTTTTTAGTGGGAAATTATTAACTTGATTTTGCATATTTTGTTGTAGAAAATGTCGATAAATAATTATGCTACACTTTCGTTGCGATCTGTCCTTGAGAAGGACAAAGTCAATGGGACCAACTTTCATGATTGGTTTAGGAACTTGAGAATTGTTCTCAAGTAGGAAAGAAAATCATATGTTCTAGATAAATCCATTCCTAAAGAGTCTATAGCCAATGCTCCAAGAGCTTGAAAGGATGCCCATAATAAGCATCTTAATGACTCTATGGATGTAGGATGCCTGATGCTAGACACCATGATCTTAGAACTTTAGAGAGATCTGGAACATATGGAGGCTAATGAGATGATTATGCATCTGAAGGAAATGTTCCAACAACAAGCTGGGCAAGAAAAGTTTGAAACCACGAAAGCCTAACATTCTTGCAAAATAACTGAGCGTGCATCAGTTAGCGCTTATGTTTTGAAGATGAATGGCTACATTGATCACCTTGAAAGGCTCGGATCTCCCATAACCCAAGAGTTACCTACAGATTTTATCTTAAACTTACTCCTGGAGAGTTATGAATAGTTTGTCATGAACTACAATATGAACAACATGGAGAAATCAATTTCTAAACTGCATGCGATGCTTAAAATTACTGAGCAAAACATCAAGAAAAAGCCAAGCAACGTTTTAATGGTTTAAAAAGGAAAGGAATGAAAAAGAAAGGCAGAGGCAAGGGAAAGGGAAAAGGCCCAGACAATAAGTTTAAGGAGCAAGACAAGCCCAAGTCCAACCCCAAACCTAAACCTGAAGCCAAGAAGGCAAAGCCTCTCAAGGAAGGGCTCTGTTTCTCTTGCGATGAGCCCGGTCCTTCGAAGAAGAATTGTGAGCTCTACATGGAAGATTTAAGGAAAAAGAAGAATAGTGGGGCTATTACTTCAGGTATTTATGTTGTATTAATTAATTTTTCTACTTCTTCTACCTAGATATTAGATACTGCTTGTGGAACTCATATTTATACAAAAGTGCAGGGTCTCAAAAGGAGTAGGAAGCTGAAAAAGGGCGAAATAAACCTACAAGTTGCAAATAGAGCAAGAGTTACTACTTTAGCTGTAAGTACTTATGAATTAGTTTTGCACAGTGGGCTTTTATTAATTTTGAACAATTGCTATTATGTTCCTGCTTTGAGTTAGAACATTGTTTCACTTTCTTATTTAGATGAGGAAGGCTTTACTTCAATTATTGGGAATAAAAAATGCTCTACTTATTTTAATAACATCTTTTATGCGGATGGAGAATTGCATGGTGGTCATTTCTATTTGAACCTTGAAGTTCCTAATAAGGAACATATCTATAATGTAACTACCAAGAGGATCAAGTTAAACGATTTGAATCCGATCTTCCTATGGCACTGTCGTCTAGGCCACATAAATGAGAAATGCATTTCAAAGCTCCATTAAGATGGACTTCTTAATTCATTTGATTTTGAATCATTTGATACTTGTGGATCTTGTTTATTGGGAAAGATGACAAAGGCACCTTTTACTGGGCACAGTGAAAGGGCGCTGACTTATTAGGCCTAATACATACTGATGTACGTGGTCCGCTAAGTACTATTGCCAAAAGTGGTCACATGTACTTCATTACTTTTATAGATGACTTTAGTAGATATGGATATATCTATCTAATAACACATAAATTTGAATCTTTTGAAATGTTCAAAACTTTCCAAAATGAGGTACAAATCAATTTGGAAAATCTATTAAAGCACTTCAATCTGATCGAGGTGGTAAATATTTGAGCCAAGAATTTATTGACCATCTTAGAAATTATGGAATTGTCTTACAGTTAACTCCACCAGGAACACTATAATGGAACGGTGTTTCTGAATGAAGGAATCGAACCCTATTAGATATGGTTCAATCTATGATGGGTCAAACAGATCTTCTACCATCTTTTTAGGGCTATGCATTAGAAACAGTTGTGTTCACAATAAACCATGTTCCATCTAAGGTGGTTGAAAAGACCCTATATGAGATAAGATTGGAAAGAAGCCCAATTTGTCTTTTCTCAAAATTTGGGGAAGCAAGGTATATGTTAAGCAACAAGCCTCAATAAGTTAGCACCCAAATCTATAAAATGTTTTTTTGTGGGCTATCCCAAAAGGATACTACTTCTACAATCTCACTGAGAATAAATTGATTATTGCTCTGAATGGTGTCTTTCTAGAAAGAGAGTTTGTCTCTAAAAACCAATGGGAGTAAGATAAATCTCGAAGAAGTTTAGGAGCCACAAAATCGCATTGAATTAGAGATGAAAAAATGAGAAGACTCCCAACAAGTTGATGAGCCTACTCAAGTAACACAAGGCCCACGAAGGTCTGATGGAACATATGACATCAGCCTCAAAGATATGGATTTCTTTTAACTGATAGTTGTGATGTGTTGCTCTTGGATCAAGAAGAGATAACTACCTATCAAGAGACTATAATGGTATTTGACTATGAAAAATGGCTACATGCCATGAAGTCTGAGATGCAATCCATGTATGATAATCATGTATGGACCTTGATTGACCCACCTGAAGGTATAAAAACCATTGGGTGCAAATAGGTTTTTAAGAAGAAAACCGACATGAATGGTTAAGTGTATACCTTCAAAGCACGATTGGTTGCAATAGGATTCAAGCAAACTCATGGTATATAGACTATGATGAAACCTTTTTGCCAGTCGCCATGATTAAATTAGTCAGGATCCTTCTTGTCATTGTACTGTACTATGATTATGAGATTTGGCAGATGGACGTCATAACAACTTTCCTTAATGGGAAGTTGCTTGAGGTTGTGTACATGACACAACCTGAGGGTTTTGTACATCTAGAAGATTTTGCGAAGATTCGCAAGCTTTAAAAATCCATTTATGAATTGAAGTAAGCATCTTGTAGTTGGAATCAACGTTTTGATGAAGTAGTCAAAGAGATAGGATTTATCCAAAATATTGATGAATTTTGTGTTTACAAGAAAGTTAGTGAGAACACGATTGTATTTCTAATGCTTTATATTGATGAGATTCTACTCATTGGGAATAACATTCCTACCTTGCAAAATATCAAGACTTAGTTAGGAAAGTATATCTCAATGAAAGACTTAAGAGAAGCCACCCATATCCTTGGGACTAGAATCTATAGAAATAGATCTAAGAGGCTAATCGACTTAAGTCAATGCACTTATATAGATAAAGTATTGCATAGATTCAGTATGCAAGACTCAAAAAGGGGTTACATACCCATGTCTCATGACATCAATCTTAGCAAAGCTCAGTGTCCTTGTTCACGAGATGAGCGAGAACGCATGAGCAAGATTCCATATGCCCCAGCTATTGGATCTATTATGTATGCCATGTTGTGCACTCGACTGGATGTCTCATATACCTTGAGCATGACTGGTAGAAATCAGTCAGATCCATGTGAGAATCACTAGACTACTGTCAAGAATATCCTGAAGTACTTTAAAAGGACTAAGGATGTATTCTTGGTGTGGTTTGGATGACGAGCTTATTGTAAATAGTTACACATATGCAAGTTTCCAATATGACAAGGATGATTCTAGATCGCAATTAGGATTCATATTCTATTTGAATGGTGGAGCAGTAAGTTGGAAGAGTTCCAAGCAAACCACTATAGTTGATTCTACAATAGAAGCTGAGTACCTAGTAGCATCAAATGCAGCTAAGGAAGCTGTTTGGATTAAGAAGTTCATCAATGAGCTAAGAGAAGTTCCAACCATCTCAAATCTAATAGATCTATTTTGTGATAGCAATGGCGCAATAGCACAAGCTAAAGAGCTTAGGTCACATCAAAGAACCAAATACATACTCAGGCAATATCATCTCATTAGAGAAATCTTTGATAGGGGTGATATAAAGATATGTAAAATACGAACTGATGAAAATGTTGATGATCCTCTTACTAAGCTGCTTGCATAGGTAAAGCATGAGCATCATGTTAGGTCAATGTGTAGTAGATATATCAATGATTGGGCCTAGTGCAAGTGAGAGTTGTAGGAGATTGTGTCATAGGCCAATCATTGTATTATGAACATTGTACTTCATTATGAAAGAAGAATGTGTTTTTCCTTTTATTACATTATTATATAGTTTGCATGCTTTTCTTTATAATAATATCCTTGGATAAATCATTTTATCCTAAATGTCCCTAGTCAATCATCTTTGTGGGAACAATGATGAACTAAGACTAGTATGACTTTGATTGATAAGCATGGGTTGATTATGTATGAAGATACAAATCAAAATCATAAGCACCTATTAGGGAATAGGCGCTGGATTGACTCGTCATGAGATAGCTGCATGGATCAAGTCATAAACATATATCATATATATAATCGTGTCACTGAGTCATCAGACCTGAGATCACCATGGCGTCTTACATGGGAACACTATACTTTGACATAGTCAAAAGTCACCTTTAATTGGGAGATTATAAAGGTTATGATCGGGTATAGTGAAATTCATGTAGAGTAAGATGGATGGTCAAGATGGAATTTATCCCTCTAATTAATGGAGAAATATATTTGGGCCCCTCGATGAGTAAGTTTGAGAAATGTATGGCCGTGCTCGAATGGAAGAGTTTCCATTTGTTCAATCAATCTGCTCAGAGATCGAGTAAGTGATGGTCGAGTAAAATGATGATGATGTTTCCATGCCTCATATTTGACCTATATAACGTGAGACAAAAGAACTATGATAAGCTTATATGATGGGTTGTATTGAATCACCGATCTCATATGATTTAGGTAGTCACAATGTCTTGCTATAAGCCACTTGTGACTTATGGATCCAATAGTATTATTGGCTCATTGCCAACATCATATGGGCCTGTAGGATTGCATACAAAAATGGACCAACTTGAGTTAGAATGTCCAGATTCATTGAATTTTGTATGTGTCTAGATTCAATGAATTTAACATTTAATTTAGGGTGTATGAATTTTATAAATATATATAATATATATTATAAAATTCAAAAAATATATATTTGATATATTAAATATTTTGAAATATATATCATTTAAATTAATTTAAATTCAAATTAATTAGTTTAAAATCTAATTCTATGTGATAGATTTAAATTTAAACTAATGGCATAATCTAAATTTGATTTATATGATAAATAAAATTTAGATTTGATTCTGAATATAGATTAAATAGTTAGTTTAGATTTAATTAATCAGATAGATTTAAATTTAAATTAATCTATTTAATTAATACTTGATTTAATTTAAATATTTGATTTAAAATTAATTAAATAATAAACTCTATCTATATATTGATATAGACTTGGGTTATTAAACAAAATCAAGAGAGAGCCTCTACTTACTCTAAAGATATAGCAACTGCACACTTAGAGAGAGACATCGTACGGATGAACAGAGAATGTACATTCACAAGTAGAGGTACTAGCATGATGTTCGAGTTGAAATCACCATTCATGTGGATACCAGTAGAGGGAACTAATCAAATGTGTCAGTTCCTAGGGTCTGACTGTGGGAAAAGAATGCTAAAGGGATGCATCAGAGGTAAAATTCTTTTCTATATCTCAATCTAAACAACATTGATAGATCCATGGGAGAGAATTCAGTGATGTTTTTCTGCTGCGTGTGTATCGAGATTCAGAACACCTTGTTGGCAAAAACAAAGACAAGACGCCACCTCATTTTTCTCTCACGCCTCTCAACTTCTTCCACTTTGTTCTTGATTTCTATCAACCCCATCCCAAATCTCTTCCTTTCCTCACATTCCCACATCATTTTCGAACCTTTCTCCATCATACCCACTTCCCATCAACCTCATTTCTTCCATTTTATAACTTCCTTCTTGTTGGACGTTACTTCACTGAACCTAGTTTCCATGGGAGATTAAAGAAGATTGAGCCGTGGGTTGCCTCCACCATTGTCATCATTTTCATATGGAGCAACAAGTTTTCACTTAAGTATATCAACATGGCTGAATATGTCTTAATTTTTCTTGGAGCTATTTTCATCCTCCATAAGCTTGGAGGTTAAGGGAGCTTAAATTGATACTTGGGATTTTTTCTAAATTGTTGTCTTTCATTTTTGCAATTTTCATTCAAATTTAATATAGATTTAACTTGAATTTGTTGGAATTTGTTTTGGATAATTGGTGGATTGTTGAGGCTTGTTGAATTAGCATTATATATATATATATATCAATTTGGATTAACTGATTTTGATTTGAGTATGTTTGCCTTGCTATCGAAGCCTGTTATGTTTGAATTTATGGCCTAATTTTATGTTATTTTGATGAGTTCAATGGTAATTGAATTAATCTCAATGATGTTAAGTTAGGTGGATCATTATTGGTGCTTAAATGTCTTGATTAGATTTAACTGATTGATTAATTCTTATGTTTTAGGTCTAATTATTGAATTCATCAACATCTTAATTAAGTTAATTAATTGATTTAAATAAGTTTAGGTGGCTTAATTAACACTAGGGTAGGCTATGGTTAAATTAGTCACTTAAATTAAGCTTAGTTGGCAAGTATTTAATCAAACTTCGTTTATGTAGTGTAATAACTGGTCCCAAACCTGGATAAATGAGGAGAGCAGTGTTAGGTCCTTAACAGCTAACATAAAATTTTATCGAATCTCTATGACATGGATTAAGGACATTTTTGTTCTAAGGCTATATCGTTACCCAGAAGTAATGCATTGTATGGTGCGAATGCAGTGTTAAATGAGTTAGGGTTGATACATCGACGCCTGGGTGTAGTGTTAGTAAAAATTCTCACATCATTTTAGATGTATGTGGGTAAAGAAATTAGCCCAGAAGAGTAAGATTCAGTTCGATTCTTAGATTGTTGGTACTTTAATAGATAAAACTATTGAGGTGGTGAATGTTATGATTCAAAGGAGAATTAATATCTTGTATCTTCAAGAAACTAAATGGGTGAGAGAAAAGGGTAAAGAGCTAGACACTACTAATTTTAAACTTTGATATGTAGAGAAGGGAATTAACATCTTATTTTGGGTTATTTATTTTGTTATGCTTAGTGGTGCCAAATATTGAAGTCGATGTTAGGAGGAACACCTATATCATATGCTTGTGTTTCTTAGAAGTATGAACATGCTTTTTGATGGTTTAGGCTGAGAATTTACTACTTCAGAGCCCTCTAAGTAGTATTTCTCAGACTTTGCTATAACCAAATATATTACTTTATCTCTCCTCACCCCCTTTTCTCTCCAATTTCCCTTTTTTCCTACTCCTAATTAACCTATTTGTCTCCCATTTATTTCTTCAACCTGTATACATGTTTGTTTATTTTTTAACATTTTTTTGTCTACATATTTTAAAAATAGTAATTTCTAAACTTTATTATTTTCTTAATTGTAATGCTGTTAATATGCCTGGTGGCCAAAAAGTATTGTTGATGTCACACCTAAAAATCTAGTGTTGTAAATTAGAGTAAAGTGGAGTATGTGATTTGTAGAATGCATGGGGTATTCTTAAAAAATATAAGTTATATTAACATCAATATGTTATATAAATCTTTCAAATTAAAAATATGTATGCATAATACTAAATTTAGAGGTGTTCATGGGCTAGAATGGGCCGGGCATCACGTTGATTCGATGTTCAACCAGGAACACCCCGTAGCCAAGGAAAATTGGCCTATGGCCCAGCCCGACTCGGGATGGTCCGATCCTTCACCGGGTTAATATCAGGCAAATATCGAGTCGGGTTTGGTCCGGTATAAAAATAAAAAATAAAAAATAAGTTAATTAAATTTTTTAATAAAAAATATAATTAGTTTCATTCAAAATATATTTTTATAGGAAATAACATTGGGCTAAATAGTAACATTTTTCAAAATTATAAATACTCAACAATTATATATTATTTATTTTTATATAATATTAAGTTAAGAAATGAATTTAAAATTTGAAATAAAATTAAAGATTGGAATAATAAAATGTTTCTACTATAATTATAAGATTAATTTATTACATGAGGCATATGTAGGAAAAACAATTATGTAAAATTATTTAATATCTTTGACAAATAAAGAAAAATAAGAACATAGAAAAAATAATTTATACCGGGTCGAGCCAACACGGGCCACTAACTTACCTGAGGTCCAGCCCGGCCGAGTCCTCTTTATGAGCCAATTTCCTTTCATTTCAAGATTTTTCCTTTTTGGCCTAGCCTGGCCCAAAATGATCAGGTCATACCGGGTCAACCACCTTAAGTAAATTAATAAGAATAATCATCATGTTTTATTATTGTATTACATGAAAAATTTTTAAGAAAGTTGTAGGTGTTAAAATAAATCATTGAACTAAACATATAAGAATGACAATTAAATTAAATAACTAGCAATAAAAATGCTAATTCAACAAGGTTCTATGGTTGATATATATAACACGACTGGATAGAATGGCAAACATGCGCAAATCAATATTTAATTAATTCAAATTGATATATATATATATATAATGCTAATTTAACAAATCTCAACAATCTACCAATTGTCCAAAACAAATTCCTAGAAATTCAAGCTAAATCTAGATTAAATTTGAACGAAAATTGTAAGAATAAAGGAGGACATCTTAGAAAAATATATCAAATATCAATTTAAGCTCCATTCACCTTTGTCTCCTCCACAATTGACCACCAAGAAATTACTCCTTCATTTGGACGAAAATAGCTCCAAGAAAAATCAAGACATATTCGGCCATGTTAATATACTCAAGTGAAAACTTGTTGCTCCACTTGAAAATGACAGACAATGGAGGAGGCAAACCATGACTCAATCTTCTTTAATCTCCCATGGAAAGTAGCTTTGGGGAAGTAACGTCCAGCAAGAAGGAAGTTATAAAATGGAAGAAATGAGGTTGAAGGGAAGTGGGTACGGTGGAGGAAGGTCCGAAAATGATGTGGGAATGGGAGGAAAGGAAGAGGTTTGGGGGGTTGAGAGAAATCAAGAACAAAGTGGAAGAAGTTGAGAGGCGTGAGAAAAAAATGAGGTGGCGGCTTGGTCTTTGTTTTTTCCAACAAGGATGGTCTGAAAAGAAAAGGGATAAAAGACTTAAAGGCATGTTTGGTTAAAGGAAATTAAGGGTAAGGAAGGTGAGTTGGATTAATGAAATTAAAGGTAGATATAAAAAGACAAATAACAATGAGGAAAAATGAAAAAAAACTAGGAAAATAAAATTTTCATAAAATTTCTCCATGATAATAACCAAAATATCCCTTCAAAATTTCAACTTCCACAAACCATGACATATAAGAAAATGTTACATTAAATATATTATATTCCTAATAAAATAAAATGTACATCTGTCAGATTAAATTTTGATTCAAGAAAATTAAATTAATTATGGAATAAAATTTAAGCTCAATTTAGAGAAAAATTATAAATCAGAATAATAAAAATAAGAGAATAAAATACTAGAAAATAAATTTATAAAACTCTTTAACAATTTTACCTCTAAATGGGTCAATTCTTAATTATTTCTTTAATCTCAATTAAACCACAAATGACCCATAATCATTAACAATTATTAAATAAAATATAATAGGAAAAGTTAAATTATTGGAATAATTTGAAAAGTAAAAAATAATTAAAATTAAAACTTAATCTCTAAAAATTATCCCAAAATTTTCATTTATTCTAAATTAAGGATAATTACATAAATATCTAAAACACAAAAAATTAACCAAAATTCAATACTAAAAATGTTTAAATAAAAATAATAAAAATGGAAAAAATTCATGATTATGAGTTTTCTATCACTTTTCTGAATCCTATAGTACCCTAAAATAAGTTTATAAGCCACTGGTTATATGACCTCAAAAACAAAGTACTCTCTTCAATCATAAAATTTCCCTTTGCTTTCCTTTGGTTTTTTTTTTGTATAACACACTTGTTCTTACATAATTTGGACCATAGGAATTCATTTTTGAGATCAAACTCATGAAACTCCTCTTCTGTATGAAACCCTAAATAGGCCGAAAATGAGGAGTAAATTGTAGAAAAATATTTACTTCTCAATACTTCAAACAACTTTGTGATTTCATACTTCTTAAGACTATTATAAGCTTTTCTTAAGGTTCTATGGTTCAAAGATCAATTTTCTCTCTCTAACATACTATGGCTAAATATTCCATCAAAGAAAAGGGAGAGAAATATGACATGAAAGCTTCTTAGAATAACATAAACTAATAGCCATACAAGTTTACCTTTGTGCTCTTGCCTTCAACTATGTTTTCTTGCTCTTCCTTTCCTCTTGAGATTTTCATGCACTCTCTCTCGCTATGGCTGCTGTTTCAGATGTAAATGAAGGAAGTAGAAAGCTGCAACTTACTTAACCCATCACTTGGAGGAAAGATATGTAATAAATGAATAGTATACTTAAGTTAATTAACTGGGTTTATTTACTTTAATAAAGCTTTTGAGAAAATTCTTTCCTTGTCCCACTTAGCGTTTGTCATGCCATTTAGGGGGCAATTTCATCCAAAAATTGCTTCATAATTTTTTAATGGACCAAAATAATCTTTACTGATTAATTTTACCGGTACCAATTAATTATTTTTTCCGTAATTATCATTAAATTGGTACAAGATTATTCAAAAATTATTTTTGGACTAAAGTCATTTTTTTGTCCTGAAATATATTCATATGGGGTCCACATAATTTTCTTGTCCCATACTGCATTTTGTAAAGTCCAAAATCACTTTATCAATATAATATTTGCCTTTTAAACATTAATTCTAATTATAAAATATTGATCTAAATAACTTCTAAGTAGTATTTCATTAGATTTAACTCATCAAGAGCTTCATTTTGACTCTAATTTTTCATATTTATGAAAATGCTCTTGACTTAGGATAAATTTATAATTTTTAAAATTTTTGGGTTTTTCATTGTAATTTTTCCCAAAGATTAAATTACACCAAATTCTTTCTTTTAAAATACCAAAAGGCATAAGATTTTTATATCTCGGTGACAAAATTACAATTTTCTCATTTTTCAGTTTAACTTGAAAAAATGTCCTTTTTTATTTGCATTGCTGTATGTTAAATTTTTCTATATCTCTTTATATTTTGTACTAAACTACCTATCATTAATTCTAAAATTAATTCCTGCCAGAATGCTTGATTCCAATTAATGGCTAGACACCTAATACTACCATTATTCCCCTTTTATAATTCCAATTGATTACTAAACACCTAATACTACCATTATGTCCCTTTTATTCTTTATATTAATCTATCTTTTTTTTACGTATTTTATAATATTCACAAAAATTAAGGATATTGCAATTATCTCAAGTTAATGCACATCCCATTATCACAAAAAAATTTTTTAAACCATTTGTTTTTTAAATAATAACCTTTATAAAATTTTAAAATTTCCATAAATTAAATTATAATAAAAATCAATAAACCAATTTCCTAATATTCTATTCAAAACAAAATTAACCATGAAGCAAAATTTAAATTTAAATACCATTAAATTTAAGACGATCATCTATTGAATTCCATGCCTTCAAGAATTATTACATTTGAAACTACTAATTATTAATTAATTTTTTTTACTGGCATGCATTCAAACTAATTAACTTAACATCCATGTGAGCATTTAACTTTCAAAGCAAAGGCACCTTGAGAAGTTGAAATTCATATGCCACTTAACGCAGACCGTAACTTTGAAAAAGGTTTAATGGAGCCATAATTGGAAAATTTATATAAATCTATAAATGAATATGAAAGTTATTTATTAAAACTTATAATTAAATCCATATGATTAAATTATTTAATTAAATTTTTAATTATAAAGTAAAATTGATTGCTAGTAATTTATTATAAATTTAGTAATTTGAAATCATTAATCAAGATTTTAAATTATTCTTATTTTTTAAAACAATTATGTAATTTCAAAATTAAATTCCAAGATAGGATTCTTCTTTTATTGCACGTGTTTAAAAGTTTAATATAATATTTAATTGGATATATTGAAAACATTTGAAATATACATAATACAATTGAATTTGAATGTGATATTGCAATAAAATGAAAATCAAATAATATTTAGTTACAATTTTTCACTGGATTAGTCTTGATTAAAGTTATTTAAAATGTTTTAAATTTTGATCTAAATTACTATTTATATAATTTTAATAAAAAATTATTTTATCATATAGTTATTAGATATTTTTTTAAATATTTTATCTTACCCAACAGCCCGTACAGGATATATAATATATTTGCAATCTTAATATATGCTTATGACATTAGATATCTAGACTCTTTTTTCGAATTACTATGGTAATTTACTATCGAATTAATATATTATAACAAATTAAAAAATTTTTGTATTGGGTAAAAACAATACAACTTGAGAATGAAATAAATCATGGCTATGAGTACTACTTACTGGTTCCAACATTAAAATGCATACAATCTGTAATGGCGAAAATCTTAAGGAATAAAGTTAAAGAATTTCAATGGTGCATAAGAAATGCAAACAATTCTATAATTCAAATTAATTTAAAGTAAGCAAAAGTCAAAGGCACATACAAAGCACACCCAACATTAACCAAGTATGAACTCTACATTTTCAATTCAGGTCTAAAAAAGAATTAGAGCGAAGTCATCATCAAGACTATTAAATTGAAATAAATAGCAACAAACCAAAACTATTCACATAAGTTATTAAATAATCCTCTATACAAAACAATGTTGTATTTTCCGTTTGACATTCGTCATTAAGAATTAATAATATTCAAATGAATTGTCAAAATTACATGCAATAAATTGCTTATAACTAAAATAAGCTATTTGAATCAAATTCCAATAAATAAGTATGTGTTTGATTTAATTTTAGTATTAGATAATACATTTGTGATATTTGGGAGAGAATGCCGAAAAAAAGTAGTCACAAACATTGGTTTACGAAAGTGCAAGGTATAGTTCTTTTGCACATTAGATATATTAACCAATAAAGTCAAGGAAAATCATGAAATATATTTTTGTATAAATATGAAAATAAAAGACACTGAAAGTATACTTTAAAAATTGAAATTCTAGGGAAATATATGAAGTAACGAAAAATAATTGAGAAATTAGTATACTTATGCCATTTCTTGATATTAGTTTATGTGAAATAAATATTAGTACATATAGATGAATTTAAAGTCAAATAACTAGAAAAATAAATAGAGAATGTGTTCGTTTTTTGCTAAGCATCAAAGGTATCTTCTAATCGACAGTTGAAAACTAATTCCTTTAATATATAAAGATTACCGAAGTGGGTCTTACTTTTCACAATAAGATATTTTCTATATACATGGTTAGAAATCTAACCTAAGATAATACATTTAAATAACGCAACTATCTATCAATTATATTATCACTATATTGATAAATAGATAATATATATATATATATGCAATGTCAATTATTCATCAAAGGATGAAAAAAAAAGTACACAAGAAGATAGAGACATTCATTATTTCATGCAACTTTTTTCAAGAGACAATGATATAAAACTTTTAGGATAAAGTGCTCAATAAAAGAAAATCAAATTGAACGCAAGAAGAAGCGTTTTTTTTAATGCTTGTCATACTGTAAATCATTGATCAACAATTTCTACCTTTTTCGTGATTTAAAAATAAAATTAATGGAGATTATGGAGACATCCCGAAAATTCTTAAACGCTGTTAACATATTTCCTTATAATAAATTTTTAGATTTTTTTATTTAGATAATTTTATTTATTTATTTATTTTATTGGTTTTCAATTTATTTTTTCTTAATATCAAAGTCATTAATTAGATTTAAATTGGAATAAATAATAAAATCTATTAGATAAGCTTAATTTTTTAAGTTAACAATATTGTCTAATTTTATGGAGATTATTTAATAGTATTTGTATTAAAATATTAATTTTATTATTTTTCTTTGAACTTTCATTTTTATTATTATTATTTTTTAATTAGATTTTTTTTTTTGGATTTTCTAGATTTATTGGAATTACTTGAACCCAAGTATTCCTAATTGCTTTAAAATTGGGTTTTTTATATTTTACCTATATAAAGGCATGCATTTTCTTTAGAAAAAGAGTGACATAATATTGTTATATCTTTTCAGTATGGATTTACTGAATTCTTCCTTTTTCTTCCTCTTATTTTGTGATTGACCTTGTCTATGTTATTATACTTAGTGACCTAGAGATGAGTTCCTCTAATATTTTAACTGATTATCTTCTAAATCTCTTGAGAGCTCTTCTACTACTTTGTATTTAATAAATTATTTAAAACATGTTTCTAAAGGATCCATATGAACAAAAAAATGCACCAAAAAGGAAAAGAAGCTAAAACATATAATATTTTAAACCCCCCCCCCACCCACACACACATATATGTTTTTTCACTTTGTTCTATCTCTTCCCCAATTAGTGTGTTAATAATTCAAATTATTTTTGCAGAAATTAAAATATCCAAGAGAGTTAAAATATTCAAAATCTGTAATATCTTCACCACTATGTTAATGTTGAGATTAATGATGTTTAGAGAGAATTTTGTATTAAGGTGAAGTTAAGATGTTTTTCACATTGAGGGGAAGAGGAAATTAGTTACATGAATTTGATGATGAAAAGAGATTATCTTTCTTTCTTTGTTTTTTTTATTGGGTCTGCATGAAAAGAAAAGATCACTAAAGTTCATATACGAGTCAGCATCAATCATTATAGGATGCCATGGCTTTGATTTGTAACACACCGGCGGGACCCTCAAGGATCATTATAGCCTAACGTAAAAGAAACACCTTTTAATTCCCTCCCATGCACATGTTTGGAGTTGGACAAATCTCATTCCATGGATTATAATTTACATTAGGTACTCCTTTAGGAGTTTTCATCTCACCTAACTTTTCTCCTTATTTTACCTATAAATGAAATGAAACTTCAATGTTTTAGTGGTGTTATCAGCCACAAATTGTTGAGTATAATATTCATCGGCATGATAGTAAAATTGATTAGTGAAATCAATTAGCTCAATTCTCATCTCACGTCAATTTAATGGCCACAAATATCCCTTAATAGATCAATAATAATGTTATCCTTTTAGTAGATTATATTAGTAGTTTTGGTGGTAACAAATTAGTAGAAAGAAATTAATAGATAATTGTTATTATTATTATTATTATTATTATTATTATTATTATTTACCTTCATATCAACATGCGACTAAGAAAAAAAGGAGTTCAGATAGTTAAGTTCCAATTTTCAAGTTAAGCAATTCAAATTTTTTATTAATAAATTATATAATTAATACAAGGTAGTAGATTTTGGTCAATAATGTGTTCAACCCATAAATTTTCTCATCATTATATTTAATGATATTTTAATCCTTTATTTAATAAAAAATTACAAGAAATAAATTACTCTAATTATAATCAACATTAAATCATATAAAACAATAAATTTCCTAATTAATAAGGGTATTCAAATCAATATGAATTGTGAAACTAATCAAATTATTTAATTTCAGTACCAAAGTATTAAAAATCAAATCGGTTATTCAACTAGTCTAGACATTGATTCAAAGTTTACTAGTAAGACCAAGGTCAAACCGTGGTTGAACAAATAATAATTAAATAAACACTTTTCCTAGTCAATTTTTTTGGACACAATAATTACCAAGTTAAACCCCATTACAATGTTAAAAAAATTGGACCAGGCACCAGACCGAAAGAGACATCAATTCAAAGTTTAATGGTTTAATCGAGGTCGGATCGGGGTTGGACCGAGTATAATTAAATCAATATAAGGGAAAAAAATAACTACTTCACACTTCTTAAGAAAGTTTGTTAAAATTAGTTATCCTCCTTAATCCTCTACTTGATTTGAGGGATTTTCAGAGGAGGGGAGAGGAGAGAAAATTTTTAATCCTATTTTTTTTTATAACCAAATAAGGGGAGGGATTACTTTTCCTCCCCTCTTTAGACAAGAGGGAGAGGAGGGGATGAGAGGGAAAATAATCTCCTCCCTTTATTCGGTTTGAAAAAAACATATGATGTAAAATTTTTCCTCCCCTCCAACTCTTTTAAACCAAATAGAGGGTAAATGTGTCATAAATTGAATTTTTTCCCAAAAATGCCTCCATTCTAATGTTTAATCCTTTTCCTAATTGAATGATACTTATTATTACATACAATTAAATGAGGGGTGCAATTGGAAAAATATTTTAAATACACAAAACATATGGTAGCTTTTTTTTCTTTAATAATTTGGACCAAGATACCTCCTTTAAAATCTATTATAAAACATTAGAATCTTAGGGCCTGATTGATTCTGTTTCTGAAAACAGTTTTTCTGTTTTCAGAAACAGAAAACTCAGAAAACTTGTTTGATAAATCTGTTTTTTATAAACTGATCTGGAAAACAGAAAAACAAAATAACAGAAAACTTAGAACATCTTTAAGGTATTTTGTAGTTTTTGTTTTGCAAAATACAAAGAAATGTGAGAAACATCCACCTCATTAATGGTAAAGTTATAAATTTTGAATAACTCATTTATTACTCACTAGTTATGATTTTGAGAATAATTATTCAAACAGCTTTTTTTATTTTCTTATTTTCAAAACTTATTCTCGAAAACAGTTTTATAAAACTGTTCTCAGAATAATAAAACAGAAAATACTATCAAACAGACTCTTAATTAGTGGCATTGTTCAAAAGTTTGGCTCATTCAGCTCAGTTCTAATGCTGCATATTGTTATAAATACTCTAATCTAGGCTTTCTTTTTTTTTGAAGTTTTTATGGAAGGATTACAATAGTTTGAGAATCTATTGATCAGAATGGTTAATTAATTAATTAAAATTTCTATGCTGTATCATTTTGCCAAGCTGAGTCAATTCCTCTATACTGGATCAATTTTCTATGCTGCAATTAATTGGAAGATTCAAAATCAGGATTCTGATTGGTGCAATTTAATACAATTATCCCTGAACATATTCGAAAGAACAACTCCAATTAATTTCAAAGTCTTTTAAACAGATTCCTAGAGGCTTTGTCTATTTGTACAAGAGAAAAAGTTTTAGACAGTCTCATATGCCTCGTGGTTTTTCAGATTGTGCTTTCTATATTGTGGCACAGTGCTTTTCATATATTCTACTTCTTTATTCTGTTCTACTCATACTGGTGCAGGCATACAGAGAAGGTATTTAAAAAAATCATGCAACCTTAGATCAAAGAGAATAAACTAACATGAAACATAAATTCAGTCATTATTTTCTAAATATTGTGGTAGATTCATTTTCTTTTCTCAGTTTTGTTTAATCTTTTGATCTCCTTTCATTGTTGAACTGGGAAAATCTATAAATGGAGAAATATGAAAAAAAAAAAATTTTGGGTGGGAGTAATTAATTAATGTGGTAAAATGTAGCCGAAATAATGTGCTTATATTTTCTAACAATTTAGAAGGAAATTTTAATTGATTGACATTGATTATTTCATAAAAATCATTGCGATCAATTTTAGTTAGGCAGTTTGGAGCCAAAAAGACTAATAACAGGTTTTAAACAAACAATCAATAAATTTGTGGAAGATAATTATTTGAAAAATGGTTTCTTTTTAGCCTTTAAAAATTTAAATATGCACAAGTAAATTTTTTACAATGAAAGCTACCTTTGTAACACCCAGGAGAAACAACGGGTGTTCCTCTACTGTGCTTCATATGCTATATGAGACATTTTTTTTTTTTGGATTTTTAATGCAGAGTTTCAGAGTGAGGTAAAAAAATAAATAAATAAACCGAGAGTTAGAGACATCGGGGCTTATGGGGCAACTAGTAATTGTTACAATGAGCTTGTAGATCTTGAGTGAGTGAGACATTTCTATATGGAAAAGAATTAACTACTCATCTTGATATGTTAATATCTCTTCTTCAATGAATTAATGACTATAGAAAGGGAGTACATATGTGAAGTTTGGTAAAATTGTATTAAATCCTTTCTTGCTATATTGTAATTTATATTTTGAACCAGCGATACTTCCTTTGTCTTTGTTTTGTTTCGTCGGGCCATCCTAGGAGTGTTTAAAAGATAGTATTAATTTTAGCAAAAGTTTATAAAAGTAGTGTCAACTATATATTTTATAATTATCATCTAATAATGCTTTTTAATAATTTTTGTATAAAAACATGAAGGTTACTCTAGTATATTTTTTTCTCTTTCAATTTTAAAAATTTTATATGTCAAATCTATACAATATAAAACTGTTTCACCCTATTTTTTACATGATGTATGTGACAAACATAAATTTTTTGCTTATTAGCGTATCATGCGAAGTGAAAGACATAGTTTTCTTACATATGAGACTCCAGATCATAAATATTATATACTAAAAAAATAAAAAAAAATAATCATTTAAATAAAAAAAGAAAATTTAATTCTAACAAAAAGATAATATCTCTTTTAAAATTATTTTTTTTAAAAAAATCACACATTCCAGTAGTTTGAGTTTTAAATTTTATCTAATAAAACTTCCCTCTTTATTGCTATGATGACTGTCATCTAATGCATACTCTCCCACATTCAAAGTTTCTCTCATTAATATATTACAGACATCCCATTAAAGCTGAAAGTTTTCTCCACCGTCCATCAAAATGCATCAAATGATGGAAAAAAGAGGAAAATAAAGGAAATGACCCATCCCTCCCTCCTGTTCATTATTTTTTTTCTTCACGCAAACTCTACCTTCCTAAAGTTCTACGGTAGTGAGTTTCAAATTTCAATAGGTTCCTCCTATCACTATCAACAAGGCTAAACGTGGCGGTGGAGAACATGGTGGATTTAGCTGTGGCTTTGGTGGTTGTGGAGGATATGCTGATGTGGTCGTGGTGGTCGCCACTGAGGCACTCGCCAAGAAGAGAAGGAGAAGTGGGTTCTTGTGGCTGTGACCAGGCTTGGTAGTCTCATCAAGGAGGGGAGGATTTGCAACCTCAGGCAAATCTACCTCCATTCTCTTCAAATCAAGAGTTTTTTATCGTTTTTGTCTTGGGGTTTCTACATCTTCTTTCTTCTTCCTTCTTCCTTCTTTTCCGATCATCGCCTTATATGTTCTTTTTCTCCTCCTCCTTCTTCAATTTTTTTTTTTGCTTCTGATTTTTCTTCCCTTTTATCCTCAGACAGTTTGAACCATTTGGACCACCAATTTTATCAATTTTACCTCATTCACCGCTGGTTTAGCCAGTTTATTGCTTGTTTTATAGGCCACCGGTTGTCTTATGTGTCCCGGCCAGACATATGTGTGGTTGAACCGATTAGTCTGATCTAGTTTTCAGAATCACTACAAGAAAATAGAATTATTCTCAGGGAACTTTCTCAGGGACAAAACTTTCTCAGGGAATTTCTCATGGAATTTGTAATTTCTTAGGGAAATTTCTCATGAAAATATAATTCAAGAGAAAATTCATGAGAAAATCCATGAGAAAAATTCCCGCCAGAAGGAGGGCAATGACGCCAATATTTCTCACAGCTATTTTCGTGAGAAATTTTACCATTTCTCTTGAACTATTCCGTGAGAAAAGGTACAAACCTTTCTCATAAATATATCCGTGAGAAATACTATCATTTCTCAGGGAAATGGTCATGAGAGATCATGGAAAAAATAATAATATATTATTAAGAAAATATATTATCATTTCTTAGGAAATTTACTGTGAGAAATGTTCACAATTTCTTAGGGATATATCCGTGAGAATAGTCTCTCATGTAAAATTCCATGAGAAGTATTGTGAAAAAATTTCTCTCGATGCTATCCATGAGGAATGTAGGCAGTTTCTCACGGATTTGGCCATGAGAAAATGTTCTCAGGGTTAGTTCCGTGAGAAGTTAGTAATTTCTTATCAGAATAATATCATTCTCTTGGTATTAGCTATGAGAAATATTGGCATGATCTTAGGGACAAATGCATAACAAGAGCTTTTTAGAGATAATTCCGTGAGAACAAATATTTTTTTTCATAGCCTTCTTCTATGAGAAAAATTGCACATATTTAAAAAATTGAAATTAAATTTTCAAATCCACTCAATATATAATTTTTAGAAATATATATTGTTTTAAATTTTCAAATCATATTTTTCATTATTTTCTTAATAGATAATCTTCTATCACTTATATATAATTAAGTAATTTAGATATAGTTAAAGCAACAGATGAAATATTGGAGAATTTTATTTTCCTGTATCTTTTTACATAACATATACTATTAATATAACAAAAATAATTATATATAGATAAATATAGCTATAATATATATTTTATATAAAAAATATTAAGTTAAAATGTGTATATAACATGCATATTATTAATATAGTAAAAAGAAAATTACAATATATATTTACATTTTATTTGTACCCAATGCTGACAATGTAACGATAGTTTGGTTGCCAAAGTTAGCATATTATTTGTCTTTGAGGTTGCCAGATCGAACTTAACTACTATCCAGGATTAATTTTTTCCTTTGAATGTTTTTGTAGAAGCACGCGTCCTGCCTCCCATCAAATGAAACCCTAATCACCAAAATTTTGTAACTTTCCTTTCATGTCCTGTAGCTTACTCTCTGCAGCAGCTTCCTCTTCCTCCATTTGTTCTTCTCCTTCGGCATTCTAGCATCAGTGTCACTATGCTAGCTTCGCAAAATTTCTTCGGCTCCCGCACGTCCCATCTTCACCCTTTGCCCCCAGTTTGAACCTCTCCCACTTGTTTCATTGCTCTTCTGTTCCAGAAAAGTTCAGTGGTCTGCTTCCTCCATTTGCTCTTCTCCTTTGGACGCTAGCTTCGGAAAACTTCTTCGGCTCTCGCACAATGTCCCATCTTCACCCTCTGCCCCTAGTTTGAACCTCCCCCACTGGTTTCATTGCTGCTCTGTTCCAAAAAAGTTCAGTGGTTTGCTTCCTCCATTTGCTCTTCTCCTTCGGATGCTAGCTTCGGAAAAATTCTTCGGCTCTCGCATAATGTCCCATCTTCACCCTCTGCCCCCAGTTTGAACCTCCCCCATTGGTTTCATTGCTCCTCTGTTCCAAACAAGTTCGGTGGTTAGCTTCCTCCATTTGTTCTTCTCCTTCGGCATTCTAGCATCAGTGCCTCAACGGTAACTTCTCAAAACTTCTTCGGCTCCCGCACAAGGTCCCATCTGTTCTAGACAAGTTCGGTGGTTTGCCTCAAACTTGGTTCATCTCTCTAAAACTCAACTTGAGGTAAGTATATGTGATTTCTTCCTTCTTAGCGCTTATATTCTCATCTTGAAGATCCTCTATTTTCTTTCTTTTCATGGAATTTAAATTAGTAATTTTTCTTGACTGTTAAAGATGGAAAATTATGTTAAAGGACTTGTTTGTGCTAATATTTCTATTGAAGGAGGTTAAAAATGAACATGGAGTAATAAATTAGTTCGTCTCTCTCAAGCTGGAGTGTTTAGTGTAGAACGCGTCCTGAAAGTATACTTGGAGTTAGTTTCAGAATTAATAAACTTGAAGCTATTGTATACCTCCAACAGATCTCCCTCCATCAGTTTGAATGTGATTGATAGGTCTTTAGTGTTTATTCTTTCCAAGAGATACCCACAAGAACATTTGCAATATAGTAGTTAATCAAACCATTTTGATGAGTCTAGTAAAAGAAAATAGAAGGGGAGATTAATTATAATAAATGGTCCTACGTTTGCTTTTGCTCGGTTCAGCATGTTTTAGTGGATCTTAATCAAGTTCTAAAAGCATCTTTGAAACTCTTCTATTATTTTGATAGTGTAATTTTAAATATTATTTTGACTTATTCATAATTAGTTAGACAAATTTTTTTTGATGAAGGGAAAACATGTTCTAGGCCTTTTTTAGACAATGTCAATAGGCCCAATCAGTTTTTTTTTGGTGAAATTACATTTTTTCTCATTTGCTAATTGATTGAGTGACACATGAACATGATGGTCATTGTTGCAATGATTTATTAGTCAATGAATTATATTTTGGTCCTTTACTCTAATAAGGATTTTCTTTAAGTTGCTGCAATGATCTATTAATTAAGGAGGGATGTTGTGATATGTGTGTAGGATTTTGCTAATGATTTTCTCTTTAATTGGCCATATTTTTTTTGAAGGGGCTGTGCATTCATTGTTTTAAAATTTGAATGGGAAAAAACCAAAAGTTGTGATATGTGTGTTGGATTTTGCTAATGATTTTCTCTTTAATTAGCCATATTTTTTCTGAAGGGGCTATGCATTCATTGTTTTAAAATTTGAATGGGAAAAAATCAAAAGTAATTTGTTGATGATTTGATTATTTTTTGGCATTGCATGTAAATGGATATGACTTTGTGGAGTTCTTTCTATTGATATTAGCATACATAAATAAAGTATATTTATTATTTAATTTTTCAATTAAAATAGACCATTCCTTTGAAGTTGTCTGTTGCATTAGATGACTCCTCCTGAGCATCGTCGTTGGATGGACAATAGATTTGATAAGAAGCGTGAAACTGTTAGCGTTGAGTTCATTGAAGGGGTGGAGGTCTTTCTTCAGTTTGCAAGTCATTTGGACAATTTTAAGGAATCCGGGAAGTTGAGGTGTCCTTGCTTAAAATGTCAGTGTTTGAAGCATAAAACTCTTGATGATGTTAGGAAGGATTTGTACTATAAAGGATTTATGCCTGACTATTACTATTGGCATAATCATGGAGAGGAACGGCCTCAAGTGGCTTCAATTGAGGCCAACATTCGTACAACTTCTAATCCATATGAGCAAATGGTTATGGATGCTGCTGGGCCATCTTTTGAGCCATATGACATTCCTGAGGATCCTAATCCAGATACTGCAAAATTTTATGATATGCTTCGTGCTTCATAATCACCATTGTGGGATGGGTGTGAGAATCACACAGTGTTGTCAATAGCTATGAGGTTGTTGAGCATCAACTCTGATTATAACATTCCTAGTGCATGTATGAATGAACTTATTACACTTATAAAAGAGATCTTACTGGCTAATCATCATATGCCAGCAAATTTTTACCAAACCAAAAAACTGGTAAAGCAACTTGGCTGTGGTTATCAAAAGATTGATTGTTGTACTAAAGGATGCATGTTGTATTATGGCAATGCAGTTAATGATAAAGGATGTAGATTTTGTGGGGAAGCAAGATTCAAAGAGGTGCAACTTGGAAAAAGGAGGTCTAAGGAGATCCCAACAAAACAAATGTGGTATTTACCACTTGTTCCAAGACTCCAAAGGTTGTTTGCATCTAATGCCTCAGCAAAGCATATACGTTGGTACCATGAAAATCGTCGTGATGAAGGTGTGTTGTCGCATCCATCAGATGGGGCTGCGTGGAAGCATTTTGATCAAACTCATCCTGATTTCGCATTAGAGCCTAGGAATGTTAGATTGGGGCTTTGTGCTGATGGGTTTACTCCATTTGGTCTGAGTTCAAGGACGTACTCTTGTTGGCCCGTGATTATCACTCCGTACAATCTTCCACCTGGTATGTGTATGCAACAGGAATATATGTTCTTAACAATCATTATTCCTGGCCCAAATAATCCAAAAAGTAGGATTGATGTTTTCTTACAACCTCTAATTGATGAATTAAAGTTGCTTTGGGAAGAGGGTGTCGTAACCTATGACATATCGTTAAAACAAAATTTCAGTTTAAGGGCTGCCCTTTTGTGGACTGTAAATGATTTTCCAGCATATGGCATGTTGAGTGGTTGGCAGACATCAGGAAAGCATGGGTGTCCCATTTGCATGGGTCGTATAAATACACTACACTTAAAGCATTGGAAAAAAATATGCTACTTTGATTGTCATCGTCAATTCTTGCCTTTGAATCATCCCTTCAGACGAAATAAACAAAATTCTAGAAAGAATAGAGTAGAAAATTCTCCACCACCATTAAGGTATCCAGGAGAGGAAGTGTATGATCAAATTAGGGGATTTCCTAAAATTACCGAAACACCAAATCTACGTTTGGAGGGGTATAAGCAGTGCCATAATTGGACGAAACGTAGTATTTTTTGGGATCTTCCTTATTGGCATCAGTTGTTAAATCCATATAATATAGATGTAATGCATACTGAGGGAAATTTCTTTCATAATTTATTCAATACAGTGATGAATGTGAAAGATAAGACAAAGGATGATGAAAGAGCAAGGTATGATCTGACCATGCATTGTAAACAACCCTCCTTATACATTGAGATTTCAGACAGTGATAGAAAAACCATACCGAAGGCTGCATACACCTTTAGTATGGAGCAAAAACAAGCAGTATGAGAATGGGTCAAAACTCTGAAGCTTCCGGATGGCTATGCATCTAACTTGGGACGATGTGTTGATATGAAAAACTACACACTAGTGGGAATGAAAAGTCATGATTGTCATGTTTTCATGGAGAGGCTATTGCCAATAGTATGTGCTAGTTTACCTACCCCAATATATGATGCTATTACAAAGATAAGTCATTTTTTTCGAGATATCTGTGCTCCTACTTTACATCTTGATAGCCTCAACATGATGGAGCAAAACATTCTTGTTATTTTGTGTACTCTTGAAAAGATATTTCCTCCAAGTTTTTTTGATGTCATGGAACATCTACCTGTTCACTTAGTGTATGAAGCCATAGTTGGTGGACCTGTACAATATAGGTGGATGTATCCATTTGAGAGGTTTTTATACACATTGAAGCGAAAGGTTAAAAATAAGGCTCGTGTTGAAGGCTCTATCTGTGAAGCTTACATACTTGAAGAGACTTCAACATTTTGCTCTTATTATTTTGATACACATGTTCAATCAAGAGCTAGGAGAGTTCCTCGAAATGAAGATGGTGGGGTGAGTGATGTTCATCCTCCTGTGTCTATTTTCAACTATCCTGGTCAATATCATGGAAGAATAACTCGAAACACACGTTTTCTTATTGAGGATGAGCGAAATGCAATCACATTGTATATTCTTCTCAATGCTCCTGAAGTCAAGCATTTCCTTAAATATGAATCTCTCCTATATTGATTTAATGCAACTGCTGGTTCAACTTTTCCTAACATTCATTTGTTTTTTTAATGTAGCTTGTATGAAGAGAGATTATTTTCAATGAATTCTAGTCTATCAAGTGAGGATATGGATAAGTATATTGCAGCAGAATTCCCTCAATGGTTCAACACTTACGTAAGTTATGTAAGTTGTTGATAAGTTGAATAGGTTTTTCATTCTCACTATCAAATGAATAACAATCTTTTCTCTTACTTGAATAGGTTTTAAACCCTGAAAATAGGATAACAGATAAGCTATTGATTTCTTTTGCTTGGGGTCCTTTGAGGCGTGCACAAACATTTCATCAATGGTCAGTGAATGGTTATAAGTTTCACACTTCTACTTGGGCAGAAGGGAGGAAAACCAACAATAGTGGTGTGAGTGTTAAAGGAACTAGTCATAGCGGAGTCGAATATGCTTATTATGGTCTATTAAAGGAGATCATAGAATTAGATTTTATCGGTGACCCAAATAGGCACTTGGTGGTCTTCAATTGTAAGTGGTATGATCCAACAAATCGAGGGACTCGACTTTGTCCAAAATATAATATTGTGGAGGTTCATTTAAAAAGAACATATAAGGGGAATGATACTTTTATCTTTGCCCAACAAGCTGAACAAGTGTATTTCACTGAATATCCAAAAACAACCCCTAATAAAAAGGATTGGCTTGTTGTGATAAGGACAAGAGCAAGAAACCGAATTGATGCCCCAGGTTATGATAAGGAAGATGAGCCATTCCAAGATGAGGGAAATCATTCTCCTCAGTTGATTGAGTATGATCTACAAGACATTGATGAGCACAATTTACGAGATAACTCAATCCACTGTGAAGAGGTGGATGATGTGCTATTCCAAGATGACATTGAAGAGCATGAAAATTCAAATGAAGACTTAGTGTATACCGACCCATCTGAAACTGAAAAAGACCCTCCTAGTGATTTCTATTTAGCTAGTGATTGATATGATGTTGATCGGTAACTTTATGTCACTAATACTACTTATTTAGAATGAATTGTTTTTTGTATAAATTTATTTTTAATGATTTGTTTATTTCTACAAATTTTTTAATCTTGTGTGGTTTTCTTTGTATTTCAGACTTATGGACAAGAAGAAGGAGAAAGGTAAGAAAGTTATGCGGGATGATCGACCACCGCGACCACAAAAACAATCACAACCAATTGTGTCTATGGTTCCATCCTCTCGACCATCCTCATCTCAACACAATGCTACACCGCCAGGATCACATGTGGCATCAGCTATGACACCATCCACCCACATCCCATCATCTCCCTGTGATTCTTCATTTGCTGGTGTAGAAGGACATTCACCTTGTGTGATGAGCTCTGATCTAGGATCTTCTGAAGCTCTCACATTTGATCCGGGATCAATATTAGCAGATGGCTGATTAGTTATTAGAAATATTGGTACCGACAAGTATGTCTTCTAATTAATTTCGCTGTCACTGTTTCTTCATTTTATATATTTTACTAAACATGCTATATTTCACAGCTTCTACCCTACTAAGAAAGCAACTCGTAAATTGACTCGAATCATCCATAATAAGTATGAGGGTGGATGGCCAAATTTTTCTAGTGTGCCTAAGGATGTCAGGAAAGTATGGTGGGATGAGTTTAAGGTGAGTTAATCCAGTAACCATTGACAAATTATATTTATCCATATTTATCATTGTTTAACTAATGCTTTTTGCTTTTTATTAAGTTACAATGTGCTTGGGATCCCAATCTGGATCTAGTCATTCATGACATATGGAAGAAGAAATGTAGCAACCTTATATGTTCAGGATTAAGAGATGTTCGAATAGGAAAGATGAAAGGAGTATGGTTGCCAGAGCCAGCTTTTAATAATTTAAAGAAGCATTGGGGTTCTGATGAGTTTAAAAAAATATCAAATAGGAACAAGTCCAACCAAGCAGTTAATCCTGAAAGATGCAAGCATAGGGGTGGTAGCATTTCACTTGTAGAGTATAAAGATAGAATGGTAAGTCTTGTTTTAGATTATTTCATATTGTATGTTATGGTTTAGAATTAGAAGTTTTTCTACATTTTCATAAATGGTTGATGCCTTACATGGTGTTGCTATGTTTGTCTTTATTGCTTTCATAAATTTCTAACTTCGTAGGAAAAAGAGTCTGGTCGGGTAGTTCACTTTCCAAAGGTGTTCAAGAAAGTCAACCATAATGAGAAAAAAGGGGGTTGGATTGCAAAAGAAGCTGAAGATCAATACGTACGTTATTTAAGGTCTATTTTGTAGTTAACTATATTGTTTGAAAATATAAACTGTTAAAGAACATTTATATTGCTTACTTTTTGTTAATGCAGAAGCAATATGAGGAGCTTCGTCATAACCAAGAGCCAGGTACAGAATTGGATGACTTTACATTATGGTTACAATTTGTAGGCGGAAAGAATAAGAAGGGTTGAGTTTATGGGGTAGGTTCACAAGCCAGTCACTTAAAGTCTTATGGACTTGTGACTAATTATGGCGAGATATCACAGCTAAAACAACGCTTGCATGAACAAAAACAATATTATGAGAAAAGGTTAGCTGAGGTTGAGAAGAAGTTTGAAGATCGGGAACAACTTCTTCAAGCACAATTTGCAGAGACCAGTCAGATGATGAAACAAATCTTGGCTCAATTGAACTCTCAGAATGCACAAGGTAGCACTTCGACTCAAGCCCCTGGTGATGTTGCTAATAGTGATGGTGAGGAGGAGGGGGAGGGTGTGAATAATCAGTATGACAATGATAATGATTCTGATGATGATGAGGAGGAGGAGGAGGAGGTGTAGCAGCTTATGAAGTTAGTGGATAATTAGATGATGCTTATAATGCTAGTGGATTATTTGACAATGAGAATTTGAAATGTCGAATGTTAGTTTGTAATGTTGTGAATGTTGGATGTTAATTAAAATGTTAGTATTGATTTCAATGTTATGATAAGAAGCTGCATGTTGGTGTTGGCTTTTTTTTTCCCTGACAAGTTTAAATGTGAAATTAGGAATTAATATGGATACAAAAGGTAGGCAAAAAAAAAAAGGGCTTTTCTCAAGGAATAGTCATGAGAGAACTGTCTGGTCCAGCAATCATGTTTTCTCACGGATGCATTCGTGAGAAAAGTGATTATATTATGTTTTTGTGCATTTTTCTCATGGAAGATTCCGAAAGAATTTTTTCTCGCGGAAAAATCTATGAGAACTTTTCTCGCGGAAAGATCCATCAAAAATTTTTCTCAGGGATTTTTCCATGAGAAATATTCTCAGGGATAAATCCCTGAGAAATTTTCTTATGGAATAAATCCCTGAGAAATTTTCTCATGGAATATATCCCTGAGAAATAATTTCTCACGGAATATCTTATTTCTCACAGAATATTCCGTGAGAAATTATTTCTCAGGTATATATTCCATGAGAAATTTTTTTTCTCGCGAGCATTATTGTCTCGCTTATTTTTTCCTGTGACTTTCCCTGAGAAACTATTTTCTCACAGATTTTTTTGCCTTTTCTCAGGGATTTTGTCCTTGAGAAACTTTTTATTTTGTTGTAGTGAATATTGCTCTATTATTTACAAGTTATGCTTCATAATTTACAATTTAAACTCCATAATATCAAAGTTAGACCCCATAATTTATAAGTTCAAGTCAAGAGTTTGCAAGTAAAAAATTTCGAAGTTAACATTGATTTTCAAGGGAGACTCCATAAATTATAGGTTAAACTCCATAATTTCCAAGTGAGATGCCATAATTTCTAGTTCAAGTTAAGGATTTGCAAGTGAAAATTTTCAAATTTAACACTAATTTCCAAGCGAAACTTCCTAAATTTCATGTCAAATTCCATAATTTCCAAGTGAGACTCCATAACTTGAAAGTTCACGTCAATAATTTCCAAGTAAAAATTTTCAAAGTCAACAGTAATTTCTAAGTGCGACCCCATAATTTCCAAATTCAAGTCAAGGATTTGTAGGTAAAATATTTCAAATTTAACACTGATTTCTAAGTAAGATTCGATAAATTCTATGTTAGACATCGTAATTTCCAAGTGAGACTCCATAATTTCAAAGTTCAAGTCAAGAATTTCCAAGTGAAAAAATGAATTTCGAAGTTACCAATAATTTTCAAGTAAGACCTCATAATTTTCAAGTTCAAGTCAATGATTTGCAAGTGAAAATTTTCAAATTTGACACTAATTTACATGTGAGACTCCATAAATTCCAAGTTAGATTTCATAGTTTTCAAGTGAGACTCTATAATTTTGAAGTTCAAGTCAAAAATTTCTAAGTGAAAATTTTTTTAAAGGTAATTATAATTTCCAAATAAGACTTTATAAGACTTCATAATTTTCAAGTTCAAGTCAACTTGTTATGGATTTGCAAGTAAAAAATTTTAAAGTTAACACTGATTTCCAAGTAAGACTTCAGTAGGTTAGACTCCATAATTTCAAAGTTCAAGTCAAGAATTTCTAAGTGAAGAATTCAATATTAACAATAATTTCCAAGTAAAACTCTATAATTTCTAAGTTAAACTCCAAAATTTCCAAATTCAACTTGTCCATTATGGAGTCTAACTTTGAAATTATTTCACTTCTAATTTAATTTATTGAATTTAGCTGGGATATTGTGAAGTCTCTTTTAGAAATTATG
The DNA here is from genome assembly GCA_026686845.1 of Adenanthera pavonina. NCBI lineage: Eukaryota > Viridiplantae > Streptophyta > Magnoliopsida > Fabales > Fabaceae > Adenanthera > Adenanthera pavonina. Next base: position 591,811 of record JAIVEN010000019.1, read on the forward strand.
AGTCTAACTTGCATATTGTGCAGTCTTTCTTGAAAATTATTTCACCCATAATTTATTAAATTTGACTTGAATATCATGGAGTTTAATTTGGAAATTGTGAAATCTAACTTGGAAATTGTGGAGTCAAACTTTGAAATTATGAAGTCTCTCTTGAAACTTACTTCACTTATAATTTCTTGTAACTTACTTGGAAACTATGGAGTCTAACTCAGAAATTGGGGAGTTAAAGTTGGAAATTATGGAGTCTTACTTTGATTTTTCACTTGGATTTATTGAATTTAGTGGCATACTTTGGAGTCTCTATTAGAAATTATGAGGTCTAGCTTGTAAATTGTACAGTCTCTCTTGTAAATTATTTCACTTGTGATTCATTAAATATAATTTGAATAAATATGGAGTCTATTGTGGAGTCAAACTCGAAAATTATGGAGCCTAACTTTGAAATTATTTCACTTGTAATTTATTAAATTTGACTGGGATATTATAGAATCTGTCTTGGAAATTATAAAGTCTAACTTGAGATTTGTGGAGTTTTACTTGGAAAGTATTTCACTTGTGATTTATTTAATTTGAGTTGGATATTATGGAGTTGAACTTGGAAATTATGGAATATACCTTGCAAATTTCAGTGTCAAATTTGAAAATAATGGAGTAAGACTTTCAAATTATTTCACTTGTGATTTATTGAATTTAATTGGGATATTATGAAGTCTAACTTGTAAATTATAGAGTCTAGCCGGTACATTGTAGAGTCTCTATTTTAAATTTATTCACCTGTGATTTCTTGAGTTTAACTTCAATATTATGGAGTCTCTATTAGAAATTGTAGAATCTAACTTGGGTATTTTGGAGTTTGACTAATAAATAATAGAGTCTAACTTGGTAATTATTGGTGTCCAAAAAACTTGGTTGATCAAGCATAATGAGATTTCCCTGCTATTTAAGCACATTGATCAACCAATGTAAGAACTTCCACATAACACCCTATTGGAAAATGCTCATTCTGAAAATTATGCAATCCAAATAAAATTGATTGAACGGCAAAATGAGATTTCCCTTAAGTATACTAGCCAACCAATTCTCCTTATAACTTCCATATAACACCATATTAAAAAATGTTAACTTGGAATTTCTGTAGTCACTAAAATTTAATTGACCAACAAAATGAGATTTTACTGTTATCTTAGTAAACTGATCAACTGATTTTCATCATATCTCAGCACAATTTACTGCATCATGTAACTTCGATAGGCCAAATAGTATAATATGGAGATTCACAACAATCTCTTTACATGGATCATACAACACCAATGGCCTCATCAAACACCATCTCTTTACATAAATCATTTATTTAGAGGTTACATCTTACAATTTCTTTTAATATCTTTCTTGGTCTTTCTTTATACCTTTTAATAGAGCTCCAAGCTATTTGATCAACTTTCCTTACTGGCTACTCTTATCCTCTTCTTTGGACATGTCCAAACTACCTTTAACAATTTTCCATCATTTTTTCCTTGATAGGTGTTACTCCGATTTTCCCTTATATACAATCATTTCTTATCTTATCTATTATTGTATGACCACACATCCATCTCATCATTTTCATCTCTACTATTCCCATCTTATGCTATTGTTGTCCTTTCAAGGATCAACATTCACTGCTATATAACATTGTTGGCCTTATAGCAGTTCGATAAAAGTTCTATTTAAGCTTAGTAAATATCTTACAGTCACAAATAACTCCTAAAGTTTTTTTCCACTTTAAGCACCCGGCTTGTATTCTATGCATAATATCCCCATAAATTTCACCATCACTCTATAAAACTGACCCAAAAAATTTGAACTTTAAAACTTCTAAAATGATTTACTCTCCAATTTTTACCTCTAAATCATTTCTAACTGCCCTCTTGTTAAATTATAATGCATATATTCTATTTTACTCCTATTCAAGCATAAACGTTTTTATTCCAAAATGTGTCTTCATAACTCTAGTTTGGAGTTGACATTTTCTCTTGAATTCTTAATTAAAACTATATTATCTACAAAAAGTATACACTTAGGAATTTCCTTTTATATATGTTCTATTAGAACATCAAAAATCAAATCAAACAAATATGGATTCAAGAAAGATCCTTGATATAAATCTATCTTTATAGGAAAGTCATTTGTCTCATCTTTAAGAGTTTTCACACTTTTTTTACCCCCTTATACATATCTTTTATGGCTTAAATATAAGTCACACGAATATCTTTCTTTTCCACTGCTTTTCGCAACACATCTCAAGCTTTTTCCAAATCAATAAAAACCATATGTAAGTCTCTCTCTTTACTCCAGTATTTTTTAATCAAACCCCTTAATAAATAAATAGTCTCTGTTGTAGACCATCCTGGAATAAATCCATATTGGTTTTCTGAAATATAAGACTCTTTTCTTAGTCTATACTCAATCACTCTTTTTCAAAGTTTTATGGTATAATTCATGAGTTTTATCCCCCGATAATTAGCACAATTCTGAATATCCTTCCTATTTTTGTATATAAGTACCAAAGTGCTCTTTCTCTATTTCTCTAACATTTTCTTTAACCTTAAAATCTCGTTAAAAAGCTTAGTGAGCCATAAAACCTCATTTCTCTCCTAAGCACTTCCAAACTTCGATAGAAATACTATCAGAGCTAATAGTTTTACCATTAGTCATTCTCTTAAGAGTTTCTTTTACCTCTCCAACCCGAATCCTACTATAGAAACTCAAATTCAGTTCATCTTCGTAAGTTTTTAAATCTTTTGTATCACTAGTCATACCCAATTCATCTTTGAAGAGCTTATAAAAGTAATTCTCCCATATTTCTTTGATATCATCATCAGTAACCAAAACTTTTCCTTCCTTATCCTCAATGCATTTTACTTAATCCAAATCTCTTGACTTTCTTTCCATATTCCTGGCAATTTTGTAAATCTTGTATTCATCATTTTTTGTTCCTAAATCTTGATAGAATTCCTAAAAAACTTTAGATCGAGCCTTGCTCATTTCTTTCTTAATCTCCTTTCTAACCAAGTGATAACTCTTCTAATTTTTCTTATTATTGCACAAGTGTAAGGCTTTAAAACACTCTTTTTTATATTTAACCTTATCTTGCACACTCTCATTCCACTATCAAGATTCTTTATCTTTAGATCCAAAACCTTTGGATTTATCCAAAATAGTTTTAACAATATCCCTAATCCTTTGAACCATTTCATTGCACAAAATATTAGTACTTTTTTTTGTAAGTCCCAATTACCTTCCTCCAATACTTTTCTTGTAAAGGTCAATTGTTACTCATCTTTTAGTTGTCTTCACTTGATATTAGAATTTAAGGTTTTTCGTAAATGGAGATTCACAAATATTCAAAAAAAAAAATTGACATCCACTAAATTTCATACAACAGTGACATTCGGAAACATACAGACACCACAACCAATCCTAACATAAATACTCCCTGAGAGCTGTGTGTCTTCTTTCCCCGCTTCAACCAGAAGATGAACAATAACCACGCTTTAAAAAGTTACCAGGCTACTTTGCACTTCATATGGTGAGAGACGGATAGAGCTTTCAAAATCCAATATGATTTAATTAGATCCTGACTTACTTATCCAAAAGACAATATTGGATAAGTTATCAATCCTCCTTTTGCTGTGAGTTGCTGGTCTAACATCTTCGATCACCTTCAAAAACCCTAGAAAAGTCCAGAAATTCACAGCTTACATAATCATAGAATCTTAAGAAACCACATCATGAATTGAATTAATTCAACATAAACCACACTTTAAAAACCAGCAAAAAGAAAAGTCCCCACTCTAATTCTTTGATTGGATCAAATCGCAAAAACAAAATTAGATTCAATCACAGAAAAGCCAAAAAATTTTTATAAAGGTGAGTTAGCTAGGAAGGGGAAGAAAAGAGAAGTATTTGATTTCTAAAAGGTTCATTTTTGAGAGCAACAAAATCAAGCAGAAGGGAAGAATTTCAGAAATGATTAAATATATTTTAATTCTTGATGCTCAAGTTTTTAATGTGCAGATCAAGAAAGTGCTCACAATTCTAAATTGCTCATCTTACTTTAGGAACTGCAAAATATATAGCTTCAAAACAAGAATCTTCCTTTCAACATATATATCTTACTCTGGTGTTCTTCAAGCACAGCCACGCTAGGATTGTAGCAGATCTGAAGTTGATTGGTACAAATCTTGATGTGGTGCTGAGAAATCTTGGTTTCTTATTAGAGAGATTCTCTCCTAGATGGATCAAAGTGACGTCCAGTGCGTGGAAAGTTTGGTGGTATAGATTTTTTTAGCAAACCTAAATCTCATATTCCTTGAACGTCGATGGAGTGGGCGAAGGAGCGGATTAAAGGAGGAGGAAGGTGAGAGGTAACCATCGAGGCGTCGATGCTGGCAATGGAGATCGAACGCGCTGGTTATTTTTTTTTCCTTTAACAAGGGGCATTTCCGTAAGACGTGTTTTTTATTCCCTTAATATCTGTTGGCACTCTCCACTGTCATTAATTTTGACTAAACTCCCAAAATCAAATTTTTCCACACACACACACACACACACACACACACACACACATATATATATTTGGTCAACAAATATATATATATATATATACACACATATATAAGTTATGGTAACATGACTAACGCACGCATCTGACATTTAATGTGTTGAGGATCACTTTTCAATATGCTGAACTGACAATATCATTTATGTCATTTTTTAGATTATATATCCACTTCGGTTCGTTGCCCATCTGATCACTACTGTTGTTCCCAATATACTGTCGACTCATAGTGCCCACCCCACACACCCCCCCCCCCCCCCGGTTTTTTTAATAAGCCTACACATCTGACATTTAAACAATCTAACGTATCAATTCATGATCACTTCACTTGTACCATTGTACACCTTGCTATAACTCCCCGTGCGTTTCGTCAATACCATACCATACACCACTTATGTTGGTCAGCAACAGCTTTTCAGCACTCAAGCACATTTGCCCTTAAAAGTATGTAAATGGGATGTGTTTGTATATATAAGACATTTCACATCCACAAAATCAGTCTTCTCATTTCATTCCTACCTCTCTGTTTCATAATCCACATCCACAATAGCCACAAGCCCAAGAACCAAGAAACCCACAAGTTCCTTTCAAGATCAATTATGAAGAAAGCACAGATTGCATCCATACAAAACACCAACATATTTACACACCTTCCTCATTTTTACTTCCATATACCAGTTTTGTAGATTTTCACAGGGGAGAAATTCTAGCTATACTCAAACTTCTACAGTTGACAACCAATCCCACAACAGTAGTGTTACCAAAATATATTGATATCCTCTTACTGATACAACTAAAGTCCTATCATTATTCTTCTTAGTATGATAAAATATAAGCTTGCCTAAGAATGGTTTGCACGTAGGAAAATAGAGTTTTGACCTCAAATAAAATAGTTGCAAACCTATGCAATAAACACTAGCACACCCACACAGTGCAATATATATTGTTGCTTTAGCACTCTATCATCATAGAGACAGCTAGTCCTGAGAAGAATTATAAATTAGGGCGCTTGAAATTTGTATCTACCTCAAGCAACCGCTGGGAAATAAAGGATGAAGGTGGAGAAGTACAACTCTGTAAATTACATGCATATAAGTTAAAAGTTATCATTCGCTTGCATCTTGACTCAAATACACTACTCTTTTTATCACCGGTTGTAGGAATACAATGTTCAGATAAATGAACACTATCATCAGTTCGCTATCATACATGCATATCACAAGATACATGCACAAACAGCTAGGTAACTGAAATACCAACATTTAAATAATAAGATTTTAATCAAAAGATCTGCAGCAATTTACAAGAAACACTTCAGCTTATCCAAATCTTTCCAATAGACACCAGAATCAGTAATCACTACGTTTGGAAACAACAGAAAACCTTGCTATGGATTTTAAAAGTTTAATCTTTTCTACAGTTTACATACCTAAAATAAACGTAGCTGTCTTCCAAAAAATAAATAAACGAGTGCATCATCAATTACGTCTAATACTCCAAAGAAAATTCCAGTAATGATTCAGCATATGATCTTCAGGTTTCACTTCGTCCCATTTTCCTGTGCAAAATATTGCATATGCATCCGCCGCATACCTGAATGAGAGAAAGGGTACAAGTCATGAGAGCATCAGCTAGATAGAACTGACTAAAAAAAATATAGAGATGAAGAGGAAAACAAAAATGCATTATGATACTTGCCTGCCAATGCCACACAAAAAAGGGACATGGGTCCAACTATCTTTCAAATATTCTCGAGAGAACCGCTGTAGTGTTTCAGCCCTTTTGTGAAGACCTAAACTCATTATTACCTCTTCTATTTCTTCTTGAGCAACTTGAGCACAAGTTCTCGCATCCGGACATAAACTAAATAATTGTGGCAAGACCCTTCTTACCTGCATTATAAAACTATCTCTCATAAGTCACAACAGTACAAACATTACATCCATTCAACAGAAACAATGTTTAACACTTGGTTTCCAAAAACAACCTTACATGTTAATTGAGATAACATGAAATCCAAGCTAAAGATGTTGTAAAGGCAAAAAACCAATCTTGGTAATGATCTCACTCGGTCTAAAGACACCTCCATCTTCAAGAATAGGTGAATTAAAAAAGATAATCACAGGGTATTCCAGATCCCAAGATTTCACATCATCTTATACCATAAAACCTAGTCCCAACACAGAAATCATCACACTCTTCTTTCCACAAAATAAATGAGAGAAAAATTTCTCCCCAGCACATATGGACTTTTTTATATAAATCAAATAATCCAAATTCTGAAACCAATATGAAGATATGAAGAGCTAAATAAGATGCCAAGAAACAACCAAACCAAGTGCCTTATAAGTAATGAAATCAAATAATTTTTCGTGCAGAAAATTAAAAGCTATAAGGAGATAGATACATGAATATACCTGCGATCCAGTAGTTAAATTTAGCAGTATACAGATTACCATCACTCGCCAAGGATCATGAGCATGATCCTCTTGAAGAAGATGAAACTTGGAGCGTGGAGGCTTCCATGTGTTATCAGGAGTTTTTCTTTTATACGCCTCCTTTACTTTCTCAGCACTGGAAAGAGGACGGTTTCTACAGGGTTTAATTTTAAGTCCATACTGATGGGCAAAATATTTTGAAATAGTGCGAATCTTCCCTTCATAGTCAACTATTTACATACCAGTATACCACCACCAATGCTCTGTGAAAGAATCTTGGGTTTCTTCAGTTTAGGTTCATATTTTCTAGTTCTTTCAACTCCTGTTTCACCGCTCCTTCCATTAGAAATGACAACTTCACTGCTTTTCATATAATCCGTTCCAATCTTTTTCTGATGCTGAAAATAAGGGGAGACTATTCGAATATTTCCCTCCACGTTGTCAAATGTTTCTCCACCAGCAGCAATTCCCTGTGAAATAATCCTCTGTCTTTTCTGTCTGGGTTCATCTACAATGATTTTCTCATTCTCAATTCCCGCTTTATACTGATGCTGAAAATATCGGGAAACGATTCTGATCTTAGGTTTTTCAGCTTCAGCGTCAGTCGGGTTTTTTTCTTTCCGCTTGCCCATGAAGCTCAATCTCAATCTCACTCGGAGTTTCCTCTTTCAGGCCTCCACGGATAGAAGAGCACTGATACTCCATTTTCCTAGGATAACCCCAATCATGTTTATATTTATACCAAAGATAAACAAAAAAAAAAACTTTGACAAGAGAGGCAGGGAGGGTAACGACGCAGGCCTACCTGAGTGCCCTAAAGAACCGACAATGGCTCACAGCACGGGACCGGAAGATAGTTCTAGAAAGTTGGATTAACGACGTTGCTGTGCGATGCTTGAGCTCAGAGTTCGTTGCTTGAGGTGCGATGCAAAACTCCGATCGGTAAACAACGGACAATGGTGCAGAGCACAGAGCCGGAAGATATTTCTAGGAATTTGGATTGGATTATCGACATCGGTCTGCGATGCCAAAATGTGAAATAGGAAAGTGGTACCCAGCTCGGGAGGCGTGTGACCTAGGGGCAAAAAATGGTCCTAGAATAAATTTTTAAAATTGAAAATTTGAAAAATATTAATATTCCCGAAACCAGTTTCCCACCGCTGGATGGAAACGGCGGCAAGGGCAATTTTGATGCGAGCCATTCAATTCATTCAGTCAATTTTTAAACCGCTTGATCTTTATGTGATTATTATTAGTGATTAAAAGTAAGATTAAAAATAACGAAATAAAATTATGAAATAAATACTTCCTTTATCCTAAATATATAATATACCATCAAAAAGTATTATTTGATTTCAAATACAAGATATTTTATATGGTTATCTATTGTTAGTCTTTTCTATTCATATCTCTTGTATATAATTAATAAATAAAAAATAAATGTTATGAAAAGTATGAGAAATAATATAATTAATAACGATAAATCATACCCTAGCCTATAATTAATAAGTAAAAAATAAATGTTAAGAAATATAAGAGATAACGTAATTAATAATAATAAATAGTAAAAAATATTAAAATTTTTTTACAAGCTTAATAATTTAACTCTTTTTTAATATATGCAAGATAATTAAAAATGTTTTATAGGTCCAAAAGAAATAATTTTTTTGTGTATCAAAAGCATCTCTCAATCCAAGACTAAGGGTCCATTTGATTCTCAGTTTATTAAAAATAAGTTTTAGTAGAATTGATTTTGTAACATAGTTATGATAAAAATTGGTTTTAGACTAACGTGTTTATATTTGGATTAATTATTTGAAAATTGGTTTTGACAAAACTCATAGTTTTTTTTTTAATTGAGTTTAAACTTTATCCCATGATTAATTTAATTTACTTGAACTAAAATTTAATTTTCATTTATTTAATTGGTAATAAAGTATATCTGATATAATTTTTTTTACAAGTTATGATCTATGAAAATTAAAATTTTGAAGGAATATTTTGATCAATAGATAAGAGAAATTTCATGAAAATTTTATTTTTCTAATTTTTTCATTTTTTCTCATTTTTATTGGTCCATTTTTATTTGACTTTAGAATAAATAAAGATAAGAATGGAGAAGGAGAACGGAAAAGCAAATGTCATTCTGCTTCTTCGTCAAAAATCATTCTCAAACAGAAAAGGAAAAATTTGCCAGGCACATCCAAATCTTCATCAACTTTGGTTTTGACCCGAAACTAAGGTTTAAGAAGTGTTCCCAAATACACTCTAATTCTTTCCCATTACATAGATCACCAAAATAATAACTTTGATTGTGTGGAAAAATTTTTAATTAAAAAAATTATACACCAAAAACTTCATTTTAATTTGAAGACAAAAGTATTTAGATTAAAAATGTTTCATCACGCTTTAAAATTCATATATAAGGACAATAACTCTTTTAAGCGTGGATAAAATCATTTTAATGGTGCAAGTTAATTGGAGCATTTTAAATAGTTATTTTATTTTTTTGCCTATAATTTAGATTTAAAATTTAAAATAGTTCTTTGAAATGAAAAGATTACATAATGCAGTCTATAAATTTTAATTCTTGGTTTTACCAAGTGTTCCGTCAAAAGACCGAGAAACTATTCCCCTCCTTCTCCCCGTGTGTAGTGCAATCGTTTTTCTTTATGCTTATCTTTTTTCCTTTTATTGACCTTCTCCTAACCGTTAAGGTTAAACCATCTTCTCCATGTAATCCCTAATTTATCGGGATATTTCATAAATGATCATTATGGAGTATCGTGCTCTTTTTGCATGATCCTTGATTTTTCGTCCTACAGTTATGATTCCATAACTGTCATGATCCCATAACTGTTACTCCTAGCCGGGTGTTTTTGGGACAATACAGTTTTCGTGGAGAAACCCGTAGTCGGCCATATGGCTGAGATGCTGTTCAGTCGGACGATCATTTGGCCATACAATTACTCGGCCTTATCGTTAGATAACCGATGTATTACTCGGCTCGTTGCGCTTAAGCTTGGCCTCCGAATTATAGCTCGGTGTACATGAGCCCGGAAAGTGGGGCTTCAAAGAGGCGTCCACCCACCTCGGACTTGTAATCTCGACACGCTCGTTTCGGCCCGCACACCAAGAAAATTGTATCCCAAGGACACCTAGAAAGATATAAGAAAAATTGTGACATAAAGATGACATGTGGTATACGAGTTTATTTTTATTTTTTGCTCGGAGTGGCATGAGTTTTAAATAAGAACTAACATTGTACTCTTGCAATGCTTGGAGTACCATAATAAATCAAAATTTGTAAAATACATATTTGATGTAAAAAATATTTAGCTACATATTTGTTCAACATATTTGCTCATGTAAGATGCTCAAAAGCTCACTTATATGTATAATTTGAGAATATCTCTCAAATTTCAATTAAGAGAGGTTCAAAGAAAGACATTTTATATGGCTCTTGTATTTTATTTATATTGTACATTGATTCTTCAATTATTAACATAAGCATGCAATATAGAGAATGTTTTGTTCTTTCATCGGGGGCAATAATAAAACTATGTCACTAAATACAATGATTAAAACATTTCTTTTATAACTATTTGATTTTTAAAATTATTAGGTTATACTTGAACTTTGTCAGACTTTAATGGAAGTAGCTCTCTCTCCCAACATAGTTATTTTTTTATCCATAAAACTTGAATTCAATACTTTATTTAGAAAGATATTAAGTTCTTACCACTCAATTTAATCATTATTAATGAAGTTTATAACAATTTAGGAATAATAAGAAGACAATGAAGCACTTTAAAAATTATTTTTTATTTAAATATTAAGTATAAGATTTTACTAAATCATTATTTTCTCATATTAGATTGACTCGTTTAATATGTAACCAGTGGTAAATCAATTGATTTAATTCATATGACTTGTAATTCATAAAATTTTTTATAAGAAGTTTCATATAACTTTAGTTTTACGTTAACCAGCTGCCTTAAATTTTCACTAATTCAAATAAAATTGTATAAAACTTAAATTGTGGTTTAACTTTGAACTTATAACTTATTAGCAAATTATACTATCCATTTTTGTACAACTTCAGCAACGTACATATTAACTTTATAACTTTTTACATCAATAAACATCCTTACAAATAAGTGAACGTATAACAAAATTCTTAATTCAACTAGTCCTATAAAATGTTGATAATTTTTTTCAGTTAGCACCAAGGATATTCTAAGTTTAAAAAATATACATTTGTATTATAATGGACAAATGGTTATTCCATTGTTAAGGTGATGTAATCAGTATTTTTTTTTATTATGATAAAAGAATTTCAACTAAAAATAAGAATTTCATTAAAAAAATAAGACAAAATACATTTTATAGGGGCACTTGAAGCATTTAAAAGAAAACCCTGTGGAATAATCATGTTTGCCTCTTTTTTATTTTTAGGAACAATGTTTCATCGCCAATGAAAATATTCAACCAAAAAGGATTTTTTATTATCAATATGGAATGTCTTTTGAATTGGTTGGCAGTAGCCTCGTTTTTTTAGAGTCAAAAGCATATGTACATTGAATTAATGATTGCAAATGCCTTTATCCTCATGTAATAGATTACTACCTTTGGTTTGTCAAAATCTATGTAATTCGAATTGCATGCATAAAATTATATGTAAATGGTTTCACATAAAAAAAAACCTATGTAATTTGGATTATATGTTTGTAAATAAAATAAAAATACCATAATTTCCTTTATGACGAAACAAAATTACAACCTCACCTTGCGTGCTCCTTCTTCCCTTGGATTGGTCTCTCTCCTACCTCCATACCAGATCTGCAACCTTCACCTCTAGTAACCCCTACCTTTCTAGATATGGTCCTCAACTAACCTCCACTACATTTAGCATCCTCCACCTACCTCTATTGGGTTGGATTTCTCACTAGATTTGATTTCTCACCATGTTCAATTTCTTACTTTGGCTTCAATTTCTTGCTATGGCAGTGATGATTTTGGTTCTTCCTGTGACAACATTGTGATAACTTTGAGCTCTTGTCCTTTTCACTAGTGACAATGATTCATTCTCTATTTGATTGGTTTATTTTTCATTGTCCTCTTCCAGAATGGGTTTCAGGTTCGATCATTTAAACTAATTCTAGGTTTCAATTCTAGAATGGGCTTTGGTTTCGGTTTCTAGTTCTATCCTTTAGATTTGGTTCAATTTGTTACCCCTAGTATCATTGACCAGAGATAGAGATGCTAGCGTTTTGGATGGAGATGGTGACACCAATAAGAAGAAGAAGGAGGAGGGAAAGGATTTTTTTTCCAAGATAGGGGCATTTTTTTAGTCTTTTTCATTTTATTTGTGTTTAATTAAATTTAAAAAATAAATTTATTTTCTGCGTCCCCAATATCTTATCAAACAAACTCCCATATATTTTATTTATATCCCTTCTTATTACTTACCTTCTCCTTATATCCCCAAACCCGTAGTCGAACTAAATGAGTTATGAGTAATGTCTTAAAAATTAATGTTAATAAGGCTTTTTTTTCTTAGAACTATCAAGTATTTGGTTCTTTTAGTTCCAATTCAAATATTGTCAAATTCAAATAACGATAGTTCCTCCAATGTAATATTTTCTATTAATAAAGTTCTAATTTGTAACTTTATTTAAGAGTTATCAAGTCAATTACACTCCATTCAACAGTAATTAGTTAATATTAAATTTACTAATAATTAATAAAATATAAAAAGCAGTCAACAATTGGAGAGAGGGGCTGAAATAATTGGAATAAAAGATTAGTAGTTGTGCACTTGAATTTCTTTTATAAGATATTTTGAACAACAAATGTGAAAAAACAATCTATTTTAAAGTCCTCGTAAGTGTAAGAAAAGTGTTTATATCTGTATAGTTCTTTTTTTGACCAAGTTTATATCTATATACTTCAAAAATTGCAAACAAAAAAGTTTTCATGTTTAACTCAAGAATTATAATTTGTATCAACTTTTAAATATTAAATTAAATATTAAATTATTGAAAAGTAATTAAATTGTCATGCTTCACCATTATTATCTTCCTGCCATTTGGTACTTCCATTTTCTTTGCGGCTTGGTTTCGGTAAGTGAAGCAAGTATATGGTAGACAACAAAAGATACAAAAGATTACAAAATGAAACGGTCAAAAAAAAAAAGGAAAAGAAAGAAAGAACCTTATTTATTGCATATTAGTGTGCATACACACATATAGAATTATTACATCTGTATAACATCAGAAAAAAAAAACCTTGAAAGCCTAACGTCCCTTTTGCTATGCATGACATTGAGCAAGAAGCGGTAAAGACAAGATAATTGATACAAGCAGCACAATGACGAGCGACTTTTATTCTGTATATTCAGTTTCGAATGCCTTCAATTCATATCATTCGAATGCCTCTGGTTTCAAATAATATATATATATATGTGTGTGTGTGTGTGTGTGTGTGTGTGATGTTAAAGAATAATATATTATTGTTTCGCATGTTGAGCGACTTTTGCTGTATTTGTTCAGAGTTTCGAAATCAATGTTTGGAATTTGCTATAAAATCTGTTTGATTTTAATTTTTTTATTAATATTTATTATTTAAGTATAAGTTAATTGCTTTATTTGCTCAATTTTATTTGAAGTATATATTTATATGTGCGTATTTGGAGTACTTGATTCAACTTCAAGTTCTTATTAATAACTTCTTAATAGAAAAATCATATCATTCGCCAAATTAATAGAAATTAATGATAGCAAATGAAATTTTTTTTCAAAATTATGAAATTTAGCAATATAGTTTCCTTACATAATAAATGATTTATGGAATGAAATATATTTATTTTTCTTATAAAAAATAAAAGTATTTATTTTAGAATAATATAACGTTTCATAATTTAATTTGCCAATGATATTTCAAAATTGCATTGAAAGCTTTAATTTAATTTTTTTTTGATTTCTCATAATAATTAATTTATGATAAAATTTTAACTTTATTGATCATCAATTCAAAAGTAACATTACTTAATATTAATTTTCACAAATTAGACATCACCCGAATTATTTTTAAATTTTACAATGTTTTAATTAATATGTTAAATCCTTAGCTTAAAAATACTAATATGTTTTATTGGAATTTATGGTAACTATATAAAATACCTAAATAATTTTATTCCATTAAATTTCCTAAATAATTAAGATAATTTTTTGTTGAATATGTAATAATAAATATAGATTTATCGCATTATAAAATTTGGAATAATTAATTAGTATTAATCAATTGCTAAACTTTTATATTAGGATAAAGCGAAATCACGTTGGTTAATCCAACTTTTTTCATGGATTAAGTTATTTCAAATCTCATTAATAAATAATCTTTTAATGAAATCAAAAAGTTAAAATAAGCATAGTCATAATACAGCCGATGACGAAAGTATGAGGTGTAACGATTTTAGACTTTAACATCATCAGACTATGAAAAAATTTGATACACATATTCCAAATAATATTTGTTTACTTATATATGCTTTCATTTTTTTTTAAAATTTGATACAATGATAAATATGGAAATAAAAATTAGATATATATATATATTTGTGAAAAAAATAACAATTTGATTTGAAAATCATATATATATTTATGAAAAAAATAATGATTTAATTGTTTAAGTCTACAATGATATCCATATATATTTTGTGAAAAATATTATGAATTGTTTATCTAGGTCTATGATAAAATAAATATAAATCTATATTATGAGTCTTTTTGCACCACTAAGAGATTATTTTTTAGTTTTGAAGGTGTAATATCCATAAATTTCCATATATGATTTTTAATATGGTTTATGTTTAGAATATGAGGAATGGAGATATACACTGAATAAAGATATACAATGAATTATGATTTCAATAAGTTACATTGAATTCTAATGAGCATACACTGAATGAAGATATACAATAAATAGTGGTTTCAATGAGTTACATTGAATTCTGATGAGCATACAATGAATGGAGGTATATAATAAATAGTAGTTTCAATGAGTTACATTGAATTTTGATGAGTATACACTGAATAAATGTATACAATAAATAATGGTTTCAATGAGTTACATTGAATTCTGATGAGTATACACTGAATGAATGTATACAATAAATAGTGGTTTCAATGAGTTACATTGAATTCTTATGAGTATACACTGAATGAATGTATACAATAAATAATGGTTTTACTGAGTTACATTGAATTCTTATGAGTATACATTGAATGAAGATATACAATGAATAGTGATTTTAATGAGTTACATTGAATTATGATGAGTAAACATTGAATGAAAGTACACAATGAATTGATGTCACTTGTTGGTCAAGACATCAACACTATAAATACCCCTCCCATTTCTTCATTTCAACACATCACTAGTTGAGAGTGAGAGTTGGGAGTAAGTGAGAGAAAGAGAAAGCCGAGGGAGAGAAAGAGAGTGTGAGTGAAAGAGAAGAAAAAGAAAGGAAGGTTAGCTTCAAGTAAGGTACTTAAAAAATTCAAGAAGGAAGACAAGCTGCTTAGCTCAGGATACTTTTCGGTGGATGTAGTATATTATTTATTTCATGCATTTTCTGTGAATTAATTATGGATGTTATGTGATATTATTGGATGAGTTGTTTCAATATAAATGTTTTGAAATGCTATGGATGTCTAGTATTAAGAGGAAACTCTGTTGAGATTTTCATAAATGCATGAAATATAAGTTATTTGATTATTTGCATAACTACCTGATTATGAGCATGATTTGTATGAATGAATATATATACTACTGAGATTTTCCCAAATCTCACACCAAATGACTAACAATGTTAGGGCCAAGCACAAACAAAGGCAAAGGCAAGGAGGTGGTTAAGTAAGAGGAAGCAGGCTGGAAGATATTATTTTATATTAGAATAAATGTATTGAATTATGCTAATATGTTCTAGAACAATAGTCAGATAATTACAGTATGATTGGCTTATTTTTATTAATTAAAGTAAGCTTTTAGTTAAGTTATTGTCTTTTGAGCAACCTAATTTTGAAAAGTTTAAAAGTTTAATTGTTCTAGGTTTTTAATTCTTTCCGCTAGATATATAAAATACAATTACAAGCCTAGTAAACTAAGGTGTTACATTTTTTTTGGTATCAGAGCAAAGATCTGGGCAAATCTTTGTAATGAGAGAGGAAAGTAATCCTCTTAGTTAGAGTTTTCCCTTTGAATATAAGATATATTTCCTTTGAGAAATCTGGCTTAAGATTGTTTTAGTGGCATATGAGATTAGTCTTAAGGATAGCTTATGATAGTTGCTGGATTAGTTAAGGATATTTTGTGAAGTATATTTTCCTTAGGTCTTGAATCTTTTCAGAGTTAGGTCGTACTTATATCCTATTAAAGAGATGATATAGGATCACAGAGGATCCTAGTAGGGCTCAGAGATTGCAGCAGATCTTATGGTCGCAGTAGACCAATTGTGAGGTTATAGTAGACCTCTAAAAAGTATGAGATGATGAGAAAGATTGATGAGCCATACAGTTCTGATGGTTCTCTAAAAAAGGATGGCCTAGGATGATTTTAGAAAGATATAAAACCTCATTAATCAGCAGCTAATATGAATGTTTACCTAAGACTTTTCTCTAATGCTAAGCCACTGGCTAGAATATAGCTCAGAGACGTGATGGTAGGTTGCTAATGAGTATAAAAGCAAGTATCCTACCTAGAAAATGAGATCAGTGGTAAGATATTTTCAGTAATGAATGTAAGAGGCTAGTAAGAAATAAATGATAGTTATGAAAAGAATCAATGTGGGAAACTAATGTATAAAAGAAGATAAGTTAGAAAAAAAGATGAGTATTACCTAAGTGCAGGAATTTGGCCTGAACCTAATCAAGATCCTATAAGGGAAGACATAAGATCCAACAAGATTTTTAGTAATGACAGCCATATAGTAGTCACTAAATGAAAGATTGCCTGAATCCAGGAAACGATCCATAGTACTGGTCCCTTCATGTATAGTCCTACTAAGAGTAAGAAAGTACACCTCTAGGGAAGAGGTAGGTTAGCTCATGAGTTATAATAAGCAAGTTTGGGTTAACTGTACTATTTGGATTAAGCAGGTAGTTTTTTCCAACTAAATCAAGGACTCCAAATCCAAAGGATTGTTAAAGTTATGTACAATAAATATCATGATGGATTTGGGAAGATATATTCAATTCTAGATTTCCTTGGTACGGTACTAGAAGTCAAAGAGATGCTTAGAAGGGCATTATGATTTTAAACTCCCTGCAAGTGAATAGATTGAGCTAGTACTTGATGACATATCGAGTCAAGAGTTCTGGAACCATATCAAGAAGTTTCCCTCAAGGTTGAGTGTTTCACACTCTAAAAGATTATGTCATTGCCTAAACGCTCCAAGTAGAATATTATCATGAAAAAAGGTTGAGATAGTAGAAGTCTCTGATGAGGATCTAGAGGAAGATCCAATAGAGATAATAAATGGCAATGCTAAGTCTAAGAATAGTACTTGTGCTTTATAAGCCACTGTCATGACAATATACATGAATGAGGTATAGTAGTGTATATACTACAAGATGCTGACTTAAGGATAGTAAAAGAAAGAGACTAAGGGTCAAGGCATGATGATGTATCATGACCAGTAAGGATATAATGAAAGTAGTAGTTAATGTAATTATGGAGTTCAAGTTATTTTGATGATTTCAAACTAACTACATCTTAGAAGGAAGATATCAAAGGTATATAAAAGATCTCAAGTACAGAAATTCAAGAAAAATGAGTTTAAAATTAGATGTAGGATTTCTTATTGTATTCTCATGAGTAAAAAGGCTTTGATCTTGTATATAAATGTTTTAAAAATATGTTTTTACAAAAACTCATGAAGTATTTGAAAAATACCCACTATCAAATGAATTTTAGAGTGTTAAGCTTGATATGTTACTTTGAAAATTTGAATTTTGATATCTGAAATTTAAACTTCAAATTGAAAATATGTTAGTCTGAAAAGAGGTCTCTCTGATAGACGAATTTCATCTCTATTTATGAGTTATCTTATTTAGAATGTCAGTTTTCTCGCTTATCTCTATTTATGAGTTATCTTATAATGAAGTAAATGAAATATTTATCCATCTATCTATTTAATTTGTTTATGACTTAATCATATATATATATTTTAAATTTTGTTCAAACTACACATTTATTCTTTATTTGAAAATATATATTCAAACTACACATATATATATTCTTTGTTTGAAAATATATACTAACTCCCTTAATTAAGCTATTCTTTATTGGGTCACGTTATTTAATTATTTGACAATCATGAGCCATTAAAAATTTATTTTTTTATTTAATTTAATTATATTATTTAAAAATATTACAAAAAAATCAGATATCAATGTATAAATTTAAATATAAATCAAATATAGTATGTTAATTAGGGAGGTAAAACATAAATGATCACTGTTATAAATGATGATTGAGATTATATGATCAACATTGAAGGAATGCCTGGGATTATAAAGCATTCAGTGATTTGCATCCATGCAAAGTGTTAATCAATTACAAAATAATGAATAGAAAAAAATTATAAAGGATAAAAAAAATGGACTATATTTATTTTAAAGTATTGAATTCCTGATTGTAGTACGGCTCATTGACAAGCGTCATGTGTGGATTTAGGAGATCTTGCAAAAGGACTAATTGATTAATTAATTAAGAGTTTATGTGAATATAATATCATTAATTAATTTTAACCCTTCATCAATTAATTGTGCAGAGATCTTTTTTAGTAGTATTCATTAATTAATATTTCACCATAGTTTTTGTATTTGAGTCGAATTTCAAGAACCAGGTACTTTTCTTAGCAAAATTATATTTAGTGTTCTCTTTTTTAATATTCTTAAAGTAATTTTATAGAAGCATTTTCCTGAACAAGTTTTAGGAATAAAGAAATAAAAAAATATGTTTGAATAATTGTTCCATAAATCATAACTAGCAAATATTAAATGAATTATTCAAAATTTATAACTTTACCATTAACGAGGTGAGTGTTTTTCAACTTTTCTTGTATTTTATAGAATAAAATATGTAAAATACCTTAAAGATATTCTGAGTTTTCTGTTTTTATATTTTTCTATTTTCATAACTTTTTATAAAAAATAGGGTGATCAGATAAGTTTTCTTATTTCTAATTTTTAAAAACAGAAAATTGTTTTGTAAAACAACATTCAAATAGGTTAAAACTCTTGGTTTTTTTCAGGTTATAATTTAAATTTTTGTTATTTTGAGATGTTCATTATTTACAAATTTACATTAGAAATCTAAGATTCCCAAGTTTGTTGATGATGCAACTATATGATTCTATTTACAAATCTAAAGCAACGAAAGCATTGCCAGAGATAAGGGTCAATTTTTATGGATTTAGAATATATATATTTCAACAAAAAAAGAATATATATATATATATCACTGTGTGTATATATATATAAATGCTGTATAGTGGTCATGTTTTTCTATGTCACAAATTAGTGTTTTGTTATTTCTAATGATATATATGATTCAGTTTCATTAATGAGATAGCCATGATAATGCACACACATGGCTGAAGATACGATCTTTTAATCATTTGTAAGTAATATATTCTAATGACTTATTTTTAAAATTATAACACAACATAATTAAAAGCTAGGATATATATAGCTGGGAACTAATACTTTCATAAAGAACATTAGAAATAAAACATTAAAGCTTCCGAATAATTTATACTGCTCAAACTATTTTAAATCTATTTTGAATTCAAATTAAGAAGTTATTCTCATATTGTATTTTACTTTTTAAAATTGAAAAACAAAATAAATTAAAAATTATACAAATTAAATTAATTTATAGGGTTTAAATTTAAATGGGGCTGAGTTTTAAATATATTTTATATTCATATCATGTTTTATTTTTGAAATTAAAATAAAAATAATTTTTTTGATAATTAAGGAAAATAAAAATAAATGAAAATTTAGACTATCAAAATAAAATCTATATTATTTAAAGTTTTCAGTTAAATGATTAAAACATTACTTAATTAATGAAAGCTGGACGCATATTTAAGTGTGAGAGTGGCATGTATTTAGCGATCTCTTGATTGAGTTCAGATTCATTGAGTGGCATCTAAAAGCTTAAGCCTCAAGTAATAAAGTTATCCTTTCCATTTCTATTTCCAAATCTCCTGAATCCTTCCGATCGTTTGCTTTCAATTTCCTCATTACTGCATCGTTGAGAGGATCATTAATTCAACATACTTACTGAATATGGATGAAACTGAAATGGAGGTGGCTCAAATTTTATTGCAACTTCCTTGTTTGGTTCATGATTTTGGGATTCGGAGCATGTTTCCTTTCTCTTGGGCCTCCAAAAAACACAGAACAATCTGTAAGTTCACTGCCTTGAGTTGCCGTGAAATCCCTCTTTCATTCACAAATATGAAGATCAGAATCCCTCTCAAGAGGAAAAGATCAGAAGACAATCATCATAATCCATTGCTGAGGTTTGGAGGGAAGAAAAAAAGATTTGGAATCTGTGCAGTGAAAGATGAATTAGCAAAGGGGAAGGAGGTGATAGAGTCTTCTAGTTCACGTGCTCTTTGTTAGAAACAATATATGAAAACAACCTGTGCCCAAAAATATGTGATAACACACTGTCCTTAAGGTGTTATTTACCTCCACTAGGTTTGCTGCAGGGATTCGACGAATCAACCCTACGAGTTATTCTAAGCACCAAAGATATCTGACAGTTACTTCAGATATTTTGAAACACAGAATGAAACAGAGAGATTGTAGGCAAGAGAAGAGAACGTGAGGGATACTTTTAGTCTCTAGTCTGATCCTTTTATAATAGTGAAAAATAGAAAATTGAAACGTTGTTGATGAACCTGTTCATTTCTGAACGTTGTATTTGAAACGTTGTTGCCAAATTGAAACAGAATATCAAATAACATGTTGTTTTAGAATGTACCATTTCAGAATGTTGTTATTTGAAATTCTGTTTTTGAAAAAAATGATTAATTAAAAAATATTAATCTCAAATTCATACTAAACCAGATCTTTACTGTTAGATCAATCAAATGATCACGACGCGCCACATGCTAAGTGCTTTAAATATTAAATAAATAATATTTAAATTTACTTAACATTTTTCTCTCAATAATTATTTTTAATATGTTTTGTCTTCTCTTTCTTATATTCACTTTATAAGCCTTATTCCCATCCAATATGGGACTCTAGTTTTCAAACTATCTCTAACAATTCCCCACTTAGTTTGAAAAACTAAATGTTTTCTGTAAACATAAGAATATGCATAATAGGAGGTGTCTCTTGATTTGAGCCTGTTAATAGTGTAAGTACTTCAAAATATTAATAAGTAGATAGTTGTTTAACTGTATTGAACCACAACTTTAGTGTTAGTATTGGAAATACCACACACATATTCTGATATTGATTTTGTTCTGCATAGACTTCCCGCACTTTTATGGTCATGTGCTCATCCTAGGCTTTTCATGAACATTTCAAGAATTACCCCTGAATTCTTGTAAGAAGCGACACCACTTCTTATGTTCATATAGGTGGATTTCCATTAAGCCTTAATTGTTTAGGCTTCCTTGAATTCATTAAGAGTTTAACTCACCCTGAACTCTTAAATTCTTCTTATATGCACTAGTTATGAAATGGTTAAGTATCTACTCTAGTGCCCAGTCACTTATTAATAACTTGTTATTATCCATTGAACCTTTAAACCAGATTTGGTCTAGTTAAAGGTTGGGTTTCCATTACTTGTGACTAATGTTTATGGGGTTCAATCCCATTCCTCTTGATGTTTTATTAACCAATTCTTTATTTTGTCCTTTTGTAAAAGGATCAGCCAAGTTTTCACTTGTTTCTACATATTGAATTGTAATTACTTCATCAGAAATTAATTGCCTCACATATTCATGCCTTAGGCTTATATGTCTAGATTTACCATTGTAAAGTTTGTTAAATGCCCTAAACATTATAGCTTCACTGTCATAATGTAA
Organism: Adenanthera pavonina; assembly: GCA_026686845.1. Lineage (NCBI taxonomy): Eukaryota > Viridiplantae > Streptophyta > Magnoliopsida > Fabales > Fabaceae > Adenanthera > Adenanthera pavonina. The sequence continues at coordinate 613,970 of JAIVEN010000019.1, forward strand.
AGAGATGGCTGGCATCGGCTGTGGCCACAGCTTTATTTCCAATAATAAATTCCTCAATAACTCTCCCTTTTTACATGCAGATACTAAGGCAATAAATTCTGATTCCATCATAGAATGACTTATACAAGTATGTTTCTTTGATGCCTAGGAGATTGCTCCTCCTGCCAGGGTAAATATCCACCCTGAAATTGACTTACTATCACCTGCACCAGTTATCCAACTAGCATCCGTGTAACCTTCCAAAACTATTGAAAATTTATTGTAAAGCAATCCTAGATTAATTGTTTCCTTTAGATATCCTAGGACCCTTGTAATTCATTTCCAGTGTTCTGTTCCTAGATTACTAGTATATCTTGAAAGTTTGCATACTGTAAAAGCTATATTAGGTCTAGTACAATGCATTGCATACATCAAACTCCCAATAGCACTAGCATATTCTAGTTGAGCCACTGATATATTATTATTTTCTGTTAAATGATGTGATGAATCAAAGGGCGTATTTGCCTCTTTTATATTTAAATGTTGAAACTTGTTCAAAATTTTACTAACATAGTGATATTGATCTAGAGAAAAACCTCCACTATGCCTCTTAACTTTGATCCCTAAAATAGTATCCACTTCTGCAAGATCTTTCATCTTAAATTGTCAGGATAAAAACTTTTTAGTCTCATTTATTGCAACCATACTAGTTCCAAAGATAAGCGTGTCATCTACATATAAACAAATAATAACTCCATACTCACTAGTGAACTTTAGATAAACACACTTATCTACATTATTATGTCAAAACCATGAGACAACACAACATAATCAAACTTTTCGTGCCACTGCTTAGGAACCTGTTTTAAACCATACAAAGATCTAGTTAATTTGTAAACTTTCCTTTCATTTCCAGGAATTACAAAGCCTTCTGATGTTCCATATAAACTTCTTCTTCTAATTCACCATTTAAAAATGCTGTTTTAACATCCATTTGATGCACAAATAAATTATTAATAGATGCTAAAGCAAATAAAACTCTAATAGAAGTAACTCTAGTAACTGGTGCATATGTATCAAAATAATCATTTCCTTCTTTTTGTTTAAAACCTTTAGCAGCCAACCTAGCTTTAAATGTTTGAATAGAGCCATTACTATTATATTTCCATCTAAAAATCCATTTACAACCAATATGTTTTAACCCTTCAGGAAAATTAACTAATTCCTAAGTTTTATTAGACAACAATGAATCCATTTCATCATTTATAGCTTCTTTCTAGACACTTAAGTCTCTAGACATCAATGCTTCCGTATATGTTTTAGGATCTTCTTCAATACTTAAAAGAATAGGAATTTGTCTTAACACTAATTCTCTATCACCTTCAACTAAGAAGACTATTGCTTAAGAATTAATAAAATCAGAATCTAAATATTTTCTTTTCCTTGCTCTCTGACTTCTTCTAGTTTCAAATTCAAAATAAGGTTCTACTAATTCATTTCTTATAGATGTAGACTTTTCATGCTCGTTATTTTGAAACAAATTAGTTTGTACTGGATCATAAATAAATTTTTCTTCAAAAAATTCAATATCTCGTGATTCAATAATTACATTAGAATCAATATCTAAGAGTCTATAGGCTTTTGAATTTTCTGCATATCTTAAAAATATACTTTTCAAAGCTCTTGGTCCTAATTTAATTCTTTTATATTCTGAAACTTTGTAAAATGCAAGACATCCCTAAACTCTTAAATAATTTAAATTCGGTTTTCCACCTTTCTATAACTCATAAGGAGTGCATTTTATTGATTTTGAAATAATTCTATTAAGAATATGGTTAGCAGTTAACGAAGTCTCACCCTACAAATTCATGGGAGTTTTTGCATTCAGAATCATTGCATTTACCATTTTTGCTAAAGTTCTTTTTTTTTCTTTCAGCTAAACCATTTTGTTGAGGTGTATAAGGAGCACATATTTGGTGAATAATACCATTATTTTTGTAAAATTGTGAAAAATCTGTAAAAAAATATTCTCCTCCTCTGTCACTTCTTAAAATCTTTATCTTCTTTTCTTTTGGGTTTTCTATGACATTCTTAAAGTTTAAAAACATCTCAAGAGCTTGATCTTTTGTCTTAATCAAATAAACATAAGTAAATCTTGAAAAAACGTCTATAAAAGTTATAAAATATCTATTTCTTCCTCTCGTTAAAATACCATTTAACTCACAGATATCCGAATGAATAAGTTTTAAAATTTCTGAACTTCTTTGAATAAAAGGAAAAGATTTTCTTACTGTTTTAGCTTGTACACAAATTTCACATTTGTTATTCTTATTATTTTCAAAGGAGATTAATCTATTTTTAGACATATGTGCTATTGTTCTATAATTAACATGTCCTAATCTATCATGCCACAAAGTAAAAGATTGATCAAGCATATAAACAGAAATTGAATCATTCTTATTAATGCTTAACTTGAACATTCCATCAGAAACATAACCCTTGCCCACAAATACCCCATTCTTAGAGATAATAATTTGATCAGCCTCTAAAATAGCTTTCAGCCCCTTTCCAGACAAAACACATGCAGACACAAGATTCTTTCTAATTTTTGGAACATGAAGTACATTCTGCAAAATCATCTTCTTTCCAGAAGTAAACTATAACTCAACACTGCCTCTTCCAAATACATTTGTTGTACTTCCATTGCCCACAATCACATGCTGCTCTTGTTGAGCAATTTCATAATTCTTGAATAGATTCCTATCATGGCATATATGAACTGTTGCTCCAGAATCATACCACCAATCAAACTACTTTACAATAGCAGCCATATTTAATTCTGAAATCGTACCAATGTGCATATCAAAAACCATGGCAATAATTTCATTAAATTCTGTATCTACCATGTTTGCACTATTGGTAGTTTCATTCCTTGACTTTTTCTTATATCTGCAATCCTTTTTAAGATGTCCTTTCTTTCCACAAACAAAACAAAATTTTTGAGTCTTGAATTGTTTTCCAGAACTGAAACCACTGGGCTCAGGGGTCTTCCTCTTATTGTTGTTATTTCTAGAAAAATTTTACTTTTATGACCTGCAGCAGCCACATAGATAAATTTGGTTTGAGATTCTGAATGCTTCTTTTGTAAGACACGAGTTTCTTGTTTAATCCTTAAATGTTTCAGAATCTGATCCAAAGTAAAACTTTATGTGGTGTGTGTAAGGTTTAGTATAATATAAGTTTTGATGATGACAAATATAGAGTAATGAGGAACAAATGCATTATATGTATCTGACATATATAATGTTCCTTAAAGAAGTAAAATACATATTAGCATGTATTTAATTATGATTATAATACATATATCATGCTATGTATAAATATATCTATTGTGCTTTTATAATGAATAACATAAGTTGGATATATAAACTAGACTAACTATTTGTTTGTAAGTGTAATATATTAAATGTAGGTTGGTCCAAGTAAGAAGAGTGAGCATTGAAATACAGAAATGGAAATCAATATCATGCCTCACTCAAGAAAGAAGAAAAGAAAGAATGCTCAAAAAATGGAAGATCAGAAGGGAGCATGCCAAGAAGGAAATGACCAAGTGGAAGTGGAACTCAACATTTGAAGACCTAGTCACTAGGTATATTTTATTTTTATTTAGGTCTTCAGGTGGGATTAATCTTTGAAAATTACTTAATCTTGTTACCATATGTTTTAAATAAGTTAGATTAAGTAAGTTTGGCGTTAGCATAAGTTATATTTGAAAAACTCTGATGACAGACGAATTTTGAGAAGTTAAACTTCATATACTTTGTGAAAATATGAACTTTGCTGACTGAAATTTGAAGTTCCAGAGATATTACCTCTGACAGACGAATTTCAAGTGTTGAAATTCGAATTTCGAGTCAAGCATAGTTAGTGAAATCTGGTTTTCAAGAATCTAGAGTTTGACCTTTGATCAATATTTTTAATATATCTCTCAAAATTCATATGACTTTGACGTAAAACTTATGTCATATGAAACTAGACTTTCAAAAACTTTCAAAAAAGGTATTTCACTCAAAGTAAAGATCATATGAAAAAGCAATGGTTATTTAAAGTTGAGTAGTGAGATATGAATTTTCAGTTTTGACCTCTTATCATTATTTTGATCATATCTCATAGAATAAGTTTTATTTTGAAGTGAAATTTATTTCATTTGAAAGTAGACATTTATAGCTTTCCAACCATAGGTCATTTGCTTAATTTGGAGTTAAAATGAGAGAGTTATGGCTTCTGCAATATTGTCTACAGCGCAAAAATTCGAAGTTGCGTAGGTTCCGTTGCAATAGATGAATTTCGGGCCTCCGAAATTTGAATTTCGAAGAAAACCTTCGTGCAAAGTTGAGCTTGCCACTGACAGATGAATTTTGGCTTCCAAAATTTGAACTTCAGGTCCAATTGATGAATTTTGGCTTTGAAAATTTGAATTTTGAAACACCAGAATGTGAAAATACTTCCAGAAAAGCTAACAGACGAATTTTGACTTCCAAAATTCGAACTTCAAGTATAACAGACGAATTTTATCTTTGAAAATTCGAATTTCTAGAAATACAGAAATACTTCTGGAACAGCTAACAGATGAATTTTCACATCCAAAATTCGAATTTCGAAAGGAAGAACTTGTGTCATATTGAGTTGCTTACTGTCAGACAAATTTTGGGAACCAAAATTCGAATTTCGAAGACACTATAACAATATGGAACAACTGTTCACACTTACCAGAAGTACTTTAAACTTGAACACCATGCGCTAATTGGGAGCGTCAGTTTTGCATTTTTGGGTTCTAGATGATTTGATTCTTCATTTGTACTATTTGCCTATCTGATATATTCTACACGTGACCTGTTCTTACTAGTTCAAAAGCTCTTGATTTGATGAAAAAATTTTAATTTGAAGGTTAATTTTAAATCTCAAATCTTTTTATATAAGCAAAGGAAGTATGAGTCATACTTTCTTTTTATATAAGCCGTATGATTTATTTATCATTTTGGAATATTTTTTAAGCAGTTAAGATAGAATAGTTATGAAGCCCATAAAAAAAAAAGATAATATTTTTCCAATTCTTCTACCAACCTTGTTATGTGTTGTGTGATTCGGATGTGACATATCACTATAAGTCAGATTTTGGATCATGCCTTCCAGCTACCTATTGTTCACTTCAACAAATCCTATCCATCATGTCAATCCAAAGGCCACAATTCGACATGCTGCAGAGAATTTGAATGTAAAATTTTCAGTCGTATAAGAGCCATCTAAACCGTCCATTCATAATGAAATCCAACCGTTGGTGCAACACCCATAAGGGAACTATTTTCTTATATGCATATTGGCTTCAAATCCAGCATGCAACATCATCAACTGATTATACTCAAATTTAACCCAATATTGATGAATATCATATGATTATATTAAAAAAATCCAGCATGTGTAATTCAAATGGTATAAGAATATAATCGTAGTACATTAAAGTGTGCCATTTCTATTTTTTTTTTCTTGGATCAACAAGTACTCCTACACTGCTAATAACAATGACATAAATCCCATTGACTTCAATCTTTGAAGCTAAATAATTCTAATTTCTTTAGCAACAATTAATTTAAGTTATTTGTTTATTTTCTTGAAATAAGATTTAAGTTCACATCTCGTGAAATAAATGAAAAAAATTATTGTTATAAAAGCTTCATGTCCATGCAATTCAATCCGGTTTGAACCTTCTTATGTATACATTTTACCAATATATTTGAAGTTAGACACTTGTAATTTCATTAGATAGTCATTAGTTCAAGTTGATGATACTTATTTTTTCAAATAAGGTTTAAGTTCACATAATGTGAAGTAATTAAATGGAGAAAATTGTCTTAATAATTATTTTCAACTCATTATGCGATTCAATTAGACTTGATGTGAATTAATTCAGATTCAACTGATTTTTAAAAATTGATTAATATGGACATATATATATATATATATTTACAAGTGCAATGCTTTCGTTCAAGATATTCCCCTCTCATCTTCTTCATGTATGTGTGTCATAAATTACTGACGGAATCAGAGCGGATTTTTTCTTTTCAGAAACTGCCTATTATGGGAGAGAAATCGGAACAAGGATAGTATTTTATAAGCATAATGTTTAGTGAAAGTTATTTTAATTAAAACAAAATGGAAAAGAAACATTAAAATTTTAAAATAAATATTATTTTAATAAAAAACAATACTACTACACATCTTTTATGTACATACAATTCTAAATCCATAAAACTCATTTTGACCCTTTTCTATACTAGTAAAGTGCACACGTTATACCTTCATCAACAAACCTAGAAGTCCTGGATTTCTTATGTAAGTTTGTAAATGACTATCTCAAAATCACAGAAATTAAATTATGATTATAACCTGAATAATATTCTGAAAAAATATATATGTAACCAGAAGAAAAAAAACATAACAAAAGTTAATTTTGCAAACAAGACTCTGCCTTCTTTAAGCCAAAGATGAAAATGATGGTGTAAATTAAATCAATGGGTAGAACATAAACATGATTATATAGAAACCTGCAGCTAAAGAGAGAAAGAATACTCTTTACAATCTGTTAATCAAGGGGTCAAAATTAATTGATGATATTGTATGTACATAAACCCTTAATTAACTAACTAATAACTCCTTCTGCAGGTCTCCTAATCGAAAATCAAGAGAAAATAGCCGTTAACTACACCTATGAAACCCTCATTACAGTAACATCGCCAAATCTTTCTTTCACTGAACCGAATTTGACTGGAACAAGAAGATAAACTTTTTCCCATCACTACCACGCGCTGATACAGAGGGTGGGCTGCTGCACTTTGTGCCTTAACAATTACCATGACTGTCCTCTTCTTCTTCTTCTTCCAGTGGAGGCAGATTCAGATCAGGGAGGACAAAAGTACCTGAATTAGAAGACCACACTACGTTCTTCCTTTTTGATGATTCATCTTTCACTTCACAGAATTGAGATGTTTCTTTACTCTCACCTCCCAAAATCAACGAATTTGGACGATCGATCTCTGATCTTTTCCTCTTCAGATTCAAATTCGATAAAGAAAGAGGGGTTTTAGTTTCCCCGCGATTCAACGACGCAGAGAACTTACGCATCGTTCGGCGTTAAGCCCCAAGCGAAAAGGAACATGCTCCGAATCTCAGAATCGTGAACTAGACGAGGAAGTCGGACTAGAATTTGAGCCACTTCATTTCAATGTCATCCATATGCAAAAAGCTAAAGGAACATCAACAACACAGAAATGTGGAAACTGAAAGAGGAGGAAACGATTGAGAAGAAGAAGATGGTTGGATAGATAAACGGAAGGGGCTAATTACGTGGGGCTTAAGCTATAGGAAGGTATAGTCAAAGAAGCGAAGTTCAATCAGTAATTCGGAGCGTGAATTAAAAATATTCTTTAATCTCATTATTCATTTCTCTGTAATTGAAGCTCAAGGCTGACGGGAAAAAAAAAATCTCTAAGGCTATATTTGGGGAAAAAAATAATTGTAAAGAATAATTTCAATAAAATTTTTACTGTTTTGTTTGAAAATTTTAAATAATATAAATATAGATTGAATTCTGATAATTTAAATTTTTATATGATTTTATTGTAATTTGAAGTTAAATTATAATATAAATATAAAATAATTGACTTCAATCTCATCCAAAAAAGCCTACACAGACACTAGCCTGGCATTTATATTATTATTTAAATATTCAATAGCATCTCCCTTTTAATGGTTGCCGTCATTTAATATGGTCCACATTTAGATTAGTGGTACACCGGTAATTAAAAACTAAACAAGATTTCAAGTGTGCGAGCTTGTTATGGATTACACACACACATATATTAAAGCTAGATATATCATTTATACTGAAAGCTAGATAGATTTTCTTACGAATAAATAATACGATAGCAAGACTTATAAAGTTGACCAATGCTTTAGATATGTCATTTTTGAGTGATTCTATTTTATATTTAATATTAATTAATAGCAAATGGCATTATTGATATGCTATAAATAGTATGGCTTGCATAATGAATCTAAATTTATAATTTATATATTATCATAAAATTTTATTATTTATAAGGGGCCATTTGGTATTTTATGAGAAGTTAACTTTTCGATAAGTGCATATATAATTTACTTGTTTTATTTTTAAGTTTTTGAGAAGTTCAAATTATATTTTAAAAAAAATATTTTATATTTTTTCATTAAATACATAAGTACCTTTTTATAAAGAAATTTGATTAATGAATTAAGAATTTTTTTTAGAAAAATATTGTAACATACTCACGCAGTTTTTACTTCGTGAGTTAAGCCTAACTTGGGGATTTGAAGTTTCTTTTTTAAATCAAGCAAATACTAATTATTCTACTTTTTAAGAAGTTAAACTTCTCAAGAATTTTTTTTTTCGAACCAAGCAAATGCCAATTGATTTTCTTTATGAGAAGTTGAACTTCTCTCCTTACTTCTCTTACACCAACTAGACCCTAAATTGATTGATTTTTTTGGCTGAACATATTTGTTTATATATATTGCTTTATTTATATCTTGAATCTAATTCTATTTATAATTTGAATTTGAATATAGCTGTTGGGTCAGATTTTTTTCTCCAATAATTTCATTTCACCAAAAAGGAAAGACACATAGCGTCATATGATGCAGTTAATAACATTATATAGATCTAGAATTGTATATCTTCTTTTTTTAGTATTTAGAATTGTTAGAGATAAATACCGATGTGGAGATGATTTGATACCTAATATTGATTCCTTCGGGACGGGATCACGGTTGTGGATGGGTATTAAAAAGAATTGGAGTAAAGTCTTGCAGAATACACAGAGCAAGCTGTGGAGAATAACGGGACACCTGCTGTTAGATGGCGCCTGGAGAGCCATGGGAACTTCACTATTAAGTCAACTTATAATCTTCTTAGCAATAATATAGGTGATGCTAATCCCTTGTGGAGTAAGGTCTGGTGGTTACGTCTTCCTCAAAGATGTAAGTTTTTCTTTTGGCTTGCTATGCAAAATAAGTTATTAACGAATGAAGAGAGGGTGCATCGTCATATCAGCACGTCTTCTAGGTGTGGATGGTGTTGTAATCTTGCTAAGACTACCTTACATGTTCTTCATGATTGTACGGAATCTAAGAGGTTCTGGTTGTCGCTTATAAAGCCAAGTATGGTGTATCGATTCTTTAGTAGCAATTTGTGGGATTGGTGTAGGATGAATATTAATGCTAATGTGAGTAGGGCGGAGAAGAACTGGAAGGAACTTTTTGTGTCTCTTTGTTGGTTGATGTTGAAGCGGCGGAATGAAAAGCTTTTTGCAAATAATCTTGTTAGTATGAATGAAGTATTAATGAGAGCAAAAGCGACTACTTATAGCTTTAATGCTGCAAGAATGGGATTGAAGAAAGTTAATATACGAGGCATTAACAAGGAAGAGGAACAATCGATGATGATCAGAGATGGGTGGATTGTAGTACATGTTGATGGGGCATATGCTCATTATTCTGGAGCTGCAAGTTGTGCGGGAATTATAAGAGATGAGAGAGGAGATGTTCTAGAGGCTTTTGTGTTTCGTCTTAACGAGGAAATTCAGTTGGGGTTGAGCTGTGGGCTTGTCTTCTAGGCCTCAAACGTGCTTGGGAAGGAGGGCATATAGACAAGTTTGTATAAGAAGTGACTGTAAGGAGGCTGTGAGTTTGATCCAAGGAGGCAATATTGATCTTCATGAACATTGGAGGCTGCAATGATCTGATAAAGCGAGATTGGAATGCGGTTATTGAGTTTGTTTGTAGGGAAGGGAACACGGAGGCAGATCATTTATCTAAGATTGCTCTTTGACGACCTGTGGGTTTGCATTTCATTCATCCTGCTGAACTTGGTAGAATCTTTTCTGGTATTGTAGAGTAGTTGCGTTTATCTTCTCTTTTTTTAAAAAAATAAACAAATAAATAAAAATCAAAATAAAAATAATTTAAAAATAAATTATTTAGGCCTATCATTACTTAAATTTAACCTAGTTTTACTTGATACCATATAATTACAAAAATAAAATTGTATAATTGTAAATTATTGCTAAACCCTCAATTAACTATCTGATGATTAATCACCCCATCTTCATGTCTCTTTAAATTTACAGAATATAGCCGTTAACTACACCTATCAAACCCTAATCACAGTTCAGGAACATATCTGAATCTTTCTTACACTGAACTGAAACTGACTCCAACATTAGATAGATAGAACAATAACGACGTGAATCTAACGATTGCCATGGCAGTCTTCTTCTTCTTCTTCATCTTCTTCCAAGAGAGGAATATTGAGATCAAGGAGGAGAAGAGTGTTAGAGATAGTTTGAAAACTAGAGTCTCATATTGGATGGGAGTAAGGCTTATAAAGTGAATATAAGAGAGAGAAGACAAAGCATGTTAAAAATAATTATTAATGAAAAAAATGCTAAGTAGATTTAAATATTATTTATTTAATATTTAAAGCACTTAGTACATGGCGCGTCGTGATCATTAGATTGATCTGATGGTAGAGATCTGGTCTGGTATGAATTTGAGATTAATATTTTTTAATTAATCATTTTTTTTCAGAAATAGAATTTCAAATAACAACGTTCTGAAACAGTACATTCTGAAACAACATGTTATTTGATATTTTATTTCAATTTGATAACAATGTTTCAAATACAACATTCAGAAATGAACAAGTTCATCAACAACGTTTCAATTTTCTGTTTTCCACTATTATAAAAGGATCAGACCAGAGACTAAAAGTATTTCTCACATTCTCTTCTCTTGTCTACAATTTCTCTATTTCATTCTGTGTTTCAAGGTATTTGAAGTTGCAGTCATCTAATGTTTGGTGCTTAGAATAACTCCTAGGGGTGATTCATTGGATCCCTGCAGCAAACCTAGTGGGAACGAATAACACCTTAAGGACAATGTATTATCATACGTTTCTGGGCACCGGTTGTTTTTATATACTGTTTCTAACAATCTTAAGGTATTAGTATTATTTTGATTGATCATGGAGACCACCTAGGAATCAACATTCAAGGTCATGAACCAGGACTTCATCAAATTGGATCGTTTTGATGGAACAAATTCCAATAGGTGGAAGGACAAAAGGATGTTTTTGCTAACTGGCATGAAAATTTTGTATATGCTTGATCTTGGTCTGGAGCCTCTTGTTGAACCAAGTGATGATGAAAGTGAAGAAGTTAAGGCTAGACGCAAGAAGAAGGTAGAAGATGAAGTGCTGTGTTGTGGCCATATTCTGAACACACTGTCAAACTGATTATATGTTCTCTACTCATCCTTCTCATCACCAAAAGAGATCTGGGATGCATTGGAGGCCAAATACAACACAGAAAAGTAAGGAATAGATAAGTTTCTGATTATGCAGTATTTTGATTACAAATTGCAAGATGCTGTTAACATTTTAGATCAAGTTCATTATTTATAGATTATAGTTTCTAAACTGAAAGATATTAAGGTAGACATTCCAGAGTCAGTGGAAGTAGGTGCCATTATTGCAAAATTACCTCCTACCCAGCATGAATTCAGGAAAAAATTGCTGCACACTGTTAGGTTGACTGGTCACCCAAGAGGGGGGTTGAATTGGGTGATGCAAGATTTTTGCTCTTTTGGATCACAACCCAATTTCACTAAGAGTGCAATAAAACAGGGATAAACATAGATGGTTGTGTGCAGCAGCTGAGTAGAGAAGATGAAGAACAATACACAATGATTTATACTGGTTCAGCCCAACCACTTGCCTACCTCCAGTCCCCAATGTTGAATCAAGAAGTTTTGATGATTCCAAATCAACTCTTAAGAGCTTGGAGTAAAAGATATCAAAGGTGCAAAAGAGTTCAAATGAAGAAATCTGGAAGAATCTGTGCAAAGTTTATTATAGGATGTTTAGTATGTTTAAATATGGGTAAAAGACTTTGATTTGGTAAAAAAAAAAAACGTTTTAAAACCTTGATTTTATGTTAAATTATGAAATATTTGAAAAATACCCACCAACAGACGAAGTTTGAAAAGTTTACATTGAACTGTCATGTTGGAAATTCAAACTTTGGCTTTGGAAATTCGAATTTTGAGCTAAAACTGAATAAGTCTGAAGAGATGCCTCTCTGACAGACGAATTTTAATTTTCCAAAATTTGAATTTTCATAAATGTCTGAAAGAAGCTGTTCAACAACAGACAAACCTTGAGCTTTGAACATTCGAATTTCAGACAAAATAAAATTTATGAAAACTAAAGAAATTCGTCTGAAACAATGTTAAAGTTCATCTGAAATCAAGAACATATTGAGTTTCAAAACTACTCACTGACAGACAAACTTTGAACATGGACATTCGAATTTCAGAAGCTAAAGTTGTGAGTCTGTTGAAATGACATACGAAGGACAGTATTTACAAATTCGAATGTTGAAGTAAGTCTGAAAAGAGGTCTCTCTCTGACAGATGAACTTCACTCTTTGAAAATTCAAATTTCGAAGTAAATGAACTACTGTGCTGTTTGAGCCTACTACGGACAGACGAATTTTGGGGTTCCAAAATTTGAATTTTGAGGGCACTGTAGCAAATTGAAAACACTGTTCACACTTAACAAAAAAACTTTCTTATTGAAAATTCGTATGTCATAACATGGAATCATTTTCTAAGTTTCAAAATTCGAATTTCACTTCATGAATAGCTTTAACCTTCGGTTCTTTCGAAATTCGTCTGTTGACCAACCAAAATTCAAATTTCAGTATGTCAGAAGCATTAAATGCGGTTGGTTAATGGATAGTTTTTCCGAGTAACCGTTGGATAACTTCTCCAATGAATAAATTTCGTCTCTAACGGACATTTGAGACCTAAATCTATAAATAGAACATCATTTGAAGTTGTGGGTAAAAAAAATCAAACTTTGTATATATTGAAATTCTGCCAAATTTTCTACTCAAAGACTTTTACCCTCCTACTTCAATGCTTGCATTCCAACTTTCATATTCACTCTATTCAAGAGAGTTTTATCTTTGTAAACAATCTAATCTTCATCTGGAAGATAGATTTACTTGTGAGGAGATATCACAAGGGATTGTAAAGCACATAGTGAAAGTGCTAAGAGTCATTGAGTGAGCTCTAGAAAACAGAGCATACATGTTGTACTGTGGCACTTGCAAGAAGCCCGTTGAATTCTTGCTGAATAGTGGAAAAATCTCAAGTGGTCACTTGGGGACTGGACGTAGGTCAAGTGGAGAGATCGAACCAGGATAAATTTCTGAGTCTTCTTCTCTTTTCTGCTACTTTCATTGTTATTTACTTATACTCTGTTTTACATCCATATATTGCATTCTTCACCTCCTTGATATTTTGCAGAAAAATTTCAAACTTTCCAATTCACCCCCCTCTTGGGAAGCCAGCCTAACTAACACCCAAGCCACCACTTGAGATTTTCCACTATATCCCACAGGTTTGATCCGGGCACCTGTGAAGCCTCAGTACATTCTCACAAGTTTCAGTAGGCACTTGTGAAGCCACTCTCCTCATACCCTTACAAGATGTGTAAATCCCTTAGTGTTTCCCCACACTAAGATTCTATTCAGAATATGTAGAAAGAAATGTTTACAGAATGAAAACTCTCTTGAAGAGTAGATGATACATTGAAAGTTCACTCTATTGAGGTGGGTTTTTCAAACAATGATGTGATAGAAAGATTTTACAAACTGTTGTAGCATTTTCGCATAAAAACTCTTATAATTTTTTTCATAAGTTCAAATAATGTTATATTTATAGTTTTGTAGTGTAATTAGACGTTAGATACAAGATCTAGCCGTTAGAGACATTACCCAATGGTTTACTCTGCAAAACAAGCCGTTTACCAATCACATTTAATGTTTCTGACATACTGAAATTCAAATTTTGGATGTTAACAGACGAATTTTGAAGATACCGAAAGTTAAAGACTTTAGCATTGAACTTCGAAGTTCGTCTGTTCAAAGTTGAAGTTCGAATTTTCGTCTTGACAAATGTTTCTATCTTGGAACATTCGAATTTTCATACATCTTTGTAATCAAATTTATTGATAAAAATATAACAATTAAATTTATACTGCTCTCTAATAAATAATAGGATCAATTTTAATTAATCTTCAACAATCAATGACTTCATACATAATCACTGACATTGTCAAACAATGAAAGTTGTTCTAGTCCAATTTATTGATCTCACTCTTGCTATATCGGATCATTCAAATTAAATTGAAATAAACTAAATTTATAAGTTTAAAATATTTTATATATTTTACGTATTCTAATGACTTATTTTTTAATTATAATAGCATATAATTAATTTTCAAAATTTATATTTATATGCATATTTTAAAATCTAATCTCTATGGCGAGCTCCAGATGGCTAAACCTTAAGGTTCTGACTTCTGAATTTGAATACTGCTACCAAGAAATTGAATCCTCATGAACATAATTTGGACAAATTAATTAAAAGATAATAAGGAATTGTTGACACAAAACATATATATATATATATATCATGTAAAAACTCTAACAAATTATACTATTCATGAGTCATGAACAATGCTGCTTATTTTTAAAATTTCGTGCAATTTATGCATGAAACCTATGCTACTTAAAATCTAAAGAATATATATGGTTGCTATAACTACAACTACAAAAATATGATTATAATATACTTAAAGCTACGTTAACAACTATATTTGACAATCTTAAACTTGAGAAGGAAGCACTTCATAAACTTCTTCAATTGGAGGGTGATTAAGATCAAGTAGCTTAAAACCATAAGAATCATCAGAAGATGCCACTTTCTTCTTTGTCTTTGAAGATGAATTCATCAAACTTTGATCATCCAGATCTGATGGTTTTCTCTTTGCATAAATTTCGGTGCTCAAATTTAGCATCAAAAGTGGAGTTTCAGGTCTATGAATCTTACTGGAAATGTGGATTGATCGTCATTTCTTTGAGCCCCAAGCAAGAGTAGACATCTGTCGATGAAACTCAGACTCCATGACCAGGCAAGGAAGGTCCATTAAAATTTTGGTGACTTCAATCTCATTGTCATCCCAAAAATTCTCATCGTTGTCCATGATCGATCAAATTTGAAGCTAACATTGTAATACAAGAGAAATTAGTTCATAGGAATTTCATTTGTGCCTAGGAAATTAATATATATAGACTAATGTTTGATGAGTGATCAATGTTTGACCAAGATGCATGCTAGTCTAAGATTTGGTTGAATAAGGAAAGGTCTATATTATCTTGAAAGTTAGTTTTCTCACTTATCTCTATTTATGAGTTATCTTAGACTGAAGTAAATAAAATATCTATCTATCTATCTATTCAATTTGTTTGTGACTTAATCATATATATTTTAAATTTTGTTCCAACTACACATATATTCTTTTGAAAATATATACTAACTCCCTTAATTAAGCTATTCTTTATTGGGTCACATTATTTAATTATTTGAGAATCATGAGCCATTAAAAATTCATTTTTTAATTTAATTTAATTATATTATTTAAAAATATTACAAAAAAAATCAGACATCAATATATAAATAAATATAAATCAAACATAGTATGTTAATTAGGGAGATAAAACATAAATGATCATTGTGACAATCTTGACTGAGATTATATGATTAGCATTGAAGAAATGCTTGGGATTATAAGGCATTCAATGATTTGCGTCCATGCAAAGTATTAATCAATTGCAAAATAATGAATAGGAAAAAATTATAATAAAGGATAAAAAAAATGGACCATATTTATTTTAAAGTGTAGCACTGTGAATTCTTGATTAAAGTATGCCTCATTGACAAGCGTCATGTGTTGATTTAGGAGATCTTACAAAAGGAGTAATCGATTAATTAATTAAGAATTTATGTGAATACAATATCGTTAATTGATTTGAACCCTTGATCAATTAATTGTGCAGAGATCTTTTTTAGTAGTATTCATTAATTAATTTTACACCATCGTTTTTGTATCTGAGTCGAATTTCACTCCATGAAGAACCAGGTACTTTTCTTAGCAAAATTATCTTTGAATCATAACAATATATAATTAAATTTCAAATTAGATTTCAAAATTTATACTTCCTCTTGTTTTTATATATAAACTTATACTCTTTCTTTAATCCTAAATACAAGAGTCTTTTTCATGATCCTTAATATAAGAGTCTTTTCAAAATTTAGTGAAATATAAATGTGTAATTTTCAAAAATACCATTGTGAACACCCCATTTTGTCCGGGCATTTTTACCAAAAAAATATATATATATATATATATATAAATAATAATAAAATAGAATAAACAATAAATAATACTATATAAAAAAAAACAGGAAAAACAAAAAAAAAAAGAAAGGAAGGAAACAAACGAAAATAAAAAAAGAAAAAATGAAAAAAAAAATGGGAAGAGGGCCTTCGGGCCCAAGATGCCACGAGCCCAATTAAGGGCTCGTGGACTTGGACCCCAAAGGGGCCATGCCCTAAACGGCTAGGGCAGGGAGACCGAAGACTGAGCTGCAGACCGAAAGAGAAAGAAAGGAGGCCGAGGGTGCAGTGTGATAGGAAAAGCAGAGGCAGCCACGAAGGACCAGGGAGGAGCAGACTGAGACCGCAGAAAAGGAAGCCGAAAGTAGCCTGAGCGAGTCTGAGCAAGGATTGGAGAGCACCGCGGATGAGGTGAAAAGCTAGAGAAGCGTGAAGCCGAGAAAGAAAAAAAGAGGGAGCAACTGAGGATGAAGAAAGCTGCTGCGAAGACAGACCGAAGACGTGCACGAAAAGAGAAAAGGAGAGGACTACACGCTCGGGATTCAGCCGGGGAACTCTATAAAAGGGTCGAGACCGAGACCGAGAGGAGGATCTTCGGGGTTGGAGAGAGAGGGATCTGCGTACCGTGGGGATCAGTGAGGACCGTGAGAAAAGGGGGCTGGAGAAATTTTGGGGAAAGAGACCGAGAGACCGTGAGCCCTAGAGAAATTTTGGGGAGAGACCGAGAGACCGTGAGCCCTAGAGAAATTTTGGGGAGAGACCAAGAGATCGAGGGACTGAAAATCTGAGAGAGAGATCTCAGAGCCACGGTGATGTCTGAGCAAGTGAGACAGTGAGCTTGTGACTGAAGGAGGGAACAGGAAGCAGAGGGACCGACGAAACAAAGGGCACCGCGACAGGATGAAGCAAAGAAGCCGAGATTCTTCAACCGGTAATTTGTACCTTTGGTTCAAAGCTTTGATCTGCAAACTAGGAAACAGGATTGGGTACGGGAATTGAATGATGATACATACCGATGGTTGCGTTTGAGCTAAGAGGGTAGACTGATTTTCTTTAAATCTTTCTGTGTTTGTTTGCAATTACTGGTTAGATTGGTTTCACCTCTCTTTACAATGGCATTTACTTTTGTTCAAAACATTTAGGGTGCCCGTATATACTACCTCCCGTGTACTCATTACCTCTGGCATGTTTGAGCTTTGAGTTTTTTTTACTGTGAGAGAAGTTGTCATAGTAGTACTTCCGGTTTGAGCTTTTGGGGTTACATCCTGTACCAATAGGGAGCACCCGACCGGTGACTTAATTAGGATGAATTGATCAGGGTTAGATGATACGGAGCCTTTGCAGCTAATTCAAAACTGTTTTTGTTGTTGTTGTTGTTAATGCATGATATTTCTGGCCACCGTGATCTTGTCAGTGGGAAGGGTCAGTTTACGCATTCTCGGTTTTTTTCTTTTTTCGTTGTTCTGGGGTCCTTGTTGTGTGTTTAATATATTCTAGAGTGTGTATTGGGCCTAAATTCTTTAATACCCAACTGTGATGAAATGAGGTCTTGGGCCTCTGTGTTTTGGCCAAGTCTGGGACGGGGGGTGTTGGGCTTAGGAGTTTCATTCATTCTTGTCTAGCCGCCAATCCACTCTCTCTAGTATTAACGTGACATAACATGCTCAAGTGGGTGTCAAGAATTATCATCACTACAATTGTCATATATATATATATATATACATATATGTACATTTTTATGCGGTCAAAAAAACATAATTGCTAAAATAATAACAGTATGATAAGAACGCTTAATGACTATGCCACATGAGGTTTTTGAACCCTGGCAAGCATTAAGATTAATCACATTATCGCGCGCAACTGTAAATTCACATAGATATTAGATGTTTAACTTGTTTGTTAGCATTGATAATAATAAAAAAAAACAAAAAAAATGATGGTTAGCATTGATAATAATAAAAAAAATGAAAAAAAACAAAAAAAAATAATAATAATTGATTTGATAACCACCCCACGTGAGGTTTTTGGAACCCACACAGGGATTCGGGTTTACTAAGTTTGTCGCTTGAGATTGTGAATCTGCGTAGATATGTCAGTTAAACAACTGTCTTTTAAGAAAATAACCATATTTCAAAATTAAAATACCGTGATAAGTTTTTCAAAGTTTATTTCAAAATATCTAATAAAAGTGTCATATGACATTTTAAAACACAATAAAACCTTTATACCGTGAAGTTTATAACTCCCGCAGGTATTGGAGGGATCAGTCTATCGGGTATGACTGTGAGTCTGCAACAGGTAGATTGACTTTCTTATTTGGTAAAAATTTTCAAAAGCATAAAAGAAAAAATAAAAATGAAAAAAAACGATACAATGGTTTTTCAAAAGTTAAAAATTAAATTAATGCGTTTCCAAAAAAATAAAAAAATATATTTTTTCAAATAAACTAAAATAAGAGTAAGTAAGAGGAATTAAATTATTTTTGCAAATTAAAACACACCAACTCAATCTCAGAAAATTATTTTGCTTGCAAAAAGTTAAATTATTTTTCATTAACTTTCTCTTATTACAAAAATTAAAAAATATTAACCAAATGACACGCATTTTAACTCCAAACTACATGGACTTTGATCCCCATCGCAGGGTACGTAGGCCCCAGGTTCTGATCCTGGGTCAAGTCCGTCTTTGTAAATAAATAAACATTTTCTGATTTATTTGGTATTTTTTTCCCTAATTTAATAAATATTTACCGATTTATTTTTCCAGGTTCGTCTTTGTAAATAAATAAACATTTTCTGATTTATTTGGTGTTTTTTCCCTAATTTAATAAATATTTACCGATTTATTTTTCCAGGTCCGTCTTTGTAAATAAATAAACATTTTCTGATTTATTTGGTGGTTTTTCCCTAATTTAATAAATATTTACCGATTTATTTTTTCAGGTCTGTCTTTGTAAATAAATAAACATTTTCTGATTTATTTGGTGTTTTTTCCTTAATTTAATAAATATTTCTCAATTTGTTTTCTTAATTCATTTTCCTCATTTTGCTTAAATATCCTCAATCCTAATTTAATTTGTTTTCTTTATCTTATTTTTCAATTTATTTTCTTAAATCTCTTTTTTCTCATTTTCTTCTCTAAACCCCTTTAATTCCTAAGTTAAATTATTTTATTCTATTTTCCAAATTTTACAAATCTTCTTAAATTTTTCTCTACCCTTATTCTTGCATGTGAATATTAAAGGGAAAGCCAAAATACTTTTAAAGCCATATTAATTTACGCAATCATCGTAAGGTAACCGTTCCTAAGAACGGGTGTCGTGGGGTGCCTAACACCTTCCCCACACACAATCGACTCCCTAATCCAACTCTAACTATGCAGACCGTCATTTTCCTCTTCAATTCGGTTTCCCAAGATTTTTCCCTAAAATTTTGGTTGCGACTCCTCACAAGTCGGTTTTCACACGAAGACCAGATTTGTTCTCTTTTTTCCTTCCGTCGCGTTTTTCCGGGTGCGACATCTTGGCGACTCCACTGGGGACTTTGAGAGTCAAGCCTATATACGTTGCTTGTGTTTATAATATGGCTTTATATTTATTTTGGCTTTCCTTTAATTGTTGTTTGCCTTGCAGGATAACATATCTTTTTTTCACATGCTACTTATTTGATTGTTATTTGAATAACCTGACATAGGGTAGATAATATGTTTTACATCTTCTTCATATGTTCCTCTATTTATTTATTCTTTGAACAACATGTCTTAGGATAGATAACATGTGGATTGAACATTAGAGTAGATGACTTTATCTGCTATATTTCTTTCCTGCGATCGTGATCTGTTTAGACAGGTGGGGTTGGGTAAGTACAGGTCTACAGGTTTGTATGCTCTCCTCACATACTGTTCATGGACACATCTCTCCTCACGCACATTTTGGGCCTTATACCTGGGTCTGTGAGCGCCCTAGGCTAGCAGAAGTTTGTAATGGTTTCCTCATGGGTTTTTGGAACTCATGATGGTTACTACGAAGACTTCACTCAGGTTGTGTCTTATGCGGCAAGTTTATTTCCCAAGGAGCTTTGGAGCCTTTAGAGGATTGAACTTGTCAAATAAGATCCTCACCATATGGTGGGGGCAACTTGGGGACCTTTAGAGAGTAATAGAACCACCTTGAAACCATGCACGCTAGCAAGCAAATTTAGTGGCTAACCTATTAGCTAATGCCTAACCACTTAGGGTAAAAAGACCCAGCCCAGGATCCACCCTGAATAAGACACATGAGAGCACATTCCTTTCTCCTCATGCATCATGACATGGCATCAATATAACCTATCTTGAGAATGGTGACAAATTGTTACCTTCACCAGAGCAAGTATCATATATCATTATGAGTTGATACAAGGCGATGAAGGTAATTGCATTAAAAACCTAACCTCGAGCTGTGGGGGTCTCCGACCCCAGCTTAGTATTGAGTCCATGCATCATCGCTGCATTGTAGCATGAATTTTACCCTAAGCCGTGAGTTAATAAACAATCTAATGATAGGAAGTAACAACCTTGGCCAAAAAAAAAAAACAAAACAAAAAACAAAAACACACACAGCCTTATCAACATTGGTCACATAGAATTGTGGGTTGTATGCAGACCAATATTTGTTAAATTTCCACAGAGACTGCGAGTCACTGGAGGAAAATTGACACCCAATAAAAAGAGGTCTAATGAGTTGTCTTTTTCTTTCTCATAATGGGTAGGTGATATATCCAGCATTAGCAATTGGCATAAGGGTAATGGCGTTAAGAGGTAGTCAAGATCAGGCACCCACTGGAAAAGCGTACAGAAGCAAGGGCATCAAACTCACTCTGGAAATTCAACTGCTAGATAAGTTAGTCCAGTTAAGTAAACACATCCGAGGACGCGTGGAATGGGAATTTAGAAGAAAATACAGTAATATACTAGATCTTTTAAAGGTACCCGTACACACCGAAGCGCTAATTGAGCTATGTCAATATTGGGATGCCTCACTCAGATGCTTCACGTTCCCTAACTTCCAAATCACCCCAACGTTGGAGGAGTATGGCGAGATCCTGAGGATGCCCATTAAAGGAAATTCATCTATATACACCGGATTGGAAGGCTTACCGGCCCGAAAGACCATATCTAGGCTATTGGGAGTTGCCCCAGAAGCAGTACGAATAGTGCACCTAGGTCCGGGCGAGGGTATTTCTAGGCATGATGTTGAAAACCACTTAGAGAAACTCGCAGAAAATCAGGAATGGAACACTTTTTGTAGAGTCTTTGCAATGGCCATTTATGGGACCATCATTTTCCCATACACAGCTGGAGTAATTGACATGGAAGCTATCAGTGTGTTTCAGAAGGTTGAAGACCACCAAGTTAACCCAGTGCCCGCAATTTTAGCAGAAACATACAGGACCTTGACCCATTGCCACTTGAAGCAGAGAGGCAAAATAAGATGTTGTCTTGCCATCCTGGATATATGGATGCTAAGCCACTGGTGTGGGAAGGAGAGCCCCTTTTGAAAACAGCAAGATCTTGACAACAATCCTCTCACGGCATTTACCCCTCCTTGGGCGTTCGATCATTTGAGCCCAAAGGAATGGATACAGAAATTTATTGAGCGCGATAACAGAGATACTTTCTTATGGAAAGTAGACTGGTGGTAGGAGGAAGAAATTATTTATTGCTGCGCTAACTTCCCAAATGTACCATTGATCAGACCTAGAGGCGCTATTAACTATAACCCAGCTATTGCGCTAAGACAACTTGCATATCTCCAGACGACCCCTTCAGCCAATGAAGTACAAGCCATATATGTTAATCACACGGAGGAGGAAATGAAAGTGCTATGCATAAATGCTAAAGAGACTTGAAACGAAATAACCTACAAGGGAAGGGCCGAGTTGGGTAAAAGGAAAGTCAATCCCACTTCAGAGGATGAGGCATGGCTGAAAGGAAAGATAGCTGGAATTAACCCCGCATACGCTTCCCAAGACCCACTGCGCGGGAATAATACATCCATAATCAATGGGGAGATAAGGAAGCGTCTTGCTGTAAGGGAAAGGGAAATACAGGAACTACAAGAAGAAAGTTCCAAGGACAAAGACAAGTTAAACCGCCTCCAAGAAGAATGCACCGCCTTGAAGAATGAATTAGCAGGGGAGAAACGGGCTAGAGACCTTGAAAGAATTGCTGAAGTTAAAAGGCTGAAAGAAGAAAATAGGAAGTTAAGGAATAGTCTGAGAGACAAGGAGATAGAATCAACAAACAGCAAGGCTCGACTGATGAAGTTGGCAAAAGCTAAAGATGCACTTGAAAAGCGGCGATGGAAGATGGCTTTATTGATGACTTGCAACAAGAGGTCCGATCACTCACCAAGTTATTGGAAAAGCGGACGGATGAATTATCCATGGTACGGGGAAGCACCGTGGAAGCAATTCAGAATTTAGTGGACAAGCTTAACCAGCAAACAGAGGATACCGATAAGTGGAGATCTCTCTACCTTGATAGAACTGAAGAGACTAAAGAATGGATGGAAAGGTGCAAAAGGATGATCACACTCGCCAATGAGGCAATTCCGAGCTTCGCTTGGGAGTTTAGGCGCGCTGAAGGCATGGTTAACCCGATGAATACTCCGCCTGAGATCACAGAATTTTTCGCGTTATGCACCCGCATCATAAGTGAACTTCAACGTTTAACGAAGTTTTGATATTGTAATGCTATATGAACATTAAGTCTGTAAGACTCTTTCAAAATTAATGCAATTATTGATCTCTGCTTGCGCAACCATCTCCTGATCTGTCATCTGTGACTATAGTAAGGATGAGATTCGAGATCCTTCTTATACAATAGTCAACTTTAAACTCCCCTGAGATGATAGATCCTTAGGAGGAATTAAAGGGCCTTTAACACGTCTAAACCCTTATGCCAATGCAATGCAAGATATTTCACATGATAGGGCAAAGAAAAGGTAATTCAACTAACTGAACTTGTTAAAATTAATAATTTATTCTGTTAAAGCAGGTAAAACAACATTGCGCCCCCAAAGAAAAAATCTTCTGACCAGATCCCACCAGCAAGGGTCTATAACACGCGGTCACGTAGTTGAGCATCTGAGAACGAAAGCATGGAAGGAAATCAGGAAGCTGAAGTGGGATCAACTGTGATCAATGATCGAATAACCACGATGGAAACACAAATTGCCGAGATGAATGCCACATTGAAACTGCTGATAGAGTTGATGAAGGGTAAAAATGCCCACGAAACACCAAGCGCTTCGAATCCCGCACCGCCTAATATTGAAGTGGCCTCTGATTCACCTAGGGTAGTGGAGAAAGAAGAACAATCGACGGATGCCCATCATACAAGAAACCTACAAATGTCAGTCTTTGAGAAACAAGGTTCTGGAAAGGGGACAGCAAAAGAATTAGAATACCCAGGCGAAGACCCTGTGTATACCTTTCAAATCCCAACGATGACGAACAGAGATAAAGAATTGAAAGACGAATTAAGAGAGCTAAAAGAGCAGCTAAAGACTCTGTAGGGGTTGAACACTTTTGGGTCCTTGGAATTAAACGAATTATGCCCAACCCCTGAAGTAGTCATACCCAAGAAGTTCAAAATACCTGATTTTGATAAATATGACGGTAGTGGCAACCCAGTATACCACTTGAAGTCTTATTGTACCAAGATGTCTGTCTGGTCACAAGATGAGAAGTTTTATGTCCACATCTTCCCTAAAAGCTTAACGGGTCCTACACTGCAATGGCACATGCAGTTGGATAGGATGAAAATTCGACGATGGGGTGATCCTACTGATGCTTTTATGAAATAGTACAAGTTTAATCTCGACATAGCCCCTACTAGGGAATAGCTAAAGGCCATGAGTTAGAAGCCCACGGAGACCTTTAAAGAATATGCACAAAGATGGAGGGTGTTGGCTTCGCAAGTTAGACCTACCATGGAACCTGATGAAATCTGCACATACTTCATCCGCACTTTACTAGAACCTTTTTACTAGTACATGGTAGGTACATATACAGATGATTTTGCTAATCTATTGAAAGTTGGGGAAAGGATCGATACAGACATGTGGGAAGGGAAAATCCCAACGCCCCAAGCAGGGGCCAACGTTCGGAAAGCTCAGGACATTAAGAGGAAGGAAGGGAACGTGAATCATGTCCAAGACACGAAGTCGTTATTTACAAAACAACCTATCTCTTACCAATTGGGTGGAAGTCAACAAAGGCCACCCCAACCGGGTCCGGGGTATGGCCAAAGAGCCCAGGAAGGAAGGCCACAAAATGTTCCCCACAAAAATAATCGGCCATGGCCTAACTTTGGTATGACAAATGCTGAGTTGTATCATAAACTCTGTGAGGCCTAATTGCTAAGACCAAAGCCCTCCAAACCGATTCAGCCCCCATACCTAACATGGTATAACCCTAATGTAACCTGTGAATATCATTTGGGAGTGCCCGGGCATTCAATAGAAGATTGTGTCACTTTCAAACGGCACGTGTGGAGCTTAATTGACTCTAATCACATCCAACTTAAGACGAGAGAGAGCTCTACCATCACTTCCAATCCATTGCCTGCTCATCAAGGACAAGTAAATGTTATCTATACGGAAGCTGATACTTTCGGGAGCTTTGGGGACGTCAAAATTTCATGCGATAATTTATATGCCTACTTGAAAGAAGCTGGGTACGAGTTAGAGGTCCCTGAAGGAAATCGCTCAATAGAGGAGGAATGTGTGGGAACATATTGTAAATATCATCGATGCAAAGCTAGTCATGACATTGAACGATGCCCTCAGTTTAAGGAAGAAGTAAGGAAAATGGTAGCCTTGGGGGTCATCACATCAAGCAGAAATAATGAAGCGATTAATATGGTGGAAAGGAGGCCCATTGAGTTTGTTGTCAAGGAGCTAACCCCTCCAAGAGACCCGGGGCCAGTGCCTTTTGTCATCAATGAGTTGGCTCTGAGTTCTCCAGTCCCGACAAGTTCAGTGACCCTTACAGCTACAAGTCCAAAGCAGCCCATACTGACCATAAATATTCCGGCACCTTTTCCTTACAATGATAACAAGGCGGTTCCTTGGAGATATAATGGTATCATTGAATGTATGCAAAGTGGTTCAAGGGGGATAGAGAAAAACCCTCAAGTAGTGTCAAATATAACCGGCCCTGGGGGAATTACGCGAAGTGGGAGAGTATATCTTTCATCCGAGGTGAAAACGAAAGGGAAGGAAAAGGAGGCGAAGGATGATAATCCCGAAGGGACTATTCAAGCAAAGGCGGACACGGGAGATGAGGAATTCTTGAAGATAATGAAGCAGAGCGATTACAACATCGTGGATCAACTCAAGAAAACCCCAGCTCGAATTTCCATACTTGCACTAATTCTAAGCTCCGAGGCCCACCGCCGAGCCCTACAAAAGGTACTCGATGAATTGTACGTACAACCAAGCATCACCCCAGAAAAAGTAGCTAGTGTCATGAATATCTCGAGGATGGTATCCACAATTCCTTTTCGGAAGAAGAAATCATAAGAACTACCACCCATAATGCAAAAGCTTTGCATATCACTTTGAAGTGTGGCGGATATGTTGCTGCCAGGGTGCTAATTGATGGTGGTTCCGCACTCAACGTTCTCCCTTTAACAATGCTAAAGTCGTTGGATATAGATATGGTGGAAGTTCAAAGCAGTGACATGGTCGCTAGGGGTTTCGACGGGTCTCGAACCAAAGTGCTGGGTGCTTTATAGCTACCCCTGGAAATTGGGCCTTGTGTGTTTATGGTAGATTTCCTGCTCATGGACATAAATTCCACCTACACAATGCTGCTTGGGAGACCATGGATCCATTCAGCAGGTGCGGTACCATCTACTCTCCATCAGAAAGTCAAATTCATTTGGGAAGGGAAGATTGGTGTGATTAAAGGGGAGGACGAGATATTGGTAAGCAAGCCTAGCTCCCTCCCATACATTGAAGTGGCTGAACAGGAGGACGACCCAATTTTCCAAGGCCTGGAGATCGAGACTGCTCAGAGTAGTAAGGCAGACATCAACTCCGTTATCACCAGGATCATGGAAAGGAGCGGGTTTGAACAGGGTAAAGGACTGCGCACACACCTGCAGGGTATCCGTCAGCCCTTATGTTTGCCCAGTAACCCCAAGCGTCGGGGGCTGGAATATGGTCATATTGAAGAGAGCTCTGAAGAAGAACCTTCACTCGACAAGAAAAGGGCTGAAAAGTGAGAAGTCCCCCACCTTCGTGAAACGTTCCCCAAGCCAGCTGAAGCTATCAGTCAACCAGTTATCTCGATGGTTGCACCTTGTAAAGACGAAGGCCCTAACATTAGTGCTTGGGTCATAGCTGATACTTCAGATGTACCACTATCGAATTGGGAGTCTGAGGATGCGAACGATGTCGTGACTTTAGAGTAACTGTCTTGATTATTTCCTTCTTTTAAATGTGTGTTTAGGTGTCATGTTAGTTTCATAATCGGATCGTTTGCTTCTAACTTTGTTTTATCGTAATGTCATTCGAAGCGTAAATAAAATACCTCCACATAAAGGAGTCTCCTCTTGTCAATTCATTTAATTTTTATCCATCTTGCATTATTTGTCTCTTTTTTTACCTGACATTCATTCTTGCCAGGGATTTGGCCTCTGCTGAATCCGTGACCGACATGGAAAATGCAAGGCCCTCGACGAACGATTCACTTGTTGCCACTGATATGCATAACTCTGAGCCCGTCGACGAAGAGGATATCCAGGCATTTGCTAAATTACTCGAAGTGGAAAAGGATGGAATCTACCCGCATGAAGAGACAATAGAGACTATCATTATGGGAACTGAAGAGGATAAGAAAGAACTCAGAATTGTAGACAATCCAGAACGCGAACTAATGATAGAGCTTTTCAGGGAATATCTAGATGTATTCGCTTGGTCTTACAAAGATATGCCAGGATTGGATCCCAGCATCGCATCTCACAAAATTCCGTTGTTCCCAAACGCCGAGCTGAAAAAGCAAAAATTGAGGAGAATGGCTACGGAAATATCACTACAGGTTAAAGAAGAAGTCATGAAACAGCTAGAGGTAGGATTTTTGGAGGTCACCAAATATCCTCAATGGGTAGCCAACATTGTTCCTGTGCCCAAGAAAGATGGCAAGATTCGGATGTGCGTGGATTATCGAAAACTAAATGACGCTAGTCCGAAAGATGATTTTCCTTTGCCCCACATCGATATTTTGGTAGACAATACTGCTCGAAGCTATAGATACTCCTTTATGGATGGATATTCCTGGTATAATTAGATCCCCATGTACGGGGATGACAAAGAAAAAACTACTTTCATCACACATTGGGGAACCTATTGCTATCGTGTAATGCGATTTGGTTTGAAAAATGTTTGAGCCACTTATCAAAGGGCCATGGTTGCCTTGTTCCATGATATGATGCACAAGGAAATTGAGGTATACGTGGATGATATGGTAGCCAAATCTGTGTAGAATGAAAGTCACGTCGCCGTCCTCAGAAAATTGTTTGAGAGGCTATGCAAGTACCAGTTGAGGCTGAACCCCAAGAAGAGCATCTTCGGAGCATTATCAGGGAAGTTGTTGGGTTTCATTGTCAGCCAAAAGGGACTAGAGGTCGATCCCGACAAAGTCAAGGCTATCCGTGAAATGACTCCCCCAAAAACGGAAAAGGAGGTTAGAAGTTTTCTAGGGCGATTGAACTATAGTGCCCGATTCATTGCCAACATGACAGCTACGTGTGAACCAATCTTTAAGCTATTAAGGAAGAACTAACCCGGGAAGTGGGATAACAATTGCCAGCAAGCTTTTGATAAAATCAAAGATTATTTGCTGAAGCCACCCATTTTAGTTCCATCTTCTCCAGGCTGCCCATTAATCTTGTACTTAACGGTTCTTTCCGAATCAATGGGGACTATTCTGGGCCAGCATGATGAGTCAAGAAGGAAAGAACAGGCAATTTACTACCTGAGCATGAAGTTCAATGATTGTGAGGCACATTACCCCATGATCGAGAAGACATGTTGTGCGCTCGTATGGGCGACCAGAAGATTGAGACAGTACATGCTCCGCTATACTACATGGTTGATTTCTAGGATGGATCCGTTGAAATATATTTTCGAGAGCCCGCATGTAGCGGGAAGGGTCTCAAAATGGCAAGTGGTATTATCTGAGTATGATATAAAACATATGACTCAAAAAGCTGTCAAAGGAAGTGCCATAGCTGACCATTTAGCAGAGAACCCCTTGGAAGGCTATCAGCCGTTAGATTTCCATTTCCCTGACGAAGATGTAAATTCGGTCGAAGAAGACGAAGGAGAACATAATAGAGAAGAAAAGAGGTGGTATATGTACTTTGATGGGGCTGCAAACACGCATGGGAATGGCGTAGGAGCCGTGCTTGTCTCCCCGGAAGGGAAGCAATTTCCTATGGCTATCAAGCTCAAATTTGAGTGCACTAACAATGTGGCAGAGTATGAAGCTTGTGTCAGTGGCCTTAAGGCTGCTATCGATCTCGAGGTGAAATGTCTAGAGGTATATGGTGACTCGGCCCTTATTATTCACCAAGTAACTGGTGAATGGCGGACCAAGGACTCAAAGCTAATCCCGTATCAAGAGTTATTGGCGGAAATGATCAAGCAGTTTGAAGCTATTAATTTTCACCATCTGACCCGAGACAATAATAGATTTATTGACGTACTTGCTACTTTGGCGGCAATGATTCAACTGGACTGTGGAATCCATGTCAATCCTATTCAGGTGAAAGCCAGGAATCTGCCCGCTCACTGTTTCAATGTTGAAGAAGAGCAAGATCGGCTCCCATAGTTTCATGATATTAAGGCTTATGTAACTGATGGGACATACCCAGCGGAGGCAACAGAAGATACATTTCAGTAGTCCACCTCCTCTTCTCTTAGAAAAGCGGGACTCTGTCTTAGGCAGACGAAGAAGGAAAGGCGATTCCATCCCGATCTCTGTTCCCGATTCAGTTTTAGTCATAGTATAAACCATAGATGAGAAAAGCAGCGAGCACTTCATACCAGCAATCAAACTCCATAGAAAAGGCGTAAGGTAAGTCTCATAGTTTCATCTTCTGCGGATGCTTTAGCTGCTTCAGCTTTCTATTATTCTTCTGCTGATCCTTCAGCGTCTGTTGCTTCTTCTGACTTCTTTGGGATTTTGAAATGAAATGAATTCATTTCCTCTTGGCTATTATTCCTTCCTGTATCTCTTCTAGTGATATAAGGAGGGATTTTTTTCATAGAGCTGGATGTAGCTACTTTAGGTTTCTATCAAGCTAGGCCAGCTAAGAATGTCTTTGATGGTAGCTTTCTTTGTTCCTACTAGTAGTTTTAGATCAAGATAGAACAACTAATAAGAAAGAAGATCTAGGAATAAGGTAGTTCCTGTAAGCCAAGCAGCTACCGAAGAGCGTAGGAGAGAGATCAAAGAGTAGTCCTCTCCTCTTGTGACTGCTTAGAAGCAGATTCCTATCCTTTTGTTGTGAGGCTGACTTGAGAAGTTCTGCTCGTGTAGCTCTCTTTGACTCCTTATGTTGGGAGTAAGTATTTCCATACTCCTGAGGCGACAGATGCTTTCTCTCTCTCTAGGCGCAGACTGATTCTTTTCGGCCCTGAGAGCTGGGAGTATTATCTGGGAGAGCGGTTCACTCGTCAGATTGATGGAGTCGTTCGAGTGCCGATTGATCCTCCTACGACTTGACACTTGACTTTTTAGGTCCATTCCTGCTATGGATGATCGACCTCTTGAGGAGAGACTTCAGGCAGCGGATATGGATTACCTCACTTTCAGGAGCATCTCCATTGGCTTCATTGTGGATGTCACCCCTGTCCTTGGTGGTATGATGGTCGGGGGCAAGCCACTGGCTGGTAAATCTTCTCTTCTTTCCCTTGATATATTCCTTGATAGAATCTTGCTGAACTTGTGCTGACTTTCTACCTTTGTTTTACCTTGCAGCATCACATACGCCCCAATCTGGTTTTGATCACCAGGACAGAGCAGTCTCGGATGCAGGCGTTGATAGCCAGTCAGCAGCAGGAGATTCAGGCGCTGAGGGATCAGATAGTGAGTTCGTTCTCCCCGTAGATGACTTGTCCTCCTTTGAGACTGAGTCACTGCCTCATTATGATGATCCTGAGGCCACTGGCTCTGTGACCTGGGTTCCTGAGCAGCAAGATGGCCAAGAAAAGGACCAGGGAGATGGGGTACCTATCTCCCTTCAAGCGAACAAAGAAGATGCCACTCAGTTAAAGTCTCTGCCAGTATCGACACCTCAGGCTCTGGGAAGTGAGAAGGAACAGCAGAATCAAGAAGAACAAGGTCAATCTCTATCGAACAACTCTCATGAATATTTGACCTCTGGCTATTCACAACATTTTCTATTTCCTCATCCTAATTTCAGGCGTAATTAATATTCCGTCCCACGAAGAAGTCATTAGACATCTTAAAGAAGCTCAGAAAAATCAGCCTGCAGCCTGAAATCCACTACCAAGAGCTTCCTCCAAGTATAGACTCCTCTAAAATCATGGTATTGGACTTACGAAAGGCAAGCCTTATTCCCAGCTATTGAACTCTAACAAAACTCTTCACAATGCTTAACGCCCATATGTTCATTCTTTCTTTTCTTCTCATGTTTCCATGCGGGATAAGGGTCTCCTCACAAGTGTAACAACTGCTTCAGAACAGAGTCCAGAAAGGGATTTCCAGCCTTTATCTCTATTGAACAACACACTAGAGGTAATAGTGACTCCTTCCAAACTTTTAGTGATGATGTGGAGATGTCAGAACATGGAACTGTTGTAGAGACCGCATCTCAGCACAAAGACAAATCACCAGCGTCTGGTCGTGAGGTATCTTATATTCCAGGCATTCCAAACACGAA
This sequence comes from Adenanthera pavonina, assembly GCA_026686845.1. Taxonomy (NCBI): domain Eukaryota; kingdom Viridiplantae; phylum Streptophyta; class Magnoliopsida; order Fabales; family Fabaceae; genus Adenanthera; species Adenanthera pavonina. The sequence continues at coordinate 645,308 of JAIVEN010000019.1, forward strand.
GGGTACTGAACTTGAGACTTCTGCTCGGCTGCTCGAAATTCCTTCTGAATTCTGAAGATAGAGATCAGGCTGTAAAAACGCTGTGGAGATTATGGGAGTTGGGCGACAATACCTCATCTCTTATGTTTGATGTCAGTGCATTGATTGGCAATCTCAAAGGAAAGGCTGCGACACTTCAGAAATGGATTCAACGAGGTCTATTAGCAGACCGTCGTGAGGAGAGACTATGTCAACCCAGAGATAGCAACGAGACTTCTTTAACAGCCCCCAGACCCTTAGCACAGAATCCTTAGTATCAGATCATGTACGATGGATGAGTCCCCCTTTTTCCTGTAGGATGGTCGAAGATCACTAGGATAAATGATAACCAATTATCTCTATGAATCTCTTTCCTCTAGCTAGCCGCTGATAGTCAGTCTTTCTCCTTTCCTTACTTGCAAGCTCTCTAAGCTTTCTCTTTACTGGTAGTTCCTAAGGGCACGCTAGGCTAGATAAGAATATATTAGATCTTGCTGTTGCTCCATACAGGTAGCTAGTCGAAAGGATAGTTTCTCTTCTAGTGATCTAAGGAAGAGTTTGATTCATAGAGCTAGATGTGGCTCCTGTAGGGGTTCGAACAAGCTAGAATAAGATAGAACTCATTATATCGATCAAGCCTGTAGCTAGGCGAATTTAGTTCCTACTCTAAGACAAGACGAAGACGGAAGAGCCTATCGGTTGTAGCTTCTCGTCTGCTTGTCTTCTCTATAGGTTTAGAGGAAGCAAGGATGATAATGGATATCTTTTTTATGGCACTCCTGAAGCATCCCAAAATTGGATATTCTAATGAGTTTAATGCGCCTACTTTGCTTGGGCTGTAAGCTAAGTCTTGGTATTGCCGGTATCTTCCCATAGGATATAGTGTACTCCCTTGCCCTACTAGGCCCTCTCCTCCCTACGCTTCTTTGGGCTCCGGACTGAATGGAATAGCGCTAGCTAAAAGTTCAGAGGCTTGGCTTCCCGAAAGCATTGATTGAATAGCACAGGAGTAGGAGTAGCACAAGGGAGAGGGCGGGTGCATTCTTCCTAATTTTGTTGGCTGGATATTCTATCCTATCGTAATCGTATATTATATAAAGTAGGTAGCCTGCCTTTCCTTTCACGCTAGTGCTCCTTCATTGACTGTGTAGGCTTGAGCTTTTACTTTTACTGTTTTACTTTCTTACTTATTTACTGCACCTTAATAGAATGCCAATGAGGCAGGATGCGTAAGACATTTAATTGTAAGTCATTATTTACAAATTTACTTCACAAATCAAAGATTTCCAGGTTTGTTGATGATGCTATTTACAATTTACAAATCTATAACAATGAAAGCCTATATTGATGTAGATAAGGGTCAAATTTTATGGATTTAGAAAATATATATTTCAACCAAAAAGAAGAATATATATGTGTGTGTATAAATGCTGTGTGGAGGCATTGTTTTTCATCATCACAAATTAATGTTTCGTTATTTCTAATGATATCCATGACAATACAGATTTATTTGCAGATATGATCTTTTATAATTGATATATTCTAATGACTTATTTTTTAAATCATAACAATACATATTGAAAAATATATGTATGACCTAAATTTAAGTTGAAATTAAAAAATAAATTAAAATTTGTACTATTCAAATTAAATTTATATGACTCAAATTTATTTTATATCCACACTATGTTTTACTTTTAAAATCAAAATAAAAAATAATTTTTTCGGTAAGGAAAATAAAAATAAATTGAGATTTAGATTATCAAAATAAAATCCATATTATTTAAAATTTTAAGTTAAATAATTAAGAAATTACTTAATTAATGAAAGCTATACCCACATGAAATGTAGAGATCGTTGTGAGAGTGGCATGTAAATTAGCGATCTCCTGATTGAAGTGGATTCATTAATTAGCATCCTGAAGTTTCAGCCTCAAGTGATTGTTATACTTGTCCCTTCCATTTCTATTTCCCATTCTTCTTCTCAATCCTTTTCATTCTCTTTCAATTTCCATATTTCTGAGGTTCAGCATACTTGTTGCATATGGATGAGATTGAACACCAAGTGGCTCAAATTCTAGTACAACTTCCTCGTCGGATTCATGATTCTGAGATTTGAAGCATGTTTCATTTTTCTTGGGCTCCGAAAAACACAGAACAATGCATAAGTTCAATGCCTTGAGCCGCCGTGAAATCCCTCTCTCATTCCCAAATTTGAAGATCATATCCTCTCAAGAGAAAAGGATCAAAAGAGAATCATCAAAATTTGATGCTGAGGTTTGGCGATAAGAAAGGAAGATCTGGAATCTGTGCAGTGAAAGATGAATCAGCAAAAGGGAATGAGGTAATAGAGTCTTCTAATTCGTGTGCTTTTCTCCTCTCTGATCTCAATAATAACCTCTTTCAGAAGAAGAAGAAGTCTGTCATGGCAATTGTTGAAGTTATTGCTTTTGTATCTGTCTATGGTCTTCCAGTTCGAGTTAAATTCGATTACGTGATTGAGAGATTCAGAGATATGACGCTACTGTAGTGATGGTTTCGAAGGTGTAGTAATGGATATATTCTGTAGATTTAAGAAACATGTGTAGAAGGAGTGTTTAATGAGTTAGTTAATTAAGGGTTTGGAAGCAGTTTTGATTGAATTAATTGTAAGAGATCAATTTTGAATTAGCCACTGAGCTATATATAATGTCAATGTTTAATAGAAAGAAAATATGTTTTAATAAAGGAAGATTCATTTCAAAAAATTTAACTTCTAGCGAGAACAAAAGTTGCCACAAATCTCATTGCTAAAAGTTTAGCAATGACAAAAAAATGTTGACGCCAAAGGTAGATATTTAGTAGTGAAAAGAGTTATGACTGTAAACATAAATTGTTGAGGCTGAAAATTCATCATTTGGTGATAATATTTTAGTCACTACTGACAATTTGTCATTTGGTAATGGCAAGTGAAGATATTTAGTCACCGTTAAAAGTCTTTTGGATATTGCCATATCACCACTAGGACAGTGCCACGTCGCCTACCACTCATGCCTCATCACTATCATGTCATATAATTATTTCAAATGTGCCTTCACTTAGGTTCAAATATATAACTTCCTGCTTCCCATGCCTTTGCATTCATCTGTTTACCAGTTAAGATGAAATGTATCTAAAATATTTATATGAGATATTACATACATATTGTTTATCTGTACAATAATACACACATATAGGAGTATGCACATATCAGGTTGTGCTAGGCTGCAACCCCACCCGTTACTAGGCCCAATCGCTCGGGCAAACTAGGCAAGGTACTGAGACAGGGTTGCAATACCAAATAATTTTTTAAAATATTAAAAAATGAAATAAAAAATTAACTTTATCTTTGAACAAAAATATAATTATTTATATAAAATATATTTCCTTGAAAAATAATGTTAGGTAGCATAAAAATTAAATTTTTTAAAAATATGAATATTTATAATGTACATTATTTTCATATAGTATTAAATTAAGAAATTAGTCTAAAATTTTAAATAAAATTAAAATATCAAAATCTTAAAAATTTTTTCAAAATAATCATATAATAAATGTATTATATAAGATACATAGAAAAAATTATAAAATCAATTAATATATACAAAATAATAGAATTTTTTAAAAAACAGAATATATAGTAATACAAACAAAAATATATTTATTTATTTAAAAATAATATATTATTTAAAACCACACATATATTTTATTTTTAATTATTAATATTGTTAAATATTATATATATTTATATTTATATGAATATTTATATAATTTTTATTTTTAAATATTAAATAATTTTCTTATAAATTTATTTATTTTTTTTTCGCAAGAAATTTTTTTTTTCCTAACCAATATATAAATTTAATTTTTATTTTTAAATAATAATAATTATGTATATAATGTTTATTATCCATATGTATTAATATTATATTATTTTATGTTATTTTTTATTCTGTCATATCATAAAATACATAATGTAAATCATATATTATATTCTTTAATAAATTATATTTTATACATATGCTTAATATATATAAATTTGGTAAACAAATCATTAAAACAAATATTGTGATTTTGATCATTATAGGATTTAAAAGAAAACACAATAAGTTCAATCTATTATGATTTGGAGAATAAAGAAAATTAAAAAGAGTGAGAGGGTGATAGAGGGAATTAACTGATATTTATTTCCAAAATATTATCATTACTTATTATTTAGAAAAAAATATTAACAACTCATAAGCCTTCTTCCTCTGTGATATTATTCCATTAAACTTTTATATTATATAAAAATATCCACACTACCAACACTCATAGGAATTTAGACTAAGAGTTTTAATCCTAGTAAAATTGATTATTCTCTTAGATTAATTACTGATCATTATCTTAATATGTACGTTATTGCTTCATCAATTATTATTAGTAATAAATAGAATTAATATTAACTTATATGTTAAATATATTAATAATTAACTTAGCCTAATAAGAATTCTTCCAAATATAGGGTTGATTACATTAGATAATTAGAAATTAACTTATCTTCTTGATTCTCTTTTATTGCAATAACTAATCCTTTTATTTCTTAAAAAAATTATCCTAATAAAAATAACATATTTCATTAATTAAGATTAAGGACAAGTAAAGATAAATGTGAATGGCATTCAATGGCATGACCTTTCAAGCCTTTAATCTCAAATAGAGACAAAGCACTTTCAAAATATTCAGACTGTTTCATATGAAAGGAAATAGTAAAAGACTTCGACTTCGACTAAAAATACTAAATAATCTTTACAATACAAAATATATGTTGAATATCTTATTTCTTTATGATAAAATTGTAAAAATATAATGCAATTATTATTTCAATATGTTATTTATTAATTTTTAAACTGAAAGGAACAAAAATTCTAAAAATTAGTTTTGGTGGCAACGTAAAAAAGTTTTAGTGACAACAAAAAAGTCACCATTGAAAGTAAGACTTTGAGCGATGACAATAAGAAAGTTGCTGCTGAAAGCTAGACTTTCGATGATGACAAAAAAATGTTGTCACTGAATATCTTCAGCAATGACAAAATATCATTACTAAAAGTTGTCTTCAATGGCAACTTAAATGTCACCACTGAAAGTAAAACTTTCAGCGACGATAGACAAATGTCATCATTGAAAGTATGACTTTCGATAGTGACAACAAAAGCTGGCATTGAAAGTCTAACTTTTGGCATAGATAAACTACTTTCAATGACAACTTTTATTGTTACCGTTGAAAGGCATACATTAAGCAATGACTTTTTATGTCGCCATAGAAAGTCATACTTTCAGCGATGACTTTTTCTTGTCATCGTTGAAAATCATCGCTGAAAGTCTTTTTTTTTTTATTGTGAATGAGAGAGAAAATCAATCTTAATATGTTTCGTTTCTAATAGAAATGCTATTATTGGCTGCTAAAAATATTGAGATTCCCAAAACAAAAGTAATAATTAGGTACCAAATATATTGAGATAAATTTTTTTCCTCCTCTTTCCTTTCTCAAAACTCATTTTCTTTCTATCAAACATAACCTAACGGCCTGTTTGGTTCATTCACATGAAGGGTATGTGAAGTTATGGTAATCACATTACCTGAGTTGTTGTTGTTGTTGATGATCAACAAGTGAGAACAAGAAGGATGCTTAAGGATTTTCAATCCTAGGTTGGAAGGACAGGGTTGGAGGATGTTGGTAGAGGCAAAAGCCAGAGGATGTTGCTGAAGATGGTGGGAGGATAGGGTGGAGGAAGTTGGTGTTGCCGATGGATGTGGTGGGCCGGATATATGGGTTTCAGTTTTGAGAGTTGTGAGGACTATTTTGGTTTTTTAAGTTATCATCACATGATTGTAATCCTCCTCACATAGCAAAATGGTTGTGAAGGGCATCACCTGAATTAAGGAGAGTTGATGTGTTGTCAACTCTCCTTACTGGCATCTCTTGTCCTCTTCTTTGTACATGCCCTAACTTTAAACAATTTTTCACCATTTTCTCCTCGATAGTTGCTATTCTGATTTTCCTTCATATACAATCATTTTGTATCTTATCCATTCTTGTATGACGACATATCAATTTCAACATTCTCATCTCTATTGTCACATCTTATATTATTGTTACCCTTTTAGAGCCCAACATTCACTACCATATAACATCATTAGTCTTAAAGTAGTCCAATAAAATTTCCCAAGTTTAGTAGGTACCTTACGGTCACAAATAACTCCTAAAATTTTTCTTTATTTTAACTACCCAGCTTTTATGCTATGCATAATATCCCTATCAATTTCAACGTAATTTTGTAAAATTGACCCTAAATACTTGAACTTTGACATTTCTAAATGGTTTACTATCCAATTTTTACCTCTAAATCATTTTTAATAGGCCTCTTGTTAAATTTACAATGCATATTTTTCATTTTACTTATACTCAAGCGAAAACCTTTTGATTATAAAGCATGTCTCTATAACCCAAGTTTAGAGTCAACCTCTTCTTTTGAATCCTTAATTAAGATTATATCACCTGCAAAAAAAAAACACTTAGAAATTTCCTCCTGTATATGTTCTATTAGAACATCCAAAACCAAATCAAACAAGTATGACTCATGGAAAATTCTTAATGTAAACCTATCCTTATAGGAAAGTTTTTTATCTTACCTCCAGGAATTTTCACACTTGTTGTTGCCCCCATCAATGTCTGAAATTGGAGTATGATAAAAAACCCTCAAGAACCAACCAAATATGAACTTTTAGTCCACCGAAAATCATCCTCCACCTCCGTGTAGCTCCCATGGCCCGTTTTAAATTGCAGATGCTTGTCCACATCACAGATGTCCACCACATTTGAATTGCATATCTCCCTCACATTCTATTGTAGATCCAAATCCATATTCTTATCACAGATCTCCTCCGTGTTTGATGATTATCCTAGATTCATTATGACTAACTTTGTAGAACAACTGTGGCACTTTATGTGTCACATGGAATATAGGATATGATTAATCTACTAGGTATGTGTAAGATGCAAACTTTTGACATTAGAAGTGACTTACTGAACTAGGATACTATACTTTTTTCATTAATTTATAATTTGCTAGCCTACAAAAAGTAGAGGCTTTAAAACTTTTTTAGACCCAAGCCATTAAAGCTAGTGAGAAAGAAAAGGTAATGCATTCTCACCATTTACCTTTACGCGCAATGAAAGGATTAGGACCACAATTTAATTGGATTATACATTCTGTTAATTAATAACTATATAAATTAAATATATGGCTAAAAATCTTCAATATATATATATATATCATAGAGAAGTTATAGGTTTATTATTTTGTCAAAATGTTATGCCAATTTAATTGATGCTTGATTATGTGATCTTTTAGTGAGTTGCTAGATTATTCTTGTGAAAGTGCCAGATTAGTGTGCTAGTAGTTTTGAATTGAGACACTTTTAGGTAGTGAATTCATATTTTCTATTATATATTTATTTTTATCTAACTAGTAGCATGTTCTACAATAACTGTTATTTGGGTTGATTCTTGGATGTTAATTCTCCTAACTTCATTTATTGTATTTGATCTCAAATCTAAATTACATATATTGTTGCTTACTTTTGCCTTTTTTAGCCTTTTGTGTATAGACCCTAATGGTTTAATCTAGTGTTATTAATTCTAGTGCTTGAATTGAGTGGATGCAACTATAATATGTGATTTCCTCTTTTAATTTCACTTTATTACTTATTTTCACTTCAACTCAAATATGTGCAAAATTAGAAAAAAAATTAGAATAAAAAATTGTAAAGTTAATTGTAGTTGAAGTTAACTGAACCCTTTAAGGTAACTTTTAAGTACCTAAACTAGTTAGTTGGAACTCCAACATCATAGGTGTATTGGAGGAGAGGAAGGATGTAACGCCCCTCATGATATCTTTATTGGTTTTGTGTTCAGGATCAGAGGAAGTAGGACGGACATGGTTCAAGAGGAAACAGAAAAGGGGCTCCGCGCCGCGGTGAGGAGTAGGGCCGCCGCGGCGAGAGACTTCCAGTAGCATTTTTCGAAAATTCTATGGAGGAGCCGCGGCGAGAGTCGAGATTTTTGTTTAAAACCGGATCATTACGGACGCTCGGACAGAAAAGAAACAAAAGGAAACCGAGGGAGATTGCGAGAGAGCTGTGCTAGGGTTTGAATCTCCGGCGTCCAGGGGTGATTTCAGACCGAGGGAGCTTGGATTTAAGTTGGTAAGTTACTTCTACACCTCCCTCTCCATTTTTATTCGGTGGAAATTTGGGGTTTTTGGTTTTGAGATTGGGTTTTCAATTTGTGACGTGATCCACCAATTGAAATGGTTTAAAGGAGGTTAATAAAGTGTGTTTTGATGTTCTTGATGATTGAATTCGAGTTTGGAAGGGTTTAAGTGTGATTTGAGCTTAACCCTAGATTGTTCTCGGTTAGAACTCTTGGGAATCCGATATGTACGTGTTTGAGTAGTATTTCAAGGGTCCCTAAGAGTTTATTGATGCATGAAAGAGGTGTTGGAACTTTGGGTTAGGCCTAAAGTGGTTAGATTGTGATATTGTGATTATGGGTATATTATGTTAATGGGAGAATTATGTATTATGAAGGTTATTTGGTTAGCCGTGTGGGGCTCAAGCGTATTGAAGTTCAAGAAAGCGTGTGGAACTTGCGTGAACGCAGTATTGACAACCTGAGATAATCGGGTGTTTGTTTATGTGGTTCTATACGATAGTATGTATAGTTATGTATATATATATATGCATGTCTTTTCCATACCACGATAGTGATCTGTATGTGTGTTGTTTTTATATATCGTGGTATGTGTATAGTAGATGTGATATGATATGAGGTATAGACGTTATGATGATCATGAGGATGATGACGATACATTAGCATCACCACATGTTATTGTTACATCGAGATATATGACAGATAAAGTGGTGATGATGTGATGATGTACAATATATGATGATAAATGAAATGGTTAGGGAGAATAAGGTTGGAGTATGTGATGTATGTGTATGTTAGGGAGGATAAGGGTGGATTGTATATGTGTGTTAGGGAGAATAAGGATGGGTTATATGTATATGTACGATATATGTGTGTTAGGGAGAATAAGGATGGGTTATATGTATGTGTGTGTTAGGGAGGATAAGGATGGAAGTCCCGGAGAGGATGACATGCATACCATGCATTTTATATTGCATTCATATGTTATATGATTCATATCTGTATATATATATATTTATGTGTGGTTGATCCCGGTTACTGAGACATTGTCTCACCCCACCCTCTCCCATGACTAACCCTTTCAGGTGAAGGTTCTGGCACTAGTCCGGAGAAGCAAAGAGAGTAGCTGTGTACGTGGGAAGTCTATGTAGTGTTTGTATTTTTGGTTAATGTATTATGTACCAAGTAGGATAGAAAGTGTGTATTGGATATATGAGATTGATAGGATGGTTATGGATGAATGTATGTTTGATTATGTTTTATGGAATGTGTTATGTTGGTGTTTTGAGAGCGTTATGCTTTTGGAAATTGGTATAGTAGTATTTGTGAGTCCAGAGTGGTTTGGGCCTAATGGTGGTGTTTTAGGGCCTATAGCCCATTTTGTCATGTTGGGGTTGGTTAGTAAAGAGTTTTGGTCAATAAGTGGTCAAAACGGTGTCAGGGGTCCAGAATCTCCATACGGAGTTGGATTGAGGTGAAAGTGGTGTCCATGGTTAGATTGGGACTAGATTGACTTGTGAAAGTTGGAGTCAAGTCAATCGGAGATCGGAGCATAAAGTTATGCGCGTCAGAAGTTCACCCCAAAACGTTGAAGTGCTGATATCCCAAGTGCTGATATGGGATATCAGCAAAGGGGCGCCGCAGCTAAAGTGTCCAGGCCGCGGCGCCAGTGATGGCAGTAACGAGGGAGAAACAGAGCAGGCCGGAGCCGCGGCGGTCCTGTAGCGGCCGCGGCCCCAGCCCAAAATTTTGGTATATTTGGGGTTCGTTTCCACTGGTTTGAGGCTGTGAGATGTTGTTTGGAGTTGTTTGGGTTGTAGTGGAGGTAGGATGTTACATTTTGGTATCAGAGCAATGGTTTTGGGCCATTGTTTCTGTCTGATGTACTACTTGGCACATAATTGTAAATACATAGACTATGTTCCCACTGCAATGCTAGCCCAGAACCATATAATTGAATGTGTTGTGACTTGTGTGTAGGAAAATGTCTTGCAGAGGAAGAGGAAGACAGAGTAACAATGATCTTATGAGACAGGTGCAAGAAATGTTGGCTGGCATTAGTAACCAAGTTAATACTCAGGGAGAAGTATTGAATAGACTGCAAGAAAGAATGGATAGACAAGAGCAGGGTGGAGTGAATGAAGAGGCTGACATTTATGTGGACTTGAATGCAGGAGGGAATGAAAATGTGGTAGAGCTTGAGAGAGCCCCAAGGGTTGAAAGAAGGGGTATCTCTTCGCAGTTAAAGGACTTTCGAAAGTTTGATCCCCCGGCTTTTGAAGGTTGGGAGTAAATATTTTATAGGAGGTTAGCATGGTACTTTCTATTTTATACTATATAACCTCTTGTGGATGTTGATGCTATGAAAATGCATATTCCCAATCCCATTGAGTTTGTTCATTATAGCCAGAATTCATCGCGTGGATTGTTTGAATCAAGGACCAGGTTCAACATATGATGCTCTGTGCATATCTCAATATCATCATAATTTTCTTTCATGCTTTATTAAAATTTCCCAACCAATGTGCTATTTATTTATTTTTGTTTCTTCTCTAGAACTTGATCATGATTCACTATGTCATCAAGATTCATTATATTGTCTAATTTGATGTGCTTTCAATCTTTATTGGCTGAGAGTTTGCTTCAATTTTTATGTCATGTATAGAAGCCGTTGCAAAATTATAATTGGACATACAAGTTTTATGGTATAAAATAATGGTCATTTCTCTTTATTATAGTTTTTTTCCTAATACTTTATTGATGTTGCTTGACTAATCCGCTATTTGTTTATTTGCATTTTTACTGCAACATTTATAGTATTTTTCAAGACATCTATCATGTATGAATAAATGGTTGGAGATATCCTAATTGGAGATGATGTGATCAAAATTTCGAATACCCCTTAATGTACGTTGACCCTTTGTGTATGGATGGTAAAGATTTAGCTTATTCCTTAATGTTGATGCTTTATGTATAGATGGTACTCCCTCCACTTTTAAATATAAGACATTTTTTTAGAAGAATATAAGACATGTCACTAGATTGTTTGATCATTAATTTTTTTTCCATATATGCCCCTAATCTATAATTAATATGTCAAAGATAAATGTTATGGAAAGTATAAGAGATAATGTAATTAATAAGAGCAAATAGTGAAAAATATTGAAATTTCTTAACAAATTAAATTATTCAATTCTTTTTTTTATGATGTATTAGGTAATTGAATTTCACCATTTCAAGTGTTTATTGAATGTTTGCTATGGTGAATTTTGAAGCTGATAGAGTATAGGTTGAGTTGGATTCCATTGTTCAGAAGGCGTTATCCTATTATCTTTTAGTTCCATGTAAGATTGTTGTATCCTTGGATATTTAGAAGTTCAAGATCCTATATTTGGTTTGACAAAAAAGAAATTTAGTAAATTAAGATGCCCAAGTATGTAAGGTTCTGGATTTTCTAGCATGCTTTTCCATGTTTTAGTGTGATACAAGGATAGAAAATGTAGGCATATAAGATACTGAGATATATACAAGTTTTCAGAAAGTGTTGATAAACCCAACACTTCCATATAATAAAAGATAAAAAAATGAAGGGGATAAATGTATACGTCTAACTATTCTTTGTTTCTAGTAATGGGGTGTGGTTTGCAATAAATAAATTGAGCATAATTTTTTGCAGCTGATGTGTTTTTTCAGTTTATTTGTTGTTTTTCTTACTGGACTTTAATTCATAAACCAGGTATTAGAGGCTGAAAATGCAAAGCTATTGTCTCAACTCACAGATTGTAGCAATCACAAGATAAAGACAAAATGATGAAATTTTCATCTCAAAGAATAAATGATTTTCCTGATCTCCTATTTTATTATTGCCTCAAATGCTACAAATAATATACATTTCTTGAATGTATGCTAGATTTTGGAAAAGGATGTTATGATAAGTAGGGTGAAATTTAAAGCTTTTATTTAGGTACTAATAGAGAGTTGGATAGGAAGTCAACATTAAAAGAGGTAATGAAGAATTGAATTGACTAATGAAATAAGTTAGTGAAAATACTATGTATTATTCTTAAGCTCTATTAATTAATTTATCAACATGGGATCATTATTGAATGTTTATTCCTTGGATTTTACTTTAATACAATAAAAAATTTATTTTTTCAATTAAGCTTCTAGTTGCCCTTTAAGTAATGATCCTAAATTTGAAATTTGATGCATTTATACTTTTGAACTTTGCAATCAATATTAGAATGTTTCCTGCTTTAATGCAGGTAATAGAGAAATGCATGTTAATGTAGCTTTGATGGATGAGGCTAATAGAAGCACTGTGGTATGTATCCATTTCTTAATCTATATAGATAAATAATGTGTTTTAACTTTTAATTGAAATTATGTGCTCGAAATGACTACCTCTAGACATCTACCTTTGGTAATTTGCTAAGGTATAAGAACATTATTCCTATGAACAAGTAATTTGTTTGTTGGGAATTCAGTCAAGTTGGGATCTGACAAGCAATTATTTCCTTCATCTTTTGCAAATTCATCATAATTCTCCTAAAAGTATGGTTGGAATGCCCAAGAGAGGGTGAATTGGGCTTTTAAAATTTTTTGCACAAAAAAAAAACTATGCAATAGTATAGGAACACCAAAACAGAGCACAATAGTTAAAATGAGAAAAGCTAGGGAAGAGAGAATCAAACACGTATATTTATAGTAGTTCTGCTTCTCCACTTGACTTATGTCTAGTCTTCAAACTTCTACTTGAGATGTGTCCTATCCTTGCAAGATTTGAATGAGTTTTTGCAAAAACTGTTATATACTTTCAGCTCAAACTAGAGCAACTCAATCTCACTTCTCACATGCAACACGTACATTTACAAACTTCTTTAATGTTTCCCACACTAAGAAACTTCTACCTAAAGTAAACAGAATGATTACAACAAATAAGATCTTTCTTTAAGAGTGGAAAGAATAATGATGAATAGCTATGACTCTCTAAGAGGTAGTTGAGGCTTTAAATATGAGAAATAAATATTTTATTAGAGTTTCGACATAATCTCATTTAAAGTTATTACCCACCACCTAAACTGTGGTTCTATATATAGATTTGAGGGAAATCTAACCATTTAAGACATTAACTAGCCATTACTAAGCTTGGTAAGATAAGCCAACTAGCCGTTAAACACATCTCTGAACGTTGAACTAGGTTGTCATGACAAGGTAGGCACCTTGTTAGGAAATCGAGCAATATTCCAAGTTTCAGATGCAAAGCTCAAGAATGATTTCATGACAACTTACCACAATTGTCAAGACAAGTAGTCAACCTAATGAAATCCGGAAGCTAAAGTTCAAGATTGTTAAAACAAGCCTCCTAAGATGTTACTTCTTGTTATGCCAAGGTTAAATCCATCAAAACTGGGTTTTTGAAAGACACCTTGGTAAGACAAGTTGTCATGACAAGCTAGCTGAAGAGAGGATAGGTTGTTTTCTGAGAGCCACAATTTCATGACAACCTAGGGGGCTTGTCAGGAAATCGAGTTAAACTCGAGAAGCTTCTTTTCCTCTTTTAAAGCCTTGTCATGACAAGCTAGATATGATGACATGACAAGTAGTAAAGTAGTGAACATAGCATTGTGAAAACCCACAATTTCATGACAACCTAAAAACCTTAGTAGAACAAGCACTTTACTAGAAGTAAGAACAAGTCCTAAATAAAGTGGTTGTTAGGAACTCAACCTAAGCTTGGTAGAATACGGTAGTTTTGTTATGAAAACAAGTTTAAAAACATTGAGCTTGCTACCAAAACATCAAATATGTGCCTATTTAAGCTCAGTGCTAATAAGATTAAGTGAGTTTAAAGCTTTACCACCTCAAATCTAGGACAAAGACATAAAAACACATAATTCTTCACATGTTTCAAAGCTCCATGTCCTTTCTTCACTTGGTCAACCTTCTTCCAAGATTATGACTTCCTTTGAATCAATTTTTTCAACTCTAGGAGCTTTAGATATCATCAAAATTATAATTTTATCTAACAATCTCCTCCTTTTTGATGATAACAAAACATTCAAACAATAGGTTAGTACTAGGGATTGCTCGAGCAAGCTCCCCTTCAAAATAAACATGAGATAAAGAATATTAAATATAAGACAAAGAATTCATATGGCTGAAAATATAACTGATATATCATTCATAAAGGCTCACAACATATCAAAGCATACAAGATAGAGTATGTAAGCATTTCAGAGCAAAAGAGAAATCAATTTACAGATACATAATCAATAACAAAGTCCTATCTCCTATACTTCCTATCCTACTCCTCCTTTTTATCATCAACAAAAAGATCTTTCTTCATCATCAGAGGGAGGATTCCTTGTTGCTTCATCAATTTCTCCACGAAGAGCTCGAGCTCTAGCAACAAATTCTTGAACCCTTTCGTGCAGAGATGGAGGAGGAGGAATGGAAGGACCATGACTTCTTCTTGCCATAATTTTGATTCTCTATCCTCGAGGGATAGCAGCAATTGGAACGATTATAATGATAGATTGCTCTCTAAGGTAGTCTTCTTGAATGAAAGTAGATAATGTGTCCATAATTTGATTGTCCTCATCAACTACAGTTGGCTCAATGAAGGTAGCTTGCTCTTTAGCTTCTGGCTTTTCTTTTTCAAGAATCTCCCTTGCAACTGCAATCACATCTTCCATCACCAAGGTTCAAGTTCCTTCAATAGCAGGTGTCTGTAGAATGACAGTTTTCCCTACGAAGGGTTTAGTAGACACATTACCAATTACTAGAGAAGGAATGATAGGAGTGTGAATAGGTGTTGGTTTAGTTGTGATGTTAGCACCAACAGCTTCTTCTTCATGATAAGGAGAAGGAATCTCAGGTGTCTGAATGAAGAGATAAGGGGATTGAGGACTAGGACTCTTAGAAAAAGAAGGTCGAGCCTCATCCTTCTATTGTTCTGCATCTTTGTACCTAGTGGGAATTTCATTTCCAAATATAGTAGTTGGCTCAAGGGAGATATAGAGACTTAGTTTTGACAGTTTGATTTTGAAGTTTGGAGCAACCAAGTCAGTGTGCTCATCAAAGGCTTTTCCTTTCCTTTTGCAGTCAACCTATAATATCCCAACTTTTATGGGATGCTATAGAATGAATAAGAGATGAGAAACGAAGTGAGATGAAAATGCTATATATAATTGGGTTTTATAAGGAATTAATTTCTTATTTAATTTTCAGAAGAAGTTATGTTTGGTCCTTAATTGGAATTAATTTTCCATAAGGTCATTAGCAAAAGTTAATTCCAGAACTCACCCCGGAAAATATGTAATATACCACTTGAATGAAAGTCCGCTCCAAGCTGAACGCAATGGTATAAGTATTGCATACCCGGGAGGTCTAGGTTGAGAGATTGACCAATTTGAAAGTTATTGTGAATAGTGAAAAGGAAATAATAAAAAATTGGTCTTTGGGTGAAATTACAAGAAAGTTCTCGAAAGAATGGATAATTATTTTTTGACCCGACTTAAGGGCAAAACGGTTATTTTTCAAATTAGAAGCAAAATGTGAATAATGCATTTAAGGTCCAAAAATAAAAAATTTGATATCATAAAATGTAAAAGAAATTAGGAAAAATGGTGAGACACCGTTAAGCGTAAAGAATGACAAAGAGGTCATTTTTCCTGATTAAACAGAAAAATAAGAAAATTATATTTTATCCCTAAGAATTAAGAATGTGTGTAATTTAGTCCCTTAAGAATGGGTTCAACGCGAGAGGGAAAAGAGAAAGAAGTTTCAAGAAAATTACAGCTAATGACCTGAAAGTTTCAAAAATTATAAATTTGCCCCGAGTTAAGGGTATTTTTGGAAATATGAAAAATTATAGTCAAAATGAAGCTTTCAATGAGCTAAACCCAATGGAATATAGCAAGGAATCTATTAAGATCAAAATAATATTTATTGAGTAATTACGATTTAATATTAATATTTTACCTAATAAAGGTCAATTTAGACTGCAGGAAAAGACAATACTGATCCAAGGACAATGATTGGATCTTACTAAAATATATTTTGGGTCAAGATAATAATGTTGGACTAAAAGTATTTTTTAGATAATCCTGTACCAATTTAATAACAATTTTGGCAAAAATACTTAATCGGTAGGGGTGAATTTAATCGGTAAAGGGTATTTTGGTCCATAAAAATTATTAAAGCAATTTTTGAACAAAAAGGGAGTGAATCACGTGGGAATTCAGATTTGGACACAAGGGGAATTTTCCAAAAGCTTTTTTAAGAAGAAAAAGCAATAAAGTCAAAAAGAAAAGTTGATAAGTGATTCTATAACATAAATATCTTAACAAATTATTAACCTTCATCTTCCTCACCTCATTCACGACATATGCAGCAACAGAAAGAGAGGAGAAGGTGTGAAAGAGAGAGCAAAAGGGAGAAGGAAAAATTACAAGTTTGGTCCCAAAAACTCAAGGTAATTTCTTTTAACCATTATCTTGTGATCTCTTGAGCTTTTGAAGAGTTTAGTAGGATATTCTCTCTCATTTTTCTCACTGAAATTTTGAACTAGAGAGAGAGTAGAGAGAGAAAGTTATGTCATGAAGAAATCAATCCATGAAAAAGGATGCATAGGCTTCAAGGATTAAGGATATACCATTGGATTGCAAATTAATCAGGTAGATATTTTTCTACATTTTTGTGAAAATTTTTTCCTATTTAGGGTTTGAAAGGAAAGGTAATTTCATAGTTTTTACCCCAAAAATGGATTCCTTGGGTCCAAATTATGTTGGAACAATGATGTTGTACAAGAAAAACTCAAAGGAAAGTAAAGTGAAAACTTTAGTCCAAGTATGCACACTTTATAAATGAGATTGTGTAATTGGTGGCTAATGGCCTCATTTGTGATACTATAGGACTCAAAGAAGTGTTAGAAGTTCAAAGGAAAGGTGTGCAAAGTTTGGAAATGATTGAAAAGCTAAAAGGTAGTTTACTAACCTAATCTTGCATTATATGGTTATATAGTTGCAATGGTTTTAATGTTATACCAAATGTTTGTAATGATGTTATGTGATGATTTGTTGATATTGGCTGAGTTATTTGAGGGGTTTTGTGACCCCGAGATGTCCAAAATATAAGGAAAAACTCTGTCCAATTTTCTATAAAATGTTTAAGCATAAATGATTCTAAATGTTTGAATGATGACTTGATGAAGTGTGCTTGCATTATATGATTATATATTTGCTTGATTAGTGGTAACTACTCTGATTCTTTGAATCTCATCCCTTCCAAATGCTTACCATGTTTAGGACCAATCAATGCAAGGAATCCAAGAAGAGCTAAAGGAAAAAGAGGAAGAGAATGATGAATGATATTGTTATGCAAGTCTTAATGTTATGTTTTGAGAATTTGTATAAGTTTGTATGAAAGGGGTAAATCCTGTATGATGCCCTGAATATATTCTTTTAAATTCTCTATGATATTATGATAAAATTGGAGTAATAAATGTCAATGTAAATGTGTTGTGAAGCTTACATAAGTTTGTTTGAGATGGCTAGTATTGATTTAAGCAGTGGAACTCTATTCGAAATAGAGCATTCTATATAAGTGTTATACATTCTCTTAAAGTAGACATAACAAGCTTTTCATAGAGATAAAGAACACCTAAATTGGATAAATGCATGAATTATAGTGATTTTTCAAAGTTAGGGTTCAGAACAGAGAAAGATTGGGAAAACTGGAAATTGAAAGTTAGGTACTGGAAAATTAAAAAGATGATATAAATCATGTAGAGCTCCAAAAATTTAGTAGTTTGTATTTATGGAAAGCTCTATGCTTTAAGTTTCATATGCCACTAATTTGGAGGTAATTGGAGCTATATGATAAGAGATATGGAGGTTTTTCCAAACCTATTTCAGCAAAAGTAGAATTCTAATCCTTTATGATTTAAGTTAACACCATACCCTATGCAAGTTGAATAAATGTACAATAAAAATATTTTTAGAAAGTAGACTCACAGGGATTTCCTATGACATAAATAATATATGATTTGGCTCAGGATATAATGAGATATGACTTTTTCAATGTAAGGTCAAAATCCTGGGCAAGAGAAAACAACTAAATGTATAGTAAATATTAGAGAAACAAATCATTTTATAGTAATTTCTACTCTGTTTCATATTTTTTCCATGTGTAAAAGATTTTTATCTATTTTTAGAAACTTGAATCACTATAAAATGATTTGTTTAGAATTAGTTATAAATTTTCAAAATTCAGTCAGTAAAGTAGAAATTACCTTATGAACAATAACCAAGAATTTTGGAAATTCTAATTTTCATTCTTATGTGATTCAAGCTTAGGATCAAGTATAATCAGACTTAAAAAGATTCTAATTCATGGAAAACTTGTTTAAAAGTAAGGTGTTACACAACCCATTTCCCACTATTGAACACAATCTTCATTTTCTGCAGGGTCTGCTCATTAAAGGGTTCAAGGTATATCCCAGCTTTTTTCTCTAAGTGCTAAACATTGTTAATATTCAAAATAGTAGAGATAATGCTTCCATATGGTAAGCTGCCATCATTCCTAAACTGCTTGGCTTTCATGATCTTTTGTAGAATCAGATAGGCCACATTCACAAGTTTTTCCTTGATCATCAGCACAATGGTCATCAGTTCAGCTCTAGTGAGTGAATACTCTTGACTTGTTGAATATCATTCTCGAGACAATGTAGTGGAGAATTCTGTATTTCACATTCAACTTTGTGGGAAAGATTTTTCCTTTCTTAGGCATATCTTTTTTGGTCCTTTTCAATTTGGCTATCATAATGCTCAATTTATAATTCACAGAGTCACCATCCTCTTCATCAATATCTGCATCCTCATCAGGAAACTTAGTGGTGTTAAGACCAACTTCAAATGAATTTTCTCTTGGCAGTTCAACATATACAGCAAAGTTTGCTTCTGTGAACCAAATTAATTTCTTCCTAATTTTGACCTCATATCTTTCACAAGCAGCATCATATTTGAGAGTAGTGTACCAAGTTTTAAGTATATCTTCATCAAAGTCCTCATATAGCACAACAACATACTTATATAGTTCCACCAAATCAGCCTTTTCAAATTTGAATGCATACAGAAAATTTTTGAAATTTAGATAATAAGAAGGAATCATCTTTCCCTTGCTATACTCTTTCTCAAACAATTCCTTTATATTTGTGTTATTCCAAAGAGACCTAGTTGCCAATGAGGGTTCAGAAGAGTTATTGGAGAATTGATGAGACTGTTGTGTTGAACCACCTTGCTTTGAGATTTCCAGGTTCATTGATGTTTGGGTGCAAGTGCTTTACTTGATTTTCCCTGTTTCAATCCCTATGGTGGTGATTTTCTCACACATTTAGACTTTATGTTATGTATGGGTCTTCCTTTAGGTTTCTAAGCATCCCTCATCATTTCTTGCTTCAAAATCTCACTCCAGGATGGTTTGAATGCTTTAATCTTGATCAACAAAGTTTTCTGGAAATGATTTTGAATGATTTTGTGGTTGGGAATTTGGATTTGATGAGGTAACGGTTAAGAACGAGAGAGATAGGTTGTACTGACAAGGTTTTAGGTTTTCATAAAATGAGCGACTGTTCCTCTTCAAGGCATATATATTGTAGACACGATGGTAAGACAACCCTGGGGGTTTGTCATGAAATCATGTTTCAGAAGGAGAGAGCTGAAGAGTTTTCAGAGAGAGCATTGGGAGGTTGTCATGACAAAGGTCATAGCTTGTCATGAAATCGAGCCACAACAAAACTTCTAAAAATAAATAGACAATCAAACAAGCTCTTGTCATGATAAGGGGTAAGGCTTGTCATGAAATTGAGCAACACAGCAAGCACAACTATCACAACAAGAACAATGTCCTAACAAGTAGGATAACTTTGTCCTAACATAATCCCAATCTAAAGAGCACAATGTTTCTAAAAATGATACGTGGTAGGACAACCACCATAGTTTATCATGAAATCAAGATACATAGCTACACAATCAAAAGTAAAATCATCTCGATTTCCTACTATGGCCAATGGGTTATCATAACAAGCACATTACATATATATGACCAAACTTACAGAACTTGTTACTTATCGTGAAAACTCAATTCCTTTGTCCTGCCAAGTCCTCTTTCATATTAGATGCTCCATATTTATTAGGTTTTCATCAGTAAACATCATGGTTCAAAAAATCGGAACAGACCGGCCGATGAGACCGGGAACTGACCCCTGGTCCGGTCCGGTAATAGATGGAAACCGGAGGGATTCGAAACCAGTGGGAATCGGTCAAATCGGTAAAAAACTGGTACAAAACCGATTAGCCCCCATTTTTATTTTTTAATTTTTTTAAAAATATTTTTTAAAATAAAATAATATTATTTTTATACTAAGTAGCATTATTTTTTGTATAAATTTTTTTCTTTCTATATTATAATATGTTATAAGCATTATTATAATACGTAATTATTAATAATGATAAATTTACTTAACAAATAAGATAAAAATAGAATATCAATTGATTTTTTTGAATTCAAAATATAATTATAGATGAATATTAACTTGTTTAGATTTTAATATTAGATTGTAAAACTTATTAATAATATTTATAATTTTTCATATATTATTAAATTTACTTTTTATTCTAGAATAATGTTAATTTTATTATCATGAATAAATATCTTTTATATTTTTTATCTATATTATTAAAAATATATTAATTTATTCACAACCGGTCCGACTCCAGTCCGACTACTGAATCTTGAATCATTGCCTCATCCAATTCAATGGCCGGTCCAGTTTTTTGAACCTTGGTAAACATAAGAAATACTATAGAACAAATTCTAAGGACTCTCCATAGATAATTAGAAATGAACTTAAACCTAATAAGGAAAAGTTTAAAATGATCTTACAACTCATTTACCATTCCCAATTCTATTCTAATGTAGCAAAATTTGTCTTCTGCCAAAGGTTTGGTAAAGACATCTACGAGCTGATATTTTGTAGGCACATATTCAAGAGAAACATCCTTTCTTTGCACATAATCTTTGATGAAATGATGTCTAATCTCAATATGTTTTGTCCTTAAATGCATTACTGGATTCTTTGTAATGTTGATGGCACTTGAGTTGTCATACTTGATAGGAACATTATTAACCATCACTCCAAGATCTTTAAGTTGCTACTTCATCCATAAGATTTTAGAACAACAGCTTCCAATAGTAATTCAGCTTCTGTAGTGGATAAAGTGACATCATTTTACTTTTTACTGAACCAAGACACAAGATAGCCACCAAAGAATTGACATGTTCCATTTATGTTCCATTTACTGCTATCATCACTTTCATTATCAGTATTATCATCTTCTAAGCTCTATGATGTAGTAGCTTTGAACATCAATGTTTTCCCTTTGTTTTGCTGCTCCCACAAAAGGTCAAGTTTTCCTTCATGTCCAGCAAGACTCCCAAATAGTGCAGTGATAGACTAATATGATTCTCCTCTTGCTTCTTTAATAGATGTCACTTTTGGTTGTCGTTCTTTAGGGAGAGCTCTGAGTATTTACATACTTGCTCTCTTTGTGTATAGTTCTTTCCCAAAGCTATCAGATGATTGACAATGTGAGTAAAATAAATTTGAAATTTTTTCATAGGCACACCATTGTTCATCTTGAAGGCTTCATATTCAGTTGTGAGAGAGCTGAGCCTATTCTCCTTGACTTCCTTGGTTCCTTCATGAGTAATCTCTAGAGCATCCCATATTTCCTTTGCTGTGTTACAATCTAACACTCTGAAGAATTAATCTTATGAAAGAGCACTGACCAAGGAGTGCTTTGCCTTGAAATTTAGCAGGACTCTTCACTTTTTGTTCACCATCCCATTCTGCTTCTGGCTTCTCTCTATAAGTGCCATCATTCAGCATTTTCATTCTCACAAAGTCACCTTTCTGTATAATAGAACAAATATCTAGGTCTATGGATTGAAGAAATATTTGCATCCTTATCTTCCAGTATTCATAGTGTTCACCATTGAAGCCTGGAGATCTATTGACATTGTTCCCCTGTGGTAGTATGTTTTCTCCAAAACCAGTCATCTTGCTCCGGAATGATTAGATCCTTCACTGGGAATCCAAGCTTTGATACCAATTGTTAAGTTGGCTGGCGACTCAAGAGGAAGGGTGAATTGGGTGATGCAAGATTTTTGCCTATTTTGGATCATAACCTAAATTCACTAGAAGTGTAGTAAAACAGGGATGAATAGAGAGAGTTAAGTGCAACAATTTAATAGAGAAGATGAAGAGCAATACACAGCAATTTATACTGATTCAACCCAATCACCTGGCCTATGTCCAGTCCCTAAGCCACCACTTGGGTTTTTCCACTACATCCCACAGGTTTGATCTAGACACCTGTGAAGTATTAGTACACCCCACAAGTTTTAGTAGGTACTTGTAAAGCCACTCTCCCCACACCCTTATAATGATGTGTAATACCTTTAGTGTTTCCCCACACTGAAATTCTACCCAAAAATTTATGTAAAAAAGAATAAATACAAAATGAAAACTCTCTTTTAGAGTAAATGATACATTGAAAGCTCACTCTATTGAGATGGGTTTTTTAGAGGATGCAGATACAGAAAGATTTTATGTATATGAACAGCATTTTTTTATAAACTCTCTTAAGATTGTTACCTATGAGTTCAAATGATATTATATTTATAGATTTGTGGTGTAACTAGACATTATACATAAGATCAATTCATCAAAGACGTTAACCAATGGTTACTCTACAAAATTAACCATTCAACAACCACATTTAATACGTCCAACACTCTGAAATTTGAATTTTGGGGTGTTAACAGATAAATTTTGCAGAAACCATAAGTTAAAGATTTTAATGTTGAACTTCCAAAATTCATCTATTTAAAAGTGAAATTTGAATTTTTGATTTTGGCAAATATTTCCTATGTTAAAACATACAAATATTCATATTCAAAGTTCATCTGTTGAGTGTGAATAATTGTCTCATGTTTCTGCAGTGCATTTAAAATTCGAATTTTGGAGGCCCGAAATTCATCTATCAGCGGCAAGCTCAACATGGCATAAAGGTTCTCTACAAAATTTGAATTTTGGAGGCCCAAAATTCATCTATCAGTGGCAAGCTTAACAAGACACAAAGGTTCTCTTCAAAATTAGAATTTTGGAGGCCCAAAATTTGTCTTTCAGTGGGATTGACTTTGAACTCTTTTTGCACTTTAATATTAGACAAACTTTGACATACTTTCAGATGAATTTACCATTTGTCACAAATTATAATTGACTCGAAATTCAAATTTCAATCAATTAAAATTCCTCTGTTGACTATTCCAGAAGCATTTTCACATTCTGGAGATTCAAAATTCAAATTTTGGATGTTCAAAATTTGTCTATCAGATGTGGAACCTCTGTAACTTCAAACTTTACACTGTAGACAATTTTACAAAAGCTATAACTCTCTCATTTTAACTCCAAATTAAACAAATGACCTATGGTTGGAAAGCTCTCATTGTCTACTTTTAAATCCAATAAGCTTCACTTCAAAAACAAACATCTTCTATGAGATATGATCAAAATAATGATAAGAGGTCAAAACTAAAAATTCATATCTCACTACTCAAATTTAAATGACCATAACTTTTTCATATGACCTTTATTTTGAGTGAAATAACCTTCTTTGAAAATCTTATTTAGTCTAGTTTCATATGAAATAAGTTTTATATCAAATCCATATGTATTTTGAGAGATATCTTAAAAAAATAATCAAAGGTCAAACTAAACCATATTTCACTATGTTTAAAAGCAATGATGTATTACTTTGATAGCTAAAACTTCTTGAACCAATCAAATGCAATTGTAAATCATTGACTTTTAGATGAAAACTCTTAGTCTATGAAGTATATACCTATCAAAGTCCAAAGGCTATGTTGATGCAACCAAGCTTCCAAATCTTCAATTCTTTGACACTTGAATTCTTCACATCTTGGAGCATCCTTTTCCTTCTTCTTTTTTAAGTGAGTCATGATGTTGATTTTCTTTTCTTTATTCTAATGCTCACTCTTCCTTCTTGGACAATCCTACATTTAATGTATTACACTTACAAGCTAAGTAATTAGTCTAATTTATATATCCATCTTGTATTATACAATATAAGAGCACAGTTGATATATTAGTACATAACATAATATATATATATATATATTATAAACACAATTAAACACATGCTAATACACATTTTACTTCTTTAAGGAACATTATATATGTTAGATACATATGATGCTTTTGTTCCTTATTACTCTATATTTGTCACCATGAAAAATTATACTATACTAAACCTAACACTTTTGCCTCTTGGGAAGCATTGCCATAACTTAGATCTATAATGATAGACATTTGGAAATGGGTGAGATTCAATGAAAGGAATCTTCTAATATAACACTTATATACATAAAGAAACCTCGATTGAACATCCAAGGGGAGTGAGGTGAGAAGAGAATGTACATCCAGAATGTAGAGAGAGCCACGACATGCAGGTCGTATTTAAAAAAAATACAATTTTGTCCTAGGGCTATATCATGCACCATACCTATCAAATTTAAACAAATCACATCATCTATATCACAAACATCTCAGCTAATATGAAAAGCTATAAACTTTGTGATTTTAGTGTTAAATTAGATTATGTTGCCCTAGCATTAGATAGCCACTGCAGTCCCACTAATATTGATTCTAATCACATTCGCCAAACATGTTTCACATCATATACAAAATAGATTTGAAAACGTGTCACATACAAAATGGATTTGAAAAAAGTATCGTATACGAAACAAATTTGAATCACGTCATGTTCAAAACAAAGACAGATTTTAATCTAACCATGTAACATATGAAAACAAAAATAGATTCATAATCGATTCTAAAATCCATAGCTCGCATGCATATAGATATTAGATTCAAACGAATTAGACAGAATATAATTCACACACATATCACATATATGCGATCATATTCACTCAAGAACTCAATTTAAACAACCATTGACATGGCTTTAATGCCACTGTTGCGAATTTCAGTGTACACATAGTGAAAACTCCACCGAATTCCCTCCCATGGATCTATCAATGTTGTTTAGATTGAGATGTAGAAAAATTTTTTACTACTAGTGCATCCCTTTAGCATTCTTTTTCTACCATCAGACCCCAAGAACTGATGCGCCTAATTAGCTGCCTCTACCGGTATCCACACAAATAGTGAGCCCAACTCAAACAGCGTGCTAGCACCTCTGTTTGTGAAGATCCATACGTTCATGCAATTCCGCTGTAACAGTCCTGCTGTTCATCCATATAGTTCGCTGTTCATCTGTACAGTCCTGCTGTTTGTCTGTACAGTCCCACTGTTCATCTGTACTGCCTCTATTCATCCGTACACTTTCTCTATATGAGTGTTCGGCTGCTCAATCTCTAGGGTGAGTAGAGACTCTTTCTTGATTCTATATTTTAATAACCTTAAACTATATAATAATATAGATAAGGTTTGATTAATTTAAATCAATTATTTAAATTAAATCAAATCTTAATTAAATAGATTAGTCTAGATTTAAATCCATCTAATAGAATAATATCTAAGCCAACTATCTAATATAAATCTAGAATCAAATCTAAATCAAATTTAGATTATGACACTAGTTTAAATTTAAATCTATCACATAGAATTAAATCGAAAACTAATTCATTTAAATCAATTTGAATAAAATATACATATATTTCAAAAAAATATAATATATATCAAACATATATATATATATATAAAATTCAATCACCCTAAATCGAATGTTCAATTTATTGAATCTAGACACATTTTAGATCTAATGAATCTAGATATTCTAGCTTTAGTTGGTCCGTTCTTGTATGCGACCTTATAGGCCTATATGATGTTGGCAATGGGCTAATAACACTATTGGACCCATCAGTCACAAGTGACCTCTAATAAGACATTGTGGCAACTCAAATCATATGAGATCGGTGATCCGATGTAACCTATCATATAACCCAATCATATCCCTTTTGTCTCATGATATATAGGTCAAGTATGAGACATGAAAACATCATCCTTATTTTACTCAATCATTACTTTCTCGTTCTCCGAGTAGACTAACAGAACAAATGAAAACTCTTCCATTTGAGCATAGCCATACATTTCTCAGTCTCACTCATCAAGGGGCCCAGATATATCTCTCAATTAATTAGAGGGACAAATTACATCTTGACCATTCATCTTCCTCCACATAAGTTCCACTATGCCCAATCAGAGCCTTTATGATCTCCTGACTAAAGGTGACTTTTGACTATGTTAAAGTATAGTGTTCTCTATGTAGGAAGCCATGGTGATCTCAGGTCTGAGGGCTTAGTGACATAATTATATATGAAATATGCTTATGACTTGATTCATGCAGCAATTTCATAATGAGTCGATTCAACACCTATCCCCTAACAAGAGCTTATAATTATGATTTGTATCTTAATACATAATTATCACATAATTAATTATCAATCAAAATTTTATTAGCCTTAATTCTTCATTGTTCCCATAAAGATGATTGATTAGGGACATTTAGAATAAAATAATTTATCCAAGCATATTATTATAAAGATAAACATACAAATAATATAATAATGTAATAACAGGAAAAATACCTTCTTTTTCATAATAAAGTACAATGTTCATAATAAAATGATTGACCTAGGGCACAATCTCCAACAACAACATCAAAAAACAAGGTCATAATCCATTGGTTACATGACCTCATTCACAAAGTGTGCAATAAACCTTAAACTTTTCACTTTGATTTCCTTTGGGTTTTTATTGTACAACACCTTGCATCCACCATTTTTGGACCCAAGGAATTCATTTTTGGGGTCAAAATCATAAAATTCACTTTCCTTTTTAAACCCTAAATAGGTAGAAAATTTCAGAAAAATGTAGAAAAATAACTACCCGATTAATTTGCAATCTAATGGCCTAATCTTGTTGCTTAAGACCTATATTATGATTTTATTTTTTCAAAGCCTCAATTTCTCCCCCTTCCCTCTCTCTCTCTAGGTGCCATTTTGATAGAGTAAGGGTTAGGCATGTCTTGCAAGAGTTCAAAGAGGAGCATGGAGAGTTTAATCAAGGTGCTGAACAAGAACATGGAAAGCAATTTTGGGAGCCCAAAGATCCATTGCAATACTCGATAAGCCCAAAGATTGGAGCAAGGTCCAAAACAACAAGGAAAGCTTTAAATGGATTGATCCAAGAGTTGCTACTTTTAGAGCCCACCTATTTAGTTCAAGTTACAGCCCTAAAAAGGAGCCCAAAGGTGTGAAAATGCTCTTAGCTATACAAGGTCCAGATCCAAACCCAAAAGGAGCCCATTTGGAAGAGCTAACTTGAAGACATCATTTGCTCTACATGTGACCATGAATAGTGACGTTTTTAATATAATTTTATTAGGAATTTTAGTTTATTTAATTTAATTTCCAAAAATAAGTCCTATGATCAAAGATTCTATCTTGGAGATTAAGTTTTAGTTCTTTCCTATTTTTAAAATTTAGGCTCTAGAATTTTCTATTAGTTAAAGTAAGAAAGGTACCACCTTTTGATTGATTCGAGGAATATTTTATTTCCTTTTTCATTTAGATTGTGGTATCTTCTTTATGATTGATTAGATTTGATTATTTTCTTTATTTTTATTGTAATTTTCATTTTTCATTTTAGCCTAGGGTTTGGTTGCTTTATTTCTTTATATGAGGAGCCACTTATGTACTTTTTTGGGGGGGGGGAGGGGATAGATTAATGAGAATGAATTTTTAGAACTTTTGTTCCTTTCTTGTGGGTTTTCTCTTGTATCCCTTATATTCTTGAGAAGATTCTTAGACTTATCAAAGGAGTAGTTTTCCTTTGTGGTGTCCCAAGGCTAGGGTTCCAAGAGACGAGTTCTCTTAGGGTCTTCACTCATTGACCAACATATCTTTCTTATTTTCTTGTTATTTTTGTGCATTATTTTCTTCTTCATTTTCATATTCACATATTTCCTCTCCTCATGCTTTCTTTGCTATTCGTGTGTCCTTATTTAATTCTAGCATGATCCATGGTTCATTACAAATCATTGGAGGTTCAATCGGACGAGTTCTACTTGGGTTTTTCATTACATTTATAGAGCAAGAATGGAGAGAAATACTCCATGAAGCTTCACAAAACTTAGACATAATCAAGATAATAACTAAAAAAGCTTATCTTGAGAGTTTGAGAACTAAACTTGCTATTAGTCTTTTCTTTTTTCTTTTTATTTCCTTGCTGCTTCTCCTCTTGTTCAGCTACCGTTTCAAATGTGTTTGGTGTTGAAAATGAAGGCTTCACCCATGCTTAAGGGGAAAGAGATCTAATGCAAGGTAAATCATGGTTTGTTTTTTTTTACTTAACCTTGGTTACTCTTATTCACAAGCTTTTCTGCTAATTTCAAATAGGTGTTGGTTTGGTTCTAGATGTGTCCTACCTTCAATTTGGCCAAAAATTACTTTAATAACTTTTATGGACCAATATGCCCTTTACAGATTAAATTTACCCATAACGATTAAATATTTTTACCAAAATTGTCATTAAATTGGTGCAGGCTTATCCAACCATTACCTTTGGTCCAAAATCATTATCTCAACCCAAAATATATTTCAGTAAGGTCCACTAATTTTTCTTGAATTAATACTATCTCTTCCTACAGTCCAAACTGACTTTTATTGGGGAAAATATTAATATTAAATCCTAATTATCCAATAAATATTATTTTGATCTTAATAAATTTCATATTATATTTAATTGGGTTTAACTCATTGAGTTCATTATGACAATAATTTTTTATATTTACAAAAATGCCCTTGACTCAAGGCCAATTTATAATTTTTAAAACTTTCAGGTCATTAAGTGTAATTTTTTCCAAAATTCATAAATTTTTCTAAACCTTCATGTGTTCCCCACCTCTCCTTTTTTCTTTTTTTTTCCTTTTATTTTTATTTTTATTTTTTTCTTTTTCCAGGGGCAAAATCATGATTTTCTGCTTTTTTTCTTCTAATTGAGATAATTGACCTTTTTGCCCCATTTCATGAAAATAGTGTATACCCATTTTCACAAATTCCTATAGATTTTAAAATATTTATCCTTGAACTTCTAGTAAAAATTCTAGGATATTACAATTTCAGTTTCCACAAATACCACTTGCACAGATTCTTCTATTACCCAAGTTTTCTTATTATACACTGTATATGCTTTACTTCTATTTGAATAGTCAAGAAATATACCTTCATCAATCAAACTTTCTCAATTTTTCCTTACCATTGTTATGAACAAAGCACTTGCATTCAAAGACGTTAAGGTGGGACACATTTGGCTTCTTTCTTTTGTATAGCTCATATGGTGTTTTATTAACTAAAGGACAAACATGTTGAATCAAGAGTTTTGATGATTTCAAACCAACATTCAAGAGTTTGGAATGAAGATATCAAAGGTGGCCAAAAGACTTAAGTGAAGAAATTCTAGAGAAATCTATGCAAGAATTGTTGTAAGATGATTAGCTATGTTTAAATATGGGTCAAAGATTTTGATTTGGTGAAAAAATGTTTTAAAACCTTGATTTTATGTTAAATCATAAAATATTTGAAAAACACCCACCAACAGACGAAGTTTGAAAGGTTTATATTGAACTGTCATGTTGAAAATTTGAATTTTGGCTTTGGAAATTCGAATTTCAAATTAAAACTGAAT
The DNA here is from genome assembly GCA_026686845.1 of Adenanthera pavonina. Taxonomy (NCBI): domain Eukaryota; kingdom Viridiplantae; phylum Streptophyta; class Magnoliopsida; order Fabales; family Fabaceae; genus Adenanthera; species Adenanthera pavonina. Next base: position 675,456 of record JAIVEN010000019.1, read on the forward strand.
AAGTCTGAAGAGATGCCTCTCTGACAGACGAATTTTGATTTTCCAAAATTTGAATTTTCATAAGTATCTGAAAGAAGCTTTTGGCAATAGATGATCTTTGAGTTTTGAAAATTCAAATTTCAGACAAAATGAAACTAATGGAAACTAAAGAAATTCATCTGAAATTATGTCAAAGTTCATTTAAAACTAAGCTTAAATTGGATTTCAAAATTGCTCACTAACAGACGAACTTTGAACCTGAAAATTCGAATTTCAGAAGCTAAGGTTGTGAGTCTGTTACAATGATATGTTGACATACGAATGACAGTGTTTATAAATTCGAATGTTAAAGTTAGTCTGAAAAGAGGTCTCTCTAACAGACGAATTTTGATATTTGAAAATTCGAATTTTGAGCTATGTGAACTATTGAGCTTTGTAAGCCTGCTGCGGATAGATGAATTTTGGGGTTCCAAAATTTTGAATTTCGAAGGCACTGTAGCAAATTGAAAGTACTGTTCATATTTAACAGAAAAACTTTCCACTTGAAAATTCGTATGTCACTACATAGAAACATTTTCAAAATATCAAAATTCGAATTTCACTTCATGACAGACGAACTTCGGTCTTTCAACGTTGAAGCTGTTAACCTTCGGTTTCTGCGAAATTCGTCTGTTGACCAACCGAAATTCAAATTTCAGTATGTCAGAAGCATTAAATGCGGTTGGTTAACGGATAAATATTTCAGAGTAACCGTTGGATAACTTCTCCAACGGATAGATTTTGTCTCTAACGAATAGTTGGGACCTAAATCTATAAATATAACATCATTTGAAGTTGTGGGTAACGAATCAAAACTTTATATATACTGAAACTCTGCCAAATCTTCTACTCAAAGATTTTTACCCTCTCACTTCAATACTTGTATTTCAACCTTCATATTCACTCTATTCAAGAGAGTTTAATCTATGTAAACAATCTAATCTTCATCTGGAAGATAGATTTTCTTGTGAGGGGATATCACAAAGAATTTAGAAGCACTTTGTGAAAGTACAGAGAGTGATTGAGTGAACTCTAGAAAACAGAGCATAAACTTTGTACTGTGGCGTTTGTAAGAAGCTCACTGAATTCTTGAAGAATAGTGGAAAATCTCAAGTGGTGACTTGGGGACTGGACGTAGGTCAAGTGGAGAGACCGAACCAGAATAAATTTCTGAGTCTTCTTCTCTTTTCTTCCACTTTCACAGTTATTTATTTATACTCTGTTTTACCATCATATATTACTTTCTTCACCTCTTTGATATTTTGCAGAAAATTTTTAATCTTCTCAATTCACCCCCCTCTTGGGAAGTCAGCCTAACTAACAAAACATAAGTTCCATTCATGATGTAGCATGCTGTACTTACTGCATCAGCCTGGAAGTATTTTGGGAGCTTCTTCTCATTTAATATAGCTCTTACCATCTCCTCTAAAGTTCTATTCTTCCTTTCAACTATGCCATTTTGATGAGGAATTCTAGGTGCAAAGAAGTTGTGATCTATCCTATTTTCTTCATAGTACTCCAAAAAGTTTGCATCCTCAAATACTCCTCCATGATCTGATTTGATGGCTACAATAGAAAGACCTTTCTCATTTTGCACTTTCTTTGCTAAGACAACAAATACAATAATTACCTCATTTTTAGATGGAAGAAATATAGTCCATGTAAACCTTGAATAATCATCTCCTATCACAAGCAGATACGGATTTTCACTAAAGCTCTTAACACGAGAAGGACCAATTAAGTCCATGTGGAGTAGCTACAGTGGTCTAAAAGTGGAGACAACATTCTTTGGTTTAAATAATGGCTTAACTTGCTTCCGTTGAAGACAAGCGTCACATACTTCGTCTTTCTCAAAAGAAATATCAAGTAAACTAGTAACTAGATCATTTTTAACTAGCTCATTGAGTTGTTTCATGTTAACCTGAACTTGTTGAATCAAGTGTTTTAATTATTCCAAACTAACTGGAGTTTGGAAGGAAGATATCAAAGATATACAAAAGATCTCAATTGAAGAAATCAAAGCAAAAATGAGTATAAGATTAGACGTAGGATTTCTCATTTTATTCACATGAGTAAAAGGCTTTGATCTTGCACACAAATGTTTTAAAAATGTGTTTTCATGTTAATTCATGAAGTATTTGAAAAATACCTACTAACAAACAAATTTTGAAGTGTTAAACTTAATGTGTTACTTTGAAAATTCAAATTTTGATAATTGAAATTTGAACTTCGGATTTAAAATATGTTAGTCTAAAAAGAGGTTCATCTGACAGACGAATTTCAGTCTTTGAAAATTTGAATTTCGGGTAAAATACAATCTGTGAAAAATGAAAAATTCATTTGAAGATATGTGAAAAGTCATCTAAAAGTAAAGTTTGAAAAGAGTTCCAAGTCAGTCCTCCGACAGATGAACTTTGATTTTGAAAAATTTGAACTTTAAAAAGATAGTTTATAAGTCTATTCAAATACTCTTTTGACAGACGAACTTCAGTCTTTAGAAATTCGAACTTTGAATTAAGTATGATAAGAGATCTCTCTGACAGATGAACTTTGGTATTTGAATATTCGAATTTTGAAAAGAAGAACTTTTGTACCATATTGAGTTGCTCACTGATATACGAATTTTGGGCACTAAAATTTGAACTTCGAAGGCACTGTAGCAATATGGAACAACTGTTCAACTTACCAGAAGAACTTTAAACTTGAAAATTCATATGTTCCAACATAGAAACATTTGACAAGGATAAAAATTTGAATTTTGCTTTAGAACAAATGAACTTCAAAGTTCAATGTTTGTGAGAAATCTGTGTCTTCAGGGGTGGTAATTCATGAGCATAAAATGTTTGATAGTGATATATGTTTGTTTTAGCTAGGTTGGGTTGGGTTTGGGTTTACACATATTAATTTGCTGCATATTGTTGTTGATTTTTAATACCTCCCAGCAGTCTAAAGTTTTTCCTATTTTTACGCTTCTCTTTTTTTTATTATAGTTAGCTATTATATCATGGCCAAACCCAACATGTCAAATTGTGGTACTACATTGTGTGCATTTATAGTATATAATTTTCTTTGTCGATTTTGGTTATATGATTGTTGGAATTTCTTTTTCTTTATCCAATTGATGTGTTGGCCCTTTATAATTTCTTAGCCTTCAGACTATAACAACTATTTGGGTTCCTATTTGTAATTAATTTTCTATACAAACCTAATTTCCTCCCTTATATTAACTCAGGGAACAACACTAACGGTTGGTTAATAGCTCTTGTTAAGCATTCATATGAAACTAAATTAATGGTAACAGACCCTTCAAAGATTGAGGGAAGCTTATTTGCCTTGCATTCATATGGATACTGCTAACATAATTTCATATTTGAATGAAAACGTTTGACACATTTTTAATAATTTCTACTGAGATAGATTCATTATTATTGCATCTTTTCAGTTAGAAATTTTACTTTGAATACTTTTGTATATTATTGGGTATAGTTTGTGTTGGTGAAAAATTTTTATGGTCTTTACTTAATATATGCTTTTTTTCTTATGTTCATTGGTTGACGAGACGACAGTTGGAAAACTAAGCTGAATTTGTCAAAGTTGATAGTTTGAAGAATTATTAACACGCTATGAAGCTTATATTCTTTGAACTCATAATTCTCTTATTTGAACTATGGATTCTCTTCCGCGTGATGACCATTTGATACTAGTGGCAATTTGGTTCTTTGAAAAAAAAATGTATCCTTTGCTGTAATTTAAAAATTTTATTTTTTAAGATGGAACGATTTGGGTTGTATTCATTATAATAACTGATATTTCATAGGCTATAAGAAAATAATTGGTAAAGCATTTTTAATCACTAGAAAGGAAGATGAAATGACTGCCCCATAGTAAACAAAAATTTGTAATATCCCTATTTTTATGGGATATTATAAAATGAATAAAAGATGAGAAACGAAGTGAGACGAAAAGGTTATATATAATCGAGCTATAGAAGGAATTAATTGCTCATCTAATTTTCTGAAGAAGTTATGTTTGATCCTTAATTGAAATTAATTTTTCATAAGGTTCTTAGCAGAAATTAATTCCAGAATTTACCCCAGAAAATATGCAATATACCACTTGAATGAAAGTCCGCTCCAAGATGAGCGTAACGGTATAAGTATTGCGTAGCCGGGAGGTTCAGGTTAAGAGATAGACCAATTTGAAGTTATTGTGAATAGTAAAAAGGAAAGAATAAAAAATTGGTCTTTGGGTGAAATTACAGGAAATTACCCGAAAGAATGAATAATTATGTTTTGGACCCGGCTTAAGGGCAAAACGGTCATTTTCCATATTAGAAGAAAAAAAATGAATATTACATTTAAATCCCAATGAATAAATGTTGATATCATAAAATGCATGAGAAATTGGGAAAAACGGAGAGACACCGTTAAGCGTGAAGAAGGGCAAATAGGTCATTTTTCCTGGTTAGACGGAAAAAAGAGAAATTATATTTTTGTCCCCAAAGAATTATGAAAAGGACATCCATGTCCTTAAAATCATAAAAATTACGTGGAAATGAGTATTAGAAATGTCTTGGGGAAAATTACACCTAATGACCTGAAAGTTCTAAAAATTATAAATTAGCCTCGGGTCAAGGGAATTTTTGTAAATATGAAAAATTATGGTCAAAATGAAGCTCTCAATGAGTTAGACGTAATGAAATATAGTATGGAATTTATTAAGGTCAAAATAATATTTATTGGGTAATTAGGGTTTAATATTAATATTTTACCCGATAAAGGTCATTTAGGCTGCAGGAAAAGGTAGTACTGATTCAAGGACAATGATTGGACCTTAATAAAATATATTTTGGGTCTAGATAATGATGTTGGACCAAAAGTAATTTTTAGATAATCCTGTACCAATTTAGTGACAATTTTGGCAAAAAAATACTTAATCGGTACGGGTAAATTTAATCGGTAAAGGGTATTTTGGTCTATAAAAATTATTGAAGCAATTTTTGACCAAAAAGGGAGTGAATTACGTGGGAATTCAAATTGGGATACAAAGGAAATTTTTATAAAAGCTTTATTTACCCAAAAAGTAACCAAAGTCAAAGATAAAGTTATTTGATGATTTAATGACTTGTAATCAACTTTGTTAAGCTCATAATACGTCTTCTCCAGCTGCTTTGAGCGTCTGAACTAGTGAGAAAAGAGGGACGAACTCGTGCAACTCAAGGAGGAAAGAAGACCAAGCAAGAAGCAAAGTTTGACTCTCAAACTTCCAAGGTAGGTTTCTATGGTTGCTATCTTGCTTATACTTGAGTTTGGAGAAGTTTTATGGATTATTTCTCTCCATTTTCCCTCTGAAATTTTCTGCCTAGAGAGAGAAAATGGAGTCATGAAGAAACTAAACCATAGAAATGCTTCAAGATGCAAGAATATGGCATTAGATTATAAATTAATCGGATAGATATTTTTCTACAAACTTTTAAAATTTTATGCCTATTTAGGGTTTGAAAAGGAGAGGGAATTTCAAGTTTTTGACCATAAAAATGGATTCCTTGGGTCCAAAATAAGTAGATACACGTATGTTGTACAAGAAAAAGCTTAAGATTAAGAAAGTGAAATTTTTAGCTTTTTTAAGCTTTATTCGGAATGAACAGTAACTGAGCTAGAGATGGAATTTGGCAATTATGAGGCCATATTTGGATTCCTCATGAAAAATTACATGGAATAGAGGTATAATTCATCATTTTTGAGTTAGGAATGAATTTTTGGTGAATTTTTGAAGAATTAGGGTTTCATGAACACTTTTTGAAGAAAGTCATGGAACCATTAGCTTGAATAGTTGTTTGATGGTGCATTAGGATTTGAAGAAGTCCAAGGAAGCTAGTGGGAGCATTGGTATCAAGTTGAAGAGTAAGAGAAAGCATGAAGGTAGCAATTTACCTATTCTTGCCTTATATTGTCATGTGATTTTCAATGAGTTTGATGACTTGCCTATTATTTGCTATGATCAATTGTGATGCTTTGAGAATGTTGGCTGAGTTAATTGAGGGTTTTGAGGACCCGGGATGTCCAAAATACAAAACGAAACTCTGCCAAAATTTTTGTAAAATATTATGGCATAAATGTTTAAAAGCATTTACTTGATGTTTTATGATGATTATATGCTTAATGTGATAATATGATTGCATGAATGGTGATTGCTACTGAGATTCTTTGAATCTCACCCCCCCTTCAATGACTAACCATGCTAGGGAGAACCAAAGCAAAAGAGCTAAGGAAGGAGCAAAAGGCATGAAGAAGGAAATGATGTTGCAAGCCATTGTGTTATAATGTGAATGATTATTTGTGTCTTATTTTATATGAAATTGTAAAATAGAGATTATTATGTTAATTTTGTGGAAAATGCATGAGAATTTCCAGTTCTAGATATTGTGATGTTAAGTTATGTTTTACCAAGTTTCATGCCAAAATGAGTTCATTTATAAGGGTTTTGATAAGCAAATGGCAATATAGACTGAAACAGGGCATTTTCCAGACATGTCTGTTTCATTCGCCCTTATTTTATACTTAATGTGAGATTAGGTTTATGGTATTTTTATACCAGATATAGGGCATCTCAATCTTTAATATGACACCTAATTCACCCTATTTGGAGTTACGAACAATTAATGGTGAATTTTCTAAGTCAGGGTTCAGAACAGGGCAAGAATGGGAAAACTGAAAACTGAAAAGTAAGTATTGGAAAATTCAAAAGCTAATATAAAATCGTACAAAGCTCCAAATATTCAGTGATTTACATGTATAAAAAGGTCTATGTTTTAAGCTTCATATGCCACTGATTTGAAGTTAATTGGAGCAATATAATAGGAGATATGGAGCTTTTCCCAAAACTGTTCTAGTAAGAGTTTGATTCTGACCCTTCATGATTTAAGTTAAAATTATGCCCTATTAAGCTGAAATAAACGTATAATAAAAATATTTCTATAAGTGGACATATAGAGATTTCCTATGACATATATTATGCATGATTTGGTCATGGATAGAATGAAATATGATTTTTCAAAGTTGAGGCCAGGAAACTGGAAGATAGAAAAAATGACCCAATGAACAGTAAATATCCATGAAACTACTGTACAAATTGGCCCAAATAAGTTACTATTTTACATTTTTCCCATGTAGATCTGAATTTAATAAAATTTTAGAGACTTGAATCACTATGAAATGATTTTTCAAGAATTAGTTATGAATTTTCAAAGTTCAGTTGGTAAAGTGAAAACTACCATATGAACAGTACTAAAAATTTTGAAAATTCTTATTTTCATTCTCATATGATTCAAGCGTAGAATCAAGTATAATCAGACTTAAAAAGAGTCTAATTCATGAAAAATGAGTCTAAAAGTAAGATGTTACAAAAATAACTCTAGTATATCACAAAGGTAAATTGGATAGGTGACTTTCTTTTGTAATGAGTTCTGCACACAAAAATAACTTCTACCTTTATACAATCATTTACATTATGAGTATTCTTGAGAAAAGTAGTTGATGAGAATAAAAATTGTGAGGTGATTTCTTCATTTGAAACTTTTGTGACGTTTGATGAGGGGATTATTCACACCAAATTTTTTTAGACACTAATCGATTAAATTGGACATCAATTTAAGTATGGTTAAGAGGATCAAATTGAAATTTATGCTTTTTATTATATATATATATATATATATTTTTAAGTCTAATCGCCATATTCTTGGTTGATCAAGAATATATGTGTTTTATCTTTGTGATTGTTATAATGAGATTTTAGACCTTGAGCACGCGAGGTATTTCTATATGGAAAAGGACTAACTAATCATTCTAATGTTATTAATATTTTTTCTTCAATGAATTAAGGACTAAGAGTATAAATATGTGAAGTTTGGTAAAAGTATATTAAATCCTTTCTTTCTATATATTATACTTTATAGTTTGAACTAGCAATGGTTCCTTTGTTTTAACTAGGGAAAATGATAATTTAGGACCAAAATATTCAATTAATGCTATTTTAGGGTCAAAACATTCCAAAATGACAGAAAGAGAGTATAATCTTAAACTGTTCAAAATTCAAATAGGAAATGACCTACAAAAATAACCGTTCACCAACTGTATTTAATACATCTGACATACTAAAATTTGAATTTTAGGTGTTCAACAGATGAATTTAGTAGAGACAGAGAGTTAAGGTCTTCAGTGTTGAACTTCCAAAATTCGTTTGTTCAAATGTAACATTCGAATTTCAAGTTTGTGAGAGTTATCTCATGTTAGAACATATGAATTTTTATATTGAAAGTGCATCTGTTGAGTTTGAACAGTTATTTCATTTTTTTACAATATATTCAAAATTCAAATTTTAGAAGCTAAAATTTATCTATCAGAGGCACATTCAACATGATACAAAAGTTCTCCCATGGGAAATTTAAATTTTAAACTATAAAGTTCATCTATCATAGGCATGTTCTGACAAGACTCACAAGTTCTCATTTTGAAATTTGCACTTTGAAGTCCAAAGTTTGTCTGTTAGAGACAGTGATATTAAACTTATTTTGAACTTCACAAATATTCAAATTTTGACTAAACTTTATATGAATTTTACATATTTTCACTAAGAGTGCTTAGCCCAAAATTCGAATTTCAGAACTAAAATTCATCTATCAAAGATAAAACCTCTGTAATTTCAAATTTCACTAAGTAAAGTTCGAATTTTGCATAAAATAAGTATGAGTCAATAACAAAATTTATTTGTTAGCCAATATTTCTCAATTCTAACACAAGCTAACATCTGATAACCTTTTTTTTTTTACCAAGGAACATCTGATAACCTTAAAATAACATATTTAAACATTGTGGTAACTTAAAAAAGTAAAAATCAAAGCATTTTACCGAGGTTATAAATTGAGAAATTCTAAAAACTAAATCTTCATATGTTCTTCATTGGATTTCTTCACTTGATCATTTCACATTCCTTTGATATTCTCCTTTCAAACTCTAGTTATTTGGAATCATTAAAACTTCTAATTCAATATTCTCCCATTTTTTGATGATGACAAAAAACTTGCAAATTAGATTAGTATTTGAATTTGCTTCCAAGAGTTCCCCCTCAACATATGCATTAAAATTCGAATATAAATACAACACATGTATCAGAGTTGAAGAATAGAAAAGGAAATAGTGAAATAAGTTTCATTAATACAAACATGTTCAGTACAGAGATTCACCCAAATTTAAATGAGTACATTTGATCATATAAAATCTAACACAAGTACAACCAAGACAAAAATCACAAAGTCCGAAGATCTAAGCCCTAAGGTTTTGTAGCTTATTGTTCCTTTCTGGCCTTGAGCTTAATCCTCTTGCTATAAGTTTTTGATTGCCCAGTAGCTTCAGATTGTCCAGTTTTAGTTTGTCCAGTTGCAGCTTCTCCAATTTGCCCAACTTTCTTCTTCTCCTTTTTAGCATCATCAAAAGCAGGAGTAGGTACATAGGGAGGAGGTATTTGGGTTATGGGAATGACTTGAAGAGGAACTAGTATAAAGGACACTGTGGGAGGGATCTAAGGAAGATCATCATTAAATGTTGAAGTTAATTCCTAGACCTACCTTTGGATGTTAGCTAGCCTAGCCTATTGCTCCAGTAAGAGTCCACAACCAGAAGATGGAGGTTGAGGAGCTCGTGGAGGGAACATTTTATTTAGCCTTTGCTTCTAAGCTTGCACCACAGCATCATGTGCAACAATAGCAAAGTCAATGTCAGAATCGATTCCCCTTTCCCCTTTAAGAGTAGCTTGAATAATAGGTGTAATTGTAAGATTGGCAACAAGCTTCTCCATTTGCTCACTCTCTTTGGTTGACATAATTGATTCTTGAGTAGCTTTCTCCATCATTAGCTCATGAGAGCTCTCTACTTGAGTGGCTTCTTCTTTCATAGCATAGTCTAAGGATGGACTAGGGCTAGTTCCATTGCTTCAAGCTTGAAGAGTGACAACAGCAATAGTAACAGCAGTAGTAGCATCATGAGAGCCTATTTCAAAAGGACTTGGGATTTGAGGGGAGACAGATTTAAGAGGTTTAAAGGTACCAGTCTGAGGTGGTGCTAATGTGGTTAGAAGAGAGTTTTGAATATCATCATAGGCATCAGCAATCACCTTTAGGTTCTTGGCCAGCTCAGTTATTTGAGCTTGCAGGTGTGCAAACTTGGCATTGTGTTCATCCCTAATACTTAACATCATTTCTGATAGGCAATCATACAATTCGGGTATGGTATTAGGGGTAGCCAAGGAGGATGTAATGGAAGGTTCATGTTGCTAGATAGGCTAAGATTAGGTTGACTGTGGTTTAGGTTGGATAGTTTGAGTAGCTTTAGAGGTAGTCTCTTGTTGATGTGGCTCTCCCCCATCATAGAATAAATCTTCCTGCCCCCTTTCGAATCCATCTACTTCCTTTCTTTCTATACCCATTCTCATTAATTCTTCTTCTTTGAATTCGTCCATGGGCTTTCCTTTGCCTTTCTTAAAGTGTTGAATCTTGTTATACTCAAGAAGTTTGGTAATGATGGAGGCATAGGGCAGAGTTGAGTCTTTTCTCTAGTCTCTGGCCTTAATCATTCTCTGAAAAATGATGTTACCCAGGTTGAGCTCCTTTCTACGGATTAAAGTTGTCATTACATGAGCTTTAGCCCTGGTAATCAAATTAAAGTTTCCTCCTTTATTGAAAATGATCCTAGACACTAAATAGTGTAGGACTATGATAATCATGAATTTTTATTATTTTTATTCTCCTAATTTAAGCATTTTTAATATTGAAATTTTGCTAATTTTATGTGATTTAGATGATATTTAGTAAATTAGCCTTAATTTGTATTAAATGAGGATTTTGGGATAATTTTAGGAAATTAAGCTTTAATTTTGATTATTTTTATTTTTCAAATTATTTCAATAATTCAATTCTTCCATTTTATTTTATTTAATAATTCTCAATTGATTATGGGTCTTTTGGGGTTTAATTGTGATTAAGAAAATGATTCAGAATTGTTAAAGAGTTTTGGAAATTTATTTTTACTATTTTAATTTTAATTATTTTGACTAATAATTTTCCTCCAGATTGAACTTAAATTTTATCTCATGATTAATTTAATTTCTTTGTATCAAAATTTAATTTACATTTATTTAATTAGAAATATAATCTACTTGATGTAACATTTTTTTACAAGTTATAATTCATGGAGATTAAAATTTTGAAAGGGCATTTTGGTCATTAGAGATGTGAAATTTTATGAAAAATCCATTTTCTCAACTTTCCCATTTTCCCTTATCTTTATTTATCCATTTGTATTTGTCTTTATTTTAATTAGTTTATATAGTATTTTCTTGTTCCATTTTCGCGCAACCAAACATGCCCCTTGTCCTTTCTTCTTTCTTATGTCCGAAGCCCTCTGTCCACAGAGTTAGTGGCTGCCTCTTTTTTTTTATTCACATTTCCTTTTAATAAGTTATTACTTCTCTTTTTTTTTTTTAAATTTGCATGTTAATAAGTTTTGATGATGATTTGCATATCATATTGCGCCTTGATGTGTACTTGAAACAACCATAAATAATTGTACTTACTAGTACAACCTCATAAATAGGGCAAGAAGAATTGTAGGATAATTTTTCTTCAAACCTTTTTGTTGAAGTCAAATAAGGGAAGAAGTTGTGTGAAAAATATGCATGTTAGCAATTTGGAATTATCTGAAATGAACTGCATCATAGTTGCTAATTATCATTAAGCATATTTTTCACTAGTGATTTATCATCATCAAAAAGGGGGAAATTGTTAGGTTTAATATAATATAACTCATGAAGAAAACAAATGTAAAGTAATAAAAAACAAATTTATCATATATGTCTAACATATTTATTATTCCTAAAAGAAGTAAAACATGTATTAGCATGTGTTTAATTGTGTTTAATACATATATTATGCTATATACTAACATATTCATTATGCTTTTATACTTTGTAATACAAGTTAGATATATAAATTGGACTAAATACTTGGTTTGTAAGTGTAATACATTAAATGTAGGATTGTCTAAGAAGGAAAAGTGGGCATTGGAATAAAGAACAGAAAATTAACATCATATCTCACTCAAAGAATAAGAAGAGAAAAGATGCTTCAAGAATGGAATATCAGAAGGGATTATACCAAGAATGAGAATGACCGAGTGAAAATGGAGCTTAACTTTTGAAGACCTAGCAATTAGTTATATTTTATTTTTACTTAGGTCTTGAGACGGTTTAATCTTTGAAATTTACTTAATCTTTTTACCATATGTCTTAAATGAGTTAGATTAAGGAAATCTAAATATTAGCATGAGTTTAAACTTATTAGATTTGAACATTCTAGGTTAACAAATGAATTTTGCTTTTGATTCATGTTTATTTTGTGCAAAATTCATACTTGTTAAAAGTCAAAGTTATTGAGTTTTTTCTCTTATAGATGAATTTTGATTACAAAATTTGAATTTAATTTTGATTACAAAATTTGAATTTTAAACTAAGCATAATTAGTGAAAGTGTACAAAATTCGCATGAAACTTAGTTGAAATTCAACTGTTAATGATGTTCAAAGTGAGTTCGAAGTCACAGCCACTGACAGAAGAATTTTGAGCTTCAAAGTACGAAGTTCAAAGTGAGAACTTTTGTATCATGTTAAATATGTCTCTGACATACGAATTTCAGTCTATGAAATTTGAATTTTGATCTCTAAATTTTAATTTCGGTTTCTGAAATTCAAATTTCAAGTGTATTATGAAAACTTGAAGCAATTATTCAAACCCAACAAATGCACTTCCAACACGAAAGTTCAAATGTTCAAGTCTTGAGCTAACCTTGAAATTCATGTCATAGCTCAAAATTCAAATTTTGCTTACTGAAATTCAAATTTCAGGATTTAACGTTAAACATATAACTATACTGACTCTGCGAAATTCATCTGTTGAGCCTCAAAATTCGAATGTTGATCTGTCAAATGTATTTAATGGGTTGTTTAACAGTTTTTTTGTAGAGTAATGACTAGAACTTGTGTCTAACAGATAGATCTTATGTCCAACAAGTAGTTAAGCTATAAATATATAAATAGAACCTTATTTAAACTTATGGGTAATGAAATTAAGCATATATATGCCAAAATACTGCTACAATGGATAAAATCTTTCTGTGTTAGCATTCAAAATTCAAAATCCATCTCATTAGAGTATGTTTCAATATATTATTTACTCTTAAAGAGAGTTTCTTTTCTGTAATATTTTCTTCTAGAATTTCTAGGTAGAATCTTTGTCTGAGGAAATACTAAGGAAATTACACATCTTATAAGGGTGAACTTCACAAGTGCCTACTGAAACTTGTGGGATTTACTGAGACTTCACAAGTGTTTGAATCAAACCTGTGGGATATAGTGAAAAATCTCAAGTAGTAACTTGAGAACTGGACGTAGGCCAAGTGGTTGGTTTGAATCAAGATAAACTTTGTTTATTCTTCTTCATTTTCTCATTTCATCTATCTACTTTATCATACTCTATTCACCCCTATTTTGCTGTATCTCTTAGTAAAATTGGGTTGTTCATAAAAAAGTGTGAAAATCTTGTATCATCTAATTCACACCCCTCTTGGGTGACCAGCTAACCTAACACAAAATACCACTAAGAAGGAAGAGGAAGCCGAGGAAGAAAAGGAGAAGAAAAATCAAGGAAAATCAGGAAGAAGATGCTTTTATAATCTCTTGTAGTTTCCTCTGAATCTACGTGGTTTGAGTTAGTTTAGTAGGGTTTTCTTCTTCTTCCTTTGAGTCTTGAATTTCGGCCTAAGCATGGATGTGAGGAAGGAGGTGTTTTCATGCTACAAATTTAAGAGAAACCTTGAGATAAGGCAACAAAAATAAGTTTTGGCATGATTTGAAGCAAGTTGTGAAAATTTTCTTCTTTCCTATGTAAACCCTGAATTTTGACCAGTATATATAGGTAGGAAAGAGTTGAATTTTCAATGATTTGACATTGAAAATTGATTCTTTGGGTCTAAATTAGCTAAGAATAAGTATTGAACTGAAGAAAAAGTTTAAGATAAAAAAATATGAATTTTTAGGGTTTGTTAGGCATAAGGAGATAACTCCTTGAATTAGTAGGTTAAATGGATGTTTAATGGTGTTTTAGGACTTGTGGGAGTTTAAGAAAGCTTGTGGAAGCCTTGGGAAAGTTCAAAGTTCTTCAAGATGTAGCTTGGTTTATTTTATTGCATTATATTATTCTTTGTTATTTCTATGATTATATTTTGCTGCCATATTGTTCTTGTATTGATTTGTGACCTATTTTGGCTATAAAATTAGGAGTTTTATTCTTCAAGATGTCCATTTTCTATGGGGAAACTCTACTGAAATTTATATTTAACAATATGATATTTTAATGGTTTATGTGGTTATATGTGAAATATTTGTGAAACTTGAATGATGTATTTACATGAAATAAACTGGCTACTGAGATTCCCAAATCTTGCTCCTCAAGCACGAACATGATCGGTCCAAGTAATTGCAAAGTCTCCAAGAAGACAAGAAGCAAGGAGAAAGCTAATGAAGACTAAAGTTTTAGCTAAACTTGTGATATATTACCTTGCATTTTGTATAGAATATTATGTTAACCCATGAGGCTATGTGTTACTGCCCTTATGATCTCTTGAGTGCTTTATGATGTTATGAATTTAGTTTGGACAAGTTTGGGCTATGTATGAATGTTATGATAGTATTTTGAAATTTGGAATGCAAAATTCTCCAATATGAGCACTAGATGACTATACGATTACTTTTCTTTTGAGATTTAGTTTTCTATACAAGTTTTTATATTTCTAGAAAGTAGACATAGAGAGCTTTCCAAAGAGACGAATATCATTTGATTTGGATGTGTGTGGTAGAAGTTATGAATTTTTTAAAATGGGTAAAAAAATCTGGAAAAATAATTTTTACCAAATGAATAGTAGAAATTGGACGAATTTGCTGTACAAATTGGCTCAATTAAATCCCTGTTGCATATTTTCCCATCTAGGAAATATTTTTAGCTATTTTTAGAGAATTTAATGATTCTCATACAATTTTTTTAGAATTAGTTATAATTTTTTAAATTTTAGCAGGGGAAATCAGGTTACCAAAAGTAGTTTTAAAATTTTCCAATTTTTTCATTTAATCTTTAAATGATTCAAGCCCTAAATTAGCTCATTTTAGCATTATATATATATATGTTATTATACATGAAAAATAATATATGTAAGTAAGGTATGACAATGTGTTGTATGCAACCTTAAATTTTTAAGCATTTTATTGGAAGAATTCCAACAGCATTGGAAATGCCATCATAGATTTTCCATGGATGAATTCCAACTTTAGCACCAAGCCAGAGAGCCTCCAATCAAGCGTTTAAATGAATGTCCTTAAGCAACTCAGTAACTAATGTAACTTTATTGTAATGGAAAATTTTGTTACTTTGGAACCCAAAAAAATGCAACATTCAATAAGATAAACAATTTTGTTATGATAGATTGTATAAGGTAACTTTATGTTATTCTATAAATTGATTATCTAGTGTGTATTTTACCCTTCCAAGGAGATACTTCAATCTTACATCCAAATATAACAAACCATTCAAAGAATTCAAGCTAATGCTAACTACATATTGTCTAAAAAAAAAGGAATGATGAATGTGTTTGGCAAGTGCAAGAAAGAAACAAACAGACTTGCCACTACAAACTTCACCCTCAAAAACAAAAAGCTTTTCACAAATTGTTGTCAATAAAAAGCAGCCACTAAATTAAGGGGAAAAAAGTTCAATTAAGAATAAATATCCCATAATTTTACGTGAAAGAATATGTCATGCTCTTGCAATGGAATCTAATTTTTCCAATGAAGCAATTTATATACTTTAAAAATATAAAATTAAAAATAGAAGAAAAATCTTCTAGCCTGAGAAAATTTGCGAAAGCTAATAATTTTGGAAGTTGGAAATTTTTTTATCTTCAATTTAGAGAGAATAAAGTCTAGTTATATCCCTTCCCTCAACAGAGACATGTACTTATAATTTTGGATGGAACATTCCTCCCCCAAACAGTACTTTATGTGGAGCCCACATAGTTTTTTTTTTTCCTTTTTCTTTACTATAGGGCTCATAATTCTTTTTCTTTTACTATTCTATTTCTTTGTATTTTGTAGACGGTATCACTTTTTAACTGTACCTTTTTAGCTCAATTTATACTTCTAACATGGTCTAGCATATATATATATATATATATCTTTTTTCTAAAACTTTTGAAATATTTCCAATTCAGGATAAAATTTGGAATTTATTTCAATTAAGGACTAAACTTCATTCTTGCTAAGGACCTCAAGGGCAATTAATTCCTTCCAAGAACTAAACATGTGAAATTACCATTGTGAAATTACCATTTTACCCCTTGTAACATTCATTCAATATTTCACATGTGATATATATTCTCCATTCCTTCTTTTCAGAAATTGTTACAAGGCACATTATAAACATCCTTTAAACAATGAACAACAATGTTACCTTTAAACCTAGTCTCGAAAATGTGGATGTTACATGAAGTGGCAATCATGAATCTAGACCAATGACATAGATGTAACATGAAGCAGAGTTCTAGAACATAAGTCTCATAGATCAACCACATAAAGTGGCATGTCTACAATAATTGTCTTACAGGCAATTTCATACTTTCAATGTAGCATTTAAGTCCATAGTTTTCACTAAATGAAAGTTTAAACAAAAATAAATACTAGTCATACTGAGGATCATGAAAGCTTTTATTTACTTCTTAAATCCTTCATTGAATGAGCATATATGCAGTACAGTATCCATTACCAAAAAATGTCACAATCTAAAGAGCAAGAAAATGAGAAGACAAGCAGAGAAATGTTTACTTATACAATAACAATTGACAGGCTTATCCATTTGCACATCTCAAAGTTTGACTTGATGAAATTCTTGAACTGATCAAAATTTCCCATGGGATCCCTTGCGAAGTCCAAATTTCAATTTCAAAGCCAAAAATATTATACTACAATATGAATAATCTATAATCATTAACAAAAAAATGTTATCAAGAAATATGTTTGTTAGAATTACTACTGAGTTCTTAATTTACTATCAAATTTTAATAATAGAATAAGAACTTTAATGAATTTTTTGTTAATGATTAAGAACCAAACCAAGGACTCAATCTATTGTCAAATACTAGATCTAACAAATTAAATTTTTAGATATTCTACATGCCTTTGTTTGGAAGGATGGGATTCTCAAGAACACAAGGATGAGATCAGAAAATGTTTCACCTAAGAATATTAGTGCTTTGGTTTTCATTTCTTTCACCTTCATGGAATGAAAAACAAAATGAAACTATTTTCTAGTAAAGTTAGCAGAATACTTTAGTGCTTATTGTTTTTATATAATATGCTGCTGAATTGTGGAGAAAATTATGAAAGTTATGATAGCAATTTTGCTTCAGAATAATCAATGGGGAAAACGTGATCAATCACAATGCTTAGGCAAATATATATTTAAACAATCAATCATTGCATGTCCCTCCACATTTCCTTCATTACATTATATGCATTTTCAATTATATCTATTTTTCTTATGTTTCGTCTAGATTGATTGTATTTTTAGACCATTAGTGTTCGAATTATTTTGTCTGCACTAATATTAGCTAATGACCTTATGCATATATTAATCCAAGACAAATTTTTGCATATATCAGCTAAACTTGTATTTTTTTGGAATAGCTTACATAACTAATATCTTAATGCATTGTTGTATTTATGTAGTTAAAGAGATGGTAGTTCAATGTTCATAATCACAAATACGATTGCATCATTTAGTGAAAACTTAAAAAGCAAGACCCAAATAACATGCCACAGCTATACCATGAGATTTCTTTGTATTTTCTTCATCAAGAATCAAGCCATGATAATAACATGCCACAGTTTGGTAAATGATTACAATTTGCCACAAATATCAATGGCGTCTACAACATTTGTTCTTGTTGCCAACATTTGACCATCTCACTATAAGGCATAGACATGTATATTGAAGAACTAATGCACATCTATCTTTATACAATAAGCTATATAAAGATAGAGCTTTAATTCATTGTCATTTTAGGGAGTACATATCAAACTTGGAATGTACAAATCCTTGATCTAAGCTACTCTTGCAGTGTCGACTTGTCCTGTAGACAATTTTACCAACATTTCATTGACATTAATTGACACCATAAATTTGTTAAAAGGCAAGACATTCACCAATTAGTAATTTATCACTGCGTAACATATAGCAACATAGAGAATGTCATTCACACCCTTAATAAAAACATACCACTTCAATGGTTAAGTTGGAATAAGTCCATATGTTTAACATGCAATGGGCAAAATTTTTTAAGAAAAATAATGGTCCACGCACAAATCTATCTCTGGGTTTAAAATTTTTAAAACAAATCATAAATAAAAACATAGGTACACCAAGGCAACCATATAAAAGCATATTAGACAAACTTTTTAGTATCGCCTTTAATATGCTTACATATTAGATACGATATGCTACATGGCTTAAATTTTAATACTTCCTAATAGAGTGAGAAACGTTAGTAATAGAAAAAACTTAAGTTTTCTAAGTTTGTCAAAATAGGCTAAGCAAATATATCTTTCCTTTTTACAATTTCTACAATTGAAGACCATAGATACAATTCCAATTTGACACTATCACAAGCTATATGACTCAATGGTTGAGTGAAAAGTCCTTAGAAAAGCAAATAGGTTTAGAAGATTCAATTTTAAGGGAATATAGCATATGGAGTATAGGATTTATCGGTACCTATTTCTACAAATAAAGTTTGCGCCTATTGTGATTTATCTTTCTAAACCCATCTTGCAACACCTAGAGACCTAAGTCCATGCTTAGTAATCCTATGAATAACTTTATGGACCCTTTTAGTTTTCCTTACATTCTCCTAGCAGCTACAAAGATTGTTACCGGCATTAGAAAGAGAAAAACCAACAAAATAAAGAAAAAACATGGACAAAAATTTTGATTTTCTTTTCTATTTGTAAGCCTACATGTTCACTTATATCATGCAATCAAGAAGTCAATGTAACCTAGATTACAATCAACCAAATTATTCGATCCTTACAAATCAACAATACAAACTACATTTCAAACAAAAAATTTTACAGCAAACGATAAAAATAACACAGTAACTTTTAATATGGCAAGGCAACCTCTATCAACATATACAACTTGCTTATTTTAGGAAAAAAAAAAACCAAAAGGAAAAAATGAAGGGGTACAGTTCACCTCATGAGTTTAGGATGACATCCAATTACTATATAGCAACATTGTTGGAAGGCACACAAGCCGCATAATGATCTGCAGTTTGGCTAAGTCATTACATGAAAATAAAGTTTTAGTGTCACACCCGATTTTTAACTAAAAATAAAAATGGAGTCACCATCAGAATTTCGAGGGGAAATTCTGGAAAACCTAAAGATGTAGAAAATATGATCTATGCACAAGTTAGGTTGAGAGTCAGTTGTGTATAGGGAATGTATCTGGCACCCTACGCTACCTGTTTGAAAAAATAGTTAACCTAAATTTATTGTACTCTATTAAATAGGCTTTAAAAAATAAATTACCTTTATTAGTTACATTTTATTGCTAAATCCAAAGAGAAATGAGATGAAAGAGAAAATATAATATCTCTTTGTAAAGCAAACTTAACTTAGGATGAAAATCTAATGCCTACGTACTTTTAAGAGGGATCAATGTCCATATGGTTTGAATTAGAAAAACATGTCACTTGATCAGTGTCTTTTAGATACAAGTATTGTAATTGGTTGGTGTATTTTAGTTTTGTAAAAAGGAAAAGTTATTTCTTTATTATTTAATTTCTTTTTTTAAGAAGAGACTTTATTATTATTTTATTTTAAAAATCATGTGTTTTACTTTTGGAAACAATTTTAGATTTGAAGTAGGAAAAATATTTATTTCGGAATATTTATAAATTGACTCTAGAAGATATAAGTAGTTCTATGATGAAAATTAATATCACTCATAGCCCTTTATATAACACTTTAAATGCACATAGAAACAATTGGTATCCCTTATGGCTATCATCTAAATTGTGAGGAAAGAGAGAACTTTTAACAAAGGAAGTTGTTAATTTCAATTTTTTGTGGGATTATATTTCTTAAAGGTATAAGTAGCTATAGTGAAAATTGGTATCACTCATAACCCACTGGATGGCACTCTAATTACACATGGAGAAAATAGTATCCCTGGCGACTTTCACCAGTAATAAAGAACATAGAGGTAAGGCTCAAGTTGTCAAACAATAACAAATTATGATGTTTATTTTAAAGCATAATGATAGTATTTGAATTATTAATAACACCAGGTTGTAAGGCAAGTAATTTATTTGATTATCATGCTTTGATTTCGAAGGCCCACCTTGAATAATAACACAAGCACAACATATGAATATATATAGAGAAGGACACAAGCATAGAATTGGAAATAGATATGTGAGGAGTAATAGATAGGGATTCAATGAAAATAAAACAATTTACTTGTAATTGTATTGTAGTATGTAGGTTTCTCCATCCTTCTTCCTTCCTTTATCTCTGTTTAATGCCTCAGTCTTGCCTCATTCTACTTGATTGTTCAAAACTCTCAGGCTCTCTTCTTTGTACTTCTTGTCTTTTATTTCCTTCTTCCTTAAAGCTCTCTGGGTTTTCTTGATGCCTAAAGCTTTCTCCATTTTGTTGATGCCTCATTTGGCTCCAAAGCTTTCTATTTATAGAGGAGTTTGCCATTCATTTTTTTAATTTAAAATATTTTAAAATTTGATCTCGTAATCTTTTTAAAAATTATTGACTTCCATTTTTTTTAAGGTTTTTAAAGATTTTCTATTATTATTATTTTTTTATGCAGTCACTTTTAGATGATTTAATTCCTTTTTATTTTTTACTTTATCATTTTTTTAGATTAAGATTAAAATAACATTTTAATTTCATTTATTAATATGATATAGAAATTATGTAAATATTATAGCAGAATAACAGGTTTTATTATATGTAAATATTTTCTTAAAAATAATAAGAGTATTATTGTCAACGTAAAATTAGTTACTTTTCTCTCCTCATTTTTTTTTCTGTTCAACCACGCATATGAAGAGAAAATCACTCCCCCTTACTTTTCTCTTCTCTCCATTTTCTCTTCCCTTATTTTCTCTTCTCCTTATTTTCTCCCCTTAGCCAAGCAGAGGGTTAAAGTCTACACAATAATATCAAATCAGCTAAAAAAAATTAATGTCTATCATCTTACACATCATCCTGCATAGTAATAACAAACATTAGTCTTACAACATGATTAACATTCAAGTTATAGTATAAGCCATATTTAAGTTGTAACTAAATCTTATCTATTCAACCTGCTTACATTTCTAAAAATGAAAGTGAAGATCCGCTGAAAAAGAAAAATGAAAGTAGAGGATGGAGGGAGACACGTGAAGTGACTGTATGATTGAATGAAAATATATAATATTATATTATAATAAAATACTAACTTATATTATATTTTATATTATATTATATTATATATAAAATATAAAATTAAAAATAGGTATGGCTTGAAACCTATCAGGCAAAATCTATCTTAAATAGTTCAAGCCTATTTATTTAAATAGTTCTGAATTTTAAATTTAAACTTACATCATCATTTAAAATTTGAAATTTTTTACTTCCCTTCCCTAGATCTTTTCACATATTATTTACATTTTTATTTTAAAGATCCTTTTCTATCACTTTTCCTCATACATGTTGAATGATTTTCATATCCCATTTTTCTCTCATCTCTTCCTTCTCCCACCTTTGGTTGTTCTCTCTTCTCTGTTTTTTTTTCATTTTTTCCTCTTCGTTATAGTTCTTTTTTTTTAAAAAAAAATTAACTTCAATTTTGTTTTGCATATTTTCTTTCTAAAAGACCAAATGACACTACTCACAGCTCAGTGATGATTCAGTGAAATTACGTGAGAGAGGGTTCCAATTTGGGAAAATGGAGAAGAGCTTCACTCTCATTCAGACTATAGCCACTACTGGAGTTTTCTCAGTGATTTCATTTTGGTACAGTGATGGCAGACACGTTAGGAACCTGTCCTAAGAGCCTTCTTTGATATAAGGATCGTGCAACTCAAGGGAAGATGAATTGAACACAAGAACAATGAAGAACAACAATGAACAAAAACTAAAGAAAATAGACACGATGAAATAAGAAGATTGAACAAAGTGTTGGTCGAAGGAAGTAGACTCCAAGAGAACCCGTCTCTTGAATCCTATCTCCGGGACGCCACAAGGATCACCACTCCTTGATAAGTCCTCATTCTTTCTGGCACTCAAGGATAAGCAAGAAAGAACTCACTGAACAACAACAAAGTTGCTGAAAAGAAATTTATTCATTCATATTATGTTTGCAAGAGTACAAGAGGTGCCTATTTATAGGCAAGTATTAACCCACAAACTAACTTTAGTTCACCCCACAAACCTAACCTTATTAATGCTAATTAATACAAAAAGGAAATCCTAAGTCAAAAGGAGCATTTAATTCTAATTTTGAATTTGAAAAGGTTGGCTCCTCTTAAATGCATAAAGCGAAGCAAATCAGATCATTATTTGCCTTTTATTGAAAAGGAAACAAATTGACTAAAATAATCCTAATAAAACTTATTAAAAACGTCACTTTTAGTGACCACATGAGAAGCACATGTATTTTAAGTGAATTCTCCATATTGGGCCTTCTCCAAGTTGGGCTTGTTGACTATAATTTGGCTCCACATTTTCAGCTTGCCTTTTTCTTTATTTTGGGCCTCAAAATCATTCAAATACAATGGTTCCATGCTAATCATATTTTGGATCAACCCATTCATGGTTTGCTTCATGGCTTTTGTTCTAGCTCTAGTCATTAGTCTTCCAATGCCTTGAAGTGGGCCTTGAATTTGTTCATGGTCCATTGTTTCTCTTAGCTTGCCCTCATCATCAAATGCTTCATGCCTCGATCGTACTCTATCATTCCCTCCCTCTTTGAAAAGATTCGTTGATAAGTGAACCCTTATGGAATCAATCCAAAGAACCCACTTGGAACTAATGACACTCAGATCGTTGCAATTGCAAGGAACACGAAAACTGAAAAATGGAAACAGCAAGAAGAAAACACAAAAGATATGTTGGTCGAGGTGAATTAGAACCCAAGAGAACCGGTCTCTTGAACCCTAGTTCCGGTGACGCCACAAGGAAAGACCAATTCCTTGATAAGTCATAGTATTCTCTCTAGCACTCAAAGAATCGCAAGAAGAAACTCACAAAAGTCTGAAACTTTAATCATTCAAATCTTTCAAAACGTACATGAAAGTTAGCCTTAAGTAGGCAAGGTTAAATCTAACCTAATAAGTCTAGAAACCCTAATTAATTTGGGCTTAAGTGATCCTAATAGGATTAGGAGACTTTAGGCCCAAACAACACTCCTATTGGACCTAGGAAACTAGTAAAATAAAATCCTAAAATAAAATAACGAAAATTCATAAGAAAATAATAAAAATAATGTTTAAGCCCTTATAAACATGCCACCACATTAATGAAGTCACATGTTTGGCACATGACATGTTTATTTACAAGGTGGGCTATCAAAAAGACTACTAATTAACTAATTGGGCTTTATTAATTAACAAAGTTCAGCCCATAATTAATAAAAACGAAATTAATACTAATTGGGCCCATTAATACTTAGGTCACATGCTATTTTAATGAAGCACATGATCTTTTAATAACCTCCTCCCATGGGCTTATTTTGGGCTTGGATCTGAAACTTGTATTTTGGAGTTGATAATCTCACTTAAGCTTGGGCTTTATGTTCAACACCTTGATCAAGTCTTCCAAGTTCTCCATGCTCCGCTCCAAACTCTTGCAATTCATGCCTAGCCCTTATTCTATCATTCGTCCTCGAATCTCCATAATCTATATGGAAAGAAAGGGAACGATTAAAAACATCAAATAAAAAATAAGGAGTATACTTACTTTTCAAGCCTGATTGATGCATCTTCTTTTCATCCCTTGCTTGAACTTGTGGTGTAATAATGACTTTTGATTGCAAATTCATCCCTTTTAAAGTTTCATCTTTACATTCTTGCATTCCAAACCAATCTCTAGGATAAAAAATTGCATAAGACTTGTTGTCATGCATTAGTGCATAAGAACTTGATTTTCCTTCCATAACATCCACACTAATTACCTGCAACAAAGAACTAGAGGCAAATTTGACACAACAAGACTCAAGGAAAATTGAGATTGTAGAGTAAACATATGGGATGAAAGCTGGGTAGATTTTTACATTATTTGCTAGGTTCAAAACTTGGAAAGATTTGACACCTGTGGATGATGCACATTGACAAGACAAGGATGGAGCATAGCTCACAAGAGGAATACATATGGATGAAAACAAAGAATCACAAAGTTGGATGGAATAAGAAGAGAATGGATTACTGGATAGAAAATGGAACACACAAGATTCATGAAAATAAGATGGAAGAAACCAATACAGAACCAAAAAGACACATGACTTATGAGACACACAAGAGACATAAAACATGAAATGTGTAAAGACTACTTCACAAGTGAATTGACAATGTAGAACACTTTGATGAAAATGAAATGAAGTGACATAGATGAATAAATTAGACAAAGAAGACACTAAATGATCAAATTGACTCTTTTTTGCATTTGACTCAAGAGGAATTGTTAACTCATAACACAAGGATGGAATAAATAAATTACAAAAATCAGAGACAAAGTAAGAAGGATGGAGAAGATGAAAAGAAGGAACATATGGAAGATATGAAGGAAGGAGTTGAAAAGAAACTACTTTAAACTCTCCTTTATTCAAACAACTCACAATTGTTTTTGCCTCATTATTCTCATTTTTTCTCAAGCTCTCTTTTTCTTTTCTCTTTTCTCTCTTTTTCTTTCTCTTTTTCATTCTTCTCTCAAGTTTCTTTTCACTTATTTGTTTTCCTCTTTTTTCATTTTTCTGCACTCTTTCTTTTCTCACTTGTTTTTCACTCTTATTTTTACCACTCATATTCTTCTCACTTTTATTTTTCCTTTCAAGCTTTCTTGTGATTTTCATAGAATTGAATACAATGCGTTTCATGGGCTTTCTTTACTTCAAAAGAACAACTATCATCAAATAACCATGGATGCCCAAACACCATATCAACATGCTCCACTTCATCACACACATGAGAACTAATTTCTAGTGGCTTAACAATGTGAGTACCACTGGAAACAAGCACACCAATATCAACAATATTCTCTATCTCCTTACCAGTAGTAATATCTAGAATAGTTGTCTGCACTAATGGTGGTAAATGATCATGATCAATCCCATCAAGAATATCATCAACATTTTCCTCCTTAAGATTCTCAAGAACATCATACTTTAATTCATAAGAAACATTATCAACACAAGGATTTTTAGAATTATAGGTACCTTCAAGAGTAGTTAATTCTCTTGGTTCAACAACCATTGTAGATGTGGAGGAAGATATCTCCTCCATTGGATCTTTTTGCTCCAAATGAGAATCACTAGAACTTGGAACTGAAATTTGCACCTTAGAAGTTTGCTCCTTTCTACGAGTTGGAAGATACTCATAGAAGTAGTGGTGTGGTGCATACTTTTGCTTCAAAATGAGCTTCATGCTATTCCAAGTATCACACTGTTTCTCTTCACGAAGGTGCTTTCTTTCAAATCGTTCCCACCAAACTTTGGCTTTTCCTTCTAAGTGAAGAGTAGCTAATTTCGCTTTCTCAGACTCGGAGTACTGGCAGTCTTCAAACCATTGTTTGATTCTTCCTTCCCACTCCAAATACATATCAGGATCATTCTTTCCATAGAATTTTGGGATGTCCAATTTAACATCCTTTTTGCATAAGAAACTTGCATGCTATCCAATTTCACATTCAACTTTTGGATTTGTTCATTAAAAACTCTCATTAAAACTTTAAGATCAAGTTCATCACCTGCCATGCTTAAAACCTAAAATGTTAGTGAATAGGAGACAAAGAAAAGACCTTGCACACTCTCTCACGTGTTTCACTCAACAATGATACAAATTCACTCGTGTTTTGCACACTTTAAAGGCTTTTTCCAGAAAAGATATAATTACACTCTTGCCTTTTACCACTCACTCTTGCTTCCTATGAGAGTGCAAAATTGAATCTGAACTTAAATCAAGAAGCAATGTTTTAAGTGGCAATCTCAAAGTCAAAGATCCAAAAATTCAAATTCTCAAGAGAGTTTAAATGATGGTGACCAACAAACAAAGATGGATTTTCTGTTTTTAACAAAAGAAATTGAATTTTCCAGCCAAGAAAAGAAAAGAAAATGCTGGAAATTAAGATAATGAAGTGCACCAAAGGGAAGGAATTGACATTAGAGATTTGAACAGAACAAAAGGACAACAACAAATTAGGAAAAATAAAATAGGAAGTGATTTGGATAGAATTTACTAAAAGAGTAAAATTCTAAAAAGGAATACGAAAGTAACTTACCACCCAAGTGAAATGAATATAGACTCCTTTTGTGACTTGGGAACAAGAACTTCAAATTTGGTAATTCAGAAACAAGCAACCCACAAATCAAGGGATGCAATTCCAGCAATTAATGCAAATCAATCCCAAAGAAATTCAAACTTCAAAGGTGCTCAATTCTGGAAAGTTTTTTTTTTCAGCTATCAAATTTTCTTTTTGTACGATTTTTTTTTCACTATTGTTTTCTTTTCTTTTTTTTTTTTGCAGCACCCACAATTTCTCCTTTTTTTTTCGAATTTCGTTTTTTTTTCTTTTGAATACTTTGAACACACAATGGATAGAAGCTAACAAATTGCAGCAACAATATTTTTTTCTTTTGAAAGACTCAAATCTGGAAATCACAAATTCTGGATAACAAAAGAAAATGGAGAAAGATATCCGAGCAAGCCACCAAGAGAAGATCAATAAGAATAGTAAGAAACACAAAATAGAGGGATGAAACAGATGCTTGAGATAAAAATCAAGCCACAATATCAGAAGCAATGAATAAACTCAGATCTGATGAGAAAAGAGAGGAACACGAAAGAAAAAATCTGGACAGCAAGCATAAACAGTGATAAAGAGTATGATGAACAGTATATATGAACAGTATGGAAATTTTCTGGACAGCAAGGGAAAAACAATGGAATGAAACAACAAAAACACACCTTGATTTGCAAGCCGAAGCTCTGATACCAAATGATGGGAGACACATTAGGAACCTGTCCTAAGAGCCTTCTTTGATATAAGATCGTGCAACTCAAGGGAAGATGAATTGAACACAAGAACAATGAAGAACAACAATGAACAAAAACTAAAGAAAATAGACACGATGAAATAAGAAGATTGAACAAAGTGTTGGTCGAAGGAAGTAGACTCCAAGAGAACCCGTCTCTTGAATCTTATCTCCGGGACGCCACAAGGATCACCACTCCTTGATAAGTCCTCATTCTTTCTGGCACTCAAGGATAAGCAAGAAAGAACTCACTGAACAATAACAAAATTGCTGAAAAGAAATTTATTCATTCATATTGTGTTTGCAAGAGTACAAGAGGTGCCTATTTATAGGCAAGTATTAACCCACAAACTAACTTTAGTTCACCCCACAAACCTAACCTTATTAATGCTAATTAATACAAAAAGGAAATCCTAAGTCAAAAGGAGCATTTAATTCTAATTTTGAATTTGAAAAGGTTGGCTCCTCTTAAATGCATAAAGCGAAGCAAATCAGATCATTATTTGCCTTTTATTGAAAAGGAAACAAATTGACTAAAATAATCCTAATAAAACTTATTAAAAACGTCACTTTTAGTGACCACATGAGAAGCACATGTATTTTAAGTGAATTCTCCATATTGGGCCTTCTCCAAGTTGGGCTTGTTGACTATAATTTGGCTCCACATTTTCAGCTTGCCTCTTTCTTTGTTTTGGGCCTCAAAATCATTCAAATACAATGGTTCCATGCTAATCATATTTTGGATCAACCCATTCATGGTTTGCTTCATGGCTTTTGTTCTAGCTCTAGTCATTAGTCTTCCAATGCCTTGAAGTGGGCCTTGAATTTGTTCATGGTCCATTGTTTCTCTTAGCTTGCCCTCATCATCAAATGCTTCATGCCTCGATCGTACTCTATCATACAGTTACATGTTTGGCAGAGAGTCCTCTCACAAAGAGCTTGGTGACTTAATCGAAGATCTCCATCGGGGAAATCCTACATCAATTCCCATTCTCATTCTTGAAAAGGTATTCGTTGTCACACTTTGGGACTTTCTTGTCTCCAACGCCAATTGAACTCATCACTGTTTGTGATATGGATACAATAAGAACCTGTCTCAAGCACCCAGAAAATACAAAGTAGCGGAAGAACTTGACTCAAAAGATTCAGAAGATGATCAGTTAGAACCCTAGAGGAACTCATTTTTAGATCCCTAACTATAGTGACGCTCATAAGCTTAATCACTCCTCACGGTAAATTAGATGAGGAAAAAGGAGAGAGAGAAGATAAGAGAGAGAAAGAAATAACTCAGTAAATCTTTACTGAATAACTCACAATAATATCATTCCACTATTCTCTGAAGAAAAATGCATTACATATAGGCTTTTATATAGGTAAAACAAGAAAAACACTAATTCTAAATAACTAGGAATATTTGGATCTCAAATATTTTTGTTAAATCTAGAATAGCTAATCTTAATATATTAGATAATCTCTTAAATTCAAATCTAAGAAATTTCTTAGAAGATATCTAATAGATTTTATTTTTTCTAATGTAAATCTAACTAATAACTTTAACCCCAAGGAAATACAAATTGGAAACCAATGAAATAAAAATAAATAAATAAATAAATAAATAAATAAATAAAATTATCTAACCAAAAAAAGACCTACAATTTCCTTGAGAGAGATCATATGGGTAGCGTTTGAGAATCTTTGATATGCCTCTTTGATATCTATCAGCTTGATTTTGTGATACGTGTAGTTCGATTCAAAGTGATTTGTTTTGATTTATTTGCATTTTGATTTGTTTTTCCATTTGTTTGATTCATTCATTGGGTTTGTACAACAAGGTACTAGATTTATGCGCATTGGGTTGCTACTCAAGGTTCCGGGGGGGGGGAATTTACAGCTGACATTGCATTTTGAAGTCTTTAACTAGAGAAAGATGGTCGTTACTTGTGTGTTTTGATTTTTTCAGCTTTGTCATCTTCTTTTACTTCTACCAACACTTCCAATCATCCCTGATACCCTTTGGTATTTCTAATCTTTAGCTATCTCCTTATGTATTTGGTATGCAACTATGACTATGTTAGGTGTTAGTTTACATCATTATATTGTTAAAAATAAGTAGCAAGAATGATTGTTTTATGCTTTTATTTTTTAGAGCTCTTTTTTCTCCTTGTGTATTTAGTATGAAAATGTATAAGATGACGGTTTTTTTTCTTATTGTGAATGTGAACGTTAGGCGGCAAGGATGATAGTTACGAACTATTACTACAAAAAAAAAACAATTCTAAATTCTTTTATCATTACAACAAGCTCCAATATTTTGATAGGTGCTTTCTTTCTCATTTCCTCATATTTTTGTTCCTCACTTACTGGCTGTTTATTTGTTTTAGAAATATAGGTCAAATGTATTTATATTTCAAATTATGGATTTTGTGGAGGTTACAAATTCTGTTTGCCTTATTTGTAGTAAGTACTAATGTTAATATGGAAGGATTGGATGATAAAGGGGTTCTTTATTTACCAAAGATTATTATGATAGTAATTCTGATAGAGATGTTTTTAACATAGTACTAGGACTTTATCAAATATCATTATAATGATTCAATTCAATAAAAGACATAACTACCTTTAAATTGATTATTCAAAAAATTTGAAGATGTAAATAATAATAAGAAGACATATCGAATTGGGGGTGTCTCTAGCCATGGTCCTATTGTGCTAGGAAAAATAATTTTTTTTATTTTAAAAATTATAGATGATATAATATGTATTCTAGGGATCATGCAGTTATGTATCTGTGCAGTTTTATCTAATTTATATCTTTTTTGCTCATACTGTATAACTATATTGCTTTAATAATGCTGTTTTTAAATTAAAGAAAAAAAAATGAAAACATTACAATTTTATAATTATATAATTATAAGAAAATTATTTTTTATTTATAAATTTAAATATTAAAAAAATTAAAAAAAATTTAGAAAAAATTGGGAGGTAGGATCTCTCTTGGCAGGAAAGACCTTGCCCCCCGAGCAAAGGGAAGCTTGTGCAGAAGGAATAAAGTATTACAAGAGTCTGGTAGATTTTTACTCATATGGAAACTAGGTGATATGGACTCCATGAGTAACTTGTCTCGGGAACCTAGAAAATATATAGGATAGCAATGCAGAAGTTTAACTCAAAGGAGTTGATCAAACTAGAACCCAATGAGAACTTGTCTCAGAGAACTCTATTTATAAAAAGACACCACAAGAGTAGATCAAACTCTTGATAAGTTAGGTATATTCTTAAAAGAACACAAAGAACTAGTGAAATTCATTAATTGAATAAACTCTGAATATTATTGATCTCCCTAAAAATGTTACAATAAAGAGTCTTAAATAGAGAAGTAAAATACTAATTCCTAACTCAATTAGATAAAAATAAGCTTAATCTAACTAAATTAAATTAAATCTAGGCCTATGATTGGTTCCTTTGAATACAAATAGGAATTTCAAATAAATTTAAAAAGAATAAGATAAATAAAATAATTCAAATTAATCCTAAAAATTTAAATAAAATATAATCTTATCCTAAAACTAATTCTAGGTGACTTGGGCCACTCCTTCCATCTGGGCTTCTTCTGGACCATGGGCTTGAACAAGAATTATAACTCTCTTTTGGACTTCATGCTTAGATACTTCTTCTTCAAATATCTTGGGCTCATTATCTTGTAAATTTCTAATCAAGCCCTGTAGAGCTTCTTTCATGGCTCTGGTTTCTGCTCTGATCATTGGACTTTCCAAAGATAAGACCTTCATTTGAGATTGATCATGTAATACATTGAAAGAGCCTTATAGGTTCACATCAGTAGGTCTAAAGATTTTCCTCTTTAATGATAAGCTGTGTTTGGTTTGAGGGGATTAGGGGATTTTTAAAGGGAGGGGAGGAGATTAAAGGGGATTAAATTCCCTCCCCTTGTTTGGCTGAAAAAATTGGAGTGGATATCCCCTTCAATCCCCCTCCCCCACCCCTTTTTAAACTTGCCCAAATTGGGGATTTTTGGAGGGAAAAGAGTATTTATTATTCAATCCCCTCTAATATTCTTTTAAACCAAGTAAAATTTCATTAAAATCTCTCCAATCCCTTCCCCTCCAATCCCACCAAATAAGAGAATGTTAAAACGCTCCAATCTCTTCCCCTTGAATTCCCTTCATTAAAAACCTCTCTAATTCCCTCCTCTCTAATCCAATCCACCCAGTCTAACCAAACAAACCATAATTCGCAAAGGAACAGGGGAAGACTAGCACCCGGTTCACTCACATGCCCCCCAATGTGAGGTGATGGTGCTCACATCACCTGAGTAGTGTATGTTTGGTTTGGCATATCACAGGTGATACTGCTCACATGTGTAAAGCAGAATACCTCAATTAATTTTTGGATGTAAAGCCCATTATACTAGTGTGAAGGACATCCAAAAGTCCAAATTGCCTTTGCCCCTATCTTCTTTCTTCTCCATTCTCGGATCATCATTTTTTGGCCTCCCTCCTTCTCACGGCGTTGTCACCACCAGCACCATCACCAACAACATCCATAGGCGCTTTCATTGACACATCTGTTCACACCGTCGTACCCCTCTGTTTATACTAGGGCTGATCATGGGCCAGGCTGGGTCGGGTTTGACCCTTACCCGATGCCCGGCCAAAAGTGTGTCGGGCTAGTACCGGGCTTGCCCGATACTATATATCTTTTTTTAAAAAAATAAAAAAATTATTTAATAATAAAAAATATATTTATTTTTACTTAAAAATAGATTTTCTTAAAAAATAATCTTAGAAAAATATAAAATTGTTCAAAATTTATAAATACTTAACCATTATACATTATTTTTACATAAATATTAAGTTAAAAAATTAATTCAAAATTTGAAAAAAATTAAAACATTAAAATCTTAAAAAGTTTTCATAATATTTACATACTAAATATATTATATTAGATACATAAAGAAAAAAAATTATACAAAAATCAACTAAAATATATAAAATAATTGGAAAAAATTAAAAATATATATATAGGTTCGGCCAGGCTAGGGTTAGAGTGTCTGGCCCTAACCCCAGCCCAGTTGGCTTGAAGTGGCCAAGCTGGACCAGGCCAACCGAGTACTGGGCCAAGTTGTTCAACCCTAGTTCATACCATCGTACCCCTCTATTTGTGTTGCTGTCTCCTCTTGGCTCGAAGGTCGCGTTGCCATCTTCTTCCTTCTCCATTCCTGGATCATCATTTTTTGGCCTCCCCTCCTTCTCACGGCATCATCACCACCAGCACCATCACCAGCGTCCATAGGCATTTTCCATCGACACCTTTGTTCACGCCGTCATGCCCCTATATTCACACTGTCATACCCCTTCGTTCGCGTTGCCGTCTCCTCTGGGCTCGAAGGTCGTGTTCCAAATCTAGGTTTGAAGTGATTGTTGTCTCCTCTAATGCTCCTTCGATCTCCTTCTTCCCTATCAGATTATCGTCTCCCCTTCAATCTTCAATGCCCCTTCATCTCCTCAAATCATTGTCAGATCTGTGTTCGCCTCCCTCAACCCTACCATCGTGCTTCTTCATTCTCGACCTTCAATTCAAGGATAGGATTATCATTGATTTATTTGTGAAGTAAGAGGTGATTGATTATTTGTTGATGGTGTTGATCTATGATGTAGTCGGCGATGAGCTTGCCGGAGAAGAAAGGTAAGGAGGGAGGGGGAATTTTTTATTTTTAAATATTAGGGGCAAAAGAGACATTTTACATTTATATGTATTTTTCTTTCAATAAAATATAAACATCACCCTTCAAAATCTAAATATCATACCAAACAAACTCTCATGTAATCATCATCCTATTACATCCTCTCACATCACATCACTTAACCCTCATTGTAATTGAACCAAATGGGCTGTAGGGTTCAAGCATGATGCTAGTATAGAGAAAATTGGTTAGAGCCAATGAGTGATCCACTTTCCCATGCCCCTCTCTTGTCATTGTTTCATGAATCAAAATGAGGAAGGCATCTATTTTGTTGGGCAACACGTCTCTTCAGTCATTTTCTTTACATCTGTAATAGAGGACACATTGTATGGAGAGATACAAGAGGAGTAGTGTCACAGAGAATCAAATGCACAAAATTAGAGGAACAGTCAAGGGATTCACAAACCCAAAGCTTTGATTTATAGCACAAAAACAGAAGATGCGTTTTGACTCACACCAACGGGTAATCAACTGAAGGTATGTGTTTCTGGTCTATAAATAAAGAGCTTGATGGAGAGAGCCTGAGGGGTTGATGGAGGGAGTTAGAGAGTGAAAGAAAGAACGAGATTGGAAGAGCAAAGAGAATAGCTGAGAGGGAGAAAAGAATGAGCTACTAAGATGAAGAAGCTTGAGCCTTTCAGTTCATCTTCATACATATCAAGGTAACGATTTCACACACTCCTTTCTTTATCATTTACAACTACTTTGAGATGTTATGGAAAGACTCGTGGCTGAGTACGAAGGCTTTTCTTATATCTATGTACACTTGTTACATGTATTTTTTATCATGTGTGATGCCTAACTTGGTTTTACATCTAGTCTTCATGAGAAGTCTAGTTGTTTTATTTTACTTTAAAGTTTGCATGCCAAATGTTTGACAAAATGTTTATGAGGGGTTTGTTTGTTTAGGAGGAGGAATTTTTTGGGCATAAGTTTCTAAATAAGATCCCTTCACCTTTTAGCCTGTTGTAGATTCTTAATGCAATAACATTTGAACCACCAAGCTAACTTGCCACTATCGAGACCAATCTCTGTTGAAAGCACCTTACAACATACCCAAGCTAAAAAGATACATTCATTGGCCTTGAATATGCATTACAAAGTCATCATTGCTGTTAGAAATACATGGGTACAAATTTAACTCAAGACATGAATCTTTGTGCTTTGGTTTTGTATAAGATTTTTATCTTTTGATGTTGCCAACACATTAGAATTGATTTAAGCAAGGAAACACCCATCTTGACTTGGCCTTTGAAGTCATGTCTTTGTGGGAGGTTAAATTGGTTTATGCTATTCCAGAAGAGAGATACATGTATTTTCAGTTTCACTACTGTTATGGCCAAATGATTATAAGTACTGATGTAGAAAATTTGACTAAGGTTATCAAACTAACATTGAGGTCTGCGACACTCACCTAAAATGAAAGTGGTTTATATCATAGATAGGCATATAGTTTAGCTTGCATTCACGTTAAGCTTTGGTCTAGATGTTGTTTTGGTCATGAGAAAAAGCTTCACTTATCCCTAATTCTTCTTTGGCAAAGTTGATTCCACGTGCTGCATGTTTGTTTAATGTTTAGCACTTGAATTGCAACATGTGATTATACTTTTGTTACTGTTTAGAGCTTGAAAGTGCAATGTGTGGCTGTAACTTTGTGGAAAACTCTTAGCTTGCTTGGATTTCTTAGATGATGAGGATCTTGGTCCTCTTATAAAATTCCATTCTTGTTTTTTTTTAAAAAAGAAAATAAATCTTGATTTCTTGTGAAAATGCTCATAATGTGAATACTACTCCCTTTTTATTTTATTTTGAGTGCCATGGGAGCATGAACTAAGCTTAAAAATTGGGATCATCATCTCCAAAGCAAAGGGAAGAAAGGGAAGGCATAAGACTTTCCATCTTTTTATTTTATCTTATGTAATTATTCAAGTTTTGTGATTGTGTTTGAACTACTTAAGTATACACACTAGCACACACAATTTACACTCATGTTTGTAAGTTCAAACAGCAATTTGTTTAAATTTCCATTTTTATTGTTCTAAAAATAAATGTTTATAAACCACTTGGTAAATAATCATGCCATAGAAGTTTGATAGAAGTTCTCAAACTTCTATAGGCATTTTGGTTAACTGAATTGCAGCGTGAGATAGTGGATCCACGTAGGCATATTGATCAAGTTGTGTAGCATAAGTTTATAAAAACAAACAACAATTATTTATGACATTTTATTAAAAAAGAAAGAAAATAATTCAGAATGTTAAAAATAAAAAAATAAAAATAATTTCTAAATCATTGTTTTAAAAAACATATAATAAAACCTTTACATCATAGAGATTTTGGAGCTTCCATGGGTACTAAGAAATCGGTCTATCGAGTATAACGATGAGTTTGTAGTAGGTAGATTGGTTTTATTTTTATAAAATGATTTTTAAAAATTTTCCAAAAATACAAAAAATATATTTCAGAAAGCGAATACAAAAATTAAAATATTTTCATAATTAAATAAAATAAGAATAAGGGAGCGAAATTAAATTATCTTTTACAAATTAAAACACATCAATCCAAATTTTAGAAATTTGTTTTGTTTGCAAAATATTAAATCATTTTCAATTAGCTTTTTCTTATTACAAAAATTATAATTTAAAAAATAACAATCAATTAATATGTATTTCTATCCCGAACTACGTAAATTTTGATCCATATCATAGGGTATGTAGGCTCTAGACTCTAATTCTGAGTCAAGTTCATCCTTATAAATAAATAAATATTTTCTTAATTTTTTTCTTTATTTCTAATTTTCTTTTTCTATCTTTCTATGTTGTTTTCTTAATTTTTTTAATTTTCTCTTAATTTCTTTTCTTTCTATCCTGATTTTCACATGTGAAGGATAAAAGAATAAATAAAATACTTTTAAAGTCATATTAATTTACACAATCAACTTAAGGTAACCGTTTTTAGGAACGAGTGTCGTGGGGTGCCTAATACCTTATTTATGTACAATCGACTCCTGAACCTATCTCTGTTTTCACAGCCCATCCTTTTTTTTTCTTTAATTGATTTTCTAAGTTTTTTCATCAAAATTTTGGTGGCGGCTCCTAATAAATCGGTTTTCATTCGGATTCCTGATTTTTCTTTTTTCTTTCCCACGCAATGTTTGTGTCGCATTTCTGGGTGCAACAACAGTGTCATAGATTTTTACTCATATGGAAAGTAAGTCTAAAGCTTGATTTTAAAGAAAACTACCATGATAGATATGTTTTACATATGTTACAAGTAATATATTTTTTTCTCTCAATAATCATTTTTCCTCATAGATATGTAATCGACCCCACTTAGTAAGATAATACTAATATTATTGTTATAATAATCACTTTTCCTTGGATCAATTTTTTGGTGGAGCAATTGGAGTATTCACAATTCAAACACTTAGTTTAGTCGGAGAATCTTGAAATAAAGCCACTTTTGGGATTGTTGCTATCAACTGGATTCTTAAGGTAGGATATTATCCACATAAGACTAATTTTATTGCTGTAATAATCACTTTTCCTCGGATCCTTTTTTTGGTGGAGCAATTGGAGTATTCACAATTCAAACGCTTGAGTTTAGTCGGAGATTCTTGAAACAAAGCCACTTTTGGGGTTGTTGCTATCAACTGGATTCTTAAGGTAGGATATTATCCACATAGCCTAACCATCTAATTGCCTTTTTTTTTTTTGTTAAATAATTTTTGTGGTGACAAGATATGGTCTATAAGTTAAATGGGCTTCGGTTAAACAAAGTAACACAAGGTAGCAATGTTATGAGGGTGGCTTTGCTCCTATGCCGTACAAGGGTGGATGAACATTTTCTTTTTAAGAATTATTGCTTGTTCCAATGGTTATTTTGGTCTTATTCACACTCATGAAGCTTATTATTGTACATTGAGTCTGCCACATTGTTTTGTAAGCATTCAAATATACTTTTGTGGACATTAAGATCATATAGTGGCTACTTATGATATTTGGGCTCTTTAAAATAGTTCAAAGCTCTTTGGAATTTTTTCAAAATTAGTATTTAATCTATGAGATAGGTGTTATATGTTAATCATTTTTGTTGATCACTCGGTCTAGTGACTAAAGTTTAATAGTTAATACAAAATTTTGTTAGTTGGTTCAAGTATGACTTCTAGATGGCATATTTATTCTTTCAGTTTCTTGTGCTTATTTTATTGGGTAATTAACTTTATTTCAGTTTGAAGCAATTTTTTAGTTGGTTTATTTGGTTTGCCTGACAGCCTGGCAACTTGATCAAAGTAAAAGATTGGATACGAGTTATGAGATTGCTTGCTTTTAGTGTTTGAAACTAAGAATAAATTATTAATGCTGTTTTATCATCAATATATGGGACTGGATGACAAGTATGAGCTTTTTGTATTATAATTAAATGCTATACAGCTTGACCAATGTTTGGAACTACTATAAAGTAATTCTTATGATAATTTTTGACTCAGCAGATATAGTCTAAACTAACACCAATTTGTTTTTTGCTCTCTGCTGTATTTTGATAATTGGTCATGAGGGGGAAGCTACAAAAGTGGGATGCGAAACTTGAATTTTAGAGAAATACAAAAAAGAAATAGAAGGGTTGGAATTTTGTGTTCAAAATGTCTTTTGGAAATTTTGTGCTTCAACAGACAGCAGCTGCTAGAGGATTTGGAGGCACGTGGCTTATGCTGGGAGAGAGACGCTTCAGGTTGCGGATTGTCGAGTCAAGAAGTTTCACTATTCTAGTAGGGATTTTGTTTCTCTGTTCTTCACGTCTTGAGGACCAGGACTGATCTAACTGTAATGTTGAGTGCAAGGAAAGTTCTTCATTAGCATATAACTTGTGTTTATGGATGTTTTAACGCATTTGATTAAAATTCAAGTTTGTTATGAGAATATAGGCTGATCACACTTCATGGAATCACTTTTCAATATCATTTATATCTACGTTTCCATTTGCTCTGAGGACAAGGGTCTCCTTTGTTCTTTTATTTTTTAGTATCAACCCACTAAAGATCAATTTATCATGTATCGCTATAAATATGAACATGAATGGTCCAAGATTAGTTTAAATCACTTTTAGAACTAAGTCAATTCTTGGATTGGTGTTGTCCTCCTCTATGACAAAGAAAAGGGTGCCAGTTTTCTTTTTCATTTTTCTTCTTAGGAAGGGGAATCTAAGAATTATTTTTTTCTTTAATTGCTAAAGACAAATCCCTCTGTTGGATTTTTTTAATGTGATTGCAGGTGTTTGAGGGGAAGCAGGGACCTTTTTTATAAATTGCTAAAGGAAATTCTTCTTTACAATTTTTATAGATAAATTCTATAAACAACCATGTTCTTTACGAAAAAGTCAAAAATATTATAGGTCTACGATTAGTTTAAATTATAAACTAAACATGATTTAATTTAATTTCTCACTTTTAGAATTAAATTAAAACATCTCCGTGTGAGAAAAATCTAGTTTAATAAAAAAAAGGAACATATTAACGCTACCGACATATCAAGGAAAAACATATTAACGCATTGGCCTCGGAGGCTAAGAGTCTCTCCTACTTGACTTGTTGCAATAGTGAATACACCCCTTTCGCGACCCAAAAAAAAAAAGCATACTAACACAACTGCCTTCCTTGCATCCACGTCAGCTTTGAAACAACCAGTTTCAATCATCAACGATAGACGCATCCACCTTCAAATTATTTATTTCCTTCTGAAGACGCTCTAATCTTTCAAGCATGATCTCACCATTCTCATTAACGCTAGACACATCCGCCTTCAATTTATTTATTTCCTTCTGAAGACGCTCTAATCTTTCAAGCATCTCATCATTTTCATTCTTCCCTTCAAGTCGAAGTGAAGACCAACTGCTAGTCCCCCCCTGCTCCGAGACATTATAGGTCTGAGACATTCAAAATATTGACATCTCGAATTCTCACACTTGGCATAGGGTCTGTCGGGATTTTTGTCAGAATGAAAAATCATTATTTGTGGACTCTTCCCGCATTCACATATCACAAGCCTTGCCTTGTCTCCAACAAGGGAGTTACTCATAATCACCTGGTCATAGAAATTAGAAATAGAATGGTTAAACACGTTGATTGACTGCCACTACAAGTTGCTTTGAACTGAATCAATCAGAGAGTTTTATCCTCACGCTTCAAAATCATTGGAGTAGATGAGTGAACCAATACTACCAGATTTTGATGGAAGATTGACTCTGATTTAGAGAAGATGCACATTACATACCACGATACAACGATGAAAGACAGGCTACAATTTCTTCATAGCACGCATATTAACTTAATTTTGATAAGCACTTTGTGGATCTAGCAATTTCTTAAGGCAAAATTCTATAAGAGGAGAGGATTGAATGAGCAAAGGTTAATCTTAACTAATGTATAACACAAATAAAAGTTTGAACACTAGAATATCGTTATTAATATCATGTAGTGCACTGACAGAACAAAGGGCTCAAAAACGCTACAGCAAAGAGTGAACAGTATTGCTAAAGCTAAGGAAGATATAGCCTACGATTTTAAAAGAAATTCAAATTCAAAATTACTATATGAACAAAATATGGAAGGATCCACACTCTAAATTGCAAACACCCCGGTCATAGCAACATCATAATCATCCATAAATCGCAACATCAATTACTTGAATCATAAGATACATCAATATTTAGCAAAGTTTGGGTCAAAGAATTATCCTCAAATATATAGATAAGCCAAACCCTTCATCATATGCAACATCATCATAATGATCATCATTCAGCATTCTTTCATTTTCCTAATAATCATCTTACGTTGCCATCTATTCAGCAACCATATGCAGAGCAAGAGAAGAGAGGATGGCAGTTCCTTCTTGTCATGATCTTCATAATTCATATGTTTAATAAATAGTAAATCATTCAGATATAAGAGGAGGAGGGAGAGGGAGAAGATAGACAAAAAGAATGGAGAATAACTCACGTAGGGTGGAGAGATTAAGAAAAAAAGAGGGAGAACTAGAAGGAAGACAATAGAACTTGAGGGAGAGAATTCCAAATGACCAATATTATTCAATTCATCAACTAAGTCTAAAATTTGAATTACAATGATAACTATTTCTAGGACCCAATAGAACTTTCAGGAAAATAACGCAATCTAATAAAATATGAAATTATTTAACTTAAATACTCAATCAAGGGCCCTTATTCGAAAATTTTTTAAAGATCAAAACATGCTAAAATATTCTAACCTAAAGTTAAAAGAAAAAAAAT
Source organism: Adenanthera pavonina (assembly GCA_026686845.1). Lineage (NCBI taxonomy): Eukaryota > Viridiplantae > Streptophyta > Magnoliopsida > Fabales > Fabaceae > Adenanthera > Adenanthera pavonina. The sequence goes on from JAIVEN010000019.1 coordinate 715,974, forward strand.
TATAAAATACGAAATAAATAAAAGAAAAAATATAAATCGTAGATTAAATCTAAAATATATATTCTAAATATTCTAATAAAATACTATATTTTAAAATACTAATTTATCCATTCTCTATCACATTCAATAAGGGTGGATCAAGTGATTGCTAGCAATAGCCTTAGCAAAATAACTTATTACTTAAAAGAAACACAAAGAAACCAAAAAAAAAAATTCACTCAATTTGAACCATCTTTCTTTGTAGGCCCTCTAGCATGAACCAGAACTACATAAAGCATTCTACCTCTACAATAATAATAACTATGCATTAGATCATCTTTGACAATCACAACTATAAACAAACATTCTACCTCAGCAGGTTGCATTTGATCCCCATCAAGAAATTCAGTAAGTGCTTTAATAAATGCTTTCACGGATGGAATAGCTCCTTCAAGCCCCTTAGATGCATAAGCCCTTTCAATATCATCCAAAAGATATTGGAATCTCCTTTCATCTATGGAGGGATCAACTTCACTTCCTAAGCCTGAATCAGAAAATGCAGTTCATTTAGTGAAGCCCTATTTTATTTAACAGTTGACATAGATTCTAAAATGTAAGCATTAGCCTCCCTAGAAATTTCAGTCAATCCGACCATGAGCTCTCAGCTTCTTTACCTGCAGCGCTTGTGAAGAAGTCATTATTCCCATGTTCCCTTTCATCAAATTTAGTTGAAGGTGATGAAAAATGCAAAGCTTCTACAGTTGAGGATATTGTCTTAACTAGAATTGAAATCCGCTGGAATATTACAAAGCATATACGACAGAGTTACAAGTCTTGCAATTCACAATTAATTTAACTATAAGTGTGTGAAAATTTATGGAGTAAATAGATTCCAAAATAGCCTAGCATGCACTGAAGTGAGAATTCAAATTAAAAATAAATTATCACTTCTTATATAAATTGAAAAAATCATTACTTGTTAGTTATTACTTGGAATAATAACTACGTATTAGACCATCTTTGATCATCACAACTACACTGGTTACATAGACACTTGACATCGAACATTCTACCTTTGCAAGTTGCTTTTGATCCCCATCAAGAAGGTCAATATGTGCTTCAAGGAGTGCTTTGAAGGGTGGAATAGCTCCTACAACCCCCTTAGATGCATAAGCCCTTGTAATATTATCCACAAGATATTGGAATCTCTTTTCAACTATGGAGAGATCAACTTCAGTTCCTTCACTTCCTAAGACTGAATCAGAAAAAGCAGTTCATTCAGTAAATCAGTATTTTAATTAACAGATTGAGATAGATTCTAAAATATAAACAGAGCTTGCACTTCTTTACCTACAGCACTTGTGAAGGAGGCACTATTCTCATGTTCCCTTTCATCAGCTTTAGTTGAAGTTGAGGATATTGTCAGATGCAACAAATTGAATGGAACTGGAATCTATTTAAGTGTGTGAAAATAAGCAATGAGTTTCCAAAATAGGCTACGTACGATGAAATCAGAATTCAAATTAAAAATATATATATTTTTATTAAGTAAATTCTAAAACACTAGCTAGTAAAACTATCTATAGAAAAGGAAGCTAGTAAAACCCTTTATAGACAAGGATAAAGTGTGAGAAATCACATTTTTTTATTGGATTCTAGCAGAGTACATTGTTGGGAGATTAAGGACAGAGGGAATAAGCTGGCAATCACACAACCGTCAATGGTAGAATCTAGTAAGGAAATAGCCAGGTGCCCAGAGAATCAAGCCCTTCTTTTGGCTAGCACTTAATAACAGGCTATTGACTAACGAAGCTCCCACAGCAACCCCTCTCATGACAGTGCTTGGCAACTCCTGTTTGGTATACTCTGTTGGAAGTTGTGGCATGCACGCAACAAACGCATCTTCACACAGGATAAATCCAAATCTGAGAGCATCCTGATCACAGCCCAAGCCATAACATACCACACTGTTCAAGCGGCGAGAACCCTATCATCCTTGAATAGACCCCCTTAATGTTTTCATCCTCTTTGGCTTAGTTGGTTTTATTTCCTGATGTATAGATTTCCTCTTTGTACTTTGGTTTCGTTCGTTCATTAATAATTTTTTTCCCTTCCGAGTGAAAAAAAAAAAAAGACAGGGTATAAAGATTGTTATCAAGCATTCCCACTCGATTTGAGAACAATAACATAGCTTTTATGTATGAGATTATGAAAAAAAAAAATTAACATATAAATTTTATGCCGGGTCCAAAAACCTATGAAGCTCTTCAAGAAAAACGTTACAGAAATCAGAATTTCATCTGAATCTAAAAACGCACCGGAGACTTAACACGGAGGGAATGAAGATTTTGTGACGATCGCGATAACGAGAGAACCCGGTAGCTTTGGCAAACACTCCTGGGGAGTCGGGAAAAAACCCTAGAGACAAACATGGTACGAGAATGTGGAAACGGCGTGAGCGAGAATCCTCGTATGCGGATTTGCGCCGAGAAATAGAATCGAGGAAGGAGAAGAATGAGAAGGAGGACGCAGAAGCAAGAGAGAAAATTAGAATGACTCTTGCCCCCTACATGCAAGAGGCCTAGTACTTGGTCGACAAGTTAGAAGAGGTAATTTATTAAGTTTACTGTTATAACTAAGTTTTTGTTTTTTTCTAATTTTAAGTCTTAGTATTTTTTTCATAAGACGGAAAACATTTTAAGTCTTGGTATTAATTATGAATCAATTTAAATTTTAATTCGCTAGTCTCTTAAATAATTAAATAAAACTCACTATTATTGACATTTAAATATAAACAATATATATTTTATATTTTTTCCATAATGGGGTTACAAATAATTATTTTCTCATACTTCACTATTTAAAGAAATTTTTTCATATTTTCTCATACTTAACATATTCTATTAAGTATTCAAAAGTTGAATATATAATCTATCAAATCACACCATTAATTCCTTATTTTCTTATAGTTTGGTTTGATTTGGATGACTAGATTTGAATCTATCATATCTAAAATATATAATTTAAATTTAAAATATCAAAAAATATATTTAAGATATTCGACGTTGCCATACAATCTAAATTCATACATTTGAATAAAACAATATTATCTTCAATTTTTTAACTATACTTTATAGCAACATTAGAATTCAAAACCCGCATGATGCATAGGATCGCACGGGAAGCTATATATAAATTTAAATAAATTATATAAATGAATATAATAGAATGAATATTAATATGATATGTCTTTTTTATTTTATAATTATATGATATAAAAGCTAAAATATAACATATATAAAAACAAATTGAATAATAAATTGCTAATATGTATAATATATATATAATGTATAATGAAAATAAATTGCAAGAATAATTCATCTTTACAAATCTTCATTATTAAAGGGAGAGGTTTAATATTTTGAAAGATTCATCTAAATTTATAAAATATAAAAATATACAAAAATAAAGCATAACCAAAGAATGAAATGAAGACAGAATATAATAGTGGTAGAATGAAACAAGAATTAATTACATCTATATTTTATCTGGAGAAGATAAAATATATAAGGAAAGTATGAAAATTGTTACCAATAAATCGCAAAAACTAATGCGATAAAATTTTACCTTCAAAGTAAAAACTGATATCATGGTGCCAAAAGACTTACATAATATAAAGGGGAAATGACATTTGAGGACCAAAATTTTCAATTAATATCATTTTAGGACAAAAAAATTTGAAAATGCCATAAAAGGATCATGGTCTCAAATTGATCAAAATTCTAAATAAGAAATGACCTAAATGCCCTTGTTAAAATATTTTACACTTAACATTTACTTTTTACTACTCTTCTTTCAAAATTTGACACTGAACTTTCTCGATTTTACACTAAACATAATAAAGAATTCAACTTTCAAAATTTTACACTCATCTTTCGCATTTTACTACTCATGTTCCATGATTTGACACTGAAGACCCTTGATTTTACACTAGATAAGTTTCAGAATTTTATACTCAACTTTCACTTTTTACTACTCAACATCCCCAATTTTATATTAAACTTTCTCAATTTTACACTCATATTCCATAATGTGTTCAGTGTAAAATTGAAAAAGTTCAGTGTCAAATTTAGGAAGAAGAGTAGTAAAAAGTAAATGTTGAGTGTAAAACTTTTTTATAAAGGCATTTAGGTCATTTTGTATTTACATTTTTAATTAATTTGAGACTATGGTCATTTTCTGGCATTTTCAAATTTTTTGATCCTAAAATGATATTAATGAAAAGTTTTGGTCCTCAAGTGTCATTTTCCCTAATATAAATTTATATAGATCTTACTGAATAATGATGAATGATGACTTAAATAATCAAATTATGATTTTTTTTCACAAATATATATTTAATTTTCATGTCCATACTTATCATTATATTAAATTTAAAAAAGTAAAAACATATAATTAGGAAATAAATATTATTTTAGACACTAAAATCATTATTTAAACAATCAAATGTGGGGTCAAATTTTTATAGTCAGTATAATGATGTGGATGTCTAAAATCACGACACATTGTGATAGAGTACGATCGAGGTATGAAACATTTGATGATGAGGGCAAGTTAAGAGAAACAATGGACCATGAATAAATTCAAAGCCTACTTCAAGGCATTGGAGGACCAATGACTAGAGCTAGAACAAAAGTCATGAATGGGATTATTCAAAACATGATTAACATGGAACCATTTCAATGATTTTGAGACTCAACAAAGAAAGATGTAAGTTGAAAATGTGGAGCCAAATTATAGTCAAAGAACCCAACTTGGAGAAAGCCCAACAAGGAGGATTCACTGAAAATCCATGTGCTTCTCATGTGTTAACTAAAAGTGACGTTTTTGAAGATTATTTTAGTTAATTTGTTTTCTTTTTGAATAAAGAACATACAATCATAAATTTGATTTGTTTTTCTTTATGCATTAAGGAGGAGCCAACTTTTTTCAAATTCAAAATTAGAATTAAATGCTCCTTTTTTTTCTTTTGCTTAGGATTTCTATTTTAAATTAATGAGAATTAATAAGGTTAGGTTTGTGAACTGAACTAGAGTTAGTTTGTGGGTTAATATTTACCTATAAATAGGCACCTCTTATACTCTTACAAAACACAACATGAATAAATGAATTTCATTTCAACAATTTTGTTGTTGTTTAGTGAGTTCTTTCTTGCTTATCCTTAAGTGCCAGAAAGAATGAGAACTTATCAAGGAGTGGTGATTCTTGTGGCGTCCTGGAGTTAGGATTCAAGAGACAGGTTCTCTTGGAGTCTATTTACTTCGACCAATATTTTGTTTTAGTCTTCTTTTTTTTATCATTTCTATTTTTTTTCAGTTTTTGTTCATTGTTGTTCTTCGTTGTTCTTGTGTTCAATTCATATTTCCTTGAGTTGCATGATCCTTAACTCAAAGAAAGCTCTTAGAACGGGTTTCTAACATGTCTCCCATCATTACGTCGCGCTTTTGATATTTTTGTATTTTTTTTACAAATATATATTTAATTTTCATGTCCATATTTATCATCATATTAAATTTAAAAAAAAATGAAAGTATATATAATTAGGAAATAAATATTATTTTAGACAATTAAATTTGATTTTCATTTCCATATTTGGTCATCATATTAAATTTTTAAAAAAATAAAAATATATAATTTGAAAATAAATATTATTTTAAATAATCAAATCATGATTTACAAATATATATTTGATTTTCATGTTTATATTTATCGTTATATCAAATTAAAAAAAATAAAACATATATAATTAGGACCTAGACAATCAAATTATGATTTTTTTCATAAATATATATTTGATTTTTATGTTCATATTTATCATTATATCAAATTAAAAATATATATAATTAGGATCCAAGTAATCAAATCATGATTTTTTCACAAATATATATTTGATTTTCATATCCATATTTATCAACATATCAAATTTATAAAAGCATGAAAACATATATAATTATGAAATAAATATTATTTTTGACAATCAAATTTGATTTAAACAATTAAATTATGATTAAGACAATTAAATATGGGTCAGATTTTTCATAGTCAGTATCATAATATGGAGGTTTAAAATCACGACACATCGTGCTTTTTGACTTTTACTTTATAATATATAATAGAAGATTATATATATATATATATGAAAATATATATACATATTTTTTATGAGAAGAAAAATATATATTATATGATATTAACTATGATAATTTTGGCCAAAAAAATATATATGTGATGATGATATATATATATATATATCTATAAAATGTAAACCTTTTTAATTCAATTTTTCCCATATAATTTTTTTCCAGTATTTCAAATTTAAATTTAGAATTTTTTGCTCTTCATAATCTCTATAAATAGAACTCATTACGTTGTCGTATAAAAAAAAAAAAGAACTCATTACGTTGCCCATTTCACTCATTCACATATTTGGTACACACATTGCTTTTAGATATATATATATATATATGCATCATTGTTACTCCCCTCTGTCGTTATTATAAGATATTTTGTATGACAAGTTTTTACTCCAAAATATAGGGTATTCGATATTTTTTTTCCCATTTTACCCATATCTTTAATTTTTCTTTACTCGTTATTCATAATTCTACAACGATAATAAAATGAAAAATGTTGATACTTTTTGCATTGATTTCAAGTAAAAAAAATGATTTTCTTAATACAAGTGTAATTGATACATACTCATCGAAGCACTCAAAGAAAGAATTTCCCTCTCTTAATTTTGTCGGGGGAAAGGAAAGAAAACGAAGTGTCTGGCAACTTTTTCCAGAGAGGAATTTTAAAATTCTGATCTCCCAAATACGTTAACACTATGTCACCTTAATTCTCTCTATCATGGAAGATATGGGATAGATCTTAAATAATCGTTCCCTCTCTGTTTTAAAAAATGCACAATAAGGGTGGATTTAATATTGGGTTTGGATTTCCATTTTGTTTCACCCAACAAGGGTGGATTTTAATTGTGTAACCCAACATTTCCCACTGACACTTGATGGGTTAACTATTTATAATTCTTTCTTTCCATTTCATACGAAGTGCTCTACCATAACCACACAGGCATGACATATGTAATTAGGTATTCTTGTACTAGAAATTCTTCTGTAGGATCAGTACAAAATAACCTTATGTGTTTTGTATTTATCTTATTCATATATTATGTCTTAAATGTCCTAGATTTACTCATATACACTTTTACTCACGGCAAATCCAATCCCTCTTAAGTTTTCACACAAACTCATATTGTCTCACTCTTGTATGTTTAGTGTTCACACTTAAAATGTTAACAAAATAACTTCTTCACGGACATGTCTTAGACACTAGCATAGGTGTGTATATTTCCAGGTAATCTTTCTTTAGTCCATATTTCATTTTAATATGAAACAATTACTTTCCTAGCATAATACTTTCAGATCGAATTTATCATGACCATTATATATATACGAAAGTAGCTAACATGGAATCATTTTTCCATGAAAATATCAAAGTCATAAGAACATTAATGAAAAGATTTATTCCTCTCAGGTACTCACACAGCAATGAAGCAAGGATCTATTCATTTGCTTCCCAATTGTGGTTCTAAAACACATACGGTATGAATTGCATGCTATGGTATTACTCTTATCACATAAGAGCGTATGTTAATTTTGGTTTGTTGTTAATACCGTATAGATTTAAGTTTAGAGACACTCAGTATCTAACCCAAATTCTACCAATGCTTTGACTTATAATGACATCTTTGTTGGAGAATTTGTTATCTGGTTATATGTATTATGGAGTGTAGGTATCCATAATTTGATCCAAAATATTATATTTATTGGGTCTCATCCTGACTTACTCTCTTCCTTTTGTCAAGGTGACTTATTTTGTATTATTTCACTATCATATCTGCCTTCTTATCGATTTACTAATAAATACAAAATGTCTCATCTTTGCCTATTTCCATGAGTGTCAAAGGCGGTTATTGTGTGAGAAAGTCAACCCTATCAACAAATACATGCACACAAATGACTCAATTATAGAAAGTGCACTTCATTTCATTCATATAAATGATCATTACAGAGATTTGTGTTACATCATATCCTACGAATACTAAGTGATTTCACATGATCAACATACACATCTCTAGGTATTGGCTTGGTATGGGGATTAGCTATCATTTGACGTGTAGGAATATGGTGAATTGTAACACTATTTTGTGATATAGTGTCTCTTACAAAATTATGCTTGGTAGATGTGCTTTGTTTTACTATGATACTTGGGATCTTTGGTATAGGTAGAGGTGGTAAAGTGGGTCAGCCTGCCTTAAATGGGTCCGCCCGGCACAAGCTCACTTTTTGGCTTGGCGGGGCTGGGCAGGCTGAGACGCCCAAAAGGGCGGGCCTGGAAATCCCCAACTCATCTCGCCATACACGGGCTAGCCGCCCAAACGGGCCAGCCCATATTTTTTTATTAAATAATAAAATTCCTCCTTTTTTGTTTACTCTTTTTGTTTGGCCAGCTCCCTTTTTTCCCCTACTTGGTTAAATTATTAATTTCCTATTTATTATCATGAACTAAATAACTACATTCATGAAATCTTTTATCGATTTGGTACATAAAGTCTTAGAGCATGATATATTAATACATTAATATGGTAATATCACAAGTAACATTTAGTTCAACAAAATAAAATACAATTAAAATTACAATACAAGAAAGATTGAAAAAAAAATAATGCTTAAGGCCTTTTTTTGTTTTTATTTTTTTAAATATAATTATATAGAGTAAAAAAATATATAAAAAAGCGAGCTGGGTAGGCAGTTTGGCTTGCTTAAATTGGTGGGTTAAACAGGCCGTCCCGCGGGTTCTGACCCATTTTACCGACTCTAGGTATAGGCTATGGTTGCCTTACTATCACAATTTATCAAAATAGGATCCAATTTATCACCAATGACCCCCAAGTGTTTGATAGAGGATGGCTTGGACAAATTCAGGAGCATGGTAGGAGGCTTTATCACTTGGAAAGATTCAAGCCCAAGAGAAGCCCATTTGAAGAGAATACTTAAGATCATGTGCTTCACTAAAATAGCATGTGACTTAAGCAGTATTGGGCTTAATTAGTATTAATTTCGTTTTTATTAATTATGGGCTGAACTTTGTTAATTAATAAAGCCCAATTAGTCAAATAGTAGTCTTTTTGATAGCCCACCTTGTAAATAAACATGTCATGTGCCAAACATGTGATTTCATTAATGTGTTGGCATGTTTATAAGGGCTTAGGTATTATTTTATTATTTTCTTATGAATTTTCGTTATTTTATTTTAGGATTTTATTTTACTAGTTTTCTAGGTCCAATAGGAGTGTTGTTTGGGCCTAAAGTCTCCTAATCCTATTAGGATCACTTAAGCCCAAATTAATTAGGGTTTCTAAGCTTATTAGGTTAGATTTTAGCTTGCCTATTTAAGGCTAACTTTCATGTACGTTTTTGGAAGGATTTAAATGATTAAAGTTTCAGACTTTTGTGAGTTTCCTCTTGCGATTCTTTGAGTGCTAGAGAGAATACTATGACTTATCAAGGAATTGGTCAATCCTTGTGGCGTCACCGGAACTAGGGTTCAAGAGACCGGTTCTCTTGGGTTCTAATTCACTTAGACCAACATATCTTTTCTGTTTTCTTGTTTATTCCCTTCTTCTTGCTATTTTTCTATTGTTTTGTTTTCGTGTTCCTTGAAATTGCAACGATCCGAGTGTCTTACATATCATAGTGGGTTCTTTGGACGGGTTCCAAAAGGATTCACTTATCATTTGGCATCAGAGCTTAGGTTTGCAAATCAAGGTGTGTTCTTTGTTTTTCCTTATTTCCTTGTTTCACATCTTCGTTGCTTCTGGAAAATTTTTGTGTCACTGTTCACCCGTACGCGTCACTGTTCACATCACTGTTGCGCACTATTCATCATACTGTTTCAGTCACTATTTGCGTCATTGTTCCTACTGTTCGGGTCACTGCTCATACTGTTTCGAGTTACTGTTCAAAAAAATCTAAAAAAAAAGATAGATTGATTGCTACACAAAAAAAAAAGAATATAGTAGCAACTGAAAAAAAAAGCAGAAAAAAAAATTTTGAAAAAAAAAAAGTGAGATTTACTGCTGCAAAAAATATATATATATATAGCTATATAGCAGCAACAAAAAAAAAAGTAGTAAAAAAAAAACATTATTTGATTGGATTTGATTTGAGACTTGATTGACTTAATTTATCAACTTTGGTGGCAAGTCTCATTAAAATATCTATAATTTGTCTTTCCTTTAGATTTCTTTCCTTATCAGTTTCCTACAAATTGTCATCCTTCTTTGTTCTATTTCCTTCATATTTCTCTTGTTGGAAATTTTCGTTCCTTTGTGCTCATTTTATGTTGGTTATTGTTTAATTAAATTAGAATCTTTGAGAACTTCAATTTTGAACTTTGGTTTTCTGTGATTGCCACTACTTTAAAAACTGATTTCCTTTTGATTAAAGTTGTGGTTTTAATTTAGCACTCTCATAAGAAAGCAAGCTTTGAGTGGAAAAAGGCAAGAGAGAAATTGCATCATATTTGAAAAAAAAAAGCCTTGATAAAGTGTGAAACACGAGTGCATTTGCATTATTTGAGTGAAACACGTGAGAGAGTGGGTGAGATCCCTATTTCTTTCTCTTTGTTTTACACTAACATTTCAGATTATAAATATGGCTATTGGAGAAGTTGATTTTAAGGCATTATTAAGGACTTTCAATGATCAAATCGAGGAAGTAAATGCAAAATTGGATCGCTTGGAGTTTCCTTCTAAAACCAAAGCAAGGCGTAATCCAAAGGTTCCTGCTCACATGGATGTTCTTAGCAAGATCAAACCGAAGATCCCACTATTTCATGGTGAGAAAAATCCCGATGTTTACTTGGATTGGGAAAGAAAACTTGAACAAGTCTTCGTAAGTTGCAACTACTCCGAAATAGAGAAGGCACAATGTGCTTACCTTCGATTGGATAAAAAGGTTGCTGCTTGGTGGAAACGAATGGAAACTAGACGAGCTACGAATGGTGAACCTTCCATTATAACATGGAATGAAATGAGAGCAGCCTTGAGGCAAAAATACATGCCATCCAAAGCTAAGAGTGTGGTTGAACATTCTAAGGAGATACAAGTACCCATGGTTCAAGATTCATATGATTCCCAACTAGAGAAAGTCAATCAAGTGGATGAACAAGTTGCTACATTGACAAATGTTGTGACAAGAGAGTTAAATACGCTTAAAGGTATGTCTAATTCTCAAATCTCTTGTGATGATACCTCTTGTATTGAAGTAGATGATTTAGGATGTATTAGTCCTAGTAAGTTGAATCATGTTGATGATATTTCTTATGTTGGATCAATTGAATTGGATATGAAATCTGAATGTTTTGATCATAAGAATTCCATTGAATTGATTGAACATGATGTCTTGCTAGATCTTGAAGAGAAAAGTGTGCTAGATGTTATTAGCAATGATAGCTTTGTTGAGTCTAGTTGTGCTGCAAATGTAGTACAATTAGAAAGTGATTTTCATGATGTTGAGATTAACCCTGATTGTGAGCAACTTTTATATGAGAATCATGATTTACATGTTGCTAATGATTTGATTAAAAATTCTTTGGATAGTAGCATGCTAATTCCTAGTAGTCCTAATGATGTGATTTCATTGAAAGTTGGTTCTTATGATTACACTGATGAGATTGAGCATGTTGACATGGTGATTGGAGATTTTTATTGCGTTGATTTTAATGGACATGTTAAAAACTGTTCTTGTGTTTCCGATAAAGCCTATAAACCATTACCATGTATTCATTTGTGTGAAAATTATGAGAACTTGAAGAGTGAGCTAGAGTGGAAAAATGAGAGTGGTAGAAATGAGAGAAGAAAAGAGAGATGTAAGAGAGAAAGTGTCCAGAAAAATGAAAAAAATACAAAAAGAGTACGAGAGAAGAGAAGTGAGAAAAGAGTGAAAAAGAGGAAGAAAAAGAGGAAAAAGAGAAAAGAAAAAGAGAGTTTGAGGAAGAATGAGAGTGAAAGTGAGCTTAAAGTAGTTTGTACAAAACTCCTTCCTTCTTCATCTCATCTTTCTTATGTGTCTTCATTGTGTTTTCTTCTTCCTTCTCATTATGTTTCTAATTTCTTTAAATTATATCATCCCTCATTGTTGCATGAGTCCACAATTTCCTTTGAGTCAAAATTGCATGAGTCAATAATGAGTTCATTAGTTACTTTAGTGCTTTCTTTCTCTAGTTTATGCTTCTATATCATTCCATCTCATCATCATAGTGTTTTGTATTTCCTATGCATTTATGAAGTAGTCCCTATTCATTTTATGTTTTATGTTTATTGTGGGTCTCATAAGTCATGTGTCTTTTTTATTGTTTGTTGGTTTATCCCATTTCACCTTCATGAGTCTTTTATGTTCCATTTTCCATTCAACTCATTCTCTTCTTCTTGTTCATCATTAATGTTAGTGTGTGTCCTTTTAGTCATTACATCTCTATCTTTATTTTATCATTGTGCATCATTAATGTTATCAAAATTTTTTCAGGTTTTGCATTTATTGCATTATGTTCAAATCTGTCCAGATTTTGTCTTCCTTAGTTTTTCTAATACTTTGGTTTTAATTGAGTCTTCTTGTGTGCCATTTTGTCCCTATTTGTTTCCCTATGTGTCCCTTAACATTTTAGTCCCATTTAAGTATTCTTGTGTCGAGTTTGTGTCTAGCTATTTACTGCAGGTCATTGGTGTATATGCTATGAAGAAAAGTTCAATTTCTTATCCACTAATGCTTGAAGATAGGTCTTATGAAATTCAAATTAAAGGTGTGAAGGTTTCTGATATTGGAACAATGTTCTGGTTCAAAAAGCCAAGGACGAATGTTTTCCTTCACATTCATGCAAGGAATAAAGCACAGATGCATCAATCTAGCTTAAAAGGTAAGTATGCTCCATGTAATTTATTTGATGCGTTTAATCGTTCCCTTTCTTTCCATGTAGATTATGGAGATTCGAGGACGAATCTTTTCAAAGAGGGAGGGAATGATAGAGGATGGCTTGGACAAATTCAGGAGCATGGTAGGAGGCTTTATCACTTGGAAAGATTCAAGCCCAAGAGAAGCCCATTTGAAGAGAATACTTAAGATCATGTGCTTCACTAAAATAGCATGTGACTTAAGCAGTATTGGGCTTAATTAGTATTAATTTCGTTTTTATTAATTATGGGCTGAACTTTGTTAATTAATAAAGCCCAATTAGTCAAATAGTAGTCTTTTTCATAGCCCACCTTGTAAATAAACATGTCATGTGCCAAACATGTGATTTCATTAATGTGTTGGCATGTTTATAAGGGCTTAGGTATTATTTTATTATTTTCTTCTGATACCAAATGATAAGTGAATCCTTTTGGAACCCGTCCAAAGAACCCACTATGATATGTAAGACACTCGGATCGTTGCAATTTCAAGGAACACGAAAACAAAACAATAGAAAAATAGCAAGAAGAAGGGAATAAACAAGAAAACAGAAAAGATATGTTGGTCTAAGTGAATTAGAACCCAAGAGAACCGGTCTCTTGAACCCTAGTTCCGGTGACGCCACAAGGATTGACCAATTCCTTGATAAGTCATAGTATTCTCTCTAGCACTCAAAGAATCGCAAGAGGAAACTCACAAAAGTCTGAAACTTTAATCATTTAAATCCTTCCAAAAACGTACATGAAAGTTAGCCTTAAATAGGCAAGCTAAAATCTAACCTAATAAGCTTAGAAACCCTAATTAATTTGGGCTTAAGTGATCCTAATAGGATTAGGAGACTTTAGGCCCAAACAACACTCCTATTGGACCTAGAAAACTAGTAAAATAAAATCCTAAAATAAAATAACGAAAATTCATAAGAAAATAATAAAATAATACCTAAGCCCTTATAAACATGCCAACACATTAATGAAATCACATGTTTGGCACATGACATATTTATTTACAAGGTGGGCTATCAAAAAGACTACTATTTGACTAATTGGGCTTTATTAATTAACAAAGTTCAGCCCATAATTAATAAAAACGAAATTAATACTAATTAAGCCCAATACTGCTTAAGTCACATGCTATTTTAGTGAAGCACATGATCTTAAGTATTCTCTTCAAATGGGCTTCTCTTGGGCTTGAATCTTTCCAAGTGATAAAGCCTCCTACCATGCTCCTGAATTTGTCCAAGCCATCCTCTATCAGTGTTCCATGAATCTCTTTAGCCATATTGCTTCTTGTACTGCTGCAGAACATGCAATGAACTCTGCTTCCACGGTAGACAAAGCAATACAAATCTATTTCTTACTACACCAAGATATAGCTCCATTGTTTTGTAGAAAAATATATCCAAAAGTTGATTTGTGCTCATCTAGATCTCCTTCCCAATTTGTATCAGAGTAACCTACCAATCGTAAATCACTTCTTTGATAGCATATGGCATAATCTGTTGTGATTTGTAACTATCTCAGGATTCTCTTCACAGTTTTTCAATGCTTTTGTCCAAGGTTTGACTGGTTCATGTTGACCAAACTAGCTGCATAACATGTTTGGTCTTATACACATCATGGCATACATTAGGCTATTAACTACACTTGAATAGAGGACCTTTTCCATTATCTTCTTTTTAGACTCAGTCTAAGGACACATGTCTCAGCTCAGATTTTCCCCTTTTGAAATAGGGGTATCCATGGGTTTACAATTTTTCATGTTAAATTGCTCAAGAATTTTCTCAATGTAATTTTTCTGAAATGATGAAAGGGATATCAATTTTCTTGGGTGATCTCTATGGATCTTAACTCCAAGTATATAATTAGCTTTACTCATGTCTTTCATCTCAGAATTTAAAGATAGCCATTCTTTGAGAGCTATAATTGACTATAAACTATTTCCGGCTAATAGTATATCATCCACATAAAGGAATAATATCAGAAGATTCTTTTCAAACTACTTGATATAGACGCAGTGGTCTTCATCGATTATTTGGAAATCGTATGAGGTTATTGCTCCTGGAAATCTCAAATAACACTATCTAGATGATTACTTAAGTCCATAAATGGACCTTCTTAACTTGTAGACTTTATTATCTTTTCCTTTCTCAATGAAACCTAATGGTTGTTGCATATAGATTTCTTCATCCAGTTCACCATTTAGAAATGTGGTTTTTACATCCATCTGATGTAGTTCTAAATTTAAACTTGCTACTATTGCCGGAATTAATCTTATGGAGTTAAAATGTACAACATGTGAAAAAGTATCTTAATAATCTATACCTTCCTGATGTGTATACCCTTTTACCACTAATCGAGCCTTGTATCTTTCAATCAATCAATATGCTTTTCTCTTAATTTTGAGAACCCATTTATTCCTAATTGCCTTACATCTAGATGGAAGATTGATTAAATCCCAAACTTGGTTTATCCTCATTGAATCTATTTCCTCCTTCATTGCTTTCTTCCATTCATTTATAGCAGGGCATGATAGGGCCTCATGTAATGAATTAGGCTCATCATCATTTTGTGGGGTAACAATAAGTGTAGTCCCTTATATTGGGAAACATTTCTTTGGCACACTTTCTCTGTTACTCCTCCACAATGGAGTCTTTGTAAGTTGTTTTGTTATGGAATAAAATCTTGCATTGGTCTCTGAGAGCTCCTACTCAAATCAAGAGGTTGAGGTATATATACTTGTTGCTCAGTTGGTTCATGTATCTCATAAAGAGATACAGTACAATCTATCTCCCCCTTGCTATGGAATTTACTTTCTAGAAGTGTGGCATCTCTAGATTCTATCTTAGTTATAGTTCCATCTTGTTTTCTCCAAGGAAAACGTAACCCTTAGATTGTTCAGAGTATCCAATAAAGATACATTTCTTCCCTCTTGGACCTAGCTTTCCATATTTGTGGGAAGGATTGTGGATATATGCTGCTAACCCCTAGGGTTTTAAGATATTTTGCTTATGATTTGTCTATTGCTCATAGGGTGTGGATGTGGCCAACTTTGAGGGTGCACTATTAAGAATGAAGGCTACTAGTGCATCTTTGCAATATGAAATGGGTAGATTTGGCTTATGTCATCATGGACCTAACCATGTCTAATAATGTTCTATTTCTTTTGTCGGTTGCATCATTTTGTTGTTGGATGCCATGGATTGTAAGTTACCTTACTAATTCCCTTTTCTTCATAGAGCTCCTTGAATTGATCCGATAAATATTCAAGTCTGCAATCGGTTCTTAATGCTTTGATTTTCTTGTCCTTTTTATTTTTGACTATGTTCATGTAACGTCCAAAACATTCTAGTGCTTTAGACTTATATGACATCAAATAGACATAAAAAAAAGTGAGTAATCATTAATAAAAGCGATGAAATAAACATCTCCGTGTCTGGCCACACTCATTGGACCACAAACATCTGAATGGATTAATTGCAATGGAGTTTCTACCTTAGTTTTAGTCCCAAATAGTTTTCTAATTACTTTACCTGCCAAGCCATGGTCACACGATGACATTTTCATTTTATCAATTATACCTAGCAATCCCTCTCTAGCTAGTTTAATCATTTTATTTTGGCTAATATATCTTACTCTAGCATGCCATATGTCTATATCTGTATTAAAATCAGAACTAGAAGTAGCAAAGCAATCATATTTATAATGATTATCAAATATGTCTAGAACGACAAAACCATTGGAAATAAAACCAGAACCATAATACATTGTACCTTTGAAAATATCAGCAAGTCTATTATGAAAATTAACATCAAATCCATAGTCAAGAATGCAAATAATAGAAACTAAATTCGGCCGGATATTAGGAGCATGTAAAACATTGTGAAGTATTAAAATTTTCCTACTATGTAAATGTAGCTTCACAGTGCTAATTCCCTTGACTTCAAGCCTCGTGTTGTTGCCAATGAAAAGCCATTTGCTATGTTTTGATACCCTACGGAATTCCACAAAGGACTCTTGATCCTTAGTTACGTGGTCTATGGTGCCTGAGTTTATAATCCATGAAAAAGATGAATACTCAATTAGTAAAACAGTACTAGAAACATAAGAATAATGAATAGAACAAGATTCCAGTAATACCTTATTTTGCTGAAGATAGTCACGAGTAAAATGTCCTATCCTTGACAAGCATAACACTTAACCTCTGATAGGTCAGTCTTCTTAGTTCCTTCTTGCCCTTCCTCTTCAAGGATCTTTTGCCTTTCTAGAACTTTATGTCATTTTTCTTTCCCTTCTTTCGAAATTTCCTACGCTTCTTATCTTTGAGCTATATGTTGGATGGACCAACATCCTTAGCTATTTATGCATGCCCCAAAGACTTATAGGCTGCCAGTTGCTAATCCTCGAGCTTCAGATGTTTCACTACATCATCAAAAGTAGCGATGTTCTCGTTATGGGTTAGATTAACTTTCATATGTTCCCAGCTCATTGGGAGAGACCATATAACGGCCTGAACTTGCTGTTCATCTGAAAGCACATGGCCAGCTTCTTTCAGTTCTTGGATCATATTTGACATTTCATGTAAATGCTGATTCATAGGAGTATTCGAATGCAGCTTATAGGTGTTGAATTTGATGGTGAGTCTTCTAAGCTTAGATGCAGAAGTGCCTCCAAACTTGTCCTTGAGAGCTATCCACATAGCTCATGCAGTCTTATATTGTTCATACTCACACATTAGACCATTTACCATGGAACTCAACATGGTGATTCGGGCAATGTTGTCCTTTTTCTTCCAGGAAATGTAGGCCTTCATGTCCCTTCTGTGTTGAGCAGTGTTCCCTTGCTCAGGTTCCACTAAAACAATGGTCAGCGGCTCTACGGCATCCTATTCCCCCAGAATGTAAAATACCTTCCTATGCCATATATCCCAATTATCGCCATTCAATTTGTCCCCTTCATTAAGCTTAGCAATAATGTTTTTGCTTGCCATTCTACATAATTATAGCACAGATTATTATACAATGTCTTTTATTTGTATTCATCACTGAGTAGATCCATAGTAGCTCTATTAAAATTCACAATTGGGAGTCGGCATTTTGTTTACCCCCATCACATGAAACTTAGTTTTGTCACTGTCACACCCGGGGATGCGACGCGGATGGCGCGGAAAAATGAAAAAAAAAGGAAGAAATCGGTCCTCACGACAATGGCCGATTTCGGAGGGAGTCGCCACCAAAATTTTAAGGGAAATTTTGGAAAACCAAAGTAAAAGGAAAAAGGATAAGGAAGGTCTGCGAATCAGAGTTGGGTTCGGGAGCACGATTGTGAGTGGCGAAGGTGTTAGGCACCCCCACAACACCCGTTCCTAAGAACGGTTACCTAAGGTTGATCATGCAATTTTTATGGCTTTTAAAAATTATTTTGATTGCCCTTTTACCATTCACATGCAAAAATAAATATATAAATAAGAAAAGTGTAGAAATGAAAATGAAGAATAAAATGAAAGTATGCAAGGTTAGGAGAAATAAATATAGAGGAAAATGTTATTTATTTACAAAAGTGGACTTGACCCAAAATTAGAGTCTGGGGTCTACGTACCCTGCGATAGGGATCAAAGTCCACGTAGTTCGGACTAGAAATGCGTGTCACTAGGTTGGTATATTTATTTTATATATTCCTTGAAAAGAAAAGTTTATAGAAAATAATTTGTCTTTCCACAAAGAAAACAATTTTTAGAATTGGTTGGTATGTTTTAATTTGTAAAAGACAAATTAATTCCCATTATTTTCTCTTTTCATTTATTTATTTTTGGTTTAATCAACTTCTAAAAGTGAATATATGTTTTTTCTCAATTTAGAAAATATGATTAAAATTATGTGTAATTTTGAACATTTATTTTGATTTGAAAAGGAATAAAACAATTTTATTTTTACAAAATAAGACCAATTGGCTCATGTGGCAACTTTATCACTCACAATATACCAATTGATACCTAAATGTCCACGGTAGTGTTACTCGAGACAAAAGGCATAAAAAGGTTCAAAGGAAAACAAATAATAATTTCTTTTGTACAAATTTATTATATATATATTATCTTCTTTAAAACAAATAAGATCACCCATATTTATTTATAAAAAAAAGAATTCAAAAAACGTGATTATTACATATATTTTGAAAAAAAATAATTAGCATATGTGGTGACTTCATCACTCACAAGTTACTGATCTGTATTTAAAATACCCTCGGTGTTACCACTCAAGGCAAATAAATAAAAGGATAAAAGTTTGAAGGAAATCAATACCTTTTGTTTCAATCATTTTATTTATTGTTGTTTTCTTTTTTAAATGAAGAGGCAATAATAAAAAAACATAAATAAGAAAAATGGATAAAATTGAAGGAAAATTAATAATTTTAGCCTGAATTATTTTTATAAAAATGGGAATCGATAAGATTCTCTTAACACATATTTACGAAGGAGCATTAAGAAGAATTCAAAATGCCATTATTACATATATTTCAAAAAAAGAAAAAATCAACATATGTGATGACTCCATCACTCACAAATTGCTGATTAATATTTAAATGTCCCCGATGTTACCATTTATAGTAGAAAATACCAAAAGAAAAATTTATTATGAAAATCAAACAGCATATATGGTGACTTGATCACTCACAATTTGCTGATTTACGCTTATATGCTCACGGTGATACCACTCGCGGCGAAAGGCAAAAAAAGACTTAAAGGATAAAATTGAAAAAAAAAAGAAATTATTTTTGTATTAAATTATAAAAATAAATACAATTATGGTTATTTTATAAAAAAAGTGATAAAAGGAATTTAAAAATATGGCTTTTACGTATATATTCATATATTATTTATTTTTATTTGTTTATTTGTTTTATTTATTTATTTTTTAGAAAAAGAATCAATCAGGATCTGTGGTGACTTTATCACTCACAGCTCGCTAATTAACACCTAGATGCCCACGGTGTTACCACTAGGAACATAAAGGTAAAAATAAAAATTTGAAATAAAGGGCTCTCATTAAATCATTTATTTTTATTTAAAAAAATCATTAATACTCATAAATATTAAAAATAAATAAATAAGATTTAGCCAACGTTTGTACCTTGGCAACTCCTCACTCATGATACACTTGACTGATGCCCTTTGGGCACACGGAGAGTTGGTCCTTCGTGACAAACTCTAAAAGCGAAAGGAAGAAATAAAAAGAAAAATCAAATACAATTTATCAACGTGTGTGTGTGTGCATACTTAAATAATAATTTATTTCAACATAAAACTACAAGAAATAAAGAGAGAAAGATCAAACTGTTTTTTTCTCCTTTTGATTGGTCGTTGCTTTGATGAAGGTAATTCATTCTTTTCCAGCTTGACTTCATGCTCCCATGATGATCATCAGACAGTGATCTTAGTACCTTGCAGCTCAGCCTTCCTTTCAAATCTCCTTCCCTTTTCCTCAGTTTTGCTCTTCCTGAATTCTAGCTCACCCATCCATATGGCTCACATGTCCAGGAATGCCAATGGAAAAGCAAAGAAAACAGTAGTGTTGTGATGATAATTCCCTTGAGAGCCAACTTAATTTAACAACTTCTTAATGCATTAAAAAAAAACTAGATAAAGAACTTC
This sequence comes from Adenanthera pavonina, assembly GCA_026686845.1. Taxonomy (NCBI): domain Eukaryota; kingdom Viridiplantae; phylum Streptophyta; class Magnoliopsida; order Fabales; family Fabaceae; genus Adenanthera; species Adenanthera pavonina. The sequence continues at coordinate 736,676 of JAIVEN010000019.1, forward strand.
CTATATCATTAAGTCTTAATGAGGTTCAGTAAACAAGTTTGATTAGTATTGGTCCCCATATTCTTGCACTATCACACGAAACATGAATGTCTTAATAATACACCAAATGATATTCAAATTGACAACCAAACTCCACAAGAGTCTAATGTACAAGGCCGCAAAATCATCACATATAGGACCTTTTAGAGCACTGGGACATTGTGAGAATGAAGATTAATCCAATAGGAAGCCCTCTAAGACTCCCATCAAGACATTAAGCCTACAAAATTCTCCCATAGCCCAATAATTCCAATCATGCACCGAATCGAAACTCATATGTTCAGGTTTGTACAAGATGCAAGGTCTACCTTTTAGAGTAAGAGCCTAAGTCAAATAGCTTACACACACATATATTACTATGGCAGACAATGATTTCCTTCCAAGTAGCAGGTGCTACACAAACAAAAATGCAAGGCCCCTTAACAATGAATGACCCTGGTTAAACTTTATGTCCAGAAAAACATCTATACTATTTGAAGCACATCTTTTTCAAGCATTTCATGGAACATTCTGTAGACATTTTCTTTTTTCCAAAAATGGGGTATGGGGTTTTCTTTGTTTTTAGAGATGACCCAAATCAGCACTCATGGTCATCTAGTAACCAGGCATAGTAGATACAAGGATTGAGTCATAAGTTTATGGTTTAGACATGTTTTCCTATCAGTATGAGACTATATTCATTTTCTACAGTGCAGGAGTGTGAGCAATCCGACTTCATCTCAAACATCAAGCTTCATTAAAATAAACTCATATGAAAACAATAGATTTCGGTTGGTAATCACTACTAAAAAAAAGATAGTCAAGATAGGATCCGAGGAAAAACCCTCATTGATATAAACATCACACACCATCCCCACACAAGTAGCAATAAGAATTGTTATCTCAAACCATTAACAACAGCCCCCATATTTTATGGGATAGTACACCGAACTCTTGATCAGACGAACATAGGCACTAAAATAAAGCTTTCAAAAGTTACAATAAAATAGAACATCCAGGGGCACTCAAATACATCTTTGCAACATTGGATTTTGTGGATGAAATGACAAAAGAAAAAAAAACAACAAAACAAACAGATCAACTCAGGTACTGCTAAACTCTCAAGTCTATAAAAAGGAGACCCACCATAGCTAATATACTCTTTTTCAAGTATTTGATCAAACACATGGCAAGCATACTATCCGAAAGTGTAAGAAGCAGAAAGTTGTCCTATTTATTTTCTGTATAATTAATGTTGCACATTCTAAAACAACAGCCAGCATTATACACCAAAATTAAACATAATAGGTCAAACACCACCAAGCTCTAAAAGCATTAAAGCCCAACAATTTACAGAGGAGAAAAGTAATAGCCAAGTGCGGATTCATTCAATAACATCTGAAGGGGAAAATAGGAGGACTAAGGAAGTGAAAACATCACCTGTTTGGGTGCCCTAATAGCCGAACGCACCAATCGTTTCTTGGTCTCACTCCCTCAGTTCCTTCCCTTCTCCAAATCTGCACCTCCCCCGAGTGAGACAATGAAGACGCATCAGAGAGATGGTGGACAAAGCCGTAAGTGACGTTGGGACAATGGAGCTGTGGCATTACGAGGATATGATGAAGATGGGAATGAGAATCACGGAACCGCCGAAGGTGAAGTTAGTGATCAGACGCTCGCTTTCGTTCTGCTTATTTCATCTCTTGTGTTTCTCGTCCCTCACCTCGCGGCTCCCTACTCTCATCGGTCTCAGCTTCAGCTTCTGGAGCTCCATGGTCGAGTCCTAAAGCTCCCTCTGTTTCCTCGTCTGAGCCCTAGGCTATCTCACTCGACCTCCCTCTGTTTCTGTCTCACCTTTTTCTTTCCTCAGCCGCGGCTAGCTCAGAGCTCTAGCTCCCTCTTCCTCCTCGGATTGCATGCTCTCGGCTCTCTCTGTTTCTCTCTGAACTCTCTCGGCCTTCTCTGTGCAACTCCCTCGGTTTCTAGCTTCCTCCCTTCTCTCTCGCCTCTCAGCTCTCTCCGCCTCATGCTCGCGGCTGCCCTCTCGCCCCCAACTCTCTCTTTGCGGCCTCTTCTATTTCAGATCTCAACTCTTGGTCTCCTCCACGGCTCCCTCTGTTTCAGATCTCACCTCCAGCTCTCTTTCGTGGCCAACTCAGAGCCTCACCGTGGCTCACTCTGTTTCAGATCTCACCCCTCCACTGCTCCCTTGCAGCTCCCTCTCCCTTCTCTTCGCGGCTGCCTTCCTCTCTTTTCCTCCTCATCATTCTCCTTTAGAGCTCCCTCTGTGCCCTCCGCCGGTGGCTCTCTCTTCCCTTCCTCTCTGCCTCTCTCCCCTTGTTCTCGCATCCCTCTGTGCCCTAAATCCCCCAAGCCCTCAGGGGCTCCCTTGCCTTGTCCACGAGCCCAATTGAAAAGGGCTCGTGGATGTTTGGGCTGAAATGTTGATTAACATTTAAGCCCAAACATATATACCCTTTTTTTTTACTATTTACTTTTTTTTATTTTATTTGTTATTTTTATCATTTTATTTATTTATTTTATTATTTTTTAGTGTTTGGGTTTTAGGATTAGAAGATCGGGCCATTTGCATTCAACCCAAATTTCATTCTAACTTTATTTTCTTTTTATTTTCTTTCTTTCTTTTTTTTTTATTATTGCCTTATTTCGTTTTATTTTCATTATTATTTTTTGTTTTTGTTTTTGTTTGTTTTTATTTTTTTTATCCATTTTTAGTTTTTATGTATAATGTCCGGACAAAATATGGTGTTCACAGTCACTATTTCCTATCAATGATTTATGCAAATAATTCTTATGTATTTTATAGCTTGTAGATGCTCAGTGTTTAAGAGCTCTCATTTGATATACATTTACTCCTACTCAGATGGAGTATTTATATTTTAATAGATAAAATTTAAAGATGAATATCATTTATTGAAATCCATAAATAAATAAATAAAATAACAATGTTCTACAACTTTCTTGCTTATTCCTTCTTCCTTCACCTTCTTTGCCTTAACCCAAACACCATCCTTCAATACAATACTCATCTTAGTCAAACTCAACTTAGATACAGGCCTAAGGTTCACTTTCCCACTAAGGTACATGTGCATGATGTTGTGAAGCTTGATGATTCGAATGATGAGTGATGCAGAAGGCAATGTAATCCCGCTCTATTTTTCTTGGTACTCCTCTTCCTCTCAACAATGATATGACCAAGATTTATCTTCATATTCTTGATCAATAGCACCAATGTTTGTAGCTCCCCCTTCGTCATATGCCCATAACTTTTTGGCTTGTTGAAGAATATCCTTGACACAATGTAGTAAAGGATCCTATAGTCTGGACACATTCTTGAGGGAATGATGGATCCTTTCTTTCCTAAGTCACTTCTTCTTTTTAGCAATGTAAAGCAAATTTCATCTTAAATGAAAGGGTGTTGAATCAGAAGTCTTGATGATTCCAAACAATTGGAGCTTGGAAGGAGACTATCAAAGGAGTGTGAAAGGATAAAGTGAAGAAATCCAGTGAAGATAAAGTGAACATTTAGCTTTTAGGATTTCTTACTATATGTACTAGGTAAAAAGCTTTGAATCATAGTTATTTATGTTGCCACAGTGTTTAACGAGTTATTCCAAAGTTATCTAATGTTAGCATATGTTAGAATTGAGAAATATTAGCTAACAGATAAATTTTGCTATTTGAATCATGTTTACTTTAAGAAAAATTTAAACTTTACTTAGTAAAATTTGAAGTTACAGAGGTTTTATTTTTAATAGATGAATTTTAGTTCTAAAATTTAAATTTCGGGCTAAATATGGTTAGTGAAAGTGTGTAAAATTCACATAAAGTTTGGTTAAAATTCAAATGTTGGTGAAATTTAAAGTAAGTTCAAAGTCACTTCCTCTGACAAATGAACTTGGGGCTTTAAAGTGTGAATTTTGAAGTGAGAACTTGTGAGTTTCATTAGTGCATATCTCTGATAGATGAACTTTGTAGTTCAAAATTTAAACTTCATAGAGAAGAACTTTTGTGTCATGTTGAACATGCCTCTAATAGATAAATTTCACCTTATAAAACTCAAATTTCAAAGTGCTATGTGAAAACTTGAGACAACTATTCAATCTCTTCGGACATACTTTTAATATGAAAATTTGCATGAACTCACATGGGTTATCTTTGGCAAACTTGAAATTCAAATGTTACTTAGTAATAGACAAATTTTGAAGTTCAACGTTAAAGAATTTAGTCTTTTGTGTCTGCAAAATTTGTCTGTTGAGCCATAAAATTCAAATTTTGGTGTGTCAGACGCATTTAATGCGGTTAGTGAATAACTATTTTTACAAAGTAATCATTGGTTAATATCTCTAATGGCTAGATCTTGTGCCTAACGATTAGTTAAGCCATAAATCTATAAATAGAACCTTATTTAAAGTTGTAAGTAATGAATTTAAGTATGATATTGCAAAAACTCTGCTAAATTTCTTTGTCAAAGCTTTTTCACCTACACACCATATTTATTGCTCTTTAATTTTTATATCCACTCTATTTAAGAGAGTTTTCACTTATATATAAAATCTTCTTTTCATCTAGAAGAAAGATTCATTTTGAGGGAATTCACAAATGGATTGAGGAAACACTTGTAAGAGTATTGAGAGAGATTTTCAGTGTTCTTAGAACAGAGCACAAGCATTGTACTATGGCATTGCAAGGAGCCCATTGAATTCTTACTGATAATGGAAAATCCAAGTGGTGGTTTGATAACTGGATATAGGTCAAGTAGATTGGACCAAATCAAGATAGATCAAGGAATGTTCTCTTCCCTTATCGTACTCTTTTTTTCAACAGACTTTTGCTTTCACTATTATATTATGTTTTTGCAGAAAAATTTCAAACTTCACAATTCACCTATCTCTTAAGAAGCCAACATTCCTAACAAGTGGCATCAAAGCTAGGACTCCAAACACAAGGAATTAACACTTCGGGAGAAGTAATAACTGGCTCAGGAGAAAATCTACTTCCAGAAGGTGCCAACATGAATAGACCTTCAGACTTTGCTAGTGAAAACTGCACTTACTAGAAGATGAAGATAAAGCTATTCTTAAAGACCTTGGATCTTAACATGTAGTCTATAGTAGAAAAGAGAGATTTTGTTCCCATGAAGAGAATTGAACAAGGACAAACAAAAGATAAGCCACAAACAGAATGGGATGAAAATGATAAAAGAAGAGTTCTGCTCAACACTAAGGCTCAATTAGCTATAATGAATGCGCTATCTCAGGATGTGCATTTAAGAGTGTCTTCATGTACAATTGCTAAAGAAATATGGGATACTCTGGAGGTAGCTTATGAAGGAATTAGTGGAGTGAGAGATAATAGAATCAACACTCTCAATGGAGAATATGAAGGCTTCAAAATGAAGGAAGGAGAAACTATCAAGGAGATGGAGATAAGATTCACCCTTATTGTGAATCAACTTAAAGCTCTTGGCAAAGACTACAGTCAGGCTAAAAAAGTCAGAAAAATTTTGAGAGCTCTTCCCTTCGAATGGTAGCCCAATGTTACAGTTATAAAAGAAGTAAGAGGAGAATCCATGTCCTCTGCTACTTCTTTATTTGGCAACCTAGAAGAATATTAGGGAAAGATAAAAGCTCTCAAAGATGCAAGCCAAGATAAGAAAAAGAGGAGCATGACAGTTAATGTTGCAGAAGAAGAAGAAGAAGAAGAAGATACTAATGATGAAGAAGGGCTAGACGAAGAAATTCTCACAATACTAGTCAGAAAATTTGGTAAATTCTATGGCAAAATGAGAAGCAAGAAGTTCTTCAAGAAAAGAGCTGGAACTAGCAACAAAAGAGAAAATAAAGAACTCATAACTTGCTATGAATGCAAGAATTTAGGACACATCAAATAGGAGTGCCCACAGTTTCTAATGAAGTAAGAAAGAGACTAGAAAGCTGATGAGGGCAAGAAAAAGAAAGCATACATCTCCTCAATCTATAGCAACAGTTCAGATGAAGATGAGGAAGAGATTGCTAATATATGCTTGATGGCCCATGTTGAAAAAGGCGCTTAGAATCAATCTGAGAGTGATAAAGAAGATGAGATAAATGATTCTGAATCATCTTACTCTGAATTACTTGATACATTTTATGACTTGCATGATGAGTTCATCATAATAACTAAAGAACTTAAACTTGCTAAGAAGAAAATTAACAAGCTAGAATCTGAATCTAAAGTGCCTGACATTGCGTTTGAGCATAAAATTGAATCTGCCTGCTACACATCATGCATAGAACTCAAAGAAAAATGAATATCTTCTTAAGATTTTGGTTAATTTCATAAAGGACAAAGACATACTGTATGCTTTACTAGGTAATCAAAGGATTGAACAAGGTAAGGTTGGTCTTAGTTATGACCCTCATGTAGTCAAAGAATCTACTGTTATAGGGGAAGATATTCAAGAGAAAGATAATGAACTTGAAGTTAATGAAAAAATTTCTCAAGAACTACTTAGAGCTTGGAGATATCAAAGTAGGCATCCTGTTGATCAAGTGATTAGGAATGTTCAAGAGAATGTTAAAATAAAATGACAGCTTAGGGATCAGATAAATAATTGTGTATTCATATCATAAATTGAACCTAACTGCATAGAAGATGCATTAAAAGATTATTACTAGATTATGGCCCTACAGAAAGGAACTGAATTAGTTTGAGAGGAATCAAGGTTAGGACTTAGTGCCTAGGCCTCATGATCATCTGATCAATGGAACCAAATAGGTGTGTAGATACAAACTTGATGAATTTGGAATGATCATCATAAACAAAGCCAGGCTGGTGGCTAAAGGCTATAACCAGGAAGAAGGTATAAATTATGAGGAAACTTTTACTGCAATTGCAAGATTGGAAGTAATAAGGATTCTCTTAGCCTATGACTGTATAAAAGACACAAAGCTATATCAAATGGATGTAAAAATTGCTTTTCTAAATGGTTATATCATAGAAGAAGCTTATGTTGATCAACCTCTAGGTTTTGAGGACTCAATTAAGCGTAATCATGTACATAAATTAAAGAAAGCTCTTTACAGTTCAAAACAATGTTCAAGAGCATGGTATGAAAGATTAAGCAACTTCTTAATTGAAAAGAAATTCAATAGAGGTAAAGTTGACACAACCCTTTTCACTAAAAAGAAAAATAAAGACTTGTTGTTCAAATTTATGTTGATGATATTATATTTGGTGCTATTAATGAATCTATATACAAGGATTTTTGTAAGTTAATGCAGAGTGACTTCGAAATGTTAATGATGGGAGAACTCAACTTTTTCCTTGAATTGCAAATGAAACAATGTGATGATGGCATCTTCCTGAGTTAAATGAACTATCTGAAAGAGTTGCCGAAGAAATTTAGGATGGAGCATGCTAAGTCAATGGGAACTTCAATGGCCACTATTACAAAGCTTGATATGGAAGAAGGAGGAAAACCATTTGACATCACTCAATATAGAAGAATGATTAGTTCTTTACTATATCTAACAGCTGATAGACTTGACATCATGTTCAGTGTCTGCATGTGTGTAAGGTTTCAATCATGTCCCAAGGAGTCTCATGTAACAACTGTGAAGAAAATATTCAAATATCTACTTGGAATATGTCATATGGGACGTTGGTATCCAAAGGGCAATGGAAAAGAGCTTATTGGATACACTGATACTGACTTCGCTGGATTCAAGACCAATAGAAAAAGCATAAGTGGTATATGCCAATTTCTTGAAGGATCTCTAGTCTCATGGTTCAGCAAGAAGTAGAATAATGTAGCTCTTTCCACCGTAATAGTTGAATACATAGCTGCTAGAAGCTATTGTGCTCAAATTCTTTGGATGAAACAGCAACTGGAAGTTTTTGAAATCGAGCTAAAGGAAGTACCTATCGAATGTGATAATCTCAATGCTATCAACATCACAAAGAATCCAATGATGCATTCAAGGACAAAGCATCTTGAGATTAGACATAATTTCATAAGGGTCATGTTCTAAAAGGAGATATTATCATGGAATTTGTCTCAATAGAAGATCAGTTAACAAACATTCTGACCAAACTACTTCCAGAAGATAGATATGGAAAAATCATAAGGGAATTGAGAATAGTTAATCCCAATGAGTTGTAAGTAGGTTTCTATCTTAATCTCTTTATTTTCTAAGTTGAAATGTTTAATCATAAACTAACTTAAGTATCGGAGTATGTATAAGATGTTTTGTAGGTACTCCTCATGAACTTATATGATAAGAGATCATTGAGTGACTTTGCTTGCTTGAAATTCGTACTTTGGCCTTTTATAGTCGAATTTCAGTGTCTTAAATGCTATGCTTATGTTTCTTACTATTCACAATTTGTCTATCGACTTCTTGAAGTTTGAATTTTGATTGTTGGTATATATATGTTTGTGTGTATACAACATTCAAACTTTGATGATTCAATATTTGTAGTTCAGATATTTCTTTATGAATTATTGAAATTCGAAGTTTAAATCCCAACATTCGTCTCTTAGATATCATGCATTTACATGCTTTCTTATTAAGACTTTAAAATTTGAACTTGGAGAACATAAAGTTAGTTTAGTTGTAATATCTCAAAATTTTACTGGATGTAAAGTAATGAAAAAGGAAGAAATAAAGGATAACATGAAATGTACAAGGAATTCGCGAAAACGGACAAATACTATTTTGTATGAAAAAAGGCAAAGAGGTCATTTATTCTAATCAGATGAAAATATGAGAAATTATATTTTTACCCCTAAAAAATTTTAAAAATGACATCCATGTCCCTAAATTTATAAAAATTACGTGGAGAAGAAATAGAAAAGGTCCTTGGGAAAAATTACACTTAATTACCATAAAATTTCGGAAATTATAATTTAACCTCGGGTCAAGGGGCAATTTTGTAAATATTTAAAATTACTGTCAAAACGAATCCCTCGATGAGAGAAGTCCAATAGTATATGGCACTGAGGGTTAATTGATGGGAGACACGTTAGGAACCCGTCCTAAGAGCCTTCTTTGATATAAAGATCGTGCAACTCAAGGAAAGATGAATTGAATGCAAGAACAACGAAGAACAACAATGAACAAAAACTAAAGAAAATAGATACGATGAAATAAGAAGACTGAACAAAATGTTGGTCGAAGGAAGTAGACTCCAAGAGAACCCGTCTCTTGAATCCTAACTCCGGGACGCCACAAGGATCACCACTCCTTGATAAGTCCTCATTCTTTCTGGCACTCAAGGATAAGCAAGAAAGAACTCACAGAACAACAATAAAGTTGCTGAAAAGAAATTCATTCATTCATGTTGTGTTTTACAAGAGTACAAGAGGTGCCTCTTTATAGGCAAGTATTAACCACAAACTAACTCTAGTTCACCCCCACAAACCTAACCTTATTAATGCTAATTAATACAAAAAGGAAATCCTAAGTCAAAAGGAGCATTTAATTCTAATTTTGAATTTGAAAAGGTTGGCTCCTCTTAAATGCATAAAGCAAAGCAAATCAGATCATTATTTGCCTTTTATTGAAAAGGAAACAAATTGACTAAAATAATCCTAATAAAACTTATTAAAAACGTCACTTTTAGTGACCACATGAGAAGCACATGTATTTTAAGTGAATTCTCCATATTGGGCCTTCTCCAAGTTGGGCTTGTTGACTATAATTTGGCTCCACATTTTCAGCTTACCTCTTTCTTTGTTTTGGGTCTCAAAATCATTCAAATACAATGGTTCCATGTTAATCATATTTTGGATCACCCCATTCATGGTTTGCTTCATGGCTTTTGTTCTAGCTCTAGTCATTAGTCTTCCAATGCCTTGAAGTGAGCCTTGAATTTGTTCATGGTCCATTGTTTCTCTTAGCTTGCCCTCATCATCAAATGCTTCATGCCTCGATCGTACTCTATCATTAATGTTCAAGAATGCATTGAGTGTCCAAAAGTAATAGTAAACCGATAAAGTAAATTGTGGGCCCTACCGATAGTTAAAAGGTAACTGGGATAGGATATGGGCCATAAACATATATCATTTGGGACAGGATAATTAGGAAAATATAAAAATAAAATTAGAATAGTCCTGTAGCCCAAGAATGCTAAATTACTATAAAGATGGTTTTATCGGTACGGTTAAAAATTACCTGGTTCAAGATATATCTGGACCAGAAAAAATTGAGCATACAAGACACTTGGAACACTCTCATTGGGCGTGCAAAATGGGCAGCTTGGGCAGCTTGAATTTTTGGTAAAACTTCCTCAAGAAGTTGTTGAATTTTTGGCCAAAAAGTAAGCATGGTCACTTTTGCTAATTAATCATGATTAGCAATATCATTAAATCATCCAATTAACCATTTAATTACCATCTTTCCACTTCATTTCACGAGAGTTGCAGCAGCAAACAGAGGGCTGAAAAACGCAAGAAAGAAAGGAGAGAAAAGAGTGAAGGAGAAGAGAAAGCTCAAGGGAAAGTTGAAGGCTTAAGTTCTAGGTAAGTCTTCTACTACTTCAAACTTGCTATTTGTAGTATTTGAAGCAAGGTTCATGGATTAGTATTTTTTATCCATCCTCTTAGGGTTTCATCCATGGCATAATTAAGCAAGGAAATGGGTTAATTAACTATTAAACTTAGGGAAAAGCTTAGATTAACCACTAGAAGCAAGAATCCATGGCTAGTTTGAAGTGTTTTGAACAAAATATTTTTCTTCCATTTTATGACAATTTTGGTCAAAACAGGAGGAGTATTTACAGTTGTAATTTCATGATTTTGACTTCAAAAATGGATCCCCCATGGTCCAAAACCTTAGGAACAAGTGATGATTTCATGAAAAAGCTTAAGATTAAGAAAGTGAAATTTTTAGGCTTTTGAAGCTTAATTTGGAATGAATAGTAACTATACCTAGAGATGCAATTTGGTAATTTTGACGCCATATTTGGATTTCTCATGAAAAATTACATGGAATAGAGGTATAATTCATCTTTTTTGAGCTAAGAATGAATTTTTGGTGAATTTTTGAAGAATTAGGGTTTCATGAACACTTTTTGAAGAAAGTCATGGAACCATTAGCTTGAGTAATTGTTTGATGATATGTTATGATATGCCATCATAACATCACATTATCATTATTGTTTCTTTGATATTTGACATCATGACATATATATGAAATGTTGATTTGTGATATTTCCATACTATTGGTTGAGTTGTATAAGGGGTTTGGAGCCCCAGGATGTCCATTTTACAAAATGAAACTCTGCCAAAATTTTTATAAAATTTATATGTTCAAATGTGCCTATGTGAGGAATTAAGATTTATGTGATGTTTTTATGAAAAATATGATGATATGATGGCATGTATGGGATTTATCTACTGAGATTCTTTGAATCTCACTCTCCCCCATATTAACCATGGTTAGGTAGCAACAATGGCAAGACCTCCAAGGAAGAGAAGGGAAAGGAGAAATAATTTGGTTTTTAAATTGATAAAGCTAGCATTAGCCATGAATTTCGAGCTTTTGTATAAATTTGTAAATGTGAGGTTAAATATGTTTCTTCAATTTTTTTATATTCTTTTAAGTCCTAGCTAATGTATGGCATGATATGAAGATGAAATATGGTCATGTGAATATCTTACAATTTTTGTATTGTAAGTATTAGGTTACAAATGGTCATTATGACTACTACCAAATTATCATGCTACAGTATAGGCTTTTTAATGTATAAAGTATGAATGTTATATATGCTTAAAAACTAGACAGAAAAATATTTCATATGGTTGAAATATCACTCAATTTGGATGAGTGTACGATTTATAGTGAATTTTCAAAGTTAGCCCAGAAAACTGGGATTTCTGAAATTGACCATATAAATAGTAGAAATTCACAAAATTTACTGTACAAATTGGCTAAGTAATTGCTCTGATTGATATTTTTTCAATGTAGATAATATTTTAAGATATCTACGGAGACTTGAATCACTTTCATATGATTTTTATTATATTAGTTATGATTTTCTGAGATTTAGTTAGGAAAAAGAAATTTGATTAAATGAATAGTACTCTAAATTTGGAAAATTTTATTATAACATTTATGCGATTCAAGCTTATACTTAAATATAATTGGTCTCTAATGAGACCTAATACATGGAAAACAGTCCTAAATAGAGGTGTTACACTAATGAAGCTTCTTTGTGTGCTTGAGTCTCTGACAATTGTATTTCAAGGCTGAAATTTGATTGTGAGAAATTGTCTGAGAGGTAAGTCTCTGACAATCGAACTTCAAGGTTGAAAATTCACCTATTAAGACTGTTTCTCTATGTTTTGTGGGGAATGTAACAATTTGGAATTTAAATTTTAGCCCCCAAAATTCATCTATCAAATGGTTACTTGAAAGGATGTAGAGGATCAGATATTGAATAGACACAACTCTATTCACATTTCAACTAGTGCAACTCCTATTTCCTCTCAAACATTCTTAAATTCCTTTGTCCAAACACCATTTTCCATCAATTATTCTCTAAACCGAATCCTACATACACCTTTAGAGCATTCCTTGAAGCATATTTCTCACAAAAATTGTCAGAGTTAAGAATGCAAACATCGGCAAAGAAAAAAGAAAGCCCAAGAGATCAACCGAATCTCAGTATGCCTTAAAGGAAGGTGATACTTAGAAACAAAAAGTTGAACCAAGCAAGGGAACACCTTCTAAGAAGCAAAAAACACCATCAAAGCCAGAATCGAAGAAGCCAATCCCTGCTGCTCCTACTTCAAGTATAGAGTTTGAGAAGTTACAAATAACCATAAAGCCTCTTTGCAATTCTAAGCACATTTTGAATGAGTTCATAACGAAATTTGCTGCAAAGAAGGTAATCACTCCTCACTGCACAAATCTAGATCAATTTCTCATCTCAAATGATTTTAATGCTGCATCTGGTTGAGAAGATACAAAAACCTTCTAGAGGTTACGAAGAGATATGATGAAGAGGTGATCAAGACTTGGTATGCCTCCTTAAAGTTCAATGACAAGAAGAAGAAACACCAAGTAACTCTCAGGTCTAGGAATTTAAGGTTGACTAATGAGAACCTTAATGATATTGTAGAGATTCCTCGACAAGATGGACTTAAGATTGATATTTCTGCCACCAAGTACATGGATGAAGGCGATGAAGTAGATGAAGAGGCTGGAGAATATCTAAACTACAAGGAGAGCACAATTTTGAATGCACTTTCAAAAGAAGGGAAAACAGGCCATTTCTAAACAATATGAAGCCTTCTGATCTTAGTGTTCAAATGAGGGTCTAGAATTACATAGTTTCCAGGATTATCTTCAATAAGGGAAGTAGCTTTAATCTGATCACCAAGGTTAAAGCTCATATGATGATGGCATTGGTTCAAAGAAAAGAGCTCAACCTTGTAAATATCATTTTTCAAAGGATGATTAAGGCCAAAGATCATAGGAAAGATTCTACATTGCCCTATGCCTCTATCACCATCAAACTCCCCAAAGTATGCCAAAATCCAACACTTGGAGAAAGGCAAAGCAAAGCTCACTAAGGAATTTAAAGAAGAAGAACTAATGAGAATGGGCATAGAAAAGAAGGAGGGTAGATGGGTTAGAAAGGAAGCTGGAAAATCTGAAGATCTCTTTTATGATAGAGGTGAGCAACAACAACAAGAAACTACTTCTGAGGTTGCTCTAACCACCCAACATGAACCATAGCCTACTAGCTACCTAAACCATCCATCCTATCTAATTTGGCTAGACCTAATATCATACTCGAATCGTATGATTATCTATCTGAGATGATGATGAGTATTAGGGGTGAGAAAATTGCCCAGTTTGCATACTTGCAAGCTCAAATAACTGACTTGGACAAAAATCTCAAAGTGGTTGTTGATGCCTATAATGACTTTTGAACCTCTCTTCCCATTACATCAGCACCACTTCAGCTTGGTTCCTCTAATCCTCACAAGTCTAACTCCCCTCATGTCCTGAGTCTTTTTGAAGATGGTCTTTCTGATGCTATTGATGGTGCTACTGCTGCTATTAGTCCTTAAGGCTCTAGCAATGGTATTAGCCCTGGTCTATCTCTAGACTATAGTATGGAGGAAGTTGACGCCACTCAAGTGGAGAGCTCTTATGAGCCATTGATGTAGGAAGTTGCTGAAGAATCAATTCTTTCTACTTAAGAGAAAGATTAGATGGAGAAACTTGTAGCGGATCTCACAGCTGCTCCAATTGTTCAAGCCTTTCTCAATGAGAAAAGGGTGATCCTGCCATATATTGACATTATTGCTGTTGCACATGCTGCTTAAGTACATGCTCAGAAGCAGAGGCTAGATAAGTTATTTCCTCCCCCAGCATCTCAACCTCTACTTTCTCGGTTCAAGCTCTCAGTGGAACAACAAGCTCAAGTAGCCAACATTCTAAAGGAAGCTAAGGAGCTATCTTTAGATGAAGATGCAGATCTTCCTCATATACCTCCTTCAATGCCCTTTGTACCAATTCTACTTCAGGCCATTCCCACGGCTCAAGTGCCTCCTCCCTCTATACCTACTGCTACTCTGGATGATGCCAAAAAGGGGGAGAAGGAAATTGAACAAACTGGAGAATCTGGAGTTGTCGACCAATCAAGTAAAACATATGGGAAGAAGATCAAGCTCAAGGCCAGAAAGGAATGGACAAGTGACATAACTTTGGAGCTAAGGCCTTTTAGGACTTTGTAGGATTGGGTGATTTTTTTGTTTTTGTTTTTCTTGTATGTTTGAATCCTTGTTCCTTTTTATATGATCAATATACTTGTTTGAATCTTTGTAAGTTTTTTTGTCATCATCAAAATGGGGGAAAATGTACACTAGGTAAAAAGCTTTGAATCTTACTTATTTACGTTACCACAGTGTTCAAATAGCTATTCCAAAGTTATCTGATGTTAGCATATGTTAGAATTGAGAAATATTAGCTAATAGACGAATTTTCCTATTTGAATCATGTTTACTTTGTGCAAAATTTGAACTTTACTTGGTAAAATTTGAAGTTACAGAGGTTTTATTTCTAATAGATAAATTTTGGTTCTGAAATTTAAATTTTAGGCTAAGCATGGTTAGTGAAAATGTGTAAAATTCGCACGAGGTTTAGTTAAAATTCAAATGTTGGTAAAGTTTAGCGTGAGTTCAAAGTCACTTCCCCTGACAGACGAACTTGGGGCTTTAAAGTGTGACTTTCAAAGTGAGAACTTGTAAGTCTCATTAAAGCATGTCTTTGATAGACAAACTTTACAATTCAAAATTTGGACTTCATAGAGAAGAACTTTTGTGCCATGTTGAACATGCCTCTGATAGATGAATTTCAACTTTTGAAATTTGAATTTTGAAGTGCTATGCGAAAACTTGAGATTATTGTTTAACTTCTTCAGAC
Organism: Adenanthera pavonina; assembly: GCA_026686845.1. Lineage (NCBI taxonomy): Eukaryota > Viridiplantae > Streptophyta > Magnoliopsida > Fabales > Fabaceae > Adenanthera > Adenanthera pavonina. The sequence continues at coordinate 752,140 of JAIVEN010000019.1, forward strand.
GCACTTCCAATATGAAAATTCGGATGAACTAACATGGGTTATCTTAGGCAAACTCAAAATTCAAATGTCACTTAGCAACAGACAAATTTTGAAGTTCAACATTAAAGTACTTAGCCTTCTGTCTCTATGAAATTCGTTTGTTGAGCCCCAAAATTTGAACTCTTGTGTGTCAAATGCATTAAATGCTGTTGGTGAATGGCTATTTTTGTAAAGTAATCATTGGTTAATGTCTCTAATGGCTAGATTTTGTGCCTAACTTTCTTATAAATAGAACTGCATTTAAAGTTGCGGATAACAAATTTAAGTCTGATATTGCAAAAACTCTGCTAAATTTCTTAGTCAAAGCTTTTTAACTTACACACCACATTTATTGCTATTTAACTTTATATCCACTCTATTTAAGAGAGTTTTCACTTCTGTATAAAATTTTCTCTTTATCTGAAAGAAAGATTCTTTGTAAGGAGTTTCATAAAGGGATCGGGGAAACACTTGTAAGAGTGTTGAGAGAGATTTTTAGTGTTCTTAGAACAGAGCACTAGCATTATACTATGGCATTGCAAGGAACCCATTGAATTCTTTCTAATGGTGGAAAATCTCAAGTGGTAGCTTGAGGACTAAACGTAGGTCAAGTGGATTAGACCGAACTAGGATAAATCACTGAATCTTCTCTTCCCTTATCTCATATATCTTCATTTTCATCATACCCTGTTTTTCTATAGGGTTTTGCTTTCACTGTTATGTTGTGTTTTTGTAGAAAAATTTCAAACTTCCTAATTCACCCCAATATTGGGAAGCCAGCATTTCTAACAAAGGGAACTTGTCAGGATTCTAATCACTATCTTCTTCTTCACTTTCCTCCTCATCTCCTTTGTCTTCAAATCCAGTCATATTTAACCTCACTCCTTCATAGGCATCTACTCCCAATAATATACAAATTGATTTTTCTGTTAAGTGAATATATTGGCTTCTAACCTCTACTTTATATGTTTGCATTGTAGAATTATATTTTAGAGAGTTATACCAAACTTATAGTGAGTGAAAAAGAGTCATTAATTTCCATGAAGTTTTTGTATGACAAGCCTCAAAACTAAACTTATATTTTGAAATAAAGCTGTCAAACTTGACAAAGTGCCTACTGGTTACCACATGAAGGGTGAATTTCCTCACAAAAGCTTCCTTCAGCTATGGATACTGAAACAATTCATCTCTGATAATTTCCACCCCATGAGTCGAAGAAGCTTCAGGTCTCCTCTAAGTATGTTGTTTCTTGGTTGGAGGAAATTGAGCAGGGTTCTATGATGATTCTCCATGCCTTCTCTTGCTTGATTCTTCTTTCTTTGTTAGTTTCTAAGACTCCTTGGTGGCATACTAAGATTTGGTGCTTCTTTTTGGCCTCTATTATATTTTTCAGTCTCTTTTCCCTTAGACATGAGCAAATCCTCTAAATTCCTTAGTTTAAGGTGTTTAGGTTAATGGGAAAAGGTAAAAAAAGGTTTTGTGGATGATTTCAAAGCATTTAATCGATGTAATTTTGATTGGGAATAAATTCAAGTTCAAAGGAAAGAGAGAAAATACAAAGCTAGGGTTTTGAATGATGGTTAAAATAAGCCACGAACCGAGGAACCTTATATGTAGACTCATGCGATGATCATTCAAGTTGTTATGCTTGAACATTCAAGTTGAGGGCTAGAGAAGAGAAAAATAGAACAAAAATGAAACTTAAACATTCATAGTGTTCAATATGATCATTTAAGTGTTCTTTTGAGAATTTTCTAGAAATTTGATCGTTCAAGTTGTTCTAAAAAAAAAACGACACACAGAAGGACAAATAAACAAAATACATTCAAGTGGTTCTTCTTGAACATTCAAGTTGCCACATAGTGTAACGCCTGGACCTTAAGCTTTTAACCCATGTATTAGTCCATAAATAAGTCCATTCATTCATAATTGGAAGCTTGAACCACATAAAATTCCTTAATAAAATTTTTCCAAAAGTTGTCACTATTTATTTGGTAATTTCCATTTTACTGGAAGAAATTTGAAAATTCATAACTAACTCTATAAAAAACATATGCAAGCAATTCAAGTTTCTAAAAATAGTTTATATTCATATCTACATGTGAAAATTAGAGTATTGGCATGGCCAATTAGTACAGTAAATTTTGAAAAAAATCTGCTATTCATTTGGTCATTTTTATGAAATTCCAGTTTTCTAGCCAATCTTTGAGAAATCATAGCAATTCATACATACATCCAAATTGAGTTCTCTTTTAACTCTTTTAGAGCTCTATCCGTCTATTTTAAGAGCATATATAACATTCAAACATTCTCTAATATTTCATCTAAATAGTAGCAGAATAACTACTCATGGGTCAGAATGACCAATTCCAACTACATACATTACAAAATAAAGGTCATTCATCATCTATCATACCTTGACCTCATTGTTAACTCAGTTGGTTTTGATAATTCTAAACAAATGAGCTTGGAAATCCAATATCAAAGGAACTCAGGCAAAATGAAGAACAAACTTGGAGTTTCCTGAAGGTTGAAGAATTGTTTCACATATTTTAGGAAGCTATTTGTAAAAAAAGGTAGTTAAGCTTTGAATTTCAATTCACCCAATATTAAATGAGATGTCTAATTGAATGATTAATGATTAGCTCATAATTTCAAAATGGTTTTCATGAAAAGAGCTACTTTATGAGGATAAAGTTTCAACTACAAAAATATTTCCAAGTGTTCACTTTGTTTTTCATGAAAATGTTTTAGCTTATGAGGATAAGGTCTCAATTTTAAAGATGTTTCTAAGTATTTACCTTATTTTCATGAAAATGTTTTATCTTATGCATATAACCATTGAAGGTTATGAAAATAAAGACTCAATCTCAAAGCTTTTCCAAGTTTCCATTCTTCAATTTCATGAAAAGGGGTTAAAGTTATCCGCATAACATAGCTAGACACCATGTTCTCAGGTCTGTCTAGATGGTTATCCTAATAAGGCGGGTGCCTTATATAAGGGAGTGAAAAGTAAAGGCCAATTGCACTGTGCAGCCCATTATTCGCATAACTTAGGGAGGTCATCTGCATAACATGTGTCACAAAGCTCTTGGACTCTTCTCAGTTAAAAAGGTTATTCACATAACCTAGGGAGGTTATCTACATAACCTATGTTTCAATGCCTTTGGACTTTCCTCGATTAAAAAGGTTATTCGCATAACCTAGGAAGGCTATCCACATAACCTATGTTACAAAACACATGATCCTTATTTAGCAAAATGGGTTATCCGTATAACCTTGGGAGGTGATCATGATAACCTAAGTTTTACAAAAAACTCAGTTTGAGAAAAACTTAATGTTATTCTAACAACTAAGTAGGTTTTCATGAAAATGTTTTTGCGCTAAAACTTAGTCATTTTGGGAAACATGTTATCCATATAACCTAACTAGGTTATCTGCATAATGAAAGGTCTATGTTGAAAACAAGAGCCAACGATCACCCATTATTTGCAAAACTTGAGGAGGTTATCCGCATAACCTCTGTCAGATGCATTTAATGCCGTAGGTGAATGACTATTTTTCTAAGAGTAATAGCTAATCTTTATTTTCAATGGATAGTTTTTCTCTAAAACTATAAATAGGATCTCATTTAAGTTGTTGGGTAATGAGGAAAAATATAAAAAAGTCAAAACTCTACAGATTTGATTTTTGATTCATTGAAAGCTTACCTACTCTCTGTTTAGCTCATTTATTGTACTTAAACTTTCATATTCACTCTTTTGAGAGAGAGTCTTCATTCTATATATTTCTACATACTTATAGATAGTACTTAGTATGAGAATATACTAAGAGAGTTGCTCTTATTCTTGAGTGAGAAGAGTGAGAGAGGTTTACTCAGCTCAAATTTCGGGCTGGTGTTGTACTGCAGTCTTTACAAGAACCCATTTAAATCTTGCAAGTGATAGTGAAAAAATCTTAAGTGGTAACTTGAGGATTAGACGTAGGTCAAGTAGAGCAGACCGCATCAAGATAAATCACTGTGTCCTTTTCTCATTGCTCTTTATTTCTCATACTCTATTTTTCAGTGATCTTTTATTATCACTATTATATTTCTTTCTTTTGCAGAAAAATTCAAACTTTCCAATTCACCCTCCTTTTAGGAAGCCAGCTGAATCAACACTCATATCATACTAGACATTTCATAAGACTTAGAACATCATGTTTGCATAAAGATAAAGATTTAGGGCAAGCCATCTAATTTTACACAAAATCTCATAATGAAGGACTATTTGGAGCAAGAGCAACTACGTTCTTAATTTGTCTTTCTTTGCCTCTCTCCTTTTGGGAAATCTTGTCATGTCTTGAACTTATACAAGTTGAGCATTTGGAAAGAAAGAGATTTAGAGAATCTCAGTAGTTAACACCCATCCATGTAATCACATCATCACATTTAGCTTAAAATCATCAAGAATACTTTAGTCAATTCATTTGGCATAATCAAGTCATACGATTTCATAAAATTTTCAGCAGAGTTTCATTTTTTTAAAAAATAGACATATATCCCTCATTCAACTCAGCCAACAACAATAAAAAATCACAAGGAAACAATAGAATCATACGAAAAAGCATTAAACACATTGAAAACATTCATGACAATATAGTGCAAGAGAAATTAACTACCTTATGCTAATCCTTTTCCTTCAAGCTTTGTATATCTTTCCTTTAACTTTCTACCACCTCTTTAAACATTAGTGTATCACAAAATAAGACCATTAGCCACTAATTCCATGAGCTTACTCATGAAGTGCACACTTGAACTTGAAATTTTTACTTTGTTTTTATCTTGGATTTTCTCGTACAACACACTTGTATCTACCTATTTTGGATCCAATAATTCCATTTTTGGAGATCAAAATTTTGAAATTCCCTCTTTACAATAAGCCCTAGTCTGACAAAAAATGAGAGAAAAATTATAGAAAAATATTTGCTTCATGAAACTTGCACTAATTCATGGAATGATGCTTCTAGTCACCTATCTATGCCCTTTTGTAACATCCTAAATTTTTACTAGATAACAAGTAATGTAGAAGGTGAAATTAGAGGAAATTTTAAAATGTATGTAGAATTATAGAAAATGGAGAGACATAGAAAAAGACGTAGAATGGCAAAAAGTTCATTTTCCCAAGTTAGAACGGAAAATGAGAACATTATAGTTTTGGCTCAAGAAATAAGAATTTTATGTAATATGGTCCTTAAAAGAAAGAATTTTATTCAATTTAGTCCTTAAAAAAATTATGAGTTAGGATTTGAAAAAATGCAAAATTATAATTATGCCCTATCAAGAGCAATTTTGGAATTTTTGGAAATCCTATTAAAACAGAGCTCTCAATGAGCTAAACTCAATGGAATATAGTTTAGCAGCTATTAAATTCATATTATAATTTTAATGTAAGTTTAAAAGTGATTTTTAATCCCAAAAAGAGATTTATGAGCTCCATAAATATAGATAGGTGAAGAGTACAAGATATGGATTGTCACAGATATATTTGGGGATCAAAATAATGAATTTAGTCTAAAATCAAATTTAGAGCAATCATGTTCCGATTAAGTGACAACTACAATGAAAATATTTAATTGGTATGTGTAAAATTAATTGATAAAGCTTATTTTGGACTATTAAAAGTTATGAAGCAATTTTTGACCAAAATACCCCTAAAGTAGCATGACCATGGCTGATTGGACATGGAGGAAATTTATTTATTTCATTAAAAAGTAATCAAGTTGGTTAATTAACTTAACTATACTATTTACTCATTAGATTTCTCTCTTCTCCACCTTGAGTTAAGCACTTAAAACACCTCTACCTCCTTTAGTTTGGTCAGCCAAAACAGAAGCAAGAGTGAGAGAGAGAGAGAGAGAGAGAGAGAGTTCAAAACTGAAAAAAATGAAGAGAGAAAAAGGTGAAGCAAGAAGCAAAGATTCAAGCTCAAGTTGCCAAGGTGAGTTTTCATGTTTCTAAGCTTGTATTTGCATGCAATTTAAGGAAGCATTTTCCTTTCTCTTCCACCATGAAAATTTTGGCTAAGCTAGGTTAGAGAGAGAAAGTTGAGCTATGGCCAAATAAACAAAGGAAAAGGCATAGATAGTTAACTAGAAGCATGATTCCATGAGTTGGAGCAAGTTTTATGAAGTAAATATTTTTCTCCTTAATTTCGGTCAGAATAAGGTTTAGGATAGGAATTGAATTTCAAAATTTTGACCCCAAAAATGGATTCCTTGGGTCCAAAATAGGTAGAAACAAGTGTGTTGTACAAGAAAAATTCAAAGGAAATCAATTTGGAAATTTAGGGTTCAAGTGAGCACTTTGTGAGTAAGGTTATGAAATCAGTGGCTTATGATGTGATGACTTGTCCATTGTTTGCAACGATGATTTGTGCTGAATTGTTATTGTTGGCTAAGTTATTTAAGAGTTATATCACCCCGGAATGTCCAAAATACAAGGGGAAATTCTACCCAGTTTTCTATAAAAGGTATATACATAAATGATTTAAATGAACAAATAATGTTTCTATGATAATCTTTTGTATTATGTGATAATATACTTGCACAAAAGGTAGTTACTACTAAGATTCTTTGAATCTCATTCATTTCCAATACTAACCTTGTTTATGTCCAAGCCATGACAATATTGCCCAAGAAAAGAAAGAATTTTCTATGATATAAGATTTTATATGATTTTCCAAAGTTAGGCTAGAGATCAGGAATTTCATAAAATGACCGAATGAATAATAAAAATTTTCAAAATTTACTATGTCAATGGTCTAATCAATACTCTAATTCATATTTTTCCCATTAATAAAATTTTTTAGATATTTTTATAGACTTTAATTACTTGTATAATATGCTTGCATCAAAGGTAGTTACTACTAAGATTCTTTGAATCTCATTCCTTTCCAATGCTAACCTTGTTTAGGTCCAAGTCATAACAATATTGCCCAAGAAAAGAAAGGAGTTTCTATAATATGTGATTTTATATGATTTTTCAAAGTTAGGCTAGAAATCAGGAATTTCAGAAGATGAACAAATGAACAATAAAACTTTTCAAAATTTATTGTGTCAATTGGTCTAATCAATGCTCTAGTTCGTATTTTTCTCATGCAGAATTTTTTTTTAGATATTTTGAGACTTGAATCACTTGTATACAATTAATATAGAATTAGTTATTATTTTTTGAAGTTCACCCAGTAAAATGGAATTTACCAAATAAATAGTATCAAACATTGGAAAAATTTATTAGGGTATTTTATGTGATTCAAGCTGTCAAATGGACTTAAATATGATCTAATACATAGGAATTGAGCCTAAAGATCCAGGTGTTACACTTTTTCCATATTTATTTGATAAAAATCCAACCTTTTCTCTCTATGCATGCATGGGAGAAACTTTCATGGTCAGAGAGGAAGGGGAAGACTCCATGAAAGCTTCTCTAAATACTTGAAAACACAAGTTTAGGAACATGATAACTCACATTGGTGCTTGTGGTTTGGATATTGGCTTCTAGTTCTTCATTTTCTCTTCCTTTATTTTCAGTTCTCAGCTCTCTCTCTCTCTCGTTTCTGTTTTAGATGCCTAATGAAGGAGGAAGAGGTGTTTTATGAAGCTTAACCATGCATCTTGAGGAGAGAGATGAGATGAGTGAATAGTACCTTGGGTTAACTAACTAACTTGGTTAATTTTTATGCAATAATCCTCTTAAACCAAATAATTAGATTCCCTCCTTATCCTAGCTGCAGCTGTCACACCCCTCGAAGGGTAAAATTGTTCCATAGTTTTTAACATTCCAAAATAACCATTACCAATAACTTTTACCCATACCGATTAAATATTTCTGACATAATTATTATTTAATTAGTATAGGATTGTTCTAAATTTGATTTTAGACTAAATTCATTCTCTTATTTCAAAATATGTTTAGGTGCCGTCCACTTACTGTAGTTTTCTCAATTGAAGCCTAGAGATTTGTTGAAGTTGGACCCTTCTGGTAGGATACTATCATCAAATCCAACCATCAGCAACTCTCACATTGTTAAATCTTTGATGAGGGCCCAAACTTTGATACCAAATGTTAGTAGAAGTAGATTTGCCAAAAAGGGGTCAATTAGGCTTTTTGAAATTTTTTACTGCACAAAAACAATGTAATAGTACCAAAACTAACTAAAAAGCAAAGTAGGAACTTGAAAGTAAATAGAGAAGGTTAGAGGAAATCAAACACTGATTTATCCTGGTTCAACTCTCTTACTTTACCTACATTCAATCCTTTAGCTTCCACTTGAGATTTGTTCACTATCCTTGCATGATTTAAGTGGGTTCTTGTAAAAACTATAGTATAACACTTAGCTTAAACTAAAGCTTTAATCCTCTCTTCTCATATCCTTACATAGTGTGTTCCAAATCCCCTAGTGTTTCCCACACTAAGACACTTCTACCCAATGGTAAAGAAAGAGTTTACAACTCAAATAATCTCTCAAAAATTGAATAAAAATAATAAAGTTCAGTATAGACTCAACTAGAGAGGCAGGTGAGGGTTGGAATGCTTAAGAATTAGAGAAACAACACTTTAGCACTTATGATATTTAATTTTTTTACCTACCAATCTTAATGAGGTTCTCTTTATAGATTTTCAAGCTAATCTAACCATTAGAAACAAATTATAGCCGTTACTCAGAATAACCAGTCGTTAAACTTGAACATTCAACACAAATAGCTTGATCACAAGTTTTGATAGAGTAAGAGTTGCTATTTTTGAAGCCCAGTTATTTAGTTCAAGTTACAGCCCAAAAGGAGCCCAAAGGCGTGATAATGCTCTTATCCATACAAGGTCCAAATCCAAACCCAAAAGGAGCCCATTTGGAAGAGCTAACTTGAAGACATCATGTGCTCTACATGTGACCATGAATAGTGACGTTTTTAATATGATTTTATTAGGAATTTTCGTTTATTTAATTTAATATCCAGAAATAAGTCCTATGGTCAAAGATTATGTCTTGGATATTAAGTTTTAATTGTTTCCTAATTTTTAAATATTAGAATCTAGGATTTTCTTTTCTTTTCAGCAAAACGGTGCCACCTTTAGGAGTGATTTACAAGAATATTTTATTTCCTTTTTTATTTAGATTGTGGTGCCTTCTTTAGGATTAGATCTGATTTTTATTATAATTTTCGTTTTTATTTTAGCCTAGGGTTTTGGTTGCCTTATTCCTTTTATATAAGGAGCCACTTATGTACTTTTGGAGATAGACAGATTAATGAGAATGAATTTTTAGAACTTATGTTCTTTTCTTGTGAGCTTTCTCTTGTATCCCTTGTGTTCTTGAGAGAATTCTTAGACTTATCAAAGGAGTGGTTTTCCTTTGTGGCGTCCCAAGGCTAGGGTTCTAAGAGACAGGTTCTCTTAGGGTCTTATCTCATTGACCAATATATCTTTCCTATTTTCTTGTCATTTTCGTTCATAATTATTATCCTATTTTTCTAGTTTAACGTATTCATCTATCTTGTGTTTTCTTGTTATTTCGTGTGTTCTATTTGATTCTAGCACGATCCGTGGTTCATTCCGAGTCATTGGAGGTTCAATCGGATGAGTTCCGCTTGGGTCTTTCATCATTTGGTATCAGAGCTTAGGTTTGCTGGCTTCAAGGTTTGTGCTTTTCCCTTCTTGTTCTTTGTCACGTCCCTCTATCCATATTTCCATCTTGTGTTTCAAATCTGTCCCTTGTTCTTCTTTGTGGCTTGATTCTATCTTTCTTATCTCTCAAAGTTTGTGGCTTTTCCATCAATTTCTTGTCTTGCCATCTTTGTTGTTTCTTCCCTTTTGTGACTTGTTCTTCTTTCTTTCTTCTTGATCTCCTATTTTTGTATTGTGTAAAATTAAAAAAAAATTCGAATTTCTTTTTTTGGCTCAAAATATTAGTTTTCTGTCTTGTGTCAAGTGTTGCCCAGAAAAATTGAAAAAAAAAATCAGTGGCTGCTGCAAAAAGGCAAAAGAAAGAGCATTAGAGTTATTTAGCCATTCAAAAAAAAAAGTGACGAGAATAAAAAAATAAAAAAAAGAGTTGTGACCTGCTTCTGAAAAAAAAAAAAAGAGAACAAATCAGCAGCTAAAAAAAAAAAGACCGAAAAAAAAAATTGACTTTGTGGTGCAAAAAAAAAATTTCCAGATTTGAGCTTAGATTAATTGGAAGCAATTGCCCTTGATTGGTGATTCCTATTTTGTGATTGATTGATTTGCAAATAGAGCATATTTGCCTAATTCTATTATTCTTGCAATACAAGTCACATTGGGTTTCCTAAAATTAACATTTGATTGGCAAGTTTAAGATCTTGTGGGATTTTGCTACTTTTCTATTTTGATTCATATCAATAGTTTCCTAATTTCTTCCTTCTTTGTGCTGAATCTTACTTTCCTATTTTGCTTCCTCCTTTGTTTCCTAATTTCTTCATTCTTTGGTTAATTCTCTAGTTTCATATTTTCTTCCTTGATTTTACTTTCCTATTTCCTTCCTTTCTTAGTTTCCTAAATTGTTGTTTGTGTCTTTTCTTGCTTTCTTACTGCTTCTATCAATATCCATAGTATCCCGTCATCATCTAGTGTCCATACACCTTCTAAAAACTTGTTGGACTTTGCTTACATCTAGTGCCTTTTTTGGTGTACGTTTTTTTTTTCTTGATTTGTTGGTTCCTTTTTAGATTCTTTGAGAACTTTGAATTTTGGAACTTTAGTTTTGTGATTGCCACTTCATACGTACTTCTCCTTTTGATTTGTTAGAATTTAATTAAGAACACTATAAGGAGCAAGTTGAGTGGTAAAAGGCAAGAGTGTTTTACATCATTGAAAAAGCCAATCTTTTTTTGTGAAACACGAGTGCTAATAAGTTTTTGAGTGGAAACACGTCAGAGAGTGATTTGTGAGATCCATATTTCTTTCCTCTTTGTTTTCACTAATATTTCAAGTTCTGAGTATGGCTGGAAAAGAAATTGCAATTGATTTTAAAGCTTTAATGAAATCTTTCAATGATCAAATGAATGAGCTAAATGCTAAATTGGATAGCATGGAGTCTTGCTCCAAATCCCAGAGAATGTGTGATCAAGAAATTATTAAAGAAGTATATCCTAAAAGAGGCAAGCAAGTTTCTTCTTTCAAGGATATTAAATCAAAGATCCCACTATTCCATGGTGAGAAAGGTGTTGATGTTTACTTGGAGTGGGAAAGAATAGTTGATCAAGCATTTGAATGTTGTAACTACTCTGAGTTGGAAAAGATGCAATGTGTATACCTTAGATTTAGTAAAAATGTTGCTGGTTGGTGGAAACGGATGGAGTGCCGACGCACTATTAAAGGAGAGCCTTCTATTTTAACATGGAGTGAGATGAAAACGGTCATGAGAAAAAAGTTTGCATCATCTCATTTACATGAGCACCCTCCTGGAGCCAAGATTATTGATAAACATTGCAAAGAAGTTCAAGTTCTTTTAGCTCAAGATTCATGTGATTCCCTCTTGGGGAAAGAAGATCGTGTGGAAGGTATGTCTTATACTCAAACCTCTAATGATGATATCTCTTGTGTTAGCGTAGATGATTTAAGATGTGCTGAACTTGAGAATCCCAATGAATTTAATGATGTTGATTGTGTTAATGGGATTGATCATGATAGTTTGCTGAATCTTGAGAAAATTGAGCTAGATGTTGTTAGTATTGCATTAGATAGCTTTGATTCTAGTTGTGCTTTTAATAAGAATATTGAAAATCTTGATGTAGCACAATTGGAAAACAATGAAGTTGCTTGTGCTTATAAGATTAATAGCCATGATTGTGTGCAATTTTTAGATGAATATAATGCTTTACATGTTGCTCATGATTTGATTGAAAATTCTTTGGATAGTAGCATGCTAAATCCTAATAGTGCTGATGATGTGATTTCATTGGAAATTGGTTACATTGATGAGATTGAGCATGTTGACATGGTGATTGGTGATTTTAATGGGCATGTTAAAAACTGTTCTTGTGTTTTGGATGAAGCCCATGAATCGTTGCCATATAATCAATTGTGTGAAAGTCATGAGCACTTGAAGAGTGAGCAAGAATGGGAAACTAAGAGTGGTAGAAATGAGAGTAATAATAGAGGAAATGTCCAGAAAATTGTTGTGAGTGGAAAAAGAGTGCGTGAAAGGAAGATTGAGAGAAGAGTGAAAAAGAGAAAGAAAAAGAGGAAAAAGAGAAAAGAAAAAGAGAGTTTGAGGAAGATTGAGAGTGAAAGTGAGCTTAAAGTAGTTTGTACAAAGCTCTTTTCTTCTTCACCTTATCTTTCTTATGTGTCTTCTTTGTATTTTCTTCTTCCTTCTCATTATGTTTCTGATTTTTTTGAATTATGTCACTTATCTTTGTTACATGAGTCCATATTGCATGATTCCCTTGTGAAAGAGATGCATTGTGATAAATTAGTGTCATATTCACCCATCATTGCTACATCCTCTATTCCATCTCATGGTCATTGTGTTTTGTTTCCTTTGGTTATTTCTTCTCCATCTTTGCTCTATCATTGTACATCATCTTTATGTGTCAAATCTATCCAGATTTTGAATTTAAAGAATTATGTCCAAAACTGTCTAGATTTCTTCCCACATAATCACTGTACCACCTTAGTCCCTTTTGAGTCTTTTTGTGTCATGTTTTGTTCTAATTTTGTCATTCATCTTTTCCTTAACCCTTTGGTTTCATTTGAGTCTAGTTGTGTCGAGTTTGTGTCTAGTTCTTTATGGCAGGATATTGGTGAAAATGATATGAAGAAAGATTCCAGATTTTCTTCACTAATGCTTGAAAATAAGATTTTCGACCCTGGAGCAATGTTATGGTTGCAAAGGCTTTGACAAACATTTAAAACAAATTTGCAGCAAAGGGAGACTGATTTCCTTCAAGTTCATGGACGGATTAAAATAAAAAAATGCATCAACTAAGCCTGAAAGGTAAGTATATTTATTATTATCTATTTGATGCTTTTAATTGTTCCCTTTCTTTCCATGTAGATTATGAAGATTCGAGGACGAATCCTTTCGAGGAGGGAGGGAATGATAGAGTAAGAGTTGCTATTTTTGAAGCCCAGTTATTTAGTTCAAGTTACAGCCCAAAAGGAGCCCAAAGGCGTGATAATGCTCTTATCCATACAAGGTCCAAATCCAAACCCAAAAGGAGCCCATTTGGAAGAGCTAACTTGAAGACATCATGTGCTCTACATGTGACCATGAATAGTGACGTTTTTAATATGATTTTATTAGGAATTTTTGTTTATTTAATTTAATATCCAGAAATAAGTCCTATGGTCAAAGATTGTGTCTTGGATATTAAGTTTTAATTGTTTCCTAATTTTTAAATATTAGAATCTAGGATTTTCTTTTCTTTTCAGCAAAAAGGTGCCACCTTTAGGAGTGATTTACAAGAATATTTTGTTTCCTTTTTTATTTAGATTGTGGTGCCTTCTTTAGGATTAGATCTGATTTTTATTATAATTTTCGTTTTTATTTTAGCCTAGGGTTTTGGTTGCCTTATTCCTTTTATATAAGGAGCCACTTATGTACTTTTGGAGATAGACAGATTAATGAGAATGAATTTTTAGAACTTATGTTCTTTTCTTGTGAGCTTTCTCTTGTATCCCTTGTGTTCTTGAGAGAATTCTTAGACTTATCAAAGGAGTGGTTTTCCTTTGTGGCGTCCCAAGGCTAGGGTTCTAAGAGACAGGTTCTCTTAGGGTCTTATCTCATTGACCAACATATCTTTCCTATTTTCTTGTCATTTTCGTTCATAATTATTATCCTATTTTTCTAGTTTAACGTATTCATCTATCTTGTGTTTTCTTGTTATTTCGTGTGTTCTATTTGATTCTAGCACGATCCGTGGTTCATTCTGAGTCATTGGAGGTTCAATCGGATGAGTTCCGCTTGGGTCTTTCATCAAGTTTCTAAGATATAAAGCCTCAATGAACATTCAAGAGTTTCCTCTTGATTATTTATCGTGTTTACTTTTCTCAAGATGATCGAGAGGAAGTCCAGACACGATGAACTTTCAAGATATACACATTGTTACATATAATTCATATTTAATCATATTCTTGCAAGATTTGATACATAACTTTATATAGGGATTGTAATACACATACACACACTCATATATATATATGTATGTATATTTAAAATATTCATTTGAAACCCAACAAAGTTGCATTTAACCAAAACTATCATATTTCACTTCAAAATATTTAACCATTATCCTACTTTGATACATGTATTAGCATTCAATCTTTGAAAAACCACATTATATATATATATATATTCAATTAGAAATTGTGGACAAATCAACCTAATCCTATACATTTCAAATCAAAAGCATCACATTCATGTAACATAAACAATCATACTCACACTTCAAGTATGACTCCATCTACATTTTATCATACCATAGTTATATATTTAGTGCAACCAATAACACATAATTACATTACAAAAAAAATTCTCTCTTGCAACACAGTCTATTAAAGAAAGAAAGCAAAACAAAGCAATTGACAAGACTAAATCAATAATCAAAATTAATTTACTATACACTTGGCAAATTCTAAGGAGCATGTATGCTAAGCATATTCAAAATAGAAACTTAACCAGTAACTTGAACTCAATATAGTGGAGAACCATTTCTTTAGGTCCATGTATTCCTAAGTGCTAAAGCCTCTCCTGGAAGAATGGGAAATCGAGGGTGAAAATATAATCTCAATAACTAGAAATTACAAACGACAAAATTGTAATATAATCTATTTTACAAATGGGCATGATAAAAATAATGTCATAACATGACCTTAAAATGTCGAACCAAGGATGGAGTCAAATCATAGTACATGGCCATGTACTATGGTAGGATACCCAGGCTTTGGCACTACAGCTAGCAAATTGCACAAGAGGTGTGCCTAGCTTCCAAGAGGTGCACAATTGCTCATAATCCAATGACCATGTGATAGAAAACCCGTGTAGAACTTGTCTCACGAACCTTCAATCGAATGGGAAACGTAAGGATCGTGCTAGGATCAAAGAGAAGCAAATAAAATACCAAGAACACGTTGAACAAACAGAAAAGATAAACAGAAGAATGCACGAATAGGAAGAATAGAAGATATTGGTCAAGAAGCAAGACCCCAAGAAAACTTGTTTCTTGAAACCTTAGCTATAGACACCACAAAGAGAAGACCACTCTCTTTGATATGCCAAAGAGTCTCTCAAGCTCACCAAGAGAACAAGAAAACTCACAAAGTTTTAGTGAAAACGCACTGTTCATTCCTCTCTGATTTGCAAGTACAAAAGTGACGTTTTTAAAGGAAAAGAAAGCAAAAATCCTAGCCCTAATTTGCTAAAAATAGTTTGGATCCTAAATCTCTTAGAATAGCACCACCTTACACAAAAATAAGACTAGATACATGCTGAATAAGTGGTGCCCAAAAATAGGAAACAAAATCAAATCTAAAGAGATCTTCACAAATAAATTCAAAATAGGAAACTAATGGTCAAAACCTTATTTCTGAATTAAGTAATAAAAAAAAACGAAATTGCTAATTTATTTAATTAGAGAACACTACTTAAAAGGTCACAAGCTTGGCACATGCTCCTTTAAGTGAGTTCTTCTATCTGGGCCTTGTTTGTTGGGCTTGGATCAGTTTCTAGTAGACTAGCCATGAAGAACACACCTCTTGAAGCCTTTTGGGCTAAAAATTGAGCTAAGTAGATGGGCTCTTGTTCAATTACTTCTTGGATCAATCCATTGAGAGCTTGCTTCATTGTCTTAGTCCTTGCTCTTGTCATGGGCCCACCCATTCCTTGCAAAGGAGTCACATAATCATGCCTTCCATGTCCACCAAGCTCTTGAAACTCCTCCCCTTTGATAAGCCTAGCTCGTGCTCCATCATTCCCTCCCTCCTCGAAAGGATTTGTCCTCGAATCTGAAACATCAAAAAGAGAGAGGTCAGCTACATTAAAAGTGGCACTTACATTGCCATAAGAACTAGGCAAATCAATTCTATAAGCATTATCATTGATCCTTTCCAACACTTGAAATGGACCATCCCCTCTTGGATGAAGCTTGGATTTTCTTTGCTCAGGAAATCTCTCTTTCCTCAAATGCACCCACACCCAATCTCCAGGCTCGAACACAACCCTTCTTCGGCCTTTATTAGCTTGTTGAGCATATTGTTCATTCTTCCTCTCAATGTTTGCTCTAACCTTGGCATGAAGTTCCTGCACAAACTTAGCTTTCTTTTCACCATCAAGATTAGAAAACTCATTAGAAGGCAAAGGAAGAATATCCAAAGAAGTCAATGGGTTAAAGCCATAAACAATCTCAAAAGGAGAAAAACCAGTAGTAGAATGCACAGTACGGTTATAAGCAAATTCAATGTGAGGCAAACACTTTTCCCAATTCTTAAGATTCTTTTGAATAATAGCACGCAACAAAGTAGAAAGTGTTCGATTCACAACCTCAATTTGTCCATCCGTTTGGGGATGAGCAACCGTAGAAAACAACAACTTAGTGCCTAGTTTGTTCCACAATGTCCTCCAAAAGTGACTTAGAAACTTAACATCCCTGTCACTAACTATAGTTCTAGGCAATCCATGCAATCTTACAATCTCCTTGAAAAACAAATCAGCAATGTGGACAGCATCATGAGTTTTAGCACAAGCAAGAAAATGTGCCATTTTACTAAATCTATCCACAACAACAAAAATGCTATCTTTTCCGCCAGGGGATCTAGGCAAACCCAAAACAAAATCCATAGATATGTCAATCCAAGGATGAGAGGGAACAGGTAATGGGGAATACAACCCATGAGGATGCACTTTAGATTTTGCATGTCTACATATAATGCACTTTTCACACATAGCAACAACATCTTTTCTCATGTGAGGCCAATAGAAATGCTCATGCAACATGGTTAAGGTCTTTTCCACACCAAAATGACCCATTAAACCACCACCATGGGTCTCTTTCACAAGCAACTCACGCATAGAGCAATGAGGAACACACAATCTATGTCTCTTGAAAAGAAATCCATCAAAGATATAATAATCATCAAATCCATGTTTCTCACATAATTTCCAAGTCTTAGCGAAATCAACATCATTCTCATACAAGCTTTTCAACAAATCAAAACCAATCAACTTAGCCTGCACAGAAGTAATCAAAGAGTACCTCCTAGACAAAGCATCAGCAACAACATTCTCTTTGCCCTGTTTATGCTTAATGACATAAGGAAATGTTTCAATAAACTCAAGCCATCTAGCATGCCTCTTATTCAACTTATTTTGAGATTTCAAGAACTTAAGACTCTCATGATCAGAATGAATGACAAATTCTTTGGGCCACAAATAATGTTGCCAAGTCTCTAAAGTTCTTTTCAATGCATACAATTCCTTGTCATAAGTTGAATAGTTCAAACATGCACCAGTTAGTTTCTCACTAAAATATGCAATAGGCCTAGAATCTTGCATTAACACAGCACCAATACCAATTCCAGATGCATCACATTCAATCTCAAACACCTTAGAGAAATCAGGAAGTACAAGAAGAGGGGCATTTGTTAATCTATCTTTCAAGGTATTGAAAGCCACCTCTTGGGATTTACCCCACTTAAAAGTTACATTCTTTCTTACCAAATCATTCAATGGGGCAGCAATGGTTGAGAAGTCTTTAACAAACCTCCTATAGAAGCTAGCAAGTCCATGGAAACTTCTCACCTCGTTGGCATTCTTTGGTGTAGGCCACTCACGTATTGCCTTAACTTTCTCCTCATCCACACGCAAGCCATCAGAACCTACAACAAAGCCAAGAAATACAACAGTATCCAAGCAAAAAGTACACTTCTCTAAATTTCCAAAGAGTCTATTTTCCCTCAAAATCACAAACACATCATGCAAATGTATCACATGCTCATCTAGACTCTTAGAATACACAAGAATGTCATCAAAATAAACAACAACAAACTTGCCAATCAAAGGACGAAAGATATGATTCATAAGACTCATAAAGGTACTAGGAGCATTGGTTAACCCAAAGGGCATAACCATCCATTCATACAAACCAAATTTAGTCTTAAATGCAGTTTTCCACTCATCTCCCTCTTTCATCCTAATCTGATGATATCCACTCCTAAGATCTATTTTGGAAAATAAACATGAACCATGCAATTCATCCAACATATCATCTAAACGAGGAATGGGATATCGATACTTAACTGTGATTTTATTGATGGCACGACAGTCCACGCACATCCTCCATTTTCCATCTTTCTTGGGCACAAGTATGACCGGAATGGCACAAGGACTTATGCTCTCTCTCACGAAGCCTTTGTTCATCAATTCCTTAACTTGCCTTTGTATCTCCTTGGTTTCTTCTAGATTTGTCCTATATGCAGGCCTATTTGGAAGTGCAGCACCGGGGATGAAATCAATCCTATGCTCAATACCCCTCAATGGTGGCAAACCATCAGGTATCTCTTCCGAGAACAAATCACCAAATTCCTGCAACAAAGCTAACACACTAGAGGGCAAAGAGTTATGTAGATCATTCACAGTCAAATACACATCCTTATACAATAGAATCAATGAATTTTTATCAAATAGAGCTTCCTTGATCTCACTTCTTCCACAGAACAAGCTCACTATCTTTTCTTCACTCTTTTTCTTTTCTCTCTTTACTTCATCACTCACTTCTTTTCTCTCTTTTTCACCTTTCTCTCTGTTTTTCTCTCTCTTATCCTTTTCCCTCATCTTCCACTCTTGAGTGATTCTTTTCTGATCTTCAAATGCTTCCAATGGACGAATAGGTGTTAGTACAATGGTTTTATTATTGAATGGGAAATAGTATCTATTGCTATAACCATCATACCTAACTCATCTATCAAACTGCCATGGTCTACCTAACAACAAGTGTCCAGCATACATAGGTGCCACTTCACACAAAACCTCATCATGAAAATTACCTATGGAAAATGCTACAACTACTTGTTTAGTGACTTTAGCATCCCCACTATCATTAAACCATAACAAATTATAAGGCTTGGGGTGCTTTTTAGTAGGTAAACCTAGCTTTTCAACTAACAAGGTACTAGCAATGTTCGTACAACTACCATTATCAATGATAAGATTACATACCTTGTTATTGACAAAACACCTCGTGTGGAAGATATGCTCACGTTGTTCCTTTTCAAGCTCATCTCCTGGTTGAATGTTGAGAGCTCTTCTTGACATTAGTGCTTGCCCATGCACAGGCTCCACAATCTCCATGTCGGAATCATCAGTCAAAGGGGGCATAGATCCACCCTCCTCAACTTCCTCATCACTACTACTAGCTACATCACCATTCTCAAGCAAGATCATAGTTCGCTTATTTGGACATTGAGAAGCAATATGACCAAAACCTTGACATTTAAAACATTTAATTTTTGAAGAAGAATTAGAAGAAAAAGGTTTAGAATCAATTTTACCTTTCGGAGTAGAGGGCTGCACCTTCATCTTTTTCTCCTCCTTTGACTTGGTCTCTCCCTTAGGCTTAAAAGGGAATCTTGCTTCCTTGCTTGAGCCTCCAAAGGCCTTCAACTTTTGCTTGGCTTTCAAGTTCTTTTCCACTTTGATGGCCTTATGCAATAACTCCTCCATATCGAGGTAGTTTTGCATCTCAACCTCAGCAGCAATCTCTGGATTCAATCCTCCAAGGAACCTTGCCATTGTTTGCTCAGGATCTTCTTCCACTTTTGCCTTAATCATGGCAATCTCCATTTCTTGATGATATTCTTCAACACTCATAAATTTTTGTTTCAGTTTCTGGAGCTTTGTATGAGCATCCCTAAAATAATGATTAGGGACATGTCTCTTTCTCATGATGGCCTTCATTTCATTCCAAGACCGAATTGGACCTTCACCTGTACGTCTTCTGGTGGTAAGCATTTGGTCCCACCAAATGCTTGCATAATCTGTAAATTCCACCGCAGCCAATTTCACTTTGCTCTCCTCTGAATAAGAATGACACTCAAAGACATGCTCCACCCTTCTTTCCCATTCAAGATATGCATCGGGATCGGCTTTTCCTTGAAAGGAAGGGATTTTCATCTTTATGTTACCAAGAGGATCCTTTTTATGATATGATGCTTGTCTAGTCCTTCTTGATTGAGACACTTCTGCTTCACTAGATTCATTTTCATCTTCACTCATCATATTTCTGTTTCGGCCTCTTTTGGAATTGGAAGATGATTCCATGCCATCTAATCTTGCATTTAACCTCTTAAATTGCTCATGGACAGATTTGATGAACAACTTAAGATCAACTTCACCTTCATCATTAGACATGATTTCTACCTGAAATTGTTAGTGCAAACAAAGGAAAAGAAAGTAATGGAACCTCACACACTCTTCTCACGTGTTTACACTCAAGAATGATATGCAATTTCACTCGTGTTTCATGCACAAAATGTGGCTTTTTCTATAATGCAAATCACTCTTGCCTTTTTCCGCTCAGTTGCTCTCTTTAGTGTTCTTAAATCAACTCCAGCAATTCAAAAGAGAGAGTGATGTAAAAATTAGTGGTGACACAAAGCTAAAGCACAAAATTCAAGTTTCAAAGAATCAAACTTGAGACCAAAAAAAAAGATCAACTAAAATTCGTGCATAAAATGAGACAAAAAGAGATGGAATAACTGTAGCACAAATTAGGAAAGAAATTGAACAATATGAATGAATGATTCTGGAGAAGTAAGTGGCGTGAAAAACAAGAAAGAAAGAAAAGGAAAGAAATCTGGACAGCCAATCAAATAAAGCAAGGAAAATCAAAATGAACAATTTAGGAAACTAAGAAAGAAGAGAAAAGGAAGGTAGAACAATAGAGGAAAAAGGAAATAAGTTGCAGCACAATGATAAATTAGGAAACAAGATAATGAAATAAGATTAGGAAAGTAGCAATCTACACAAGAGTTTGAAACTTGCCAATCGAGTTTGTTGGATTTAGTAAATTCCAATGTGACTTGAAGAGCAAGAAGAACAAAAGAAACAATTTTTTTTTTCAACTTGCAGTCCACTCAATAAAATAGGAAACTATATGAACTAGGAAAGCAATCAACCAATCAATCAAGAAAGATTCTATCTTGACCGTCAAGTAGTTGATTGATATATCAAATCTGAAAAGTCCAGCAATAAATTTCTTTTTTTTTTTTTTAATTTTTTTTTCGTTTTTTTTTGAGCTGCTTCTCTTTCTCTTATTCTTCTTCTTCTTGTTTTTTTTTTAACAGCAGCTAATAAATTTTTTTTTTTCGAATTTTTTTTTAAAACTGGACACACACAAATTCAAACTTTCTGGACAATACTGAAAATTGCAACAACAAAAATAATTCGAATTTTTTTTTTTTAGAAAATTCAAATCTGGACAAAAGACTACAAGAAGTAGGAACAACAAGTCACAAGGAAGAGATGATCCAACAAAAAGACAACAAGAACAAACAACTGATGAAGATGCAAAACACAAGAGACACAAAGTGAGAAGAATCACGCCACAAAAATAGAAAAGAAGCACAAGAACAAATCTGGATTGAAGAAAGAAGCAACCTTGAAACTAGCAAACTGGAGCTCTGATACCAAATGATAGAAAACCCGTGTAGAACTTATCTCATGAACCTTCAATCGAATGGGAAACGTAAGGATCGTGCTAGGATCAAAGAGAAGCAAATAAAATACCAAGAACACGTTGAACAAACAGAAAAGATAAACAGAAGAATGCACGAATAGGAAGAATAGAAGATATTGGTCAAGAAGCAAGACCCCAAGAAAACTTGTTTCTTGAAACCTTAGCTATAGACACCACAAAGAGAAGACCACTCTCTTTGATATGCCAAAGAGTCTCTCAAGCTCACCAAGAGAACAAGAAAACTCACAAAGTTTTAGTGAAAACGCACTGTTCATTCCTCTCTGATTTGCAAGTACAAAAGTGACGTTTTTAAAGGAAAAGAAAGCAAAAATCCTAGCCCTAATTTGCTAAAAATAGTTTGGATCCTAAATCTCTTAGAATAGCACCACCTTACACAAAAATAAGACTAGATACATGCTGAATAAGTGGTGCCCAAAAATAGGAAACAAAATCAAATCTAAAGAGATCTTCACAAATAAATTCAAAATAGGAAACTAATGGTCAAAACCTTATTTCTGAATTAAGTAATAAAAAAAAACGAAATTGCTAATTTATTTAATTAGAGAACACTACTTAAAAGGTCACAAGCTTGGCACATGCTCCTTTAAGTGAGTTCTTCTATCTGGGCCTTGTTTGTTGGGCTTGGATCAGTTTCTAGTAGACTAGCCATGAAGAACACACCTCTTGAAGCCTTTTGGGCTAAAAATTGAGCTAAGTAGATGGGCTCTTGTTCAATTACTTCTTGGATCAATCCATTGAGAGCTTGCTTCATTGCCTTAGTCCTTGCTCTTGTCATGGGCCCACCCATTCCTTGCAAAGGAGTCACATAATCATGCCTTCCATGTTCACCAAGCTCTTGAAACTCCTCCTCTTTGATAAGCCTAGCTCGTGCTCCATCACCATGTGATAACCAACACACTCCTAGAGGTGCACATTGCCACTTGTATGCTCGCATATCCATGTGAACATTGATTATGGGCCTCAATCATATTAATAACCGATTAATACATAGCCATATGCCAATAACAAAAACACCCTAAGCTTACAATCAAGCTCAACAACAATAAGATAACATAATTTATCAATACATCAAAATAATCAATCAAACAAATAAAAAATTCCCAGTTAACTCTCAAGAAGAAAAGTAACAACACACACTAAGAGCCACCCACCAAAACATAGTGCTCATACCCAAGAGCTACAATATTTAAATAACAAAGTTTTGGTTATTTAGCCTCAAGAGTAAAACAAAAATTTCTAGGAGTCTAAATCATGCTTTGAACTTATCTTACCATCTTCAACACAATTCCACATCATAGCAGGCACCCAAAAAGTTTACAAACATCCAAAGGACTTCCATCTACTTAACAATAAATCAAGAAACCATATTGAGGAAAAATCCCATGTAAGCTCTCTATGGAGCAAATCACAACCAAACATTACAAAATCTTGCATACTCCATCATTAAGCATTCCAAAGGCTAAATATAGAGTTTCAAAGTCCCACCACAAGAATTAATATCTTTTCCATCTTTAGCATATTATTGATAACCTTTTCAAGTTACATTTTCGAGCAAGATGTTTATATAGCAATTCAACTCCAAATCCAAACAAACTTGATATACACAATCTCTATAATCCAACCAAACTTGATATACACATTTTCGGACTCTACCATGTACACAACTAGGGTTCAAGCAAAAGTTCAAAATCTCAACTTAATCACCATAAATCAACATTAGAGAGTTATCCAAGGTCAGAAAGAGCTTCTATCATATTCATCTAACAAAACCCCTTAAATTCCAAGTATAAAACCAGTAACCACATAGCAAAATTGAACATTAAACCAACAACTAGTTATGAATGATGAAGAATGGATGAAGGAAATGAAGTTTCAAGGCTCATACCTCAAGAAAATCAAGCTAAAACCACTTGGAACCACCCTTGGACACTACTACAGACCACACTCGACCAAACCCTAAAATCCCTATTTTTGAAAAATGTCAATTTCGTGCTCCTTGAAATTTATAATTGTGCTTCACTGGAGAAAAAATTACTTCATTGCAATGAAATAAACTTTCACTCTAGCGAAAGTCCTTTTTTTCTTTTTCTCTCTCTTTTTTTTTTCCTTCCTTCGGCATGGGTCAAAGTCTTAGTGCCACATTCTTAGTCCAAAAAATCTTCACTTCCTCCTAAATTCTCAAATAAAATAAATTGTATAATTAATCTCAATTTTCAAATTAATTGACAGGAAGCTAAAGGATTAAAAATGACAAGTTTGGACGGTTTTGGGGCACCCTGAGAGCCAAAAGATTAGGAACTTGCTCATGACTGAACTTTCTCTAATTGTGATAGATTTGGGATTACATATTTACGGGCACCAAGGCTGCACATCATTCGACACAGAGAAAGATCACTTACAAACCCACCTTTGTCGGCATTCTCGGTCTTCACTTTCGACTTTATATTTGAATGCAATTCATTCTATTTCTCTAGTGAAGGTTGGCTATTCCCTTTAGTGTGTGGTAGCTTTTTTTTTTTCCTTGAAGGATTTGAACACAAAAAGACAATATACATGGCACCTTTTTGCAGGAACTAAATTTAGAATCTATAGTTTATTCAAAAGGCTCAATCTTTCATGCCAAATTTGTTCCTTAGTTTGTTCATATAGGTCAAATTTGAAGGTATATTATATAACATATATGCAATTCATTCTCTTTCTCCTTCTTACTATTATTCTCATAAAAGCTCTTCCCTTGTCTCTATCAATCCCTCAACTCTACTTCATCCTTCCTACATTCTCGATACACCTTTTTTCTCCTCCCACATTCATCTTATTCTGCATCCAAATATATATTGGAGTATATGTATGTGTGTCAAAAGAGAATGTTTAAAGTCCCACATTGCTCAAACCAATAAAGGCCTCAGTGTATATATGTGTTTATTGGAGAGCAAAATCGACCTAGATGAAGAAGTGGGCTCGTGCACATAACAACGGGCCTTCACAGTTGAAATCCATTGATTTTCACCCTTGCACACGAGATTATGCATGGTGCTAGACACTTTACGCTGTTGCCAAAAATTATTTTTTAGAAAATACAAAAAATTAAAATAGCCTTCCAAAAAATCCATGTTTTTAAGGTTTTAGTAATGAGTTCATGGTGTAAATGTTTTTAAACATTTCTGAATGTTGGTCATTCATTCCTAGCTGGAATTATTTTTTTAATTTAATTAATTCCCTTTGTCGGAAATCACCTAACATTTAGAAATGTCCTCATTAACATCACTAAACAAGGTCCAACGTTCAGCTGCTTCTGGCATCTATAAATAAAGAGGCTTGATCAGAAGTTCAGTGCACCAAGCTCACAAATATCTTCAGAGCTTTCCTCCTCCTCTCTAACTTCTTCTGAGTTTCTAGTTTCCACTGTTCTGATTCCTGCTCATTGCAAAAGGATTTGTTTGATCCTGGGGAGTTGCCACCTTGTGTCGGAATAACTCTTAAGGATAGTGTCTTTAGGCATGACTGGAATCATTATTTTTTGACAATTTTATCTATCGTATATAACATTCTTAAGAGTTAAGGAGTCACACAAGAATGATGTCGCTATTTTTGATGATCCTACTACGGGTGCCATGGGTGCTAGTTCCTTCATCCCATTGGCATTACCTTCATTGCTGTTATCTAGGCCACCACCGAACACTTCCAAGATCGAGGTCTTCGATGGGAAAAATTTCAAAAGGTGGCAAGAACGAGTCTACTCAGTTCTTGACTTACTTGGAGTTGTTGATGTACTCACACAGTTTGAACTTTAATCAGATGTTGACCAAAGTCAAATGATTGCTTGGGAATATGCCAACAAGGTATGCAAAAATACCTGTTAGATTTGCTAGCATCCCAAGAGGGGGTAAATTGAGAAGTTCAAAATTTTCTACAAAAATGTGACAGAATAGTGATAGTAGAAGTTTTGCATAAAATAGAGTACAGAAGAATAAAGCGAATGCAAAGTAAAAGAGGAAAGAACATAGAAATTTATTCTAGTTAAGTTTGACCACTTGACCTACATCCAGTAATTAAGCCACCACTTGAGATTTTCTACCATTTTGTAAGAATTCAGTGGGCTCCTTGTAATGCCATAATATAAGCTTATGCTCTATTCTAAGAGCTCTCAGATATACACTTTGCACTCTTACAAAGTGTTTACCAAATCCCTTGTGAAACCCCTCATAAGTAAATCCTTCTTCCAAATGAAGAAAAAATTTTATACATAATGAAAAACTCTCTAATACGGAGTAAATGAGATAGATGAAGTGCAGTAAAAGAAGTGTGAGAGAATAAAAGGCTTTGACTAAAGATTTTAGCAGACTTTCATTAGTTACAGTGTAAATTCGTTACCCATAACTTTAAATGAAGTTCTATTTATACATTTGTGACTTAACTAGACGTTAAACATAAGATGTAGCCATTAGAGATGTTACCTAATAGTTACTCTATAAAACTAGTCATTCACAAATAGCATTTAATGCGTCGACAAGCTAAAATTCAAATTTTGGGTACCAACAGATGAATTTTTCAGAGACTAGAGGCTAAAGGCTTTAACGTTGAACTTCCAAAATTCAAATATATCCCGTATTAAAACATACGAATTTTTATGTTTAAAGTGTATCTATTGAGTACGAACAGTTATTTCATATTTCTACAGTGCACTCGGAATTTGAACTTTAAGATGCCAAAATTCATTTTTCAATGACAAGCTCAACATGGCACAAAAGTTATACTTTGAGAAATTCAAATTTTGCACTTTCAAAATTCATTTGTTAGGACACCTCTAACCAGACTTACAAGTTTCATTATAAAATTCGAATTTTGAAGTACAAAATTCATCTATTAGAGGGACTATTTTTAAACTCCTTTTGCACTTTAATATCAGATGAACTTTGTCATGACTTTAGACAAATTTTGCACATTCTACTAATAATACTTGACTTGAAATTTGAATTTCAACACTTGAAATTCATCTATCAGGGGTGACATCTCTATAACTTTGAATTTCAATTAGCAAAGTTTAAATTTTTGACGAAATATATAAAGTTTAACAACTCAAAATTTGTTTATTAGTCAGTATTTTTCAAATTTAACATATATTAACATAGGATAACATGAAAAACACATATTTAAACGCAGTGGCAGTTTGACTATGTAAAATCAAAGCCTTTTACCCTAGGTACAAAGTGAGAAATCCTAACAACTAATTCTTCATTTATTTCTTCTTGGATTTCTTCACTTCAATGCTCTTACACTCCTTTGATATTTTCCTTCCAAGCTCTAGTTGTTTAGAATCATCAAAACACTTGATTCAATATTCTTTTCTTTTTTGATGATGAAAAAACAACTCACAAATTAGGTTAGTACTTGGGTTTGCTTCTAAGAGCTCCCCTCAACATATGCATTAAGGTTTAAAGATAAGTACAACACATGTAAGAGAGCAAAAGGAAAATATAGAATCATGTTGTATTAATTCATTCAAAGTTTAGTACAGTGATTCAATTAAGCAAGTACATGACACTACAAGATTAACATTCAAGAAGGCAAGATTAACATTTCAATATAAGAGATAATGCAAATAGAAACAAATGGAAACAAGCAGCCCTAAGATCTAAGCCCTAAGGATCTAGCAATCACTTCTTCTTGGGCTTCGACTTCTTACTATAGGTCTTGCCAGATTGCCTAGCTTCAGACTTCCTAGTTTATTTAGTTTGCTTCTCCCCCTTTTTGGCATCATCAGGGGCTAGAACATGCATAACGGGAGGAGGAATCTATGACACGGGAATAGCATGAAGAGGGATAAGGATGAATGGCACTAAGAGGAGATCTAAGGAAGAGGTACTGAGTCTTCATCTCCGTCATCTTCCTCATCAAATACTTTGAGGAGTTCCTGTATTTCCCTTCTAGTGTTTTCTAGTCGAGCTTTCTGCTCCTATGTCAGACCATATTTGTGAGATGGACACTGAGGAGTAGGAGGAGGAAACATTTCATCAAACCTTTGCTTTTGAGCTTGCACAATGGCATCATGTGTAATGGCAGTAACATCTTTGTAAGGGACAAGGCTTCTTTCCTCATTTAGTGCAGCCTAGATGATGGGTGCAGAAGTGATGGTTACGACTAATTTCTCTCTTTACTCAGATTCTTAGTATGACAAAATTAAGTCCTGAGCAACATCCTCCATTATAGGCTCATAAGTGCCTTCTTCCTGAGGGGCTTCTTCCTCCATGGCATAATCCAAGGGTGGACCAGGGCTTGTCTTATTGCTGGAGGCCTCTGGGGTAGCAACAGTGTCAGTAACCCCAGTTTCAACATCTGTAGCTGCAGGCTCAGGGGATTCCAATTCAAATGGACTTGAAGGTTCAGGAGAGACAGATTTGGTAGGCTCAGAGAGTCTAGGATGAGGTGGAGGAGCGAAGGTGGAGGGGATATCACTTCTTATATCTTTATAGGCATCAGCAATCACTTTCATGTTTTTGGCTAATTGTGTGATCTAATCCTGCAGGTAAGCAAACTTGGCATTTTGCTCTTCTCTGATGCTTAGCATGAGTGTAGATAGGTTATCATATAGCTTAGTGGCTTTGGTTGGCTTAGGCCAGGTGGATGGAATAAAGGGTTGAGGTGTCTGAGTGGGCTGTGCTTGAGGTGAGATAGGTTGAGGTGTCTGAGTGGACTGTGCTTAAGGTGAGATAGGTTGGGATGGTTGTGGTGGAAGAGAAATATGCTAGGATGGTTGTGGTGAAGGTTGAGTATGTGGTATAGCCTTAGAGATTCCTTCTTGTTGTTGGCCTTCCTCAAAGAATAGGTCTTTTGACTTTCATACACCTTTGCCAATCCACCTCCCTTCCTTTCTTTCAATGCCTATTCGTCATACCTCTTCCTCCTTGAATACTTCAGTAGGCTTTCCTTTTCCCTTCTCCAAGTGCTTAATCTTTGCATACTGAAGCATCTTGCTAATGATGGAGGCATGGGGCAAGGTAGAATCATTCCTTTGATCCCTTGCCTTGATCATATGTTGGAAGATGACATGGCCTAGATTTAGCAGCTTTCCACGCATCATAATAGTCATCACATAAGCCTCAGCTCTTACAATTAGATTGAAGCTTCCTCTTTTATTAAAGATGATCCTGGATGCTATATAGTATAGGACCCTAGCTTGGATACTTAAATCAAAAAGCTTTATCAATCTTAGGGAAGGCCTATTCTCTCGCCTTCTAAATAAGGTGTTCAGGATTGTGCTAAATAAGGTGTTCAGGATTGTGCTCTCCTTGTAGTTAAAGAATTGACATCCTTCCTCATCTGCTTCTTCATCCTCATCCATGTATCTTAAGGTGGTGATGTCAATCTTATAGCCATCTTGCTTAGGGATCTCCAAGACTTCATTGATTGTCTCATTAGAGAGCCACAGAGTTCTGGACCTTAGATTAACCTGCCATCTCCTATTTCTGCTATTGTATGACAGAGTAACATACCGCATTTTGATTACCTCATCATCATATCTTTCCTTAATCTCCAACAGATTCTTATATCTTACCAGCCAAAACACAATATCAAAATTGTTGGAATTTAGAAAATCTTCCAAGTTGGTACAATAAGGATTGATTACCTTCTTACTGACAAACTTTATGGTGAACTCCACTAATATCTGTGCAGTGCTACATAGAGGTTCTGTTGTTAGTTGTAGTTCCGCTGACTCTGTGCTAGAAGAGGAGACAATAGGGGTTGGTTTCTTTGATTCAGCCTAAGGTGTTATTTTCTACTTTTTGGAAGGTATTCCCTTGCTAGATTCACCTTTTCTTTTCTTTGCTTTACCTTCCTTAGATGCATATTGGGACTTGACAGCCCTTTTGGGTCTGGACTCTTCACTATCAATGTTGGGATTCTTAACCCTAGCCAATTTTGTGATAGACTGTTAATGAGAGATGCTAGGAAGAAGGTACGGGTAAGGGTTTAATCGGTAGGAAATGAAGATTCATAAATAAAATTAATGAGAAACTAAGATAGGAGGCAAACAGATTTGAGAGAGAGACGAATAGGGTTGCATCTATTCAGAGCGAGACCCTTTGGTTTAGCTTATGTAACCATTTAATAGACAAATTTTGAAGGACAAAATTTGACTTTCAAGTGGTTATGCAGCTTATCAAACAAACAATGCTATCTGATAGACAAATTTTCATCTTTATAGTTCATTTGCCAGTGGCTTAGTTCAGAGGACATTTCTCAACAAACAAACTTTGAGTCATCAAAGTTTGAATTTGGAAAGATCAATTATGATGTGAACAAGGAAGGAGAAGGTTAATAGACAAATTTCAGGGCTGAAATTCATCTAACAGAGACTTATCATGTATGTATACTTCAACAGATGAATGTTGTGCCCTTAAAGTTCAAATTTTAAGGATTCATTGCGAGGCACACAAGCAAAGAATGTTCAACAGATGAATTTTGAGATTCAAAAATTCAAATTTTAAGACTTTGTAAAGAGATTTTTGAAATGCGAATTTTGAGCTATTAAAATTCATATGTGGAACATTTGAACACAGTCAACATTCATATTATCTTTCAGAAATTCAAATTTTTGCCAATTAATAGACGAATTATGAACAAGTTGAATGATGCAAGCATAGTAGGAAGCATGGAGCAAGCTCAAGACATTGCAGAAAAGGAGGCTAAACCTGTGATCCAAAAGTTGAAGACAATTGATCCATTACAAGGCATGGGAGGCCCAATGACGAGATCAAAAACTAAGGCAATGAAAGAGGCCTTGAATGGTGTGGTCAACAAGCAACTTGAGATGAAGCCTTTGCACTTAAGTCAATTTGAAGTCCAAAAGCACAATAATGGCATGATTATGTTATCATATATAGAAGTTCAGATTTAAACCGAAAATCAAGCCCAACATGTGAATCTCTTAAAGAGCATGTGACTTGAGGATTAATGGGCCTAATTAGTATTAATTTTATTTTATTAATTATGGGCTGAACTTTATTAATTAATAAAGCCTAATTAGTTAATTAGTAGTCTTTTTGATAGCCCACCTTGTAAATAAGCATGTCATGTGCCAAACATGTGATTTCATTAATGTGGTGGCATGCTTATAAGGGCTTAGGTCTTATTTTATTATTTTCTTATAAATTTTTGTTATTTTATTTTACTAGTTTCCTAGGTCCAATAGGAGTGTTGTTTGGGCCTAAAGTCTCCTAATCCTATTAGGATTACTTAAACCCAAATTAATTAGGTTTTCTAGGCTTATTATGTTAGATTTTACCTTGCCTATTTAAGGCTAACTTTCATGAGCGTTTTTCAGATTTGAATGATTAAAGTTTCAGACTTTTGTTAGTTTCTCTTGCATTCTTTGAGTGCTAGAGTGAACTGCGACTTATCAAGGAATTGATCCTTCCTTGTGGTATCACCAGAACTAGGGTTCAAGAAACCAGTTCTCTTGGGTTCTACTTCTCAAGACCAACATCTATTCTTCTTATCTTCTTTATTATTATTTTCTTTTGCTACTTTTTTTGTCCAATTTGTTCATTTTCTTTGAGTCTAGTCTTTGTGTTCCTTGTTTCACAAAGATCCGGGTGTCATACACATCAAAGTGGGTTCTTTGGACAAGTTCCAAAAGGGTTCACTTATCATTAAAAGTACTATAGCAACATGTAAGGTACTAAAATGTGTCTTTTAGCACTTAAGTTCAAATTTTAAGCATGCCAGTTCATTCAAAATCATAATCTAGCATGGAAATTCGTCTAATAACACCCAAAATGCGAATTTTGAATAACTGAACTTTTAGATAGGGCACAAATATTCAAATTTCCAGCTCTGCTTCAGCATCTATTGACTACGCAGGACTAATAAAGTCCAATATATTGATATTACTATCACTCAAGTTCATAAGGAGTTCCTACAAAACATCTTAAACACACTCCGTTCCTTAAGTTAGTATAAATTTTAAGAACTTAACTTCAGAAAATTAAATAGATTCAATTAGAAACTTCCATATAGTTCATTAGGATTTACTATTCCCAATTCTCTTTTGATCTTACAGTATCTATCTTTTGCAAGTGGCTTTGTCAAGATGTTAGCTAGTTGTTCTTCAGTAAGGACAAACTCTAACTTGATATCTTCTTTCAAAACATGATCCTCTATGAAGTGATGTCTAACTTCAATGTGTATTGTTGAATGCATGACTAGAATCTTTGTGATATTGATGGCACTTTGATTATCACATTTTATTGGTATTCTTTCATTTCAATCTCAAGATCTTCAAGTTACTACTTTATCCAAAGGACTTGAGCACAACAACTACATGCTACTACATATTCAGCTTTTGTTGTGGAGAGAGCTACATCATTTTGCTTCTTACTGAATCATGAAACCAAGGATTCTCCTAGAAATTGGCACATTCCACTTATGCTCTTTCTATCAGTTTTGGATCCAGTAAAGTCAATATCAGTACATCCTATGAGCTCTTGATAGAGTAAGAGTTGCTATTTTTGAAGCCCAGTTATTTAGTTCAAGTTATAGCCCAAAAGGAGCCCAAAGGCGTGATAATGCTCTTATCCATACAAGGTCCAGATCCAAACCCAAAAGGAGCCCATTTGGAAGAGCTAACTTGAAGACATCATGTGCTCTACATGTGACCATGAATAGTGACGTTTTTAATATGATTTTATTAGGAATTTTTGTTTATTTAATTTAATATCCAGAAATAAGTCCTATGGTCAAAGATTGTGTCTTGGATATTAAGTTTTAATTGTTTCCTAATTTTTAAATATTAGAATCTAGGATTTTCTTTTCTTTTCAGCAAAAAGGTGCCACCTTTAGGAGTGATTTACAAGAATATTTTGTTTCCTTTTTTATTTAGATTGTGGTGCCTTCTTTTAGGATTAGATCTGATTTTTATTATAATTTTCGTTTTTATTTTAGCCTAGGGTTTTGGTTGCCTTATTCCTTTTATATAAGGAGCCACTTATGTACTTTTGAAGAGAGACAGATTAATGAGAATGAATTTTTAGAACTTATGTTCTTTTCTTGTGAGTTTTTCTCTTGTATCCCTTGTGTTCTTGAGAGAATTCTTAGACTTATCAAAGGAGTGGTTTTCCTTTGTGGCGTCCCAAGGCTAGGGTTCTAAGAGACGGGTTCTCTTAGGGTCTTATCCCATTGACCAACATATCTTTCCTATTTTCTTATCATTTTCGTCCGCTTGGGTCTTTCATCAGCTCTTCTCCATTGCCTTTTGGATATCAAAGTCCCATTTGTGATGTTCCAATTAGATATCTGAAAATTCTCTTTACAGCTGTTGCATTGGACTCTTTGGGACATGATTGGAACCTTGCACATATGTAGACACTAAACATAATGTCAAGTCTATTTGCTGTTAGGTATAGTGAGGAACCAATCATTCTCCTATATTGAGTTATGTTAAAAGGCTTTCCTCCTCCATCCATGTCAAGCTTTGTTGCTCTGGCCATAGGAGTTCCCATTGATTTACCATTTTCCATTCAAAATTTCTTCAGCAGCTCTTTTTGATACTTTGATTGATTGAGAAAGAGCCATCATCACATTGTTTAATTTGCAGTCCAAGGAAAAAGTTGAGCTCACCCATTATTGATATTTCAAATTCACTCTGCATTAACTTGGAGAAATTCTTGCAAAGAGATTTATTAGTAGCACCAAATATGATATCATCAACATAAATTTGTATAATGCGAAAGTCTTTATTTTCCTTTTTAGTAAACAATATTGTATCTACTTTTCCTCTATTAAATCCTTTTTCAATTAGGAAATTGCTTAGCATTTCATACCATGCTCTAGATGCTTGTTTTAAGCTATAAAGAGCTTTCTTCAGTTTCTATACATGGTTTGGCTTTGTTGAGTCCTCAAAACCTGGAGGTTGATCAACATAAACTTCTTCCATGATATAATCATTCATAAAAGCACTTTTTATATCCATTTGATATAGCATTATGTCTTTTATGCATGCACAAGCTAGAGAATTCTTATTGCTTCCAATCTTGCAACTAGAGTAAAAGTTTACTCATCTATGCTTTCCTCTTGATTATATATCCTTTGGCTACTAATCTAGCTTTGTTTCTAATAATTGTTCCTAATTCATCAAGTTTATTTCTAAATACCCATTTATTCCAATAATTGGGTGATCCTTAGGCCTAAGCACTAAATCTCAAACTTGATTTCTTTCAAATTGATTAAGTTCTTCTTACAAAGGCAATATCCAATATTCATTAGTTAGGACTTTTTCAGTACACTTAGGTTCAATTTGAGAAATGAATGCACAGTTATTTATTTGATCCCTAAGTTGTCTTCTAGTTTTAACATTCTCTTGAACATCCACAATCACTTGATTAACTGGATGACTCCTTTGATATCTCTAAGCTCTAGGGAGTTCTTGAGAATCTTCTTCATTATTATTAACTTCTACATCTTTCTCATAAATATCTTCCTCTACATTAGCAGATTCTGATATTTTAAAAGGTTTAGTTTCATTTTCATTAGAGATGCTTAAATTTTTAAGACTTGAGATTAGCTCATCTTCTTTGAACTCAGGTTTAGCAGTAGTATCATTTTCTATAAACACTACATGCACAGACTCTTCTACTGTCTTAGACCTTTTGTTGAACACTTTATATGCTTTACTCCTATTTAAGTAGCCAAGAAATGTAGATGAGAAAGGTTGCTTTCTTCCCTTGTATAGCTCGTATGGTGTTTTGCCTAGAACGAGTCTGATGTAAGCTCTATTCATTAGGTAATATGTTGTGCTCACTGCATCAGCCTAGAAGTACTGTGGCAATCTTTTTTCATTCAGCATTACGTGAGCCATTTCTTCTAGTACACTATTCTTCCTCTCCATAACTCCATTCTGTTGAGGTGTCCTTGGGGTAGAGAAGTTGTGCTCTATTTCATTTTCTTCACAGTAGTCAACAAATTGAGCATTCTCAAACTCACCACCACAATCTATTCTAATACACATAATAGAGCAACCTTTCTCATTTTGGACTTTCTTAGCCAAGACAAGAATGCTTCAAATGTTTCATCTTTAGAGGAAAGAAATAATGCCCAGGTAAATATGGAAAAATTATCTACTACAACAAGTACATACATATTATCACTAATACTTTTGACACGATTGGGACCTATCAAATCCATGTGAAGCAGTTGTAGTGATCTCGTTATGGAGACAACATTTTTGGATTTAAATGAGGGTCTTGTTTGTTTCCTTTTAAAGCAAGCATTACATTCTCTGTCTTTTTCAAAAGTGATTTTGGGTAATCTAAGAACAAGTTCATTTTTAATAAGTTTATTCAATTGATGCATGCTAACATAAGCTAGTCTCATATGCCATAACTAATTGTTAGCATTTTCATTAATTAAGCATACTGAGTCTAGAGCAGGTAAATCACCTAAATCAATTGTATAATAGTTACTGTCTCTTTGTGCCTTGAGAACAACCTTGTGATCACTTTTCCTGATGAACTTGCAGTAGTTCAAATCGAATAGGACCCAATTACCTTTATCACAGTTTTGGCTCACACTCAGTAGGTTGTGATTGAGTCCTATTACAAACAGGACTTCTTCTATTTCTGGGTTTCTTCCCACAATTCCAATACTAACTATCTTGCCTGACTGGTCACCACTAAAGGTAACTTTTCCTTCTTTCTTGTCTCTCAACATAATGAACTTTTCTTTGTCTCCAGTCATGTGTCTCGAGCACGCACTATCCATATACCATTTGTTGCTTTCCTTGGCTTTATGACATACCTACAAAATAGATTTTATTTCTCTTCTTTAGGTACCCATATTTGCTTGGGTCATTTCCTGTTGGTTTTCCCTTTGGGTACTGAAGTACCTTTGGGAACCCATTTCATCCTATTGCCATTGCCTTCCTTGTTGTATACACAAGAGGAGGATGTGTGACCCTTCTTATTACAGAAGTGGCAAGTGGAGAAAAGGCTTGATGAAAGAGATGTAGGTCCGAAGTAATGTAGGTAATATCTATCATTTTGACTCTTTAGTACAGGATATGACTCTATGTTTTGTGCTATCTTGACACCATTA
The DNA here is from genome assembly GCA_026686845.1 of Adenanthera pavonina. Classification (NCBI taxonomy): domain Eukaryota; kingdom Viridiplantae; phylum Streptophyta; class Magnoliopsida; order Fabales; family Fabaceae; genus Adenanthera; species Adenanthera pavonina. Next base: position 787,999 of record JAIVEN010000019.1, read on the forward strand.
GCATGCACAAAATTTCTTAGATAAAGACTTTGTTTCTTACATTTCAGTTTCTCTTTAGCAGTACAAGGATCATATCCTAGACTAGTTTTATTTGACTAACTATTTGTGTCCCTAGTATTACCCTTAGCATATCTTGCCCTTTAGTGAATCTAGCTAAGGTCTTATGGAGATAGGCATTTTTATCTTTTAACTCACTACATGAAGTGAAAACAGATGTGGTAGAATAAGCAAATGCAGCACAAGGTGTATGTGATTCATTTTCGAGTTTGGTTATTTTCCTTTTAGCTAGATGTAATTGCTTAGACATTTTGACAAACTCAGACATTAATTCATTGAATGCATCATATAGTTTAGTGTAGGAGGTTTTAGAATCATATACCTCTGATTTACTATCACTGTCTTGATTCTTTTCCTTTTCTGCTGTTTCTTGAGCCATCAAGCAAAGATTGACAATTTCATCATCGTCTGCAGCTTTTTCTTCATCTGAGCTATCTCCCTAAATAGATTACACAAAAGCTTTCTTCTTTCTCCCTTTGTCAATCTTCTTGTCTTTTCCTGTCTTACCTCTTTGAGTGCTTTCAGTTTGCCCTCATATTCCTCAAGGCTGCTAAAGAGTGATGTGATAGAGGCCATTGATTCGCCTCTGACTTCCTCTATGGCGGTCACTTTTGGTTGCTACTCAATGGGTTGGGCCCTAAGAATTTTCCAACCTTTTTTGGCTGTGTATACTCCTTGATAAGGCTTTTTAGCTAATTCACAATGAGGGTGAATCTCTTCTGCAGATGTTTAATATTTTCACCTTCCTTTATTCTGAAGCTCTTATACTCACCAATGCAGGAGTTCAATTTATTTTCTCTTACTCTAGTTATGCCTTCATGGGCGATTTCCAGAGTGTCCCACATCCTGTTGGCTGTGGTACATTGAGACACTCTGTAAAATTCATCCTGTTTGAGTGTACTAACCATGCAGTGTTTTACTTTGTGGTTCAACAAGACTCTTCTTCTATTCTCATCATTCAATTCCTCCTCTAGCTTCTCTCTATATTTGCCATCATCATGGAGTTTCATCGGGATAAAGTCACCTTTCTGGATGACTGATCAGATATATAGATCAATAGACTAGAGATATATCTGCATCATCATCTTCCAATATCCATAGTGTTCTTCACTAAAGCTAAGAGGTCTGTTAGTGTTGTTCCCTTTAGGTAAGATGTTTTCTCCAAAGCCAGCCATGTATTCTCCTGGATTGTTAGATCCTTCAGTTGGGAGTCCAGGCTCTAATATCACTTGTTAGGTTTACTAGCTTTCGAAGAGGAGGGTGAATTGGAAAGTTCAAAATTTTCAGCAAAAATGTGATAGAATAGTGATAGTAGAAGTTTTGCAGAAAATAGAGTATAAAGGAATAAAGCAAATGCAAAGTAAAAGAGGAAAAGATACAAAAATGTATCCTGGTTTGGTTTGACCAGTTGACCTACATCCAATTCTCAAACCACTACTTGCGATTTTCCACTATCTTGTAAGAATTCAATGGGCTCCTTCCAATGCCACAGTATAAGCTTATGCTCTATTGTAAGAGCTCTCAAATACACTCTGCACTCTTACAAGGTGTTTCCCGAATCCCTTGTGAAAATCCCTCACAAGTAGATCCTTCTTCCAGATCAATAATAAATTTTATACAAAATGAAAACTCTCTAATACAAAGTAAATGAGACAGTTGAAGTGCAGTAAATGAAGTATGAGAGAATAAAAGGTTTTGACTAAAGATTTTAGCAGACTTTCAATATTTACAACATAAATTTATTACCCATAACTTCAAATGAAGTTCTATTTATAGATTTGTGACTTAACTAGATGTTAGACACAAGATTAAGCTGTTAGAGACATTACCCAATGGTTACTCTATATAACTAGCTACTCACCAATCGCATTTAATGCTTCTGATACACTGAAATTCGAATTTTGGGTGCCAACAGATGAATTTCGTAGAGACTATAGGCTCAAGTATTTAACATTGAACTTCCAAAATTCATCTATTCAAGAGTAAAATTCGAATTTTGATTTTGTCAAATTTATCCCATGTTAAAATATACGAATTTTTATGTTCAAAGTATATCTATTAAGTGTGAACAATTGTCTCATGTTTCTACAGTGCACTCAAAATTTGAATTTTAGGATGCCAAAATCCGTTTGTCAATGAGAAGTTTAACATGGCACAAAAGTTCTACTTTGAGAAATTCGAATTTTGCACTTTTGAAATTCATCTATCATAGACACCTCTAACCAAACAAGTTTTATTCTAAAATTCAAATTTTGAAGTTCCAAATTCATCTATCATAGGGACTGTTTTTAAACACTTTTTGCAATTTAATATCAAACAAACCTTATCATGACTTCAGATCAAGTTTGCATATTCTACTAGCTATGCTTGACTCGAAATTCGAATTTCAACATTTGAAATTCGTCTGTTAGAGGTGAAATCTTTGTAACTTCAAATTTTAGTTAGCAAAGTTCAAATTTTCAATGAAATATATAAAGTTTAACAACTCAAAATTTGTCTGTTATTCAGTGTTTTTCAAATTTAACATATATTAACATAAGATAATGTGAAAAACACATTTAAATGCAGTGAGAGTTTGAGTAAGTAAAATTAAAGCCTTTTACCCTGTGTATAAAGTGAGAAATCTAACAACTAATTCTTCACCTATTTCTTCTTGGATTTCTTCACTTGAATGCTCTTATACTCCTTTGATATTTTTCTTCCAAGCTCCAGTTTTTTAGAATCATCAAAACACTTGATTCAACAATACCATCATTAATACCTTATCTAATGATCTGTTTGATGTGTACAATGTGTACAAGGAAGCAAGCAAAATTTGGGAGTCACTGATTGCAAAGTATACTACTGAGGATGTTGGGAAATTACTATAGATGGGAGATAATCGAGGACAAGGATATCAAGCTGCAAATTAATAAGTATCATAAGCTACTAGAGGAGTTGCGAGCTGAAAACATCAACCTACCTAATTAGTTCGTTGCTGGAGTTCTGATTGAGAAGCTGCCAGAATCTTGAAAAGATTACAAGCAATAGCTAAAACATAAACAAAAACAGCTATCACTGTTAGACTTGATCACTCACATCATAATTGAGGACACCAACTGAAAGGAGATGCAAGCTACAAAAGGCAAGGAGATGACCTCAAAGGCAAATCTAGTGGAGACAAAGCAACACGATAAGAGGTATGATTCCAAAGCAAAACCTAATTACAAGCCCAAAAGTTCTAGCCCCAAGTTCAAAAAGAAAGGTAGTTGCTTTGTTTGTAGAAAACTAGGCCACCACGCTGCGCAATGCAGGAAGAGGGCTAGAAATGACAATCCTCCTAGGGCCAATCTGGTTCAAAGAGATGAAGAAAATGAAATCATTGCAGCGGTCATTTCTCAAACTCTCTTGATGTCCAATGTAAATAAATGGGTGGTAGACTTTGGGGCTACGAGGCACATTTGTGCAAATCATAAGATGTTTGCCTCCTATAGTTCTACCAAGGAAGGAGAAGTGATAAGTGAACCCTTATGGAATCAATCCAAAGAACCCACTTTGATGTGTATGACACCGGATCTTTGCGAAACAAGGAACACAAAGACAAGACACAAAGAAAGTAAACAAAACTGACAAAAACAGTAGCAAAAGAAAACACTAATAGAGTAGATAAGAAGGATAGATGTTGTTGGTCTTGAGAATTAGAACCCAAGAGAACCGGTCTCTTGAACCCTAGTTCCGGTGACGCCACAAGGAAGGACCAATTCCTTGATAAGTCGCAGTTTTGCTGTAGCACTCAAAGAACGCAAGAGAAACTCACAAAAGTATGAAACTTTAATCATTCAAATCTTAATCTCAAAAACGCATATGAAAGTTAGCCTTAAATAGGCAAGGTTAAATCTAACCTAATAAGCCTAGAAACCCTAATTAATTTGGGCTTAAATGATCCTAATAGGATTATGAGACTTTAGGCCCAAACAACACTCCTATTGGACCTAGAAAACTAGTAAAATAAAATCCTAAAATAAAATAACGAAAATTCATAAGAAAATAATAAAAATAATGTTTAAGCCCTTATAAACATGCCACCACATTAATGAAGTCACATGTTTGGCACATGACATGTTTATTTACAAGGTGGGCTATCAAAAAGACTACTAATTAACTAATTGGGCTTTATTAATTAACAAAGTTCAGCCCATAATTAATAAAAATGAAATTAATACTAATTAGGCCCATTAATACTTAGGTCACATGCTATTTTAATGAAGCACATGATCTTTTAATGACCTCCTCCAATGGGCTTATCTTGGGCTTGGATCTGAAACTTGTATTTTGGAGTTGATAATCTCACTTAAGCTTGGGCTTTATGTTCAACACTTTGATCAAGTCTTCCAAGCTCTCCATTCTCCACTCCAAACTCTTGCAATTCATGCCTAGCCCTTATTCTATCAAGAAGACTGTGTTTACCTTGCTTATTCCCAAACTACAAAAGTTCTAGGAAAAGGAAAGGTTGAACTTAAACTCACATCTAGAAAGACTTTGTCACTCAATGATATTCTTATGTGCTTGATGTTAGAGCTAATTTAATTTCTACATCTCTTTTAAGCAAAGCTAAGGTTAAGGTGTCATTCAAATATGATAAGATAATAATGTAGTTGTTGGGAAGGGTTATTGTACTTAGGGGCTATTTGTACTTAATATTACTGACATGAATGAAAATGCATCATCTTCTACTTACTTGCCTATTTTCATGATTAATTCTTTTGATGTGTGGCTTGTTCGATTAGGACACATTAGTAAGTCATATTTGAAACAAATGCAAAAACTTGGTTTAATTTTTGAAGTTAAAAATGATTTCTTAAAAAAATATGAAGTCTGTGCAGAAGCTAAGTTAACAAAAAAATCTCATTTTTCTATATAAAGAAAAAATGAATTACTTAACTTAATATATACTGATTTGGGTGATTTGAAACAAACTATGACAAAAGGTGGCAAAAAGTATTTTGTAACTTTTATTGCCAATTTTTCAAGATATACTAAAGTATATTTATTGAGAAATAAAGATGAAGCCTTTAATAAATTTCTTTTATACAAAGTTGAGGTAGAAAATTAATTAAATAAAAAGATTAAAAGAGTTATGTCAAATAGAGGAGGAGAATTTGTTTTATTTAATGATTTTTGTGAAAAAGAAGGAATAATTCTTGAAATAATCCCTCCATATTCACCTGAGTCAAATAGAGTAGCAAAAAGAAAAAATAGAACTTTAAAAGAAATCATGAATGCTATGTTTATAAGTTCTTTTGCACCAAATAATTTGTGGGGTGAAACTTTGTTATCTGCATATTTTTTACAAAATAGAATACCTTATCAGAAAACAAATAAAACACCTTATCAATTATGGAAAGGATATACACCAAATTTAAAATATTTGAAAGTGTCGGAGTGTCTTGTAAAAGTTTTATTACCTGATCCTAAGAAGAGAAAAATTGGTTCTAAAACTTCTGATTGCATGTTTATTAGATATGCTGAACATATTGCATCTTATATAGATTTTTGGTTTTGAAAAGTGAAGTTCTTGATCTGAACACTATTATTGAAACTAAAGATGCAGAATTTTTTTAACATATTTTTCCATTGAAAGTTCAACATATTATAAAGAAATATAATCATGATGGGTCCATTGACAAATATAAAGTGAGGCTAGTAGCTAAGAGATTTACTCAAAAACAAAATGTTGATTTTTTTGATATTTTTTCTCCAATGACAAGAATTTCTTTTATTAGAATTTTGATTGCTCTAACCTCAGTTTATAAATTATTTATTCATCAAATGGATATTAAAACAGCTTTCTTAACTGGTGATTTAGAAGAGGAAATTTATATGATACAACTTGAAGCGTGTGTTGCTCCTGGACAAGAAAATAAAGTTTTGTAAGCTTGCTAAGTCATTGTATGGTTTAAAACAAGTACCCAAACAATAGCATGAGAAACTTGATCAAGTCTTAACAAGTGATGGTTTTTCTACTGTTGAAGTTGAAAGATGTGTTTACACAAAAATTATAAATGTTGATTTGTGTGATTATTTGTTTGTATGCTTATTTTTGGGACAAGCATAGATGTTGTGATTGAAACTAAACAATTTCTTTCTTCAAAGTTTGATATGAAAGATATGGGTGAAGCAAAGGTAATATTGGGTGTTAAGATCATAAGGAGTGAAAACGGTATTTTACTATCTCAAGACCATTATGTGGAAAAAATTCTTAAAAAGTTTGAATATTTTGAAAAAACACCTGTAAGCACTCCTTATGATGTAGTATAAAATTAGTTAAAAGTAAAGGTGATCTAGTGGCTCAATCTACATATGCATAGATCATTGGGTTTAGGGTTCATCTAATGAATTACACTCGACCTGATATAGCATATGTTGTGTGTAGATTGAGTAGATATACTTATTGTCCAAGTATTGAACATTGGTTAGCTCTAGACAGATTAATGAATTATTTGAAAGGTACCATACACTATAGTATATTTTATAGTGAATTTTCTGCTATATTAGAAGGATACAGTGATGCTAACTGGATCTCAAATTCAAAAGAGATAAAATCCACTAGTGGCTATGTATTTACTCTTGGTGGAGGCGCAGTAACTTGGAAATTAGCTGAAGAAAATATTATAATGAGATCCACTATGGATTTAGAGTTGATTAGTAATGAGGCTAAATGGTTGAAAAACTTCTTGGAAAATATTCCGTTAGGTGAAAAGCCAACACCATCAATATCCATACATTATGATAGTCAATCAGCAATAGTCATTGCTAAAAATAAGACCTACAATGACAAAAGCAAGCACATTCGTTTGAGATATAATATTATAAGACAACTGTTGAAAAATGGAGTTATATCGATCGATTTTGTAAGGTTAGAATTAAATCTGGTTGACCTCCTAACCAAACCACTAGGGAAGAAACAAATTTTGGAAACATCGAGGGGAATGAGACTTAAGCTAATTTGAAAATTACCAGTGATGGTAACCCAACCTCTGTGGTTAGTGATCCTATGAAGGAGGCTCATATGGGTAAAAACAAGTTATTTATTAATTCTGCTAACACTTTATTATTTTTGTCCCTTCCTATGATATGAGAAAAGTACTAGGATGCATTATTAGCAAGGTTGGGCAAAAGCTCTTAATGATTTCATATTCCTTATGGATGGTATATTCATTGGAGATACATTTGATGGAATCACCTATATAAATGTGGAGTTGGGCTGCTCCTATGAGATTGTGGCAAAATCTCTAGAGCATTTATTAAAACTAGGCATACGCATAGCCGTTTGAAGCCCAAAACTGTGATAACAATGGAAATTGTGGGGGTATAAGTTGACTATTAAAGCCTCTAGTATACAATAAAGAATTGTTGGTTCATAGAAGCTACAAGTTTCATTGACAATTTTGTGTACTAAGTTTTATTGGTCTAGGTCTGGTTCATAGTCTGAAAGACACCAGATTTAAAAATGTTTATACTCATGATCATAACTCAGACAAAAGGGATCTTTTGACACGCATGTAGGGGATTGTTGGAGTATATGTGTGTGTCAAAAGAGAAAGTTTAAAGTCCCACATTGCTCAAATTAATGAAGGCCTTAGTATATATATATATATTAACATGTGTTTATTAGATAGCAAAATGGGCCTAGAGGAAGAAGTGGGCTCACGTGCACAACAACGGGCCTCCACAGTTGAAATCCATTGATTTATTTTTTAGAAAATACAAAAAATTTAAATAGCCTTCCATAAAATCCATATTTTTAAGGCTTCGATAATGAGTTCATGATGTAAATGTTTCTAAACATTCCTAGCTGGTGTTTTTGAACGTTGGTCATCCATTCCTAGTCAGTATTATTTTTTTAATTTAATTAATTCCCTTTGTCAAAAACTGCCCAATGTTCAAAAACGTCTTCATTAATGTCATTAAATGAGGCCCACCATTCAACTACTTCTGGCGCCTATAAATGAAGAGGCTCAATTAGAAGTTCAATGTACCGAGTTCATGGACATCTTCAAAGCTTTCCTCTTCCTCTCTGACTTCTTCTGAGTTTCTAGTTTTCACTATTCTGATTCCTACTCATTACAGAAGGACTTGTTTGATCCTGGGGAGTTTCCATCCTCTGCCAGAATAACTCTTAAGAACAGTGTCCTCGGGCATGACTCAAATCATTATTTTTTTTGACAATTTTATCTATCGTATATAACAATATATATATAATTTTTTTGGCCAAACTAATATTTATATGCATATATATATATATATATATCTGGATACTGTCACAAGTTGCGACAATCACACTACTAAAGTAGCAAACTAGATACATAGGCATGGCCCAAAAAAGAAACACTACATACATAAGATATTTCTAGCTACCTCTAAGCACTCCCCCCAAATAGCATTACACAATTCTTCCCATATAGATAATTGCCAATTACCAATTTATCCTCATAGTCTCTTGTCTCTGCATAGTATATTACAATAAAATTATACTAGCTTTCTCCTTCCTATTCCCCCACCCATGCATATATCGATATCATGTAGTACTCACTCAGCATAGAGAGCTAGTAGCAATAATACATCAAAATACATATTAGCATAAAATGATGAAATATGAAATAAGAGGAAGATGTGGATATATACTAGTTGTTTGGGGTGTTGGGGGTGGGGATCATCAAAGGGAATGGAAAGAGTGGTGGGAATGGCAATGTCCGAGAGTGTAGTGGCAGTGTTTAGTAGGAGAGGGTCCAATATAGGGGTCAACCCCAAGGTGCACGAGCTGGACTGACATCCGTTTGGCAAAGACATGGAGCGAGTTGCAATATAGGTGAAGAAAATGGAAAACAAGGGTTTCAAATTTCACGAATCTAGAAATTTTCACTGGTAGGAATGCTTCACATGAAGTATAATGGAGATCTAAGATTAAAGACCTATCATTTTTAATACACCAGGCTTAATTTTCCCTTATTATTAACAATTATATTAATGATAAAAAATTATTTATTTTTTGGCCAACATAAAAATTATTAATAGAAATTTACAAATTTTAAAAGTTTGAAATTAATTTTAATGATCTAAAATTTTGAAATATTTTTGTCCAAAAATAAATTAGAAATATTCCTTATATTTTAGCTTAAAAATCATATGAACACACGATATAGCTTCATTTTTAAATTAAACAATTGAAATAGGTATACTTTCAAAATTTGTTTTAAATAAACTATCTATTTTAGAAGATAAGAATGCAAAGCTTGAATCTCACACCAATTGTTTGAATTTTTTTTGGTACAAAATTGTTTGAATAATTTTATTTCTCAGGAAAACTCAATTGAAACTGCCTTATCACTATAACGCTTTGAATAGTTCATTCAGACTCATTTCAAGATAAAATATTAAACATTTTTAGTGAAACAACCCCATATATAACCTTGGGCATTTACGAGCTAAAATTCCCACCTAAAAAACAAAATAAGAAAAAGGTCGAGTAAAAATATACTACTCCCTTTGTTTCTTTATATAAGTCTTAGTACATAGATTAAGGAATATAAATAAAATATCTATATTTTTTTTAATTTCATGATATATCCATCTTTATTAATAACTAATTTATGATAAGCATGTAAAATAACTAGTGAACATAAGGATATAATTAAAAAAGGGGGAATGACATTTGAAGACCAAAAGTTGTATTTAATGCCAATCAGGAATCCAAACGTTCCAAAATTGTAGAAACAGACCAAGGTCCGAAACGGACCCAAAAGATTGAAACAAAATGACTACACTACCCTTAATGAAGTGTCCCTTAACGTTGATGCTGAGAGACTGCCCTAACTCCCACATTGTCATCCCAGACGTCCTGACTCGGTGAGACATTGTCGAAGCTCTAAGACAGAGGAAGGTATTTTGCAAACGAAATGAGCACCACGGCCATCGGAAAACGTCATCTTGTCACGTTGGTGGCCTCTCACCATTGATTTGCATTGTCGTGGTCTGTTTGATTCGCATTGTCGCTGTTGGCCTGAGTCACGTCATCGCCGCTTAGTGCCACAACTAACTGATCTCTGCTAAATAAAATGTAGCTTCTATGCTTCTATGCTCACTAATTTAAGGGTAGTGCATGTTATTGGGTCACCTCCAAATCCAAATCACTTTGATAATGTTGTGCGAGGAATTCCATGAATATGGTCATAATCACTTGCTCTCCTAATTCCCTTATTATAGGCCTGTGAGTTCTTCTTTACTGCTTTTTGCTTTCTCAGAGACTCAGACACTTGATGAGTTCATTTTTTTTCTTCTGAGTTTTGCAGGGGAGCTCCAGGCCAGTCTCTTTCTGGAACTTTATCAGGAGCCATAGGAAATTTGACAAATCTTCGACAAGTGTGAGGTAACCTTGCCATTTTTTCTAGCTGTTGCTCAATTTTTCTGTTTCCTTGTGCCTTACTTTATTTATGAGGTTTTGGGGGAATAGCATTTCATTTTGGTTTGGAAATATAGTTATCATCGTGACATTGTGAAACATACTTTACCTCTGATGTTTGGTTTTTGTCGTGTAGTCTATTTTCCATGCATGTGAATAACTTTTGTAACCAATACTCGTCACTATCAAACTCTGAGAAAGTTAACTATAATTCTCATGTAGAGTTTAATGTCATGTTCTTTGTCCATAATGAGAATAGGAGGCTAAACAACAATAGCTTGTCTGTGCCCTTTCCTGCTTTAATAGCCAAAATCCCATAACTTGTTTTCTTATGAGTATAGGTTTTCTCAGCCCCAAGACATTTGTTTGTTGGCTATCTCAAGTCTATTAAGTGTGCTTCTTATTTATGCTGATATGGTAACACTAAACATTCAGGGACTTGTCTTATAACAATCTCAGTGGACCATTGCCGAGTTTCTAGCCAGGTCTCTCAAGTATGGCCTTTCTTTCGTGCTCTCTCTTTCTCTTTACACATAAACAGAACCATATAGTTTGGTCCTTTACAGACATGAGAACTTGTTTTAATTTGGTCCGCTGCTGATCCATTTTCAGTTTATCCCTTAATGATTAATGCCAAACTTAACCATCAATATTTAACACTGTTGGTTGATAAAATGAACCCAAAGTATTAGGTAGCAAATAATGTGAAAGTGAGCAAATTCTTTTATGTGTTGTTAAAGTTTGGATGAAAAATGAAATGAAATGGTTAATATTTTGACAATTGAATGATTAGATTAACAGAAATGATTTGTGGAGGATTAAATTGAATGTACGCTAGATATGACCAAAATAAGTGCATGGAAGTCGAGGTAGTATGTGTTGTATATTATTATACATATTTCATGTATTCAAGAAAAGTTTATGTTATTGGCATGATAAACAATAAAATTTTTAAAATGAATTTTATTGGAGATTTCCTATTGTTCTACCACTTGAGGCTGCCTGAGTTGGTTACATTACTCATGGTGCTAAAACAAGTTCTACTTTTGTCTAGTGACATAATTTTTCTTTCACAGGTAAATAAACCAATAATGGCGAAAGGTGAAGGTCGAAGAATGACTGGTTTCATAAAATTTATGTAAGATTGAAACTCCAATTTTGATATAATGTTATGTTGCTAGTTGTTTGTATGTAATGTGTGCTTCATTGGTTTTTTTTGTGCAGGAAAGAATTTCATTCCAAAAAAAAAGGAGTACACAAGAATGCCATTGATGCAAACGAGGCTATATGTGCAGCATGGAATAGGCTATCAAAGCCTGAAAAGGCTATATATGAGAAGAGAGCCCTTGAGGAGAGAGCAAAAGGACAAGAAGAAGGGAGAAAAAGAAGTGGACCACCCTTCTTTACCCAATGCTCTCCGAGTCAATTTAAGGAAGTGGTTGACTATGTCAACCAGCGTGAAAGACTGAAGAAGAAGGTTGAAGAAATGGGATTTGGATTCCTATTACAATTTGGATGTAAAAAATTGCTGCGGGAATTATGTGAGCACCTGTTGATTGCCTTTGATCCTCCTACTAGAACACTTGTGATTAAAGGCAAGAAATATTTTATTCAACTTGAAGATGTGAAATCAATACTTGGGTTACCTTGCAGTGGAAAGGAAATTAATTTAAGTGTTGATCGTACTGAGTTTCAGGCAATGAAGAGGCAATTTGTTGGACAACGGCTAGTTGATTTGAAGGATAGGATTCTCAGTGGAAAGGATATGAAGAAGTTTGAAACCCTCTTCATGGTCTTCACACTTGGTACATTTCTTTGCCCCACCTCTAGCACAAGATGCTCCGATAGGATTATGAAGGCAATCTGTAGAAAAGGGAGTAGGGAAAGATTGGGACTGGTGCGATTATATATTATCTGAGCTGACCAGAGAAATTGCATCATACAAGCGGTCCTTGCGTGGAGGGCAAAAGAAGAAGACTGTTGGTGGCTGCCTCTTTTTCCTGCTGGTATGATCCATATGAAATTTGTATTTTTTTTTTTGTATAAATGTTTGAAGTATATAATGAATCTCCTGTGAACAGATTTTTTTTCCCAACATGACCATTTGAGGCCACCACCTAGACTTGACGGAGAAAGTATAATAGGATACTGGGACCAAGATAGGATAAAGAATCGGGTTGATATAGAAAGAACTAGTATCCATGGACTTTTACATGAATCCTCATTCACAAATACTTCAAGTGAGCTTCCAATAGGCACATTCACACATCCGGTAAGGAAATCATTACAACTTTGAAGCATGATTAGTATTTCTATAATAATTTGAACTGATATTGCTGTTTTTCTGTAGGAAATTAAACAAGTATGGGAAAAGGTAGTAAGATGTGTAAATGAAGTTCATCAAGACCTCCTCTGACTGCAAACAAATCTCCTTGTTGGACAAGATGGAGGTCAAAGTGTGGGGGAGGGTCATCATGAAGGAGAGGAAAACGTGGAAGACCATATATCTCTGTCAAGTGAGGAGGGGCGAAAGGCATAGGATGGTGATGAATCTGAGAGAGATGGAGAAAATGAAGATGAAGATGATGGTGATGGAAAAGATGCAGAGAATGAAGATGAAGATGACAATGAAGATGACAGTGATGAAGAGGAAGATAAGGGTCATAGAGATGACGATGATCGAGAAAAGGGCAATGATGGCTAGGATTCGACAAATTCATCCACCAATGATGAATCATCAAAGAGGAAGGCCAAGGATGAGCCCCCGGTTAGGAGATCTCAGCATGGGAGGAAAGCTCCAAAGATGTCACCTTATGTGCAACAACCTTTAAAGGGGAAGGGGAAGGGCAAGTCATCTGTCAATAAGAAAGAATTATATGAATTTTGCACACGATGGCCTAGGCTTGCAGAAAGCGATCAGTAATTCTTTCATATGCTATTTAATTTGGCTGGAAACATTTTTATTGTTTTTTCTAATTTTAACTTACTCATCTATATGATACATAGGGTGGTTGTTGAGATGTATGATTTCCACCTCACTAGAGATGATTGCACAAGCATTGGTTGTAGAAAGCGTTTAAGAAATACGATACAAGACCTTTGACACTTAGCTAGCATTTATGCCAATTCATTATAATTTCCAAATTCATGTGGTCTTGAGGTTGCATTATTGATTTACAGATTATTCATATGGTTGGAAAAACACTGGTTAGCGACCAAAAGAGTAGCAAAGATGGTGTTCATTGACATATTTTAAATCCTTGGATTACAGTAGGTGTGGTTTGAGTGAAAACATTGTAGATTTACTACTCTATATATGTTTCTATTTAAGACATACTAGTTTATTATGCTATTGCGTAGGTAACTATGTTGGAGTTGAAGCAAAAGTGGAAAATGGATCTTGTGGTGAATGACATAATGCCTAAGTCAGTTGGCTACAATATTGTTGATTGTGACTTTATCTTTGCCCCCACATGTTTCCTAAATCATTGGTGGACCTATGTGATTGGGCCAAAGTCCAATACGTTCTTCATCCTTGATTCCTTGGCCCAAGTGTTCAAGATTGACAAAGAGAAAAAAAGGATGGCAAATATTGTGGTAAGCTTTCTTTATTGTGTGTATGGGCTATTTGATCATTTTGTGGTGGACTGATGTGTTCATGTATGAAATTCTGATTGCAGAAGGATTGCTTCCAAGTGATACTCAAGACAGTGAAACCACTACACTATACCAAGCTCCCAGCCCTAAAAGTCCACTTTTCCCCTATCCCATTACAACATAACACGTAAATATGCAATTAAACTTGTGTTATTTCTTAATGTATTCAGTTAAACTTATGTCATTTTTTTATATGCAGCCATGATTGTGATCTTCATGTGATTAAATGCTTACAAGAATGGGAGAACACAATGAAGGGACAATATACCATGGATGAATACACAGAGGTAAAAAAATTAAATTCAAAGTAAACAGAACAAGCTATTTTGTGTTATCTCACCATGAAGTTTCCAATGTTGTTCAGGCACAATTTCAGCAGTTTCGGGAGGATTTGATTTAGTGGTTAGTCAATCATCCTAAGAACAACATTCATGATGAGGTATATGCTTGTATATCAAGAAATGGCCAACAGAAGCGGTCTAGGAGAAGCTGAGCCTATGGTTAGGTTTATTGCTTTGCATTTTATAGTTGCTAGTTGCACTAAATACTGTATGTAGTGAAGGTTATTTCATTACCCGTCCACTCAAGGTTTGAAAGGAAAAGCACTTTGCATTGTTGGTGGACTTGATTAAAGATTAGTATTTTTATTTCATTACCTTTCCCCTCAAACTTCTTAAATGTTGCAGTCACTAGTATTCATATGACTTTTGAAGGATGCTAACAAATATGTTGTTTTTTTTCTGTGGATGCCTTGTGTTCAGGAATTCTCACCACTTATCTATTTCCTAATGTACTGAGAAAAAGTGTGATCACAGTAAAAAATATGCTGCTGACCGTGGGTTACCCATTTTCAAATTTGTTTTCTGTCCAAAGACAAAGGGCTTTTGCATATCGTTGCCAGAATTTAGGGATTCTCTGAATGCACATTGTCCATAGAATTCTTTCTTTTGTTTCTTCAACTATGCAGGTTGGACAATGTCTTTGGAGTGGAGCATTCAGAAATTCATATCTAGGTGACCTGCATTTGCCCCGACTGCATCCTAGACGCAGAAGACAAGATGTTTTCATGTCAATGTCCAAATTCGGGGTTCAGGACCAACTAGTTTCAAATATTGTACTCATATGTCAGTTTCGGAATCCAGTATTAGAAAATAAGCTAAAGGACCTGTCTGATGTAAACAAAATTTTCAAGTTGGACATTTTGTCATCTCTTTGGTTTAATGTACTCTGATGTTGTTGTGGTAATAACATTGTATAACTTGATATTTCATATAATAGCACCTCGTGTTTTGTGCAAGTGTACGGATGAAATTATCTCAAACATGGGCAGAAATGAATACGTTACTTGATGATAATTGAAGAGCACATGATTATTCACAATTTCAAAGATTAGATTAATAGCAATGCAATATTAAATTTTAAATGTAAAACAACCTTTTAAAAAAAAGAGTAGCCAATTTGGGTTGCCAATTTGTCACTCAGTAACTCAAATTGGCTATTCTTTTACAAAAATTGTGTGCATTAGATTTTTCATATGATCATATCCAATATTTAACACTTGGCACCATCAATTGACTATTCATGTTCAAATGTTTTACGCTCAACATCCCCTATTTGACACTGAAGAAATTATGCGCCAAAATTTATATGATCCAGTATTTAACACTCAGAACCCTGGACTTACTATTGAAGTACCAAGATTTGACACTGAACATCCCAAATTTCACACTGATGGAATTATGTTCACCCAATTTTGATGTGATCAGATCCAGTATTTGACACACGGAACCCTATATTTACTACTATTATACCAAGATTTGACATTGAACATCCCAAATTTCACACTGATGGAATTATGTTCAGCCAATTTGGATGTGATCAAATCCATTTTTTGACACTCAGAACCCTATATTTACTACTTTTGTACCAATGTTTGACACTGACCATCCACAATTTCGGTGTTTATTAAATTTTCATGGATCAGGTCCAGTATGACACTCCTAACCCTTAATTTACTACCTATTATCTAATATTTGACACTGAAAATCTGTAATTTTACACTGGTCCAATTGTGGCCATTAAATGTTCATGGATCAGTTCCAGTATTTGATATTCCAAACACTGAATTTACTACTTATAATCCAATATTTGACACTGAATATATGTAATTTCACACTAATGAAATTGTGTTCATTAAATTTTTCATGTGGTCATATGTGTTATCTGACACTCGGAACCCCTTATTTACTCATTCTATCCAGAGATTTCACACTGAACTCCCCCAGTTTGATGTGATCGGATTGTCCTCAAAATTTTCATGTGGTCAATTCCAGTATTTGACACACAGAACCCTGTATTTACTACTAATTTCTTAAGATTTTACATTGAACTTCCGTAATTTCACACTGCTAAATTTGTGTTCATCAAATATAGTATTTGAAACATTACATATATGGTGTGATATATATAGAAAAGGACCCTTTTTCCCATATACAGTTATGCCATGTACCCTACAATGCCCTTCAATAACCCATCTATATTAGAAGTATTCATATACACAAAAGAACACTATATTAGCTGCATATACAAAAAGATACTCATGCTCTTCTCCCCTACAATGGTATGTCTTTAGCCCATCTATATCAGGAGTGTTCATCTACACAAAAAGAACACTATGTGCAATTAGGAGGTGCATATACAAAAAATTGCCCCCTACGCCCAAGTCATAAAGTCAAGTATACTAACAAAAGATATCCACATTATCCATGTTGATGTAGTACTCATGTGGAACTATATTAGCTTGGATTTGGATTTGTGCATGTCTTCTTGGTATGACCAGCTTGTTGACATCGAGAACAATGATAGGGCTTCTTCTACTAAAATTGGGACTCAACTCGCTTTTTCCATGGTCTACCAGGAGGCCTATTTGTCATAGGTGGTCTTAAAAAGGTTTGGTTCATCAAATCAGTTGCTCTCAAGGCATTCAGTTTGGGTATGTCATGTGTCTCGACAGGATTTAAAGTGCCGCTATAAATTTTCTCCTGTGAGCTGAGTAGGAGGGATTTATGAACAAAATTATAAACATTGCCATGCACTTTCTTTATGGCTGCACAAGCGTGAGGACAAGGAATTCCACTCATCTCCCAACCTTTGCACGTGCATTCCCGTAAGGCTAAATCCACACGAAGATCTACAGAACCAGTTTGCACTAATATCATATTTTCTCCATAGTATTCAGCAACCATAATTTCCCCTCTCAAAACATTCTCCTTTATCTTCTCATCAACTTTGGGACCAACTCCATTTTTCCACTTCTGCATACCTTTCTTAGTTTTAACAAACTTCCTAGCCAACTTGTCTCTATGTTCATTGATTAGTACACAAACAAAATGCCTCCTCTCCTTAACCAACCATGAATTAAATGATTAAGCCAAATTAGTTGTTATATGATCCCACCGATTGTATGGGAACTTGAACATTGACCACCTGTCAACATCACCATCAGTTTCCACCTATCTTGCTAATTCTGGAGAGAATTTCTGAAAATTTCCCATTGCCATGTCAAAATCACGTTCAAGTTGTGCATAGGCAATTGCATCAAGTAACTTAAACGCCTCTTCCTTCCCCTTCCTTTGCAAACTTTTGTAAACTCAGTGCTAAAATTCTCTTTCACATGATGATAACATAATGCATGTCTGTCACCTCCAAATATTGCTTGCACAGCACCGATGATTGCATGATGTCGGTCAGACACAATAGTTATTTGTAAAGAACCTGTAATTTCTTTAAGGTTTTGAAGAAACCATGCCCAATCATCAAAGGCTTCACGTCCAACAATAGCATATGCCAACGGAAAAAGGTTATTGTCTGCATCATACGTTGAAGCTGACAACATAGTTCCTTGGTAAGGATCGCTAAGATGGCATCCATCCACAAAGATAATAGGTCAGGCCCCTTGTAAGAATCCCTTGATAGAAAAACCATATGCAATGAATAATCTTTCAAATATGTTATCATAAGCCACCCACTTGGCTATAGTATCTAGATCAGTTTCCTTCACTCTATTACATAACCAAGGTATTAGGAAATATGATTGTTCAGGCATGCCATGTATTTGCTCTAAAGCTTTCTCTTTCACCCTCAATGCTTGACGGTAAGTTAGTTCTAGTCCATAATCTCTTAATAACTCCTTCCTAATGTCATTGGCAGTTTTGTCAGGACTGTCCCTGACTATATCAATAACAATTGATGATGTCAATGTGCATCTACCATTATGAGTAAGAACGAGGCTATCTTGTGCAGAATGAATGTGCTCCTTATGGAAAGTCTTCACTTGAAGGTAAGACGACTCCTTATCAAATGCATACGCTATCAGCTTCCAATTGCATCCTTTAACTTTGCAGTTCACTATCATTTTATCAGGGCTATTCCTTGTGAATTCATAATCAAAATTGTGGCCATGGCTATACTTGTATAATGCCTTTCTAAATGCATCAGCATTAGGAAATATCTGTCTACTTCCCACAATCACATCTTGCTATTTTGAACTATTTAGCTGAGGCAATGATGATGGAATAGTTGATATTGCACAAGGTAGACGGTCAATTTCAAACATAGAGGAAAAGCCAATGTGTGAATCACCATTGAAAAAGCCCATCCTGCATGTTCAATTAACATAAATTTATTACTTCCTTCAAACAACAACACAATGATTATATTTATGCACATGTAAAAACTAACCATTCATGTGAGTCTATTGCTGCCTCTATATTTTGATGGTCATTCCCGATTCTGTATACAGACCAAAATCGTCATTAAACTTGATTAGATTTTCTACCACTCCATCATCTGTGAGGTCTAAAAATGTTGTATTATCAAACTTTAATATATACTTCAGCTTCGAACCATGAACATCATAGTTGATAGATGATGATATTAATATTATCAGTTGTTCAAGTGAAGTTCCTTCTTTGATCAAACTTCCACTTGATTGGCCCCTATTATATTGCATAGTGCCATTCAAATCCTTTACCATTTCTCCACCAAAATGAAAATAACAAAAAATTTCCTTCACCATTCCACCACTGATATATCAACCTGGACAAATAAAACAATATGAAATATTATAGTATGTTACTCTGTCATTTCATTATTTATTAATAACAACAATGACTTCACAACTCTTGTTCCGTATTAACTACTACATCTGGTTTAATTTACTACTGATATTCAGTTATTTACTACTCCTTCTTCCCTAACGTTTGCTGCTAATATTCACTCATAAGCATAAGAGAAAATTAACTCAACGTCTATTACCCATTACACAAAACAATTAGTTCAGCAAATATAAGGGTTTAACATGATGACCCATGATATGTAATCTATGTTATTCGTTACTTTGTCATTCAAAAGATTCATATTAAATTACAAAAGGGTCATAGGGCTCATAACTTCAATACCCACTGGATTTCTTCAACTTTTCTTTGTTTTGGAGAATCTCTAACATAAAACACGTAAACTAAATGTTGCACATAACTTCATCGTAACTTCAACACACATAGCTTAAGTTACCATTTGTTTTGTGCAACGCTGGATTCATTATATAAGGATCATTAGCATATCCATTACTAAAACCGACAACTTTATATTATTATTTGCATTTACCAAGCTTCACTCTAAGTAGAGGAGATGTAATAGAAAGACCAATGCTCACCTGTACAGTATTCACAAGATTCAATGCATGAGCTGTAACGCCCCTCATGATATCTTTATTGGTTTTGTGTTCAGGATCAGAGGAAGGATCAGAGGAAGTAGGACGGACATGGTTCAAGAGGAAACAAAAAAGGGGCTCCGCGCCGCGGCGAGAGACTTCCAGTAGCGTTTTTCGAAAATTCTATGGAGGAGCCGCAGCGAGATGCATGAAGCCGCGGCGAGAGTCGAGATTTTTGTTTAAAATCGGATCATTTCGGACGCTCGAACGGAAAAGAAACAAAAGGAAACTGAGGGAGATCACGAGAGAGCTGTGCTAGGGTTTGAATCTCCGGCGTCCAGGGGTGATTTCAGACTGAGGGAGCTTGGATTTAAGTTGGTAAGTTACTTCTACACCTTCCTCTCCGTTTTTATTCGGTGGAAATTTGGGGTTTTTGGTTTTGAGGTTGGGTTTTCAATTTGTGACGTGATCCACCAATTGAAATGGTTTAAAGGAGGTTAATAATGTGTGTTTTGATGTTCTTGATGTTTGGATTCGAGTTTGGAAGGGTTTAAGTGTGATTTGAGCTTAACCCTAGATTGTTCGCGGTTAGAACTCTTGGGAATCCGATATGTATGTGTTTGAGTAGTATTTAAAGGGTCCCTAAGAGTTTATTGATGCATGAAAGAGATGTTGGAACTTTGGGTTAGGCCTAAAGTGGTTAGATTGTGATATTGTGATTATGGATATATTATGTTAATGGGAGAATTATGTATTATGAAGGTTATTTGGTTAGCTGTGTGGGGCTCAAGCGTATTGAAGTTCAAGAAAGCGTGTGGAACTTGCGTGAGCGCAGTATTGACAACCTGAGGTAACCGAGTGTTTGTTTATGTGGTTCTATACGATAGTATGTATAGTTATGTACATATATATATATGCATGTCTTTTTCATACCACGATAGTGATCTGTATGTGTGTTGTTTTTATATATCGTGGTATGTGTATAGTAGATGTGATATGATATGATGTATAGACGTTATGATGATCATGAGGATGATGACGATACATTAGCATCACCACATGTTATTGTTACATCGAGATATATGACAGATAAAGTGGTGATGATGTGATGATGTACGATATATGATGATAAATGAAATGGTTAGGGAGAATAAGGTTGGAGTATGTGATGTATGTGTATGTTAGGGAGGATAAGGGTGGATTGTATATGTGTGTTAGGGAGAATAAGGATAGGTTATATGTATGTGTGTGTTAGGGAGGATAAGGATGGAAGTACCGGTGAGGACGACATGCATACCATACATTTTACATTGCATTCATATGTTATATGATTCATATCTGTGTATATATATATATATATGTTTATGTGTGGTCACTCCCGATTACTGAGACATTGTCTCACCCCACCCTCTCCCATGACTAACCCTTTCAGGTGAAGGTTCTGGCACTAGTTCGGAGAAGCAAAGAGAGTAGTTGTGTACGTGGGAAGTCTATGTAGTGTTTGTATTTTTGGTTAGTGTATTATGTGCCAAGTAGGGTAGAAAGTGTGTATTGGATATATGAGATTGATAGGATGGTTATGGATGAATGTATGTTGATTATGTTTTTATGGAATGTGTTATGTTGGTGTTTTGAGAGCGTTATGCTTTTGGAAATTGGTATAGTAGTGTTTGTGAGCCCAGAGTGGTTTGGGCCTAATGGTGGTGTTTTAGGGCCTATAGCCCATTTTGTCATGTTGGGTTTGGTTAGTAATGAGTTTTGGTCAATAAGTGGTCAAAACGGTGTTAGGGGTCCAGAATCTCCATATGGAGTTGGATTGAGGTGAAAGTGGTGTCCATGGTTAGATTAGGACTAGATTGACTTGTGGAAGTTGGAATCAAGTTAATCGGAGGTCGGAGCATAAAGTTATGCGCGTCAGAAGTTCGCCCCAAAACGTTGAAGTGCTGATATGGGAGGTCAGCAAGGGGGCTCCGCCGCGGCTAAAGTGTCCAGGCCGCGGCACAAGTTATGGCAGTAGCGAGGGAGAAATAGAGCAGGCCGGAGCCGTGGCGGTCCTGTAGCGGCCGCGGCCCCAGCCCAAAATTTGGTATTTTTGGGTTCGTTTCCGCTGGTTTGAGGCTATGAGATGTTGTTTGGAGTTGTTTGGGTTGTAGTGGAGGTAGGATGTTACATGAGCCACCAAGAGGGGAAGAAGGAATACGATGGAGGGAAAGACTCATTATGGAGGGCAGACAACATTCACACAACACACGATCAAATATTGTTGATGGAGAGAAGAAGTCTCATGAAGAAAATGGCAGGAAGAAGAAATGCTTTGCAGGAGGGCTGTCAGTGGAAAGTCACGAGCTCATAAATGTTTGTACATACTGACTGAAAAGAAGGGTAGTGTAGTCATTTTGTTTCAATCTTTTGGGTCAGTTTCAGACCTTGGTATGTTTCTGCAATTTTGGAATGTTTGGATCCATAATTAGTATTAAATGCAACTTTTGATCTTCAAATGTCATTTTCCCATTAAAAAATAATAATATTGTCTTCGTAACATTCTTTAGTAAATGAAATTTCATCTTGGAATATTAATTATTAATGTGATTTATTTAAATTAAATTCTTGATGTTTTGAGTGATATAAGAAGTCTGTGATATGTATTGTATGTATCATCTTACACTTTAATTAAAAGATTTAAAGGCTCATGATCACATTGGGCACCTACTTAACAAAATTATTTAAAAGTCAAGTCATTAATAAATATATACATAAATTCAATTTTCACAAACATTAAAATTCTGGCAGTGAATCTAAAAAATCTTTACAAAAAGGTCCTAAAAACTTATAATTTAAGGTGCTAATCGGAAAATTATTTTCAAATAAGTCCTTTTATGGTTTTTATTATAAAACACGCCGAGCACCATTTTCCTTTGGGGTCAGTGTTTGGAGATAAGAGTGCTGGTTTTTGAGGTCTAAGGCTCTTGGGGTTGATTTTCACTTATTTTCATCATCAAATCTTAAGGTATGACAATTCTCTCATTGTTCTTTTTATTAATTTTGAATTATATGTAGTTGGCTTGGAGTTTTGAGTTGTAAGATGATGGAATGAGTTGGAACTCCAAATCTATGGGAGAGAATTAAAACTTGTTTTCGTGCTGCTTTAAGTCTTGTAAATGGTTTTATTTAAGGACTTGCTTGCCTATGTATTAAAATATTGCATCTTATAAATAGAGTGAGGAAAAAGGGGATTTTGAATTGGTGACTTGTTTGGCAGTGAAATTTTTATATTTTGTACCTTTGGAACATGAAGAATATACCTACAAAACTACAAAGTTTGGTGTAATTTAGATTTAATTTAGTATTTAAAAAGTTTATTCAAATATGTAGCTTATTTGTGCTTTTGTCTTACGATAGCTTACTGGGAATTCTTTATGTTTGGCCATAAAAATTTTATAATATACATCTTTGAGTTGCTAAGATTGTGCATTCCAAGTTTGATGTGATTTGGAGTTGAATTACTATATAAAAAGTTAACCCAAAAATGTTACTCCTTAGCCTTTTAACTGTGGGTTGTGTTATTGGCTTAAATTGGTTGCTTGGCTTGAAGCACGGACTTGGGACATTTGTTTGATTAGATAGGATTAACTCTATAGTCTCAGTTGATTGTGTAGCCTTACGGTATATGGTTGGAAGCTAATTGTGGCTCTCACTATTTTACTAAAGCATTGGCAACTAGGAGGTAACCATGTTCATTTGGTATTCTTTACTTCATTATGAATTGGAAAAGAAATTATACTTCTATCAAAATCTGTATTGAATCAAGTCTTTTGATGATTCCAAACCAACCTTCTAGAGCTTGGAAAGATGATATCAAAGGTGCATGTAAGATCCCAAATGGAGAAATTCAAGTAAAATCAGCACAAGATTAGATATAGGATTTCTTACTATATTTAATTTGAGTAAAAGACTTTGAGCTTGCAAAATAATGATTTAGAAATATGATTCTATGATAATTCATGGAATATTTGAAAAACATCCACTAGTAGATGAACTGTAAAGTGTTAAATTTGATCAATTGCTTTGAAAATTTGAACTTTGGCTTCTGAAATTTGAATTTTGAATTAAAAATAAGTTAGTCAGAAAAGAGATTCTTTTGATAGATGAACTTTGAGTGCAGAAATTCAAACTTTGATATGAGTCTGATGAGAGTCTTCTCTGACAGACAAACTTTGAGTTTTGAGAATTCAAATTTATAATAAAACACAATTCATAAAAATGAAAAATTTGTCTGAGAATATGTCAAAGCTTATATTTTAAAATTCAAATTTAAAAGGGAATCTTGCTTCCTTGCTTGAGCCTCCAAAGGCCTTCAACTTTTGCTTGGCTTTCAAGTTCTTTTCCACTTTGATGGCCTTATGCAATAACTCATCCATATCAAGGTAGTTTGGCATCTCAACCTCAACAGCAATCTCTGGATTCAATCCTCCAAGGAACCTTGCTATTGTTTGCTCAGGATCTTCTTCCACTTTTGCCTTAATCATGGCAATCTCCATTTCTTGATGATATTCTTCAACACTCATAAATTTTTGTTTCAGTTTCTGGAGCTTTGTATGAGCATCCCTAAAATAATGATTAGGGACATGTCTTTTTCTCATGATGGTCTTCATTTCATTCCAAGACCGAATTGGACCTTCACCTGTACATCTTCTGGTGGTAAGCAATTGGTCCCACCAAATGCTTGCATAATCTGTAAATTCCACCGCAGCCAATTTCACTTTGCTCTCCTCTGAATAAGAATGACACTCAAAGACATGCTCTACTCTTCTTTCCCACTCAAGATATGCATCGGGATCAGCTTTTCCTTGAAAGGAAGGAATTTTCATCTTTATGTTACTAAGAGGATCCTTCTTATAAAATGATGCTTGTCTAGTCCTTCTTGAGTGAGACACTTCTTCTTCACTAGATTTACTTTCATCTTCACTCATCATATTTATGTTTCGGCCTCTTTTGGAATTGGAAGATGATTCCATGCCATCTAATCTTGCATTTAACCTCTTAAATTGCTCATGGACAGATTTGATGAACAACTTAAGATCAACTTCACCTTCATCACTAGACATGATTTCCCTGAAATTGTTAGTGCAAACAAAGGAAAGGAAAGTAATGGAACCTCACACACTTCTCACATGTTTACACTCAAGAATAATATGCAATTTCACTCGTGTTTCACACACAAAATGTGGCTTTTTCTATAATGCAAATCACTCTTGCCTTTTTCCACTCACTTGCTCTCTTTAGTGTTCTTAAATCAACTCTAGCAATTCAAAAGAGAGAGGGATGTAAAAATCAGTGGTGACACAAAGCTAAAGCCCAAAATTCAAGTTTCAAAGAATCAAACTTGAGACAAAAAAAAAATTCAACTAAAATTCGTGCATAAAATGAGACCAAAAGAGATGGAATAACTGTAGCACAAATTAGGAAAGAAATTGAACAATATGAATGAATAATTATGGAGAAGTGGCGTGAAAAACAAGAAAGAAAGAAAAGGAAAGAAATCTGGACAGCCAATCAAATAAAGCAAGGAAAATCAAAATGAACAATTTAGGAAACTAAGAAAGAAGAGAAAAGGAAGGTTTCAATAGAGGAAAAAGGAAACAAGTTGCAGCACAATGATAAATTAGGAAACAAGATAAGGAAATAAGATTAGGAAAGTAGCAATCTACACAAGAGTTTGAAACTTGCCAATCAAGTTTGTTGAATTTAGTAATTTCCAATGTGACTTGAAGAGCAAGAAGAACAAAAGAAACAATTTTTTTTCTCAACTTGCAGTCCACTCAATAAAATAGGAAACTATATAAATTAGGAAAGCAATCAATCAATCAAGAAAGATTCTATCTTGACCATCAAGTAGTTGATTAATATAATAAATCTGAAAAGGTCCAGCAATAAATTTCTTTCTTTTTTTTTCATTTTTTTTTGAGCTGCTTCTCTTTCTCTTCTTCTTCTTCTTCTTTTTTTTTAAACAGCAGCTAATAAATTTTTTTTTTCAAATTTTTTTTTAAAACTGGACACACACAAATTCAAACTTTCTGGACAATACTAAAATTGCAACAACAAAAATAATTCGAATTTTTTTTTTTTAGAAAACTTCAAATCTGGACAGAAGACAACAAGAAATAGGAACAAGTCACAAGGAAGAGATGATCCAACAAAAAGACAACAAGAACAAACAACTTATGAAGATGCCACACACAAGTGACACAAAGTGAGAAGAATCATGCCTGATAGAGTAAGAGTTGCTATTTTTGAAGCCCAGTTATTTAGTTCAAGTTATAGCCCAAAAGGAGCCCAAAGGCGTGATAATGCTCTTATCCATACAAGATCCAGATCCAAACCCAAAAGGAGCCCATTTGGAAGAGCTAACTTGAAGACATCATGTGCTCTACATGTGACCATGAATAGTGACGTTTTTAATATGATTTTATTAGGAATTTTCGTTTATTTAATTTAATATCCAGAAATAAGTCCTATGGTCAAAGATTGTGTCTTGGATATTAAGTTTTAATTGTTTCCTAATTTTTAAATATTAGAATCTAGGATTTTCTTTTCTTTTCAGCAAAAAGGTGCCACCTTTAGGAGTGATTTACAAGAATATTTTGTTTCCTTTTTTATTTAGATTGTGGTGCCTTCTTTAGGATTAGATCTGATTTTTATTATAATTTTTGTTTTTATTTTAGCCTAGGGTTTTGGTTGCCTTATTCCTTTTATATAAGGAGCCACTTATGTACTTTTGGAGATAGACAGATTAATGAGAATGAATTTTTAGAACTTATGTTCTTTTCTTGTGAGCTTTCTCTTGTATCCCTTGTGTTCTTGAGAGGATTCATAGACTTATCAAAGGAGTGGTTTTCCTTTGTGGCGTCCCAAGGCTAGGGTTCTAGGAGACGGGTTCTCTTAGGGTCTTATCCCATTGACCAACATATCTTTCCTATTTTCTTGTCATTTTCGTTCATAATTATTATCCTATTTTTCTAGTTTAACATGTTCATCTATCTTGTGTTTTCTTGTTATTTCGTGTGTTCTATTTGATTCTAGCACGATCCGTGGTTCATTCCGAGTCATTGGAGGTTCAATCGGACGAGTTCCGCTTGGGTCTTTCATCATTTCTGGATATTAAGTTTAAATAAACGAAAATTCCTAATAAAATCATATTAAAAACGTCACTATTCATGGTCACATGTAGAGCACATGATGTCTTCAAGTTAGCTCTTCCAAATGGGCTCCTTTTGGGTTTGGATCTGGACCTTGTATGGATAAGAGCATTATCACGCCTTTGGGCTCCTTTTGGGCTATAACTTGAACTAAATAACTGGGCTTCAAAAATAGCAACTCTTACTCTATCAATGCCACAAAAAAATAGAATAGAAGCACAAGAACAAATCTGGACAGAAGAAAGAAGCAACCTTGAAACTAGCAAACTGGATCTCTGATACCAAATGATAGAAAACCCGTGTAGAACTTGTCTCACGAACCTTCAATCGAATTGGAAAATGTAAGGATCGTGCTATGATCAAAGAGAAGCAAATAAAACACCAAGAACACGTTAAACAAACAGAAAAGATAAACAAAAGAATGCACGAATAGGAAGAATAGAAGTTATTGGTCAAGAAGCAAGACTCCAAGAAAACTTGTTTCTTGAAACCTTAGCTATAGACACCACAAAGAGAAGACCACTCTCTTTGATATGCCAAAGAGTCTCTCAAGCTCACTAAGAGAATAAGAAAACTCACAAAGTTTTTGTCAAAAATGCTCTATTCATTCATCTCTGCTTTGCCAATGCAAAAGTGACGTTTTTAAAGGAAAAGAAACAAAAACCCTAGCCTAATTTACTAAAAATAGTTTGGATTCTAAATCTCTTAAAATGGCACCACCTTACACAAAAATAAGACTAGATACATGCTGAATAAGTGGTGCCCAAAAATAGAAAACAAAATCAAATCTAAAGAGATCCTCACAAATAAATTCAAAATAGGAAACTAATTGTCAAAACCTTATTTCTGAATTAAATAATAAGAAAAATGAAATTGCTAATTTATTTAATTAAAGAACACTACTTAAAAGGTCACAAGCTTGGCACATGCTCCTTTAAGTGAGTTCTTCTATTTGGGCCTTTTTGTTGAGCTTGGATCAGTTTCTTTCTAGCAGACTAGCCATGAAGAACACGCCTCTTGAAGCCTTTTGGGCTGAAAATTGAGCTAAGTAGATGGGCTCTTGTTCAATTACTTCTTGGATCAATCCATTGAGAGCTTGCTTCATTGCCTTAGTCCTTGCTCTTGTCATGGGCCCACCCATTCCTTGCAAAGGAGTCACATAATCATGCCTTCCATGTCCACCAAGCTCTTGAAACTCCTCCCCTTTGATAAGCTTAGCTCGTGCTCCATCATTGCTCTCTCTGACAAACACACTTTGAATCTTGAAAATTTGAATTTCGAAAAGATAACCTATTGTGCCTTATTGAGCTGCCCACTAACAGACAAATTTTGCGTACCAAAATTTGAACTTCAAAGGCACTGTTGCAATATGGGACAACTGTTCACACTTATCAGAGGAACCTAAACTTGAAAATTCGTATGTTCCAACATAGAAATATTTTTCAAAGATGAAAATTCAAACTTTGCTTCATAATAGACGAACTTTGAAGTTCAATGTTAAAGTCTTTAACTTTCGGTATTTGCGAAATTCGTTTGTTGACTAACCAAAATTCAAACTTTGAGTGTCAGAAGCATTAAATGCAGTTGATGAATGGATAGTTTTTCAGAGTAACTGTTGGGTAATGTCTCTAACAGATAGATCTTGTCTCTAACTTATAGTTAAGACCTAAATCTATAAATAGAAGTTCATTTGATGTTGTGGGTAATGAATTTACATTGTATATATTGAAACTCTGTCAAATTCTCAAGTCAAAGTCTCTTACTCTAACATACTTCATTCTTCTGCACTTCAACTTTTATATACACTCTAAATTAGAGAGTTCATTTATTACAAATCAATCTTATCTTCATCTGGAAGAATGATTTTCTTGTGAAGGGATATCACAAGGGATTTGGGAAGCACTTAGCTAGAGTGCAAAGAGTGAGGTTGTAAGCTCTAAAAACATAGCATCAAAGTTGTACTGAGGCAATTGCAAGAAGCCCACTGAATTCTTGCAAGATAGTAGATAATTTCAAGTAGTTGCTTGGGGACTGGACATAGGTCAAGATAAAGAGACCGAATCAGGATAAACATCTGTGTCTTCCATTCTCTTTTATTGCTTTTACCTTACTATTCCTTTATACTTTGTTTTACTATCACTTTTACCTTCATCACTCTCTTGACCTTTGCAGAAAATTTTAATCTTTCCAATTCAACCCCCTCTTGGGAAGCTAGCATATCTAACAAGTGATATCAGAGCTTGGATTCCCAAACAACGGATCTAACAGTCCGGGAAAATTCAATGGCTGGCTTTGGAGAAAGTGTACTACCTGAGGGAAATAACACAAACAGACCACCTAGCTTCAGTGGAGACACTATGGATACTAGAAGATGACAATGCAAATCTATCTCCAGTCCATTGATCTATACATCTGGTCTGTCATCCAGAAGGAAGACTTTGTCCCAATGAAACTGCAGGATGATGGAAAATACAAGGAGAAGCTAGAGGACGAGTGGAATGAGGAAGATAGGAGAAGCATCTTGCTTAACTTTAAAGCAAAACACTGCCTAGTCAGTGCATTAAACTAAGACAAATTCTATAGAGTGTCACTATGTTCCACAGCCAAGAGTATATGGGACACTTTAGAAATCACTCATGAAGGAACCACTGGAGTAAGAGAAAACAAATTGAACACCTACATTGGTGAATACAAAAGCTTCTGAATGGTGGAAGGTGAGAGCATCAAAGAGCTACAAAAGAGATTCACCCTTATTGTGAATCAACTGAAGAATTTTGGCAAGGAGTACACTCAGCTAGAAAAGGCGAGAAAAATCCTTAGAGCTCTTCCTCTGGAGTGGCAACCCAAAGTAATAGCAATAGAGGAAGTCAAAGGAGAATCAATGGCCTCTATCACAGCCTCTTCAGTAGCCTTGAATAATATGAAGGAAAGATAAAGGCTTTCAAGGAAGCAGGACAAGACAGGAAAAAGAAAGGTCTTACTCTAAAAGCTGTTGAAGAGAAAGAAGAAGAATCTGATGATGGAGATGAATTAGATGAAGAAACTCTGGCTATGATGGTCAGAAAATTTAGAAGATTTTACAACAAGAAGAGAAACAAAAGATTCTTCAAGAAAGGAGCAGCTGAAAAAAACAAGAAAGAAGGAAAAGAACCTGTCACTTGCTACGAATGCAAAAAAACAAGGGCATATCAAATGGGATTGTCCACAATTCCTAAAGAAGCAAGAGAAAGAAAAGAAAGCTGCTGACAAGAGCAAGAAGAAGAGGGCATACATCTCATCAATCTGGGGCAACAACTCAGATGAAGAAGAAGATGATGAAGTTGCTCTTGCCAATATCTGCTTGATGGCACTTGCATTTGAAGAAACTCAAAATCCATCCAACAGTGATCATGAGGATGAGGTATATGAATTTGAAGCTTCCTATTCTGAATTACTTGATGCATTTCATGAATTGCATGATGAATTTATTAAGACAGCTAAAGGTAAAATAGGTTCCCAAAGGTACACTTGTATCTAGGGAAAATGCCACTGACAGAAAAGGACCCAATCAAATTTGGGTACCTAAAAAGAAACTCTGAACTTTATTTTGTAGATCTGTCTTAAAGCAAGAAAGAGCAATAAATGGTATATGGACAGTGCCTGCTCAAGTCACATGACTGGTGATAAGGAGAAGTTCATCACCCTTAGAGACAAAAAGGGAGGAAAGGTGACCTTTGGAGGTGATCAATATGGCAAAATAGTTGGAATTGGCATTGTGGGTAAGAATCTTGAAACATCTATTGAAGAGGTGCTGTTTGTAATTAATCTCAATCATAACCCGCTAAGTGTGAGTCAGACATGTGACAAAGGTAATTGGGTATTGTTTAACTTAAAATTTTGCCTGGTCATTTGAAAAAGTGATCACAAAGTAATCCTTAAGGTTCAAAGGGATGGTAACTGCTATACTATTGATCTTGATGAACTTCCTTCCTTAGATTTTGTCTGTTTGATTAGTCAAGATAATGATAATTAGCTGTGGCATAGAAGATTAGCACATGTTAACATGAACCAACTGTCAAAACTGGTTAAGAATGAGTTAGTCATTGGCTTACCAAAAATCTCTTTTAAAAAAGACAAAGAATGTGATGCATGCCTTAAAGGAAAACAACTAAATCATCTTTTAAGTCTAAAAATGTAGTCACCACATCTAAACTACTACAACTATTGCATATAGACCTGATTGGTCCATCTAGAGTAAGTGGAAATTTGTATGTTTTTGTGATTATGCATGATTACTCTAGATTTACCTGGACCTTGTTTCTTTCTTCTAACAGTGAAACATTTGATGCATTTGTAACCTTAACTAAGAAACTGCAAAATAAGAAGGGTATTTCTATTGTGTCTATCAGGTCTAACCATAGAGGAGAGTTTGAAAATTCATGCTTTCTGGAGTACTGTGATGAACATGGAATTGACCACAACTTCTCAGCTCAAAGAACTCCTCAACAGAATGGAGTGGTGGAAATGAAGAAAGAACAATTGGAGAAATGGCAAGAGCAATGCTGAATGAAAATGAACTCTCTCAAGTATCATGGGCTGATGCAGTAAACACAGCAAGTTACATCATTAACAGAGCCTACATCAGACCAATTCTGGGGAAGACTCCTTATGAGCTGTACAAAGGAAGGAAGCCAAACCTTTCACATCTGCATGTGTTCGGTTGTAAATGTTTCATCCATAACAATGGAAAGGAGAATCTGGGTATGTTTGATGTCAAATCTGATGAAGGTATATTTCTGGGCTATTATAGTAGGAGTAAAGCATATAGAGTTTTTAATAAAAAGACTAAATCTGTAGAGGAATCTGTGCATGTTGTGTTTATTGAAAATGAAACAGTTTCCAAGCATGTCATTGTTGAAGATGCTCTTATTTCAAATTTTAAGAACTTAGATATTTCTAAAGAAGGTAAAACTGAACCTCCAAAAACATCTAAATCTATTAACATAGAGGAAGATATTCAGGAAAAAGACTTTGAGGATGAGAATAATGAAGATATATCTCAAGAACTTCTCAGAGCTTGGAGATATCAAAGGAATCATCTTGTTGATCAAGTGATTAAGGATGTTTAAGAGAGAGTTAAAACCAGAAAATAGCTAAGGGATCAAATGATCAACTGTGCTTTCATTTCTCAAATTGAACCTAAGTGTGCTGAAGAAGCCTTAACTGATGAATACTAGATTCTGGCCATGCAAGATGAATTAAATTAATTTGAAAGAAATCAAGTTTAGGATTTAGTGCCTAGACCTAGAAATCACCCTATCATTGGCACTAAATGGGTCTTTAGAAATAAACTTGATGAATCAGGAACAATAATAAGAAATAAAGTAAGACTGGTTGTCAAAGGATATAATCAAGAAGAAGGTATTGATTTTAAGGAGACCTTTGCTCCAATTGCAAGATTAGAAGTAATTAGAATCCTGTTGGCCTATACATGCATGAAAAACATAATGTTATATCAAATAGATGTGAAAAATGCTTTCCTGAAGAGATATATCGTGGGAGAAGTTTATATAGACTAACCTGCAGGCTTTGAGGACTCTACAAAACCAAACCATGTTTATAAACTAAAGAAAGTCTTTAAGGTTTAAAACAAGCTCCTAGACCATGGTATGAAAGACTAAGCAACTTTCTAATTGAAAAGGGATTCAATAGAGGAAAAGTAGATACTACTTTGTTCACTAAGAAAAAAAATAAAGATTTACTTATTGTTCAAATTTATGTTGATGATATTATATTTGGTGCTACTAATGAATCTCTTTGTAAGAATTTCTCTAAGCTAATGTAGGGTGAATTTGAAATGTCAATGATGGGTGAGCTTAACTTCTTCCTTGGACTGCAAATTAAGCAATGTGTTGATGGTATCTTCCTCAACCAATCAAAATATCTGAAAGAATTACTGAAAAGGTTTGGCATGGAAAAAGTCAAGCCAATGGAAACTCCTATGGCTGCTGCAACTAAGCTTGATATAGATGAAGGAGAAAAAACTTTTGACATAACCTAATACAGAAGAATAATTGGATCTCTACTATATCTAACAGCTAGCAAACCTGACATTATGTTTAGTGTCTGTATGTATGCAAGGCTCCAATTATATCCCAAAGAAACCCATGCAACTACTGTGAAACGTATCTTCAGATATCTAATTGGAACATCAAAGATAGGACTTTGGTACCCAAAGGGAAATGGAGAAGATCTCATTAGATACATTGATGCTGACTTTGCTAGATCCAAAACTGATAGAAAAAGCATAAGTGGAATATGTCAGTTCCTTGGAGGATCCTTGGTGTCATGGTTCAACAAGAAGCAAAATAGTGTGGCTCTATCCACTGCAGAAGCTGAATATGTTGCAACTAGTAGTTGTTGTGCCCAAGTCATTTAGATGAAGCAGCAGCTTGAAGATCTTGAGATTGAGATGAAGGAAATACCAATAATGTGTGACAACCAAAGTGCTATTAACATCACAAAGAATCCTGTCATACATACATTCAAGGACAAAGCATATTGAGGTTAGGCATAACTTTATAAGGGACCATGTTCTGAAAGGAGAAATCAGATTAGAATACATCCCTACCGAGGATGAAGTTGCTGACATTTTGACAAAGCCCCTTCCAAAAGATAGACATTGTAAAATTAGAAGAGAATTGGGTATGGTAAATCCAAATAAACTGTAAATATGTCCTTATATCCATCTAAATTAAAGTTTTTGACATTGAATCAATCCTAACTTTAGCATCAGAGTGTGTTTGATATAAGTTGCAGGTGCTCCTCACAAGTTCAAATGATAATAAAACCATATAATGGAGCTAATCAGGATGGCACAATCAAAAGATGAAAAAGAAAGCCAAAAATCTGAGCATCTGGATCTGTTCTGTTAGTTTAGAAAGTTAAAATTCACATTTTAGATGTTTATTAGACAAATTTCCATGATTGAACTGCGTTTTTGAAAAGTTAGCACGCTTAACATTCAAATTTGGATACCCATCAGACGAATTTCAGTTGGCTGCACACTGTAATAGCACTCGTTCATCCTTTGAAATTCATCTGTTGAACAACAGAAATTCAAATTTTCAAAAATGAAATGAAAATATGGTCTCTGTTCAGCATGACTATTGTACGAATCCCTATTTCTTAAAATATGCATGTTGAAATTTTTTTTAAATGTTGAAATTTGAATTTTGGAATCAAAATTCGTCTATTGTAACATGTTCTTTTTTTTTTTTGGTTCTCTGAAAGATGAGTTTTTATAAGTAAAGTTTGTCTGTTGCTTGTTTTGTTCATAATTGCTTATTGCCTGATTCTTTCGAAGTACGAACTTTGTTGAAGCAAAGTTCATATGTTCACATATTGTTTTCAGAACTAAGCCTTTGTCAGACGAATTTCTAGTTGAACATTCACCTGTCAATAAGCGTTACTGAATGGATTAAATTGTAACTACTCGAAGTTCTAATTTTGACCTCTCAAAATTCATCTATTCAGCAGTTACATATGATAAAATTGAAGGTCGTCCTCTGAACATATGCAGCCCTATTCGTCTTTCTCTCAAGTCTGTTCAAATTCTCTCTTTAATTTCCATTAACTCCATTTGTGAACCTTCATTTCTCACTGATTAAATTCTTTTCACACCTTATAAACCTACTCTTTGCATCTTTCTGAATCATTCCTCTATGAGAATGGCAAGAGTCAAAAATCCAGAAGTTGGGAAAGGAGAGTCACGGCCAAAGAGGTCTGTAAAATCTCAATATGCCTCTAAGGAGAGTGAAACTCAGAAAAGAAAAGGCGAATCCAGCAAGGTAACTCCCTTCAAAAGGTAGAAAACTACTCCAAGAGCAGACTCGAAGAAATCTGCACCCTCTCATTCGAAGAAAGTAGAGCCTACTGTTCCTACCACTCCTGCCACTACTGCTTCTTCCTCCTCCTCCAGCACTGAATCTAGAGAATATCAACTGACCTCACTGCCATTATGGAGCAATGCTCATATTCTTAGAGAATACACTACCAAATTTGAAAGCAAAAAGGTAATTATGCCTCACTATGTAAATTTGGAAGAATTCCTGGTTTCTAACAACTATGATGCTGGGCTATGGATGATAAGATACAAAAATTTGTTAGAAATACTGGAAAGATATGATGATGAGGTAGTTAAAACCTAGTATGCCTCTCTGAAATTTAATAGCAAGAAGAAGAAGTGGAAAGTGAATATGAGGTCAAGGGCCATCTGGCTAACAGATGAAACCTTTAATGAGGTTTTAGAAATTCCAGGGTAAGATGGTCTGAAGATTGACATTACAGCCTCAAGGTATATGGATGATGCTGAAACCACTGATGAAGAAGGAGGGCCTTTTCTAAACTACAAGGAAAGCACAATTCTGAACACTCTGTTTAGAAGAAAAGAAAACAGGCCACCTTTAAGCTTGCTGAAGCCTACTAACCTCATGCTCAAGTTAGAATTGATAGAAAACCCGTGTAGAACTTGTCTCACGAACCTTCAATCGAATTGGGAAACGTAAGGATCGTGCTAGGATCAAAGAGAAGCAAATAAAATACCAAGAACACGTTAAACAAACAGAAAAGATAAAAAGAAAAATGCACAAATAGGAAGAATAAAAGTTGTTGGTCAAGAAGCAAGACCCCAAGAAAATTTGTTTCTTGAAACCTTAGCTATAGACACCACAAAGAGAAGACCACTCTCTTTGATATGCAAAAGAGTCTCTCAAGCTCACCAAGAGAACAAGAAAACTCACCAAGTTTTTGTCAAAAACGCCACTATTCATTGTCACATGTAGAGCACATGATGTCTTCAAGTTAGCTCTTCCAAATGGGCTCCTTTTAGGTTTGGATCTGGACCTTGTATAGTTAAGAGCATTTTCACGCTTTTGAGCTCCTTTTTTTTGGGCTGTAACTTGAACTAAATAAGTGGGCTGCAAAAGTAGCAACTCTTGGATCACATTTAACGCTTTCTTTATTGTTTTGGACCTTGCTCTAATCTTTGGGCTTATCAAGCATTGCAATGGATCTTTAGACTCCCAAAATTGCTTTCCATGTTCTTGATCAAGCTCTCCATGCTCCTCTTTGAACTCTTGCAAGACACGCCTAAACCTTACTCTATCAAGAATCCTGCACTATATTGTGTCCAAGATTATCTTCAACAAAGGAGGCGGTTTGAATTTGATTACAAGGGTTGAAGCACTTGTGATGGCAGCTATCATGTGTGGGAAGCTTATCAACATGGGTCACATCATCCTCCAATGCATGATCAAGGTAAGAGATCAGGGGAAAGATTCCACCCTTCCCTATGTAGCAATCATCTTCAAGATACTTCAGTATGCCCAAATCCAACATCTTGTGAAAGAAAAAGGGAAGGCTACTGAAATCTTCAAAGAAGAAGAACTACAAAGGATGGGAATAAAGAAGAAAGATGGAAGATGGATTCGAAAGGGAGCTGTAAAGACTGAAGATCTTTTCTTTGATGAAGAAGCCTCCCAACAACAAGAAGGAACCTCTAAGGCTACTGCAAAATCCATACCTCAGCCTTCTCAGCCAGTCTCATCTCCATCTCAGCCCACTCAAGCTCAAATATCATCCACTCCATCTACTCGAGTAAAGTCAACCAAGATTACTGAGTTGTATGACAGTCTGTTTGCACTCATGCTTAGCATCAAAGATGAGCAAAATGCTAAGTTTGCCCATCTGCAAGACTAGATACATCAGTTGGCAAGGAATATGAAAGTGGTGGCTGATGTATATGAAGACATCCGGAGTGCTATTCCCTCCACATCAGCTCCACCTCAGCCAAGATTCTCTAAGCCTGTCATGTCTCCTACAACTGAGCCTCTAAGTCCTTACGCGCTAGCCTCCCCTGGACTTGATAATGCAGTGCATGATACTGAGGCTACTAGCACATTGACCACACCACAGGCCTCGAGTAATGAGGCAAGTCCTAGTCCTCCCTTGGACTATGGAATGGAGGAAAAGGCCCCCCTGGAACTAAGCTCCCATGCACCCATTCCTGAAGTTGCTCAGGATTCAATTCTCTCATCTCAAGAATCTGAGCAAGTTGAGAAACTGGTGGCAGCCATCACCACCTTACCATTTATGCAACCTGCCCTCAATGAAGAGAGAAGCATTGTGCCTTATGTTGATCTAGAGGCTATTGCTCATAATGCTCTCTTACAAGTTCAAAGATTAAGGCTTGAAGAAATGTTTCGTCCTCCTGCTTCCTCACCTGCTTCCACTTTTGGTCTCTTGGAGGCACGAAGAGCTCAATTGGCTATCACTAGGCGAGAAGTGCAAGAACTTCTTGAACTCTCTGATGATGAGGATTCTAATTCTGAAGCTTCTGAGTCTTTGCCAAGGCTTAATCTAGATCTGCCATTTGTTTCTGTGCCTCTTTAGGCAATTCCTGATGAAAGACCCAAACGGAACTCATCCGATTGAACCTCCAATGACTCGGAATGAACCACGGATCGTGCTAGAATCAAATAGGACACACGATATAACAAGAAAACACAAAATAGATGAACACGTGAAACCAGAAAAATAGGATAATAATTATGAACGAAAATGACAAGAAAATAGAAAAGATATGTTGGTCAATGGGATAAGACCCTAAGAGAACCCGTCTCTTAGAACCCTAGCCTTGGGACGCCACAAAGGAAAACCACTCCTTTGATAAGTCTAAGAATTCTCTCAAGAACACAAGGGATACAAGAGCAAAACTCACAAGAAAAGAACATAAGTTCTAAAAATTCATTCTCATTAATCTGTCTATATAAAAAGTACATAGGTGGCTCCTTATATAAAGGAATAAGGCAACCAAAACCCTAGGCTAAAATAAAAAATGAAAATTACAATGAAAATAAAGAAAATAATTAAATCTAATCAATTCTAAAGAAGATACCACAATCTAAATGAAAAAGGAAACAAAATATTCCTCAAATCAATCAAAAGGTGGTACCTTTCTTACTTTAACTAATAGAAAATTCTAGAACCTAATCTTTAAAATTTAGGAAACAATCAAAACTTAATATCCAAGACAATCTTTGACCATATGCCTTATTCTGAAAATTAAATAATTAAAAAAACGAAAATTCTAAATAAAATAGAATAAAGAAGATTCCTTTTTAGTTGATCACATGAGGCACATGATCACTTAAGTATTCTTCTCTAATTGGGCTTCTCTTGGGCTTGGATCTGAAACTTGTAATTTGGAGTTGATGATCACACCTAGAAGCTCCTTTTGGGCTACAACTTTAATCAAGTGACAGGGCTCTAATCCGTAGAGCTCTTAGATCACTTCAATGCTTTGATTCATTGCTCTTAATTTTGAACTCTTGCAAGCCATGCCCAGCCTACTCTATCAATTCCAGTATCTCAAATCCCTCCTCTTGCTGACTTTGTACACCTTCTTGATGATGCAAAAAGGGGGAGAAGTCCGAGCAAACTGGAAAGACTACAGCAAAGCCTTCTGGCAAGACCTACAGCAAGAAGTCCAAGTCCAAGAAGAAGTGATTAGAACTTAGGATTGCTTGGTCCTTCTTGTAGTATTGTTTTATGAATGATAAATCTTTGCTCTGAACTCTGTTTTGAATTTTATGATTGCCATGTTCTGTCTTTGTAATGAAAACTTAAATGGATTAATGAATCTCTCTAGTTGATTTGCTGTACATGATATCTTATCTGTTGAAATATAATGCATATGTTGAGGGAAAGCTTGTTAAAGCAAACCCAAGTACTAATCTAGTTTGCAAGTTGTTTTGTCATCATCAAAAGGGGGGAGAATGTTGAATCAAGTGTTTTGATGATTTCAAACCAACCTTCTAGAGCTTGGAAAGAAGATGTCAAAGGTGCATGGAAGATCCCAAATGGAGAAATTCAAGTAAAATCAGCACAAGATTAAATATAAGATTTCTTACTATGATTAATTTAAGTAAAAGACTTTAAGCTTGCAAAATAATGATTTAGAAATATGATTCTATGATAATTCATGTAATATTTGAAAAATACCCACTAACAGACGAACTTTAAAGTGTTAAAACTGATCTATTGCTTTGAAAATTTGAACTTTGGCTTCTAAAATTCAAATTTCGAATTGAAAATAAGTTAGTCAGAAAAGAGATTCCTCTGACAGATAAACTTTGAGTGCAGAAATTTGAACTTTGACATGAGTCTGATGAGAGCCTTCTCTGACAGATGAACTTTGAGTTTTAAAAATTTGAATTTATGATAAAACATAATTCATAAAAATGAAAAATTCATCTAAGGATATGTCAAAGCTCATCTGAAAGTGAAGTTTAAAAAGAGTCCAAAATTAGCTCACTGACAGATGAACTTTGATTTTGAAAGTTTGAATTTTAGAAACAAAGCTTGCAAGTCTGTTATAATAATCTATTAACATACGAATGTTGGTATTCAGAAATTCAAACTTTGAACTAAGTCTGATAAGAGCTCTCTCTGACAGACGAACTTTGAATCTTGAAAATTTGAATTTTGAAAAGATGAACTATTGTGCCTTATTGAGCTGCCCACTGACAAATGAATTTTGGCGCCCAAAATTCAAACTTCAAAGGCACTGTAGTAATATGGGACAACTGTTCACACTTATCAGAGGAACTTTAACTTAAAAATTCGTATGTTCCAACATAGAAATATTTTTCAAAGATGAAAATTCGAACTTTGCTTCATAACAGATGAACTTTGAAGTTCAACGTTAAAGTCTTTAACTTTCGGTATCTACGAAATTTGTCTGTTGACTAACCAAAATTCGAACTTTGAGTGTCAGAAACATTAAATGTGGTTGGTGAACAGATAGTTTTTCAAAGTAACCGTTGGATAACGTCTCAAACGGATAGATCTTGTCTCTAACGTATAGTTAAGACCTAAATCTATAAATAGAACTTTATTTAAAGTTGTGGGTAACGAATTTACATTGTATATACTGAAACTCTATCAAATTCTCAAGTCAAAGTCTCTTACTCTCACATACTTCATTCTTCTGCACTTCAACTTTTATATATGTTGAATTAAGAGTTTTGATGATTCCAAAGCAACAATCAAGAGCTTGGATTGAAGATATCAAAGGAGATCAAAGTGTTTCAAGTGAAGAATTTTTGAGTAATAGCTGTTAGATCTTCTGTAGGATCTTTTGTTATGTTTTAATGAGGGTAAAAGATTTTGATTTAAAGAAAAAATGTTTTCAAACCTTATTTTATGATAAATCTTGACTTATTTGAAAAACACCCACAAACAGACGAAGTTTGAGAAGTTTAAACTGAACTGTCATATGGAAATTCGAACTTTGCCTTTGGAAATTCGAATTTCGAGCTAAAACTGAATAAGTCTGAAGAGATGACTCTCTGACAGACGAATTTTGATTGTCCAAAATTCGAATTTTCATCCAAGTCTGAAAGAAGCCTTTTTGAAACAGACAAACGTCGCATCTTCAAAATTCGAATTTCAGACAAAATATAATTTGTGAAAACTAAAGAAATTCATCTGAAATAATGTTGAAGTTCATCTGAAATCAAGAAGAAATTGAGTTTGAAAAATACTCTCAGACAGACAAACTTTGACTTTCCAACATTCGAATTTTCATACAAATATGAAAGAAGCTTCTTTGAAACAGACGAACTTTGAGTATTCAAAATTCGAATTTCAGACAAAACACAACTTATGAAAATGAAAGAAATTCGTCTGAAACAATGTTGAAGTTCATCTGAGATCAAGAAAAATTTAAGTTTCAAAACTGGTTTCTGTCAGATGAACTTTGAACATTAAAATTCAAATTTCAGAAGCTAAGGTTGTGAGTCTATTGGAATGAAATGTTGACATACGAATGACAGAATTTTTAACTTCGAATGTTGAGGTTAGTCTGAAAAGAATCTCTCTGACAGACGAACTTCACTCTTTCAACATTCGAATTTCGAAGAAAGTGAAACACTGTGCCTTCTAAACGTACAAGGAACAGACGAATTTTGGGCT
The DNA here is from genome assembly GCA_026686845.1 of Adenanthera pavonina. Taxonomy (NCBI): domain Eukaryota; kingdom Viridiplantae; phylum Streptophyta; class Magnoliopsida; order Fabales; family Fabaceae; genus Adenanthera; species Adenanthera pavonina. The sequence continues at coordinate 829,073 of JAIVEN010000019.1, forward strand.
TCCCAAATTCAAATTTTGAGGGCACTGTAGAAAATTAAAAACACTGTTCATACTCAACCGAAAAACTTTCTTCTTGAAAATTCGTATGTCACATTGTGAAAATATTTTGTAAGTTTCGAAATTTGAATTTCACTTCATGAACAGACGAACTTCGTATTTTTACGTTGGAAGCTTTAACCTTCGGTTCCTTCGAAATTCGTCTGTTGACCAATCAAAATTCGAATTTCAGTATGTCAGAAGCATTAAATGCGGTTGGTTAACGGATAGTTTTTCAGAGTAACCGTTGGATAACTTCTCCAACGGATAGATTAAGTCTCTAATGGACATTTGAGACCTAAATCTATAAATATAACATCATTTGAAGTTGTGGGTAATGAATCAAACTTGTATATACCGAATTTCTGTCAAATCTTCTTCTCAAGAGCTTTTACCCTCTAACTTCAATTTATGTACTTTAACCTTCATATCTACTCTATTCAAGAGAGTTATTTCTTTGTAAACAATCTACTCTTCATCTGGAAGATAGATTTACTTGTGAGGGGAATCACAAGGGGATTGGGAAGCACATTGTAGAAGTGCTTGGAGAGATTGAGAAAGCTCCAGAAAACAGAGTATACTCATTGTACTGAGGCATTAGCAAGAAGCCCGTTGAATTCTTGCTGTATAGTTAAAAAATCTCAAGAGGTGTCTTGGGGACTGGATGTAGGTCAAGTGGATAGACCGAACCAGGATAAATTACTGAGTGTTCTTCTCTCTATTATTACTTTTCAGTTTACTCTATTTATACATTGCTTTATTACACTTCACTTTCTTCACCCATTTGACTTTGTGTAGAAAAATTTCAATCTTCCCAATTCACCCCCCTCTTGGGAAGTCAGCCTTGCTAACAAGTGGTATCAGAGCCCGGATTCCCATTTAAAGGATCTAACAGTCCGGGAATTAAGATGGCTGGCTTTGGAGAAAGCGTACTTCCTGAAGGGAACAACACTAATAGACCACCAAGCTTCAGTGGAGACCATTATGGGTACTGGAAGATGAGGATGCTAATTTACCTCCAATCAATAGACCTTGATATTTGGTCAGTCATTGAGAAAGGAGATTTCGTCCCAATGACTCTAACTGAAGATGGAAGACACAAAGAGAAGCTAGAAGCAGAGTGGAATGAGGAAGACAGAAGGAGAGTCCTGCTAAACTTCAAAGCAAAGCATTGTCTAGTCAGTGCCCTAAACCAGGACGAATTCTACAGAGTCTCACAATGCTCCACTGCAAAAGGGATGTGGGACACTCTGTAGATTGCACATGAAGGAACAACTGGGGTCAGGGAGAACAAACTGAACACATGCATTGGAGAATATGAAAGCTTCAGAATGACAGAAGGATAAACTGTAAAGGAGCTCCAAAAGAGATTCACTCTCATTGTGAATCAACTGAAAAGCCTGGGAAAAGAATACACTCAATCTGAAAAAGTAAGAAAGATACTCAGAGCTCTCCCTCTGGAATGGCAGCCCAAGGTGACAGCAATAGAGGAAGCCAGAGGAGAATCAATGGCCTCTGTCACAGCTCTCTTCGGCAGTCTTGAGGAATATGAAGGAAAAATCAAAGCTCTCAAGGAAGCTGGGCTAGACAGAAAGAAGAAAGGTCTTGCTCTCAAAGCTGCAGATGAAAAGGAAGAAGAATCTGATGAAGGAGATGAGCTGGATGAGGAAACTCTGGCCATGATGGTCAGAAAATTCGGAAGATTCTACAGCAAGAAGAAGAACAAGAGATTCTTCAAGAAGGGAGCAGCTGGTGAAATCAAGAAAAAGGCAAAAGAGCCTGTGACTTGCTATGAATGCAAGAAGCTGGGACACATCAAATGGGATTGTCCTCAATTCCTCAAAAAGCAAGAAAAAGATAAGAGAGTTGCCGACAAAGGAAAGAAGAAGAAAACCTACATCTCATCAATATGGGGTAACAGCTCAGATGAGGAGGAAGAGGATGAGGATGAGATTGCCAACATCTGCTTGATGGCACTTGCTTCTGAAGAAGCCGAACCCTCATGCAGCAGTGATCAGGAAGAAGAGGTATATGAATCTGAACCTTCCTATTCTGAATTACTGGATGCATTTAATCAGCTTCATGATGAGTTCATTAAAGTTGCTAAAGAATTAAGACTAGCAAAGAAAAAGATTAATAAACTAGAGTCTAAGAGCAATTTTTCTGAAACCATATCTGTACCTGCTGCTGAATCTGTTTGCTGTACCTCATGCATTAAACTAAAACAAACTAATGATTACTTAGTAAAAAGCATGTCTAGGCTCATTAGAGGTAAAGATATGTTGTTTACCTTGATGGGGAGCCAAAGACTATCACAAGGAAAAGCTGGTCTTGGCTATGATCCATGTGCTGTCAAGGAAAAGATTAGGAAGAAAAACCAGAATGCATACATGAGACATTTTGTGCATGCTGAGAGCAACAGAAAGAAAGATCACTTGTCATCACATTGAAACATATAATCAACCAAAGCATGCAAGACAAAAGTATTATCTGCATTGTTTTCTTCCTGCTTCTCAATCTAGTAGTCCCTTCACTACCTGTCATTTCTGTAACAAAAGGGACATATTTCCAGTTCTTGTGTCTTGAAGAGAAATAGACTTAGCAGTAAAGTTAAATGGGTTCCTAAAGTCGCATCTGCATCTAGAAAAAAAATCTACTGACTAAACAGGACCCAAGCAAATTTGGGTACCTAAAAGGAAAATATAAACGTGGTTTTGCAGGTCTATCTCAAAGCTAAGAAGAGCAACAAATGGTATATGGACAGTGCTTGCTCAAGTCACATGACTGGTGATAAGGAGAAGTTCATCACCCTTAGAGACAAGAAAGGAGGAAAGGTGACCTTTGGAGGTGATCAATATGGCAAAGTTGTTGGTATTGGTATTGTGGGCAAAAATCCGGAAACATCCATTGAAGAGGTGCTGTTTGTGATTGGCCTCAACCACAATTTGCTGAGCGTGAGTCAGACCTGTGATAAAGGAAATTTGGTGCTGTTTGACTCAAAGTTTTGCCTAGTCATAAGAAAAAGTGATCACAAAGTAATCCTCAAAGCTCAAAGGGATGGTAACTATTATACTATTGATCTTGATGAACTTCCTTCCTTGGATTCTGTTTGTTTAATTAGTCAGGATAATGATAACTGGTTATGGCATAGGAGATTAGCTCATGTTAACATGAATCAATTATCTAAACTGGTTAAAAATGAGCTAGTAACTGGCCTGCCAAAAATATCTTTTGAAATAGACAAAGAATGTGATGCATGCATAAGAGGGAAACAAACTAAATCATCTTTTAAATCTAAAAATGAAGTTACCACAACTAGACCACTTGAATTGCTGCATATGGACTTAATTGGACCATCTAGGGTGAAAAGTCTTGGTGGTAATCTGTATGTGCTGGTAATTGTAGATGATTATTCTAGATTCACTTGGACATTATTTCTTTCATCTAAAAGTGATACCTTTGATGCATTTGTAACCTTAGCTAAGAAAGTGCAAAATGAGAAAGGTATATTGTGTCTATCAGGTCAGACCATGGAGGAGAGTTTGAAAATGCATACTTCCTGGAGTACTGCAATGAGCATGGGATTGACCACAACTTCTCAGCTCCAAGGACCCCTCAACAGAATGGGGTAGTAGAAAGGAAGAACAGAACTATTGGAGAGATGGCTGAGCTATGCTAAATGAGAAGGAACTCTCTCAAGTGTTTTGGGCTGATGCAGTGAATACAGCAAGCTACATCATAAACAGAGCCTACATCAGACCAATCCTTGGGAAGACTCCATATGAGCTATACAAGGGAAGAAAGCCAAATCTGTCCCATCTCCATGTGTTCGGATGCAAATGCTTTGTCCACAACAATGGAAAAGAAAATCTGGGTAAGTTTGATGCCAAATCCGATGAAGATATATTTCTGGGCTATTCTAGTAGGAGTAAGGCATATAGAGTTTTTAATAAAAGATCAAATGTGGTAGAAGAATCTGTGCATGTAGTTTTCATTGAAAATGAAACTGTTTCAAAACATGTTACTAATGAGGATGATCTTGCATTCAATTTTGAAAAACTGGGCATTTCTGATAAAAGCAAAACTGAACCTCCAAAGATATCTGAATCCATTAACATAGAGGAAGATATCCAGGAGAAAGAGTTTAATTAAGAAAATAATGAAGAAACATCTCAAGAACTCCCTAGAGCTTGGAGATATCAAAGGAATCATCCTGTTGATCAAGTGATAGGGGATGTTCAAGAGAAAGTCAAAACAAGAAAACAGTTAAGGGACAAAATGCTAAACTGTGTTTTCATTTCACAAATGGAACCCAAATGTGCTGAAGAAGCCTTAACTGATGATTACTGGACTTTAGCTATGCAAGATGAACTAAATCAGTTTGAAAGAAATCAAGTTTGGGATTTAGTGCCTAGGCCCAAAAATCATCCTGTCATTGGTACCAAATGGGTTTTTAGAAATAAACTTGATGAATCTGGAACAATAATCAGAAATAAAGCTAGATTGGTTGCTAAAGGGTATAATCAGGAAGAAGGTATTGACTTTGAAGAAACCTTTGCACCAGTAGCTAGATTAGAAGCTATAAGAATACTGCTAGCATATGCATGCATGAAAAATATTTTACTGTACCAAATGGATGTAAAAAGTGCCTTTCTAAATGGATATATCATGGAAGAGGTTTATGTAGATCAACCTCCAGGTTTTGAGGATTCTACAAAACCAAACCATATTTATAAACTGAAGAAAGCTCTTTATGGTTTAAAGCAAGCCCCTAGAGCATGGTATGAGAGATTAAGCAATTTTCTAACTGAAAAGGGGTTTAATAGAGGCAAAGTAGATACAACTTTATTTACTAAGAAAGAAAATGAAGATTTACTCATTATCCAAATCTATGTTGATGATATCATATTCGATGCTACTAATGAGTCTCTTTGCAAGAAATTTTCTGAGTTAATGCAGGGAGAATTCGAGATGTCCATGATGGGTGAACTCAACTTCTTCCTTGGACTGCAAATTACACAGCTTAATGATGGTATCTTTCTCAGTCAATCCAAGTATCTAAAGGAGCTGCTAAAGAAGTTTGGAATGCAGAATGCCAAGCCAATGGGAACACCTATGGCTACTGCAACCAAACTGGACATGGATGAGAATGGGAAGATGTTTGACATTACTCAGTACAGAAGAATGATTGGATCCTTGCTATACTTAACTACCAGCAGACCTGAAATTATGTTCAGTGTTTGTATGTGCGCAAGGTTCCAATCATGCCCCAAAGAGACCCACACAACAACTGTGAAAAGAATTTTTAGATATCTTATTGGAACATCACAGATGGGTCTTTGGAATCCAAAAGGCAATGGAGAAGATCTCAAAGGATACACTGATGTTGATTTTGCAGGATCCAAAACTAACAGAAAAAGCACAAGTGGAACTTGTCAGTTTCTTGGAGGATCCCTAGTTTCATGGTTCAGCAAAAAGCAAAACAGTGTGGCCCTATCCACTGCAGAAGCTGAATATGTTGCAGCTGGAAGCTGTTGTACCCAAGTCATCTGGATGAAGGAGCAGCTTGAGGATCTTGAGGTTAAAATGAAAGAGATACCAATCATGTGTGACAACCAAAGTTCCATAAATATCACCAAGAATCCTGTCATGCATTTAAGGACAAAACATATTGGAGTTAGACACCATTTCATCAGGGATCACGTTCTAAAAGGAGAAGTTAAGCTGGAGTACATCCCAACAGAGGATCAAGTTGCTGATATACTCACAAAGCCTCTATCAGAAGACAGGCATTGCAAAATCAGCAGAGAATTGGGTATGGTAAATCCCAATGAACTGTAAGTTATTCAGTGTGCAATTCTGTTTTTAAATCTTACAGCATTAAATTAATTCTAACTTCAGCATCGGAGAGTGTTTAATTTAAGTTGTAGGTGCTCCTCACAAGATTAAACGGCAATAAACTTAAGGATTGGAGTACATCATAATGGAACAACCAGAAAGTGAAGCAAATGAAGTAAATCCTAAGTTCTGGATCCATTCTATAAGTTTTTAAAGATGGTGTTAGTATTTTTAAATGTTGTTAGACGTATTTTGCTTCATAAACTGCGTTTTTGAACTGGTCAACATGGTCAACATTCGAATTTTAGTTAACCAACAGACGAACTTCGACTTGTTATACCTTGGAACAGTTCTCAGTGATGCCTCGAAATTCGTCTGTTGAACTTTGAAAGTTTGAATTTTCAAAAACAAAAATTTCAAAGTTATGTTTGTCCATCACTGTTATACGAATTATCACTTCTTAACATACGAATGTTGGACAACCTTTACAAGAGTTGAAAAATTCGAATTTTCAGTTTAAAAATTCGTCTATTGAATCATGTTCTTCACGTTGAATGATTGAAAGATGAAGTTCTGCATGCTTAATTCGTCTATTGGTTGAAGTTTTGATTGTTGCTACTGTTTTCTCTTCAACATTCGAACTTTGTTGGAACAAAATTCATCTGTTATGCTTGTATTGCTTGATCCAAGCCACTGTCAGACGAACTTTCAGATGAAAATTCGTCTGTCAGTAAGCTTTTGCTGAACGAATTAACTTGTAACTGCCCGAAGTTCGAATTTTGACCCATCAAAATTTGTCTGTCAGACGGTTACTTACGTTAAACCTGACGGTTTTCCAAGGAACAGACGCAACCCTATTCTTAACTCCTCCGAGTCTGTTCCAATCCTCTCTTCAAATCTCTTAAATTCTGACAAAAAACCGTCATTTTCCACCAATTAATCTTCCTTTCGCTTCATTTAAATCCATTCTGAGCCTCATTCTGCAACATTCATCCGAAGAAATGGCGAGAGTTAAAAATCCTGAAGCTGGGAAAGCTGGAGCTCGGCCAAAGAGAGCGGTGAAATCACAATATGCTTCGAAGGAAGGAGAAAAATCTAAGAGAAAAGTCGAACCCAGTAAGGCAACACCTTCCAAACGCCAAAAGACTACATCCAAAGCAGAATCTCAGAAAGCTGGACCCTCCTCTTCAAAAAGTGCAGAACCTTCGGTTCCTGTTCCTACTGATGCTGCTGTTGCTTCCTCTGCTTCCTTCAGTATAGAATCTGGAGAGTACGAGCTTACCACACTGCCACTCTGGAGCACTCCACAAATTCAATAGGAATACTCCACCAAGTTTTCCAACAAGAAGGTAATCAAGCCGCATTGTGTAAACTTGGAAGAGTTTTTGGTCTCTAACAACTTTGATGCTGGGATATGGTTGTTGAGATACAAGAATCTGTTGGAAGTATTAGAGAGATATGATGATGAGGTAGTGAAGTCATGGTATGCCTCTTTAAAATACCACAGCAAGAAGAAGAAGTGGGCAGTTAATCTAAGGTCTAGGACCATTTGGCTTGCAGATGAGACATTCAATGAGGTGCTGGAGATCCCTTGACAAGATAGACTCAGGATTGATATTACTGCCTCTGGGTACAAGGATGAGGCAGATACTGCTGATGAAGAAGGTGGCCCCTTCCTGAACTACAAGGAAAGTATGATTCTGAGAACTTTATTCATAAGGGGGGAGAATTGGCCATCAAAAAACATATTGAAGCCCACAGACCTCAGTGTTCAAGTGAGGATCCTGCACTACATAGTGTCCAGGATTATATTCAACAAAGGAGGAAGCTTCAATTTAATAACAAGGGTAGAGGCACATGTCATGGCTGCAATCATGCATGGGAAACTTATTAATATGGGACACATCATCCTCCAACGCATGATCAAGGCTAGAGATCAGAGGAAGGACTCCACACTTCTCTATGTTGCTATCATCTCCAGAATTCTGCAGTATGCCAGAATTCAGCATATTGAGAAAGGGAAGGGCAAGCCCACTGAAATATTCAAGGAGGAAGAACTGCAGAGGATGGGCATTGAAAAAGATGAAGGAAGATGGGTTGGAAAGGGAGCAGGGAGATCTGAAGATTTGTTCTTTGTTGCTGATGCCTCCCTACAACAAGGAGGCACCTCTGAAGTTCCTGACAGAGCTATACCTCAGCCTTCTCAGCCAATTCCATCTCCCTCCAGGCCTACTCACCCTCCTTCCACTCCCTCCTCATGGGCCAAGCCAACCAAGATCACTGAGTTGTATGACAGTTTGTCTACACTCATTCTTAGCATCAGGGATGAGCAAAATGCCAAATTTGCTCATGTGCAAGATCAGATCCATTAGTTGGCTGTGAACATGAAGGTGGTGGCTAATGCTTATGAAGATATCAGAAATGCAATCCCTGCCACATCAGCTCCACCTCAGCCTGGTGTCTCTATGCCTGTCCAATCTCCAACTCCTGAGCCTCTAAGCCCATTTGAGATTGCCTCCTCTGACCATGATGATGATATAGATGGTATTGGTGCAATGAGGACACCCAGTCCTGGTCCACCCTTGGATTATGGACTGGAAGAAAAAGGGCTTCAAGAATCAAGCCTTCCTGAGCCTATGCAAGAAGATGCTCAGGATTCAATCCTGTCCACTCAAGAGACCGAGCAAGTTGAAAGACTACTTGCAGCCATTTCAACCTCTTCAATGCAGGAAGGTGCAGGAATTGAAGAGAGGAGCATTGTGCCTGTTGTTGATTATGAGGCCATTGCACACAATGCCCTGCTGCAAGCTCAGAGGAGAAGGCTTGAAGAAATGTTTCCTACTGCTGAACTAGCTCCTCCTTCTCTTGCTGCCTATGGACTTTCAGAGGAACAAAGAGCTCAGTTGGCTCTTTCAAGACAGCAATGCAAGAGTTGCTTGAGGTTTCTGATGATGATGAACCAAGTCCTGAGCCTCCGGCACCAGTCCAGCTAGAAATCCCTTTTGCTCTTGTGCCACTTCGAGCCATTCCTGTCTCCCAGATCCCTCCTCTGGCTGATTTTGTTGGCCTTCCTGATGATGCCAAAAAGGGGGAGAAGATTGAGCAAACTGGAAAGTCTGCTGCTGCTGAGCAATCTGGGAAAGGGAAGACATACAGCAAGAAGACCAAGCCCCAGAAGAAGTGATTGAAGACTTGTTTTTAATCTTTGACTTGAGTCCTCTTGTAGTGCTTTGTGTTCTTGTTTCTGTTTCTGTTTGCATTTTGTATTGTGTATTCAAACCTTGATTAATTTAGTATCTGTAAAGCAACAATTGATTAAATGAATGAATTTCTTGGTTGCAATGTTGTGTGTCTATTACTCCTTGAATATCTTCACTTAATCTGCTGTATATGATGTCTTTTGAAAAATAATGCATATGTTGAGGGGGAGCTTGTAAAAGCAAACCCAAGTACTAATCCAGTTTGCTAGTTGTTTTGTCATCATCAAAAAGGGGGAGAATGTTGAATTAAAAGTTTTGATGATTCCAAAGCAACAATCAAGAGCTTGGATTGAAGATATCAAAGAAGATCAAAGTGTTTCAAGTGAAGAATTTTTGAGTAATAGCTGTTAGATCTTCTGTAGGACCTTTTGTTATGTTTTAATGAGGGTAAAAGATTTTGATTTGAAGAAAAAATGTTTTCAAACCTTGATTTTATGATAAATCTTGACTTATTTGAAAAACACCCACAAACAGACGAAGTTTGATAAGTTTAAACTGAACTGTCATATGAAAATTTGAACTTTGCCTTTGGAAATTCGAATTTCGAGCTAAAACTGAATAAGTCTGAAGAGATGACTCTCTGACAGACAAATTTTGATTGTCCAAAATTTGAATTTTCATCCAAGTCTAAAAAAAGCCTTTTTGAAACAGACGAACGTCGCATCTTCAAAATTTGAATTTCAGACAAAATATAATTTGTGAAAACTAAAGAAATTCGTCTGAAATAATGTTGAAGTTCATCTGAAATCAAGAAGAAATTGAGTTTGAAAAATACTCTCAGACAGACGAACTTTAGCTTTCCAACATTCGAATTTTCATACAAACATGAAAGAAGCTTCTTTGAAACAGACGAACTTTGAGTATTCAAAATTCGAATTTCAGACAAAACACAACTTATGAAAATGGAAGAAATTCGTCTGAAACAATGTTGAAGTTCATCTGAGATCAAGAATAGTTTAAGTTTCAAAACTGGTTTCTGTCAGACGAACTTTGAACATTAAAATTCGAATTTCAGAAGCTAAGGTTGTGAGTCTGTTGGAATGAAATGTTGACATATGAATGACAGAATTTTTGTAACTTCGAATGTTGAGGTTAGTCTGAAAAGATTCTCTCTGACAGACAAACTTCACTCTTTCAACATTCAAATTTCGAAGAAAGTGAAACACTGTGCCTTCTGAACGTACAAGGAACAGACGAATTTTGGGCTTCCAAAATTCGAATTTCGAGGGCACTGTAGAAAATTAAAAACACTGTTCATACTCAACCGAAAAACTTTCTTCTTGAAAATTCGTATGTCACATTGTGAAAATATTTTGTAAGTTTCAAAATTCGAATTTCACTTCATGAACAGACGAACTTCGTATTTTTACGTTGGAAGCTTTAACCTTCGGTTCCTTCGAAATTCGTCTATTGACCAACCAAATTTCGAATTTCAGTATGTCAGAAGCATTAAATGCTGTTGGTTAACGGATAGTTTTTCAGAGTAACCATTGGATAACTTCCCCAACCGATAGATTAAGTCTCTAACGGACATTTGAGACCTAAATCTATAAATATAACATCATTTGAAGTTGTGGGTAACGAATCAAACTTGTATATACCGAATTTCTGCCAAATCTTCTTCTCAAGAGCTTTTACCCTCTAACTTCAATTTATGTACTTTAACCTTCATATCTACTCTATTCAAGAGAGTTATTTCTTTGTAAACAATCTACTCTTCATCTGGAAGATAGATTTACTTGTGAGGGGAATCACAAGGGGATTGGGAAGCACATTGTAGAAGTGCTTAGAGAGATTGAGAAAGCTTCAGAAAATAGAGCATACTCATTGTACTGAGGCATTAGCAAGAAACCCGTTGAATTCTTGCTGTATAGTTGAAAAATCTCAAGAGGTGTCTTGGGGACTGGATGTAGGTCAAGTGGATAGACCGAACCAGGATAAATTACTGAGTATTCTTCTCTCTATTATTACTTTTCAGTTTACTCTGTTTATACATTGCTTTATTACACTTCACTTTCTTCACCCATTTAACTTTGTGCAGAAAAATTTTAATCTTCCCAATTCACCCCCCCTCTTGGGAAGTCAGCCTTGCTAACAATATACACTCTAAATTAGAGAGTTCATTTATTGTCATCAATCTTATCTTCATCTAGAAGAAATATTTTTTTGTGAAAGGATATCACAAGGCATTTGGGAAGCACTTAACTAGAGTGCAAAGAGTGTGGTTGTAAGCTCTAAGAATAGAGCATCAAAGTTGTACTAAGGCAATTGCAAGAAGCTCACTGAATTCTTGCAAGATAGTAGATAATCTCAAGTAGTTGCTTGGGGACTGGACGTAGGTCAAGATAAAAAGATCAAACCAGGATAAACATCTGTGTCTTTCATTCTCTTTTACTGCTTTTATCTTACTATTCCTTTATACTCTGTTTTACTGTCACTTTTGCCTTCATCACTTTCTTGACCTTTGTAGAAAATTTTAATCTTTCCAATTCACTCCCTTCTTGGGAAGCCAACATATCTAACAATTTATATTTATGTACATATTTGATATATTTTGTAAGGATGATAAGAATGATGAATGATGGTTTTAAGGATGCGTATGAGTATTTGTATGATTAACAAATGTGAGTTTTCTTATTATTAAATTGTGATTGCTTAGGGATCATTGATATGCTTGTGGCTAATGGTGTAATTAATAAATGTGAATTTGGTTATTGAATTGTAATTACTTAAGTTACCATTTGATGGAGAATGGATAATTCTAGATAATTAAGATTTTAAATAAAATTATTTTATTAAGATACTTTAGATTACAATTTATATTTAATTAGATTTCATAATATCTTTTAGGATTATTATGATATTTAGATTTACTTTTGTTTATTTTGAGTTTTATCTTTTATTTATTCCTAAGATTTCAAGTAGGGGAGAATGATGAAGAATGGATAATTCTAGATAATTAAGATTTTAAATAAAATTATTTTATTAAGATACTTTAGATTACATTTTATATTTAATTAGATTTCATAATATTTTTTAGAATTATTAGGATTTGAATTTTATTTTTATTTATTCATAGAATTTAATTATTTGAATTAGGATTTATCTTTTGTTTAAATTTAAGATAGTTTGAAAAGAGACATCTTATCTTAAGATTATAGTAGGATTAGGATTTGAGCTCTATAAATAAGAGTTTCACTGCTCATTTGTATTAGAACTTTGATTATTGATTTGAGTTATAGTTTCAATGATTTCTCTCTTTCCCTTGAGTTCTTTCTTTTCTCCCTTCTCTAAGTTCTTTTCTCTCTCCCTTTTTTATTCTCTCTATCTCTCTCTTCCCTACCCTATCCCCTTATTCACATCATTTGGTACTAAAGCTAGATTCCTTGATCAGCGTCCTCAACCACAAGATTCATACAATGTAAGCAAATTTTTGAGGATATTTTAACCACAAAATTGACACAATGGAAGCAAATTTTAACCGTAGATTCAATAGGTTAGAGAAATTATTTGAGGAAATAATAAATGAATTGAGGAAGCAACGATTGCAAGAAGTTTCTAAGCAACATGAAGATGGAGAATCTCAACATTCTCCAAGGTTTGATAATAAAAGTGAAGTTTCTCCAAAGAAAGATGAAGGTTTGAAGGAGAAACAAGTACAGAAACAATCTCCGCAATCTCCACCAGTAGAAGTTATGTCTTCCAAAATTGTTGATATTCAACTTCAACATGCTCTCACTCCATTTCATTCATCTATCATGCCATGAAGAGCAAAAGCTGTTAAAGAAGAGCATGTTTTCTTCATACATAATGATCTTCTCCACCAGTATCTCTTCTATTGAAAGGGATTTCCAGAGTCAAAGAATATTTGGATCTTTGAAGAGAAGTTTTTTTCTTAGATCCCTCTTCCGCTATCGTACTTGCTGGAAAGATTTCCCAAATCTAGATTGATAGAGTATGATCGAGGCATGAAGCATATGATGAGGAGGGCAAGCTAAGAGCAACAATGGACCATGGACAAATTCAAGGCCCACTTCAAGGCATTGGAGGACCAATGACTAGAGCTAGAACAAAAGCCATGAATGGGGTGATTCAAGACATTATTAACATGGAACCATTGCATTTCAATGATTTTGAGGCCCAAAACAAAGAAAGAAGCAAGCTGAAAATCTAGAGCCAAATTATAATCAACAAACCCAACTTGGAGAAGGCCCAATATGGAGAATTCACTTAAAATACATGTGCTTCTCATGTGGTCACTAAAAGTGACGTTTTTAATAAGTTTTATTAGGATTATTTTAGTCAATTTATTTCCTTTTCAATAAAAGGCAAATAATGATCTGATTTGCTTTGCTTTATGCATTTAAGAGGAGCCAACCTTTTCAAATTCAAAATTAGAATTAAATGCTCCTTTTGACTTAGGATTTCCTTTTTGTATTAATTAGCATTAATAAGGTTAGGTTTGTGGGGTGAACTAGAGTTAGTTTGTGGGTTAATTCTTGCCTATAAATAGGCACCTCTTGTACTCTTGCAAGACACAATATGAATGAATGAATGAATTTTAGCAACTTTGTTGTTGTTCAGTGAATTCTTTCTTGCTTATCCTTGAGTGCCAGAAAGAATGAGGACTTATCAAGGAGTGGTGATCCTTGTGGCGTCCCGGAGTTAGGATTCAAGAGACGGGTTCTCTTGGAGTCTACTTCCTTCGACCAACATTTTGTTCAGTCTTCTTATTTCATCGTGTCTATTTTCTTTAGTTTTTGTTCATTGTTGTTCTTCATTGTTCTTGTGTTCAATTCATCTTTCCTTGAGTTGCACGATCCTTATATCAAAGAAGGCTCTTAGGACAGGTTCCTAACGTGTCTCCCATCATAGATGCTACATGGAGTTTTAACTTTCCGGAGAAGAGTTCTTTCAAGTGGGGGAGAATGATAGAGAATGGATAATTTTAGATAATTAGGATTTTAAATAAAATTATTTTATTAAGATACTTTAGATTATAATTTATATTTAATTAGATTTCATAATATCTTTTAGGATTATTAAGATATTTAGATTTACTTTTGTTTATTTTGAATTTATTAGGATTTGAATTTTATCTTTTATTTATTCCTAAGATTTAATTATTTGAATTAGGATTTATCTTTTGTTTAAATTTAAGATATTTTGAAAAGAGAAAAAAGATATCTTATCCTAGGATTCTAGTAGGATTAGGATTAAAGCTCTATAAATAAAAGCTCATTACTTATTTGTATCAAGACTTTGATTAACGATTTGAGTTATAGTTTGAGTGAATTTTCTTTCTCCTTGAGTTGTTCCTTTTCTTCCTCCTTTGAGTTCTTTTTTTTCTCTCCCTCTTTGGATTCTCTCTATCTCTCTCTACTCTACCCCTCTCCCCTTGTTCACATCACCATTCATACATGTGTGACTAGTTATGTAATTAATAAATGTGAATCTTTGGTTGTAATGATGGATCCATTCTAGGAAGGAGTTAGTATGTTAGCAGGTGAACCTTATAGTTGTGTCCTAGCTGTTGTACCAATATTTGGATCTCACGGTTGTGTCCTGCCTCCGAGTGGGATGTGGACCTTGTGGTTGTGTCCTACTCGATATGATTTATGAATTTATATGTTGACATGATGTGATTGATCATATAATAACATATGGACCTCTTGGTTGTGTCCTTGCTACTATATGGAGTAGCTGGACCTCATGGTTGTATCTTGACTCCAAATGGGATGTGGATCTCATGATTGTGTCTTGCCCATTATAAATTATGAAATTGTACGTGATAAACTTGTAACTACTTAGCAATCTTTGGTTTTGGGTGAGAATCCTAAGGATTATGAATAATGATACTTTGGTTGGAAGCCAAATGAATGGTTGGATAAAATGCTTGAAGTATAAACTTAGCATCAACGTTTGATATTACCAGTTTTGCTAAACTTAAATTTTGATTCTAGCTATATTCACTAAATTATCTTGGCTTAATTATTGTTTCCATGGTTATTGAGATTTTTATCTCATCTTGAAATGTCCATTTTCTAGGAAGGGGCTTCAATTTAAGAAAGGAAAGAATTAAAGGTATGGTGCTTCGCTATCTCTACGAGAAGATAATATATGTATGTCATGACCATCAATATGCTCTAATATATGTGTAGTGGCATTATGTTAGTGGAATTGGCCACGTGTAAATATATGATTCTAAAACTAGACCTCATGATACCACAAATTATTACCCAAAACCTTGTGATCATGTTGGTCTTTTCTTATTTTTTGGATAAACAACAGTCTAGCAAGTCAGACTAATGGGTCTCAATACAAGAGGCATTACATATTAGCATATTGGGCTTTCGCTCCTGACGTACCTGTGGGCTTGCTTACATAAAAAAACAAAAAACAATTGCGTAACTTATAGGTTTTAGAGCCCATCTTTTGTTTTCCTGAAAAATCACAAAAAAAACCTAAAATGTGAAAATAATTATTATAAAGACCCAAAACTCTAAAAAACTACACATAAGTTCCATTGGAATAAAATCCTAGAAAATGAGTATAAAGAAATTTATTGTTGATTATAAAATAGTGAAGTAAAAGTATAAAACATTTAAGCACGATTTTACATTCAACAATAAAAATTTTTATACTGATTTTCCAAACTTTTACACCAATTAAAGTTAGGAGTAATTTAACATTGAAACACAATTTTATACTTAATAATGAACTTTTTATACTCGTTTTCCAAGATTTTATACCAAATGAGAGTTAAGTGTAGTTTTTTAGGGTTTTAGGACTAATTATTTTAGTGCTATGAGATTTTTATGTGATTTTCCTTTTTTTTTTTTTGCTAATAAAAGAGCTAAGCTAAAATTGACTTGTTTCCAAATGAATTGCAATATTTATTATAATATAACCAATTATATTAATTAGCAAGGGGTTGTACCAGTTTAACTAAAAATCTTGAGTTAAAACTCTAGGAGTGCAACTCTATTAAATACTTGATGGTAGCTTGCCGTTCAAAAGAATCCAACCCATATTGATTCAGATTAATGTAATCCTTAATAAATCCACTAATTGAAGTGTGGAAAGTCCAAGATACCAGATAAATACGCAAAAAGAGAAAATAATATAACTCATTGGATAACTCATTTTTAATGGGTAAAGTGTTCCCAACTCCATATTCCATCGTCTAATGGCTATTATAATATGCTTATCAATAACATGAAGTTTAAAAAGATGTAATTTTATTTATTTCTTAGAGGGAATTTACTTTTTCTTTACATATATCTCAATTTACACGACACCAAAATTAGGAATAGTTGGCATTTATTTTTTATCTTTATTGGCATTTCCAAAATGCCATTTAATAACGTGCTGATGAAAATCGTACAATAATGCTGATGTTTAAGAAACGCCAACTAAAGGGTGACTTTAGATGGCATTTGTCTTATAAACGCCAACTAAAGTCAGCCTTTAGTTGGCATTTGTTAGATAAACAATAACTAAAGTGTGACTTTAGTTGACGTTTCTAACACAAACACCATCTAAAGTACGACTTTAGTTGGCATTTATCATTCATTCGCCAACTAAAGTCTGAATTTAGTTGGCGTTTCCCATTTAAATGCTAACTTTTTCCATTATTGAATAATTTAGTTGGCATTTCCTGTAAAAAAGCCAATGAAATAATTTTTTTTTTTTAAATTTTACTACGTCCCCTGTAAACCCATACACAACCTGTAGCAAGCATAGAAATTTTTTCCCAATCAGTATGTCCTAGTATCAGTATAAACAACTAAGACAGTTTCTTATATTGTTTTCAACAAAACTGATACAAAATTTTTTGAACAACTAAGATACAAATTATACTTACAAAACTAGACTCAAGTTTTACACAACTATAACAACAAAAGCAATGTGTCCAAAACTAACAAAAATAACATATCCAAAAACTACCAACAATATATTACAAAGAATATGTCCAAAACTACAAAGAATATGTCCCACAAGTTAGCATATAAGCATGTCCACCAAGTCTTTCAGCTTTTCTTGCTATTCCCTCACTACAACTTTATCTTTTGATGCTTCACCCTTCCTTCACAACATCCACACCTACACCATATAAGCAAATGTTTTATATTGACATGATCTAGATCAATTTTCTCACAAAGTTATTCATAATAAAAACAAGTTAAATTTACCTCTCTATTCATAGGCACTTATCAAGGATGAAGTTACACCACTCTTCGATGAGTTCCTCTATTTGCGTATTGGAGTACTCGGAATAAGAGGTGCCAGGGAAGTACTGTAAGTTAAAAAATTTTACATAAGTGAAATTGGCAAAATTTTATAAGCATTAATGTAAATATAAAATTACGTACCATGTCTGGGATTATACTATGACCATGTGTGATGATAACCTTCATGATTAACATCACATAGTATCCACAGTCATTATCATTTGGTTGTTTTGGACACTAAAGAGAAAAATAATATTAATTATACAATACAGAAATATTAATCTCAACAATTATCGATTGAATATAAATTTATACATACACATATCTTCTTCCATTTATATAATGAGGAAGCTAAGGGTTTTACCATTTTTCCCTTATGATTATCTCTACACCCCCACACCGCTCGAAATATTGACACAGCACTGTTTAACCATAAAATATAAAAAAAGGTTAGTTGAGCGAAACCTAATTTGAATTATTACATATAAGTGTGAAACATTAAATACATCAAAAATAAATATATTATTCTTACTTATTAATGATCCCTATCATTTGTTGTCAAAGTTCCGAATCATAATTCAAAGGATCCAAAAAATAGATAGTCGGCTCCAATGGATTGATTGCAATTAACATCCAATGTCCGCAATGAAAAAAACAACCAGTGTCATTAGCAAATTATAATTAAGCAGATGATGTCAAATATATGAAAATTTGAAAGTTTACTTACACATTATGATACGGAACCAAAAATAAGACATCTTTGTCAGCCCTTGCAGTGAATGCATCTGTAATTAACTGATGCTGTTTAGTAATCTTACTGTCCGGCAATTTTGGACCATAAGCAGCTACCTCTTCAGGATGGATGAATATAAATTTTTTCATAAGATTGCTAGGCACCAATAATGTCTCATAGAGGTATCTTGAATAGAAACAAAATAAAAAACAACATAAGTTAATATGAAGGCCTAAAGTGAAAAAATTAAAACACAGATTAATATCAAGTACCTTATGTACAAGTTAACATTTGCAACCCCGATCCACTTCTGATGGATGATGTAATCAACAATTTCAGCATTGATACTTTCAAATACTACCTTATTATAAATGTTCTTCTCAAATTTCACACATTTTTCGACTTTGCCCTTAAGCAAATGTGGTAGAAACTTGACAAGCATCGTTCAAAAAGTGTCTGGAACTATATGCTTGGGCGGTTGCATGAGTGGTAGAGCTACTGATTCCTTTAATTGTCCTGACCCTCGGACATTACTCTTCCCCTTCAACTAAGCAACAAAGTGGGAAATTTTGAGATTAACCATGGTAATCATGTTATGAAATTTCACATAAAGATCATACACAGGACTAAAGATACATGTCATATCTCTATAGGTCCTCTAAACACAACCTCATCAGTATCTAGTGGCTCATTCAATACATCTAGTATCACTTTAGTATCACATCAGAACTAAAGATACATGTTAACAAACAGATAGCATACATATTGTTTAATCCTTTTAGTTACGCAAACATTAAAATGTAAAGCCACAGTTGGTCTAAAAGGGTTTGAGTCACGTAGCTGTGTGATACAAAGAGTCTTCCACACTGTCAACTAACATACCTTTACTAATGGAGCAACAATAATGAGGTGTACGGGCCATGCTATGAAGCTACCCAATGCCATTCCTATTGTTTCCATGTCCCCCGTAGGAACAGGCAACCTAGTACCCTTCTCCTTAACTACCTCAATCGACATTTTGAGATGGTTCATAGGTATGGGTGCATTGTGAAGCATCTCTTTAGGGCTATTATGCACATGCCCCTCAGCAACCACCCGCCGATTAGGTGTACCTAACCATAACTGGCAATACGATTGACCCTGTAACAATCAATGCATTAGAAATCAACCATTTATTAGGGGAAAAAATTATCTCTTAACTTGTTAATGACAGCAATTACTTGAGGGAGTTCCTGAGGGATAACAGTGCAACTATCTTTGGCACTAGTCACCGCTGGTGCTGTCCCTTGCGTTCCTTGTAGTTAAAGCACCATGTTCATCAATTCAGCTAATTGGAGCTGCATCTACAATTGAGTCTGATGTTGTTCCTGAACAATAGCCTCAAATCGGGCAAACTTACAGCATCTGATGATGATCGAGGCCCAAAAAAGGCCTTGTGTGTCACACCAAACCCTGCACCCCTAACATGACTAGGATACTCAGGGGCCCCCAGTGCCTTACCAAGTATATCCTACCTAACACTTTCCTCCTCACTAGCTTGAGGCATGGAATTAGAGAGTTCATTTTGTGGAAGGAAGAGAAACAAAATATAAATATTTGCAACTAAATAATAAGTATTTAAAAATATATGTAAATAAAATATGTAATACAATAATACTAACTATTGACTCAGCAACTTTCTGAACGTTTTCATTGTCAATTATCCCATCCTTGTTCTTAAGAGATTCTATCCATAGCTCATGGCATTCGATTTCCCTCCCTTCTGACCCCTCCTTTGATTGATATGTATGATGACAAATAAGCAAATGTGTAAGTATTTGAACAACAGTGTCATTCATAGAAAAATAAAAGCATTGTACCATCTTATCCTCTATACCGTGGTATCCTTGACGACCCATTCCATAGGGGTATTACTGCTTCTTGGCTCTGTCACTATTAGCTTGGCTTAATTTCTGTAAAGTAATGCACACGATTAGCTTTAGTCTAACAAAAACTAAGATGAGGTACATATGATTAGGTTTAGTCTAACAAAAAAATCGCACTAAGATTATAATGAAATGACATACTATGTTATTAATGCACACACCAAACCATAATTTTATTCAACGACTAAATATATGTATTAAAATTAAATAAAGAACAACAATGAGAGAAATGGTTTACCTAAAAAGATACTTCATGACGCCTCGCAACAAAAGCATCCTAGTGTTCCTGTGTAATGTACAACTCAGACAACCGAGGTGGATGACCAAGAAAGTTGCATGCTTCATCTCTCAGGAAGAATCTAGTAAGAATGGACTGGAAATTTCGTAGTGCCACTCCAGCCTTCATATATATGTGATGCATGTGACTATTATTTATGTCAAAAGCAGACTGCAACGTGCATTACCGAAAAGAATTATTATTTGTATATATCTACACACATTATAATCAAATGTCATACTATATTATTACCTCAATGTTTTCAAAAATGCTATTCTTCACAGGATCAGGGACTTTCCTCCAATCCTTGTGAGGGTGGGAGATTGGAACCTCGAACTTCACAGTGACCCCAATGTGGCTGCTCAATTTTTTTCCACCCTTTTGTATTGGATTGCCTTTGCGATTCCATTCTACATGAATCTTCTGGCGAGTATCTTAGGTGCATATCACCTCTTTCAACACAGTCAAGCCACGCTAGTGCTTTTCGATATATTTCTGTAGTTTTTCTTGACCATCATCACCACCATGATCATCATCATGATCAAAAGGGGATGCCATTTACCTACAATAAAATTCCAACAAACATGTAAGATATCAAAGATGGAAACAAAATTTAAAGCAAATATAAAACATAAAAAAATTAATAAAACATCACAAAATTATATATGTCGATGGAAATAAAATTCAAACTATGGCAAACAATAAAATATATTAGGTAATTCAAACATTTTCCTCTTTTTTTTTCAGATGTTGACTAATTTGTCCCCTTTTCCAAATCCAAGTACTTTCTTGATGGTCATCTCTCACATAAAGGGTATCATCTCCACCAAGATCGGTATCAAGTGATGTCCCATTGAAAGAATCATCCTCAATAACCGTACCTTGATAGTCTTAACCATCATCTAAGTTGTCATTTATTTTGTTCATTAGCCTCACAATGGACCACTTCTTATTAGCAGGATCAGTGACAAAAAACACTTGTTGAGCTTGAGATGCTAAAATAAAAGGTTCATCTTTATACCCTACCCTATTAAGATCCACTTGAATGAACCCTGAATCATCAACTCGAAGGCCGTTGTTGTTGTCAACCCATTTACAACTGAAGACAGGTACTCGGAATGAGATGTAGTCCAATTCCCATATATGCTCAATTACCCCAAAGTATGACATGGGTGCAAAAATAGGGTTTTTGTCTTTGACACTAGATATATACATTGATTGAGCCATAAGAGTTATCCTACTATTTTGCATTGTACTCTTATCATCTTGCTCTTTTATATAGAACGTGTACCCATTAATAAGATAACCAGTGTAAGAGAGTACATACATTCTTGGTCCCATAGCTAACTGTTTCAAACTATCTAAAACTGAAATAGAATTCCTCTCAAACTCCAAGATAATGTGATCTCACAACCAATGTATAAAAAGTCGATTATGTTCTTTCAAAATCCAACTCTCATTCTTATTAGGGTTCAAGGTTCTAATTCTCGCCTTGTGCATTTCCACATATTCATCAACCTCATCCGAGTTGTGCAAGACATACAGGTGAGCTTGCTCCCACTGTGTCCTAGAGATACTAACTATTTTACTTCCTCGAATCCCTTCACCACTTGTTCTTCCCAAGTGACGAGACCTTAGAAGCCCAATGTTATCAGCATTCAATAAGTATTCAGTACAAAATTCAACAACTTCTTTGGCTATGTACCTTTCAACAAAACATCCCTCTAGTCTACTTGGATTTTTTACATACCCTTTCAATATCTTTATGTAATGCTTAATCGGGTACATCCACCTCATATAAGCTGGGCCGCACATTTGTATTTCCCTAATGAGGTGTACTGTTAGGTGAACCATCATGTCAAAGAATGAAGGCGGGAAATACATCTCTAGCTCACACAAAGTGACAACAATTTATCTTTGCAATGTGGGCAACTTTCTAGGGTCAATGACTTTGCTGCAAATAGACTTGAAAAAGAAACATAGTTTCATGATTGTCTCTTGCACCTTTTTCGACAAAATGGATCATATACCCACCAGCATCATATGCTCCATCAAAACATGACAATCATGAGACTTTAGGCCTTTTAACTTCAAGTCTTTCATAGATATGAGGTTCTTGATATTTGATGAGTACCCCTCTAGAACTTTAACTCCATCAAGGAATTCACAAAGAGCAATTTTTTCTTTTCTAGATAAAGTATAAGTAGCTGGAGATAGATAAGTACGTCATTTCTCCTTGATCGATGCCAATTCTCCTGTAGTTCCCATAGCAACCAAATCCAATCTTGCCTTCTTACCATCTTTGGTCTTTCCCTTCACATTAAGTAACTTTCCAATAATGCTATCACATACATTTTTTTCTATGTGCATCACATCAAGGAAGTGCCTCATATACAAGGACTTCCAATATGGAAATTCAAATAAAATTGACCTTTTCTTCCACCTACTTGTCCCAAGGTGTCTCACAAAAGGTTTCCCAAAGTTGTTATCCAAATGATGTACCTTTTGAAACAGGTCCTCACCGCTTAACGACATAGGTTCTCCTCCTTCTTCTATATTCCTATCAAATACTTTTCTCCACCCTCTATAATGATGTCCTGGATGCAAAAATCTCTTATGCCTGAGAAAGACAAATTTCCCACCATGTTCCAACTGAATGGATTGTGTGTCTTCTTCACATATATCGCAACCAAATTCTCCTTTGATACTGTATCCAGATAAATTCCCATACGCTAGAAAATCATTGATTATACCAAACAATATAGCTCTCAAATTGAATGGTTCATCCCTATACCCATCATACACCTCCACACTAGTCTCCCATAATAGCTTCAAGTCTTCAATTAGTAGAGCTAAGTATACATCTATATCATTTCCAGGTTGTTTAGGTCTAGAAATTAACAAAAGACAACATCATGAATTTTCTCTTCATGCATAGCCACAGAGGCAAGTTATAAATCACCAAAATCACAGGCCACATACTATTGGTACTACTCTGCATACCATGTGGGTTCATTCTATCAGTAGATAATGCAAGGTGTAGGTTTCTATCTTCTGTCCCGAAGTCTTCATAGTCACGATCAATTAATTTCCATTGTGGAGAATCTACATGATGTCTAAACTTCCCATCTTTAATTCTTTCATCTGCATGCCATGTCAAGAGCTTCGCATTCTCCACATTGTTGTACATGCGTCTAAATCTAGGTATGATGGGAAAATACCATACCACCTTTACTGGATTCGATTCTGTCTTCTTATATCATGGGGCATTACATTTAGGACACTTGTCTAATGATGCAAATTCCTTCCGAAATAAAATGCAATCATTAGGACAAGCATGTATCCTCTCATAGCTCATCCCAATAGAGCTGAACATCCGAAATATGTTCATCTCATATGTTTGGTTAGGAAGCTCATTATCCTCTGGCAGCATATCCTTCAAAAGTGCAAGCAATTCTATGAAGCTCTTGTCACTCCATCCATTGCCTACTTTCAAATTGTATAACTTCAACACGGCTGACAATATCATGAACTTAATGCATCCAGAGTACAATGGTTTTTCTGCATCCCTCTTCAACCTATCAAACATCTCCGGACAATCCTTAAGTTCATCCTCAATCCCATTGGTCATCTCTTCAAGATGATCAGCCTCGAATATACTTATGTCGAAATCAGTCGATCTAGAGCTCCCACTATACCTATTACTACTATAATCATTATTC
This sequence comes from Adenanthera pavonina, assembly GCA_026686845.1. NCBI lineage: Eukaryota > Viridiplantae > Streptophyta > Magnoliopsida > Fabales > Fabaceae > Adenanthera > Adenanthera pavonina. Next base: position 853,098 of record JAIVEN010000019.1, read on the forward strand.
ATCTCACCATGCCTTGTCCATCATGTGTAACTTCGATCAATTCTATCACAAATTAAATGTGATTCCAAGTCAGTTGCACTAACTAGCCTCCCATGGCAACACTTCAAGCATGGGCATATAATTTTTTCGAGGTTATCAGCATGCTCAACTGCAAACCTAATAGACTCTTTCACTCCATCCCAATATTCCTGAGTCAAACGATTCGCAGACATCCATTTCCGATCCATACTTTTATTAAGTTGTGTAACCTTTTATAACTTGCATATAAATTTCGGCAGAGCCTCCTTTAAAACTTGAGCCTCCTAATAATTCTACAACACCAACTTAGAAGTCACATTTTTTCATATGAATTAAATACCATAACCCCATGATTAATACATTAATATTCATGCTACTTAAAAAAACTACATTCATTAATTGTACTACCATTCTTTGTTTTTCCTAACTTTACTTTCTGATGTATTAAAGCATATGTTACTTTTCAAGTCCTTAACTAGCAAAAATATCCAACAACATAGACAAAAAAGAAGTTTCAATTATATGTTGCCAACCATCCAAATTAACTATCCATAGCTTTTCATTTACTAAATTATAACTTTTAAAGGAAAACCGGCAGCATAACAACTTAAGAATAAGAGTTGCCCAGGCTTTAAGCCATCAACTCAAAAAAACAACACATTTCAACCAAATTTCATGATTTTTAGTTCAAATTAAGCTAACTAATATAACCATAGCATTAACCACTTAACAATTCACCTAAATTAGCTAACTAATACAAAAATTTTACATAAACATAATGAGGAAGCATACCTCAAACAAAGTAGATAATCTAAAGGGCTAGCACTGTAAATTATGTCACTCTGAAACAAGTGCACCAATGACACCTTCGTACAAGTGAAGCAACAAGTTAAATGAAGGGCACCCACAAAGTAGTTTGGTGATGCATGCACATATACATGTATGAGTAAGGAAAGATATATATATATATATATAGTTTAATTAATTATTGATTGAGGAACTACGTAGCTTGTCATATACATTATACCGCCCAGCTACTTTTAAGTTTGAAACTTAAAGTTTGTTGCTTTGTTCTTTTGTAAGCTTTTCAAAAGTTTAAATGTCCTTGTAATACTTTTTTTTCTGGGTTGACTTTGTAGAATTAGCATTTCTTTGTTTGAAAACTCTATTAATTAGCACTAGTAGTCAAACTCGAAGCAGATAGCTCCCTAGTTTTAAGTATACAAAGTCATGTATATGTGTGGTTATGCTTCTTGGTCATATTACAAAAAATCAGTAACATTGAAAGCTAAGCCATACCTGTATCGCTAGCACTATCTATGGAAAGATATCATGTCACCTATATATTTGAAGTATGGGAAATCAATGAATCAAATAGTTTAATTAATAACGTGATTGGGCAATACAATAAGATGTGACAAGTTTAATTTGTAGAAAAGAAAGGCTACTACAACTGGTATGATTAAAAAAAAAGTACACTCGATAGCCATAATTACTAGATAAAGCTAATTAGCACGTAGGAACCTAGATGGAATTGACTTAGTTGATACAAATGTCACCTGGAATAAGAGTCAAGCATAAATTATAAGGAGCAGTTCCTTACACCATGCTTCGTAAGAGCATAAATCTAGCTTAAAGTTAAAACTCATGTAAAGCAAGCAACTGACAAGTTGAAGCCCAAAGGGTTTTGCAGCATATTAACTATCAAGTAGTTTTTGTTGACTTTGGGAAATAAATGATGCTGAAGTCTAAAGATAATGATAGATTCTTAGTCTTTCATTCCTTTATGTACAAGAAAACACTTACCAATAATCCATGTCAATTCAGGCACTACTTGCATAAGCATGTTATTAAATAATGATAGCATTCTCGATGCAAAAATAATATTGTTCATAGAATGTCACAATCTTTCCCATGTCCCTTGCTTAAGGAGCAAAATTATAATTCAAAATTAGCAACTTGTCTTTTTGGTTCTTTGTTATAGGTCAATTTTTTAAAGGAGAAAAATGGACAAGAATTATGGGTTGAATTTAGCTCCCAGGATAATCCCCTACCATACACAGTCTAGAATGGGTGACCTTGCTTCTAATTATTGGACTTTGTGTCCCATAAAATAATTGTGACCGAGCCATAAATTGTTTTATGACATAAAGCAACTTGGTTATGAATATTCCAACAGACTTACAAATTTTGGAACAGCAAGTAGAGAGAGATAATGAAAGCTGTACCTGAGGAGAAGCCCTACCAAGTTCAATAATCCCTGTTATGTGCAAAAGATCACCTCCAAGAGTACCAAGTGCGTGATTTGCAAATTCTTTTATTAATGTGCCAAGTCAAAGACTTTTATTAATGCCAGACAAGCAAATTCTTTTTTTTTTCTAAATGTGACATGATTTCCTTGAACCTCCTCACTTCTGTTTCTCCTAATTAAAAGCATAAACCTTAAAGCACAAGCTAGTTCATTATCTCTAATTTACAATATGCCACCTGTAACAAAGGTAGGCATATTGTAAACAACAAACCCAGTGTTCTTTAGGCACAAGCTATGATCAAAACGAGGGACAAACGTTCCTAGTTCTTACCATAGTGAAACACAAGCATGGATGATCCACTGGAAAACAACAAATATAGTTGACCAAAGGACAAAATATGCAAACCGAAACATGGGAAATCTCTGCATGTATCAACAGAAAATGGGTGTAAATTTGAGCTTCATAATCCTGGGAAAATATAACCCACTAAAAAGTTAAAACCAGACTCACCAAGCAATTCAATGATGTGTCCCCATGCACGAAAAGAGCGTTAATCGAGTGCCTACAAACAATCAACCGCAATTGAGAAGTGCAAACATATTTAGCTGCAAGAAAAAAAATCCTATGGGTAGCAAAAGGACAAAGCAATACATTAAAGGTGACAGAACTCCCTGTCTTCAGTCTAATTTGCTTGACCATTATCAAAGAATGTCAAACAAAACACACTCATGGAACACATTTTATTTTGGTATTCGATGTTGGGTGAATGATGAAAGGCACACAAAATATGACTTGAAAGAGAAGTTTTAAGTACTGCTCTCTCAAATTTAATAAACACATTCAGTTGCTTTCATAGATACACGTTCAATGTGGTGAGCAGAATGAACAACCATTTTAATATTATTCAATGAAAATTGCACAAGGTAATTTTGATTTTTTCTATGAATATGGAAATGGAAAGAAAGGGCAAACACTTCCTATGGAAAATTTTATCTCTTTATTAAGCATAAATTGTACCCTCGAGAAGGATAAATGATAATCAAGTCGCAATATAAATCATACTTACAAAATTCAGACTGTAATCTTTGGATGTAAAAAATGGATAAATTATGAGCCAGAACACAAAGTCAGTGAGCAAGACAGTACCTATACAAGTCTGATCATTTGAAAGAACATGACAAAAAAAAAAGGATTAGAAGGCTTTAAAAGCACATCAAACACCTAAATGTATCACAAATACATAAGCATTTAATTAATAATTGGACTACGAGCAACATGCCTATGAAGACTTCTAAGGAACACGACTGAGACAGAGGCTGTTTCACAGAATCTCAACATTTAGCAAACTTCTGATGGTTGTGGATACTTTGTTACCACTCACTAGACTCCAATTCAAAACATAATAATCTGAGATGTAAATCAAATCCTCTGGTTGTTTATAAAACTCATTTTTACTGCCAATCACAGAACAAAGTTTTTCCAATGCCTAAACAGTGTCAATTGTAAGAAATGAATATCCAACATACCCTACCAGAGGTACCAAAGAACATGGCTATCTATGAAATAGAATGGGGAAATTACAGCAACCAAATAGTCATTCCCATACCATCAAAAATAGTGAAATTACCAAGAAGCAAAGTGTACTACAAAAATCAATTTCAAAAATTTGAGTGTAAGAGAGAAAGGAGAGAAGCATATTGTATTGATGATTTAGGGTTTAGCTTTGATGGAGAGGACCAAGCATCGACGGAGACAATGAATCCCCAATGGAGAGAGCAATACTTCTATGAAGGGACGCCTACAGTGTGCTTTGATGATGGGCTTGAGAATGGAGTGACGCTGTGCAAGAACTGAGGTCATGAGACAGAGCTCGGTAGCTATCGAAGATGGCCTCTGTTCTATGTTCGAAAGAAATAACATCGTGCAAAAAAAAATTGAGCCCTATTAAAACATATCCTTAGTGTTTCTTTAATAAATGCCATCTAAAATGATTATCCTCAGTGTTTATTTAAGAAACGCCATCTGAAGTATAACCTTTAGATGACATTTATAAAACAAACGCCACTTAAATCATCACTTTAGATGGCATTTCTCATAGAAACGCCATGTAAATACAAAACTATAGATGGCATTTCTATTTTAAATGCCATGTAAAGTCAATATTTAAAATGACGTTTATTAGATAAACGGCAACTAAAATATTTTAGTTGGCGTTTATCTAATAAATAAACGACATCTAAAATGTTACTTTTAGTTAGCATTTATAAAATAAATGCCAACTCAATAAATTTTTATTAACATTTTTTCAATAAACGCCAACTATTGAGCGTCAATAAAACTTGTTTTTGGTGTAGTGTTAATATTCTAAAATTAATGTTTTAAGGATTAAGCATTCAAAAGTAATTTTTCCAAAATATTTCTTTTGGTTGTCCATTAATTTATAATTGAGAAGCAGACCATATATTTCCAATTATTGATAAGCGTGTTTGACTTCTTTCTTTCTCACAGCTATTTCTTCTCTAAGGCTAGCCAAATGACAGCTTATTCAACTTACATATTAGACAAATTAGTTTCCATGTTATAGACCAAACCAATGCATTTTCTCACATGTTATTAATGGATCCAGTGCAATATATATTTTCTTTATCTTGACAAAATTAGGAAAGACTCACCTATTCGCCTAAACAGAATATTCTTCGATGAATTTTATGTGCTAAAACCACAAAGCATTGCGCTATCTTTTAATTTTTAACATTCCATCTTATGATAGTATTAATCGTTGTTCCTCGTGTGTAAAACATGTGTCCAACTTTTCTCGTGATTCTTGTCTTCTATTCTTTTTAAGATGCTATTAAATAACAGAAAATACTAACATTTTATGTATAATTTCATTTGTAGAGGCTCAAACTTCAAAGGTTGTTTTCATTTGATGGATGGTCCAAAAATCACTTTTCAGGAAAGAACAGGAAAAAAAATATCCAGGGAACTTGTTTGGACTTAACTCAGCAATGTTATGAAAGTTACAGCAATTATATAGTAATAATTACAAGATGACGCCCCATAAGTCTATTAATCACAATTTGTTATTAGTGTGGCTTTTTACAGATATTGCTTATATATGTATATATAACATTTAAAAAAAATTTAATAATAACTTTAGCCATTAAAATTAATTATTGTTTTTAATATTAAAAAGATACATTTAAAAATTTAAATTTTAAAATATTTATGTCAAAGAATCTTGAAAATTGTAATTATTTTTAAGAATCAAAACACTATTAGGTTTTACAAAATTTACTGTTAGATTTAAAAAAGTAGCTATCAAATTTTAACAATAATTCTCTTAAAAATGAATAGTACTTATCCTAAAATTTGGTAATAAGTTACATATGAAAATAAAATACTTTATTTTCAATAATAATTAAATTTTTAAATTCCTTTGACATGAATATTTCGGGTCCAGTCGTTACTTTTTAAAAAAAATTTTTAACTTGAAATTTTCAAAATTTAGGTCACTAATTATAATTTTTTTTCAAAAAAAAAATTATTGGAAGTTGCTGTAAGTGGGTACTCCTTTTATTCTTTTCCCCTTTTACGCTTGGGGATTATTAATAATATGCTAAGCGTGGAAGACTTATATAGAGGTGTGGAGGGACATTATGGGGTCCTACATATCGCATGAAAGAAAGACTCACTAACTTCAGGTACTAGAGAGTGACAAACGTTATCTGGCAAGCTTTTTTCAGTCAAACCTGTTTAGCATCCTAGCTTCGCCAGCTTGGGATTAGCTTGTGAGGCAATGTAGGAAGGAATTAAAATTTTATTCAGTTTAATCTTACCTAGCTATAATGTTGTAATTCTGTCATGTATGGAAATAAAGAAGAAAAACTTATAAAAGCTCATAACTAAAACCTTTGTCCTTGAAAGGAATTAGCGGAGATGGAGATGAAATTGGGAAGAGGGAATGAAGGAGAAGACCGAATGCTTTTGCCAACGTAAATATTAAAAAACTTAAACTAACAATATGTATATGTATATGTGTGTGTATATTAATTTTCCAAAAATGTGGTCCCTCCTCAATTTTCTTCTCTTGGCTCCGCCCCTCCTTATTTGTAATTACAATTCATTTCTAAAACTATCCGTTAAAAATAAAATTTTCATTTATTTAAAAAAATTGCCAATTTACTATGTATATTTAAGATCATAGTGTTTAATTTTTTTAATAAAAATTGTCATAATCAAGAGCCAACAGAGGAGAAAAAAAGCAAGCTAATACATCTTGGCATTAATTAGATTAATTAGCCCACTTTTAGAATATCAAATTTATGTAATCTTTGGTATAGACGCAAGGCATCCTTTGCCATATTATTACCCAAGGGCGGCTCGTGGGTGTGGGTGTCTCTATACAAAATTGTTTTGTATTTCATAAATATCATAAAATTAAGTTAAATTCATGGAAAACTTACAAATAAATGCCAATAAGGGAAAAAATTTACAATAACATACCTTGGACTTGCATATTTACAAAAACATAATAAGGTACTAAATTGTAAATATTGTTGTCACCAATAAATGAAAAACTAGACTGAACCAGTCGATTCAACTGGTCCGACCGGGAACTGGTACTGGTTCGGTCCGGTCACAGGTGCAGACCGAAGGTTCTTAGAACTAGTATGAATCAGCCAAGAATCGGCCGAACCGGCCAAAAATCGGCTAAAACCAGTTTGAACTAGTCAGGGCTTTTTTTTTTCAATTTTTTAAATATTTTTTGTTTTTAAAATAAAATAACATTAATTTTAGTATTAAGTAGTATTATTTTTTGTATAAATTTTTTTCTTTCTATATTATAGTATGTTATAACTAATATTATGATACATAATTATTAATAATAATAAATTTACTTAACAAATAATATGAAAATAGAATATGAATTGACTTTTTTGAATTTAAAATATAACTATAGATGAATATTAGCTTGTTTAGATTTTAAAATATTTTTAATTTTCTTTATATTATTAAATTTACTTTTCATCCTAGATGTAATGTTAATTTTATGATCATGGATAAATATCTTTTTTATTTTTTATTTACATTATTTAAAATAGATCAATTTATTCACAACTGGTTCGATCCCGGTCTGACCATTGAATCTTCAACCGTTGCCTCATCCGGTTCAATAACCGGTCTGATTTTTAAAACCTTGAATGTAAAAGTATTTCAAAGTTCATCCAAAGTTTGTTTGAAATTACATTTAAAAAAGTAAAATTACATTTGAATTTAGGAAAATTACAGATAAGTATCTCTGAGAGCAAAAAATTACAAAAACATACTATAAACTTGCAAAATTAGAAAAGCATATGAAGGTATCAAATTATAAATATTTCAATCACGTGAAAAGATGATTTTGCCCTCTCTCCATTTGTGCTAGAATTACTAATAAATTGAATATATTCATTTGTAATTAATGTCCAGTAATTTGCATTTAATGCTAGTAAATTTGCAACTGATAGCAATTGATTTGCCAGTTGAAACTGAGGCCATAGTCGCATGTCCAGGGGTGAGGCCTGAGGAAACTGCACCTATGACGGCCCCGCAAGGTCCTCAGACATTCAAAAATTCATAGAAAATAGTATGGACATCCAAAAATTAGGAAACTTGGTAGGCTGCATCCTCACACCATCTTCTAGATGTCCACAAAAGATTGTGCGATAACTCGATCTCTAGCCTAGGTTGTGGCAAAGGAAAGCCTTGAACGGGCACCGGAACATGCACGGGAAAGGCCCGAACAAGTCTTGGAACATGCCCGAGTGAGCCCCGAGCAAGTCCCACTGCGCGCTCGGGCGAGCCCCAAACAAGTCCCGTTGCGTTACCGAGCAAGTCCAGGAACACGCTTAAGCAAGCCCCGAACAAGTCATTGTACGTGCTCAGGCAAGGCCCGAACAAGTCCCGACACATGCCCGGGCGAGCCCAGGAATGTGCCTGGGCAACCCTCGAACAAGTCCTGGGATGTTCTCGGGCAAGCCTTGAACAAGTCTCGATACGTACCTAGGCAAGCCTCGAACAAGTCCCGGAACGTGCACAGGCAAGGCTTGAACAAGTCCCGGATCATACCCAGGAGAGCCTCGAACAAGTCCCGAAATGTGCCCAGGTAAGCCCCAAACAAGTCCCGGTACGTGCCACCACATTGCCCCTTGCCACAAGGCGCACGCACGATTCTAATGCACTTGGCACTTGGCACTTGGCACTAGGCACGTGGCGCGCGGCGCGCGGCGCGCGCCACGCCGCGACCACTTGTGAGCGGGCCCGCTCCCGTTCTTCCCCGTGTGGCCCACCCGCTTTGGACCCTGGACATGCTCGGACACCTCCCCATTCTCACCCGGGACGGCTGCTCACGAGCAGCCTCGGACTTGCTCGGCTGAATCCTCAGCCCTGCTTGAGACCATGCCCATGGCCAACCGTCGGCTTGCGTGTGTGTAGCGTCGGACTTGCCCATCAACCCCAAACTAGCCCCATTGCGGGCCCGGGCGAGGCCCGGTACATGCCCGTGAGCAGCCTGAACCGGTCCATGACTGGTGCTGGTACATGCCAAGACTTGCTCGTGAGCAAACGCCGGTGCGCACCCGAGTGGGTGCTGAACCAGTGAAGTTGACGATGCAGAACTGCGGAGAAAGTTGTGCCCGTACCAAATTTAAATCTGCCCATTCCATTTGCGATTTTTTGGTTTCATTAGCAAGTACTTGTCCAAAGGAATGTGTCTCGGGGTCCGGCCGCCTGGGCCGGCACCCGCGGTGGTCCCCGTAAGTTCAAAAATTCATAGAAAATAGCGTGGGTGCACGAAAATCACGAAACTTGGCAGGTTGCATCCTCACCCCACGTGCTAGGTGCCCGCAAAAGATTGTGCGCGAACTCGATCTCTAACCCAGGTTGTGGCAGGGGGAAGCCCTGAACGGGCGCCGGAACGTGCACGGGAAAGCCCCGAACAAGTCCTGGAACGTGCCCGGGCAAGCCCTGAACAAGTCCCCGATCGTGCCCGCGCAAGTCCCGGATCAAGCCCGGGCAAGGCCTGAACAAGTCCCGAATCATGCCCGAGCAAGTCCTGGAACGTGCCCGGGCAGGTCCTGGCACGTGCCCGTGAGCAGCCCTGGACTTGCCCATGAGCAACCTTGGACATGCCCGTGAGCAACCTGAACCAATCCATGGCAAGTCCTGGTACATGCCTGGACTTGCTCGTGACCAAGTGCTGGCGCGCGCGTGAGCAGGTCCCGGTGCGCTCGCGAGCAAGTCCTGAACTAGTGAAGTTGACGACGCATAACTGCCGAGAAAGTTGTGCCCGTACCAAATTCAAATATGGCCGCTCCATTTGCGATTTCTTGGTTTCATTAGCAAGTACTCGTCCAAAGGAACATGTCTCGGGGACCGGCCGCCTGGGCCGGCACACGCGGCGGCCCCCGCATGTTCAAAAATTCATAGAAAATAGCGTGGGTGCCCGAAAATCACGAAACTTGGCAAGCTGCATCCTCAACCCATGTGCTAGGCGCCCGCAAAAGATTGTGCACGAAATCGATCTCTAGCCCAGGTTGTTGTAGGTGGAAGCCCTGAACGGGAGCCAAAACGTGCACGGGAAAGCCCCGAGCAGGTCCCGGAACATGCCTGGGCAAGCCCCGAGCAAGTCCCGGATCAAGCCCTGAACAAGTCCCGGAACGTGCCAGGGTAAGGCCCGAACAAGTCCCGGATCAAGCCCCGAACAAGTCCCGGATCAACCCTGAGCAAGTCCCGGAACATGCCTGGGCAAGCCCCGAACAAGTCCCGGATCATGCCCCGTACAAGTCCCGGTACGTGCCCAGGCAAGCCCCGAACAAGTCCCGGTACGTGCCCAGGCAAGCCCCGAACAAGTCCCGGATCATGCCTAGGCAAGTTCTGGATCAAGCCCGGGCAAGTCTCGAACAAGTCCCGAACGTGCCCGGGCAAGTCCCGGAACACGCCCCGAACAAGTCCCGGTACGTGCCCTGGCAAGGCCCGAACAAGTCCCGGATCATGCCCCGAACAAGTCCCGAATCAACCCTGAGCAAGTCCCGGAACATGCCTGGGCAAGCCTTGAACAAGTCCCGGATCATGCCCCGAACAAGTCCCGGTAAGTGCCCAGGCAAGCCCTGAACAAGTCTCGGTACGTGCCCAGGAAAGCGCCGAACAAGTCCCGGATCATGCCTAGGCAAGTTCCGGATCAAGCCCAGGCAAGCCCCGAACAAGTCCCGGAACGTGCCCGGGCAAGTCCCGGAACATGGTCCCTAACATGGCATGGTCCTTGCCCCCCCTTGGACCACCCCCCCACTATGGCTCGCCGGCGACCACCATGGCCGCCGGCCGGCGGACCGCAGGTGACACTTTCCGGCAAACTTTCCGGCGACTTTCCCGGTGAGTTTTCCGGTGAACCCCTTAAATTGTGTGGGATTTCGATTGTGATGGATGGAGACGCGTATTAAGGGGTTCTTGAGTGTTACCGGTGGTTCAACCCACTCGTGGTTTTCCATTTTGCCGGCCATGTTGCGGGGGTCTCCCCACATTCGGTGGGTTGACATCGCGTATGCGTGTGCACCCCGTACGCACGCATGCGCAACACAGAATGGTCCCTCCCCAATGCAACTCGGAATCGGCTTGTCCCTCCCCCCTCGTGTGCACCGGATTTCCCCTCGTCCGCTGGAGGGCAGTGCGTCGGCTTCGTGTCCCGACTCTTGGTGATCTTCCCATGCCTAGCGGTGCTGGATCGGTGCCTCTTGTATCATCCACTTGCTCGCTTTCCCTGAGGGCTTGCGGGGCGTGGCTGGTGCAGCGGTGTTTGTCCACGCGAACGCGGGGGCATGTGAGTGGTGTTTGGACCGTCCCTGTCGACAGGCTCCGTGGTTGGCCACCGAACTGTCTGCAAGCGGTCCTCCCCATGGGATGTCTCGTCCAGTGGGGTGTCCCCCCTCGTGGTTCTTCTGTTGCCTACCCGCGGAAGGGAAATCGGTGGCCCGAGCGACGATTTGTCCTTCTGGTGCCCTCACAAGGGGCCCCGGTGGACTCCGCGGCGCTCCTCATGTCCCCCCGAGCCTTCGCCGGCCGTGCGGCGCATGAGGACACGCCTTTGCCCTCGGACACGGTGCATGCCGTGGACGCGTGGTGAAAGCCCACGCGAGTCCCAGAGAATGCTTCGATCTCTTGCCAGACGACCGCTCTCGCCCCGTGCCGTCCCCGGACGCCGTACGGGTGACGCGCGACGTCGCTGAGGATTGCTACCTGGTTGATCCTGCCAGTAGTCATATGCTTGTCTCAAAGATTAAGCCATGCATGTGTAAGTATGAACTAATTCAGACTGTGAAACTGCGAATGGCTCATTAAATCAGTTATAGTTTGTTTGATGGTACCTACTACTCGGATAACCGTAGTAATTCTAGAGCTAATACGTGCAACAAACCCCGACTCACGGAAGGGATGCATTTATTAGATAAAAGGCTGACGTGGGCTCTGCCCGCTGCTCTGATGATTCATGATAACTTGACGGATCGCACGGCCATGGTGCCGACGACGCATCATTCAAATTTCTGCCCTATCAACTTTCGATGGTAGGATAGTGGCCTACCATGGTGGTGACGGGTGACGGAGAATTAGGGTTCGATTCCGGAGAGGGAGCCTGAGAAACGGCTACCACATCCAAGGAAGGCAGCAGGCGCGCAAATTACCCAATCCTGACACGGGGAGGTAGTGACAATAAATAACAATACCGGGCTCATCGAGTCTGGTAATTGGAATGAGTACAATCTAAATCCCTTAACGAGGATCCATTGAAGGGCAAGTCTTGTGCCAGCAGCCGCGGTAATTCCAGCTCCAATAGCGTATATTTAAGTTATTGCAATTAAAAAGCTCGTAGTTGGACCTTGGGCTGGGTTGATCGGTCCACCTCTGTTGTGCATCGGTTGGCTCATCCCTTCTGCCGGCGATGCGCTCCTGGCTTTAACTGGCCGGGTCGTGCCTCCAGCGCTGTTACTTTGAAGAAATTAGAGTGCTCAAAGCAAGCCTACTGTCACTTGCCACAACGCGCCGCGACCACTCGTGAGCGAGCCCACTCCCGTTCTTCCCCCTGTGGCGCACCCGCTTCGGACGCTGGACGTGCCCGGACGCCTCCCTGTTCTCGCCCGGGACGGCTGCTCGCGGGCAGTCCCAGACTTGCTCGGCTGAATCCTCAGCCCTGCTCGACACCGTGCCCGTGCCCAACCGTCGGCTCGCGCGTGTGCAGCGCCGGAGTTACCCGTCAGCCCCGAACTAGCCCCATTGCGCCCCCGGCCGAGGCCCGGTGTATGCCCGTGAGCAGCCTGAACCGGTCCATGACTGGTGCTGGTACATGCCTGGACTCGCTCGTGAGCAAGCGCCGGTGCGAGCGCGAGCAGGTGCTGGACCAGTGAAGTTGACGACGCATAACTGCGGAGAAAGTTGTGCCCGTACCAAATTTAGATCTGCCCGTTCCATTTGCGATTTCTTGGTTTCATTAGCAAGTACTCGTCCAAAGGAACGTGTCCCGGGGACCGGCACCCGCGGGTTCAAAAATTCATAGAAAATAGCGTGGGTGCCCGAAAATCACCAAACTTGGCAGGCTGCATCCTCACCCCGCGTGCTAGGCGCCCGCAAAAGATTGTGCACGAACTCGATCTCTAGCCCAGGTCGTGGCAGGCGGAAGCCCTGAACGGGCACCGGAACGTGCACGGGAAACCCCCGAGCAAGTCCCGGAACGTGCTAGGGCAAGGCCCGAACAAGTCCCGGATCATGCCCCGAACAAGTCCCGGATCAACCCCGAGCAAGTCCCGGAACGTGCCAGGGCAAGCCCCGAACAAGTCCCGGTAGATGCCCAGGCAAGCCCCGAACAAGTCCCGGATCATGCCCCGAACAAGTCCAGGATCAACCCCGAGCAAGTCCCGGAACATGCTTGGGCAAGCCCCGAACAAGTCCCGGATCATGCCCCGAACAAGTCCAGGATCAACCCCGAGCAAGTCCCGGAACATGCTTGGGCAAGCCCCGAACAAGTCCCAGATCATGCCCCGAACAAGTCCCTGTACGTGCCCGGGCAAGCCCCGAACAAGTCTCGGTACGTGCCCGGGTAAGCCCCGAACAAGTCCCGGATCAACCCCGAGCAAGTCCCGGAACATGCCTGGGCAAGCCTCGAACAAGTCCCGGATCATGCCCCGAACAAGTCCCTGTACGTGCCCAGACAAGCCCCGAACAAGTCCCGATACGTGCCCGGGCAAGCCCCGAACAAGTCCCGGATCAACCCCGAGCAAGTCCCGGAACATGCCCGGGCAAGCCCCGAACAAGTCCCGGATCAAGCCCCGAGCAAGTCCCGGTACGTGCCCGGGCAAGCCCGGAACAAGTCCCGCACCATGCCCGGGCAAGCCCCGAACAAGTCCCGAAACGTGCCCGGACAAGTCCCTGATCATGACCGGGCAAGTCCCGGAACGTGCCCCGGCAAGCCCCGAACAAGTCCCGGTAGGTGCCCAGGCAAGCCCCGGAACATGCCCGGGCAAGGTCGAAACAAGTCCCGGAATATGCCCGGGCGAGCCCCGAACAGGTCCTGGTACATGCCCGTGAGCAGCCTGAACCAGTCCAAGGCAGGTCCTGGTACATGCCTGGACCTGCTCGTGAGCAAGCGCTGGTGCGCGCGCGAGCAGGTCCTGAACCAGTCAGGTTGACGACGCAGAACTGCACAAAAAGTTGCACCCGTACCAAATTTAAATCTACTCGTTCCATTTGCGATTTTCTTATTTCAGTAGTTGGTACTCAACCAGAGGAACATGTCCAGGGGTCCGGCTACCCGAGCCGCCACCCGTGGCGGCCCGTGGATGCCGCACCATTTTTTTTGGTAAACAATTCCTAAAATATTTTGTGGGTGTCCAAAAATTATGAAACTTGGTGGTTAGCATCCTCATATCATCCCTAAGAAGCCTCCAAAAACTCAGCCAAAAATTCGATCTCTAGCTCAAGTTATGGCCATTCGTTTCTCGCAAAAATTGATGGTTGTTCCTGGCGGATGGGAAAATGTGTGTATTGCATATATAGGGGAGCCCCCCCTACCCCCCCCCCACCCCCCCCCAACATGACTTGGTCCTTT